>JAVGWX010000006.1:25857718-27057718 GCA_036924085.1 Ariolimax columbianus
ATTGTGCTACCTGGAATCCCATTACTTGTGCTACCTGTAATCTAGTTACTTGAGCTGCCTGGAATCTGGTTATTTGTGCTGCCTGGAACCTAGTTATTTGTGCTACATGGAACCTAGTTATTTGTGCTACCTGGAATCTGGTTACGCGTGCTGCATCATACTGTTAATTACGGTTTTTGATTGGTTGGTCAAATCACACGATTCTCGCTACGGTGCGAGAAGGTTCAGGATTCAAATCCAGGACGAGCCCTAATATTTGTTTCGTTCTCCTTTTTGTGATTTAAAACCTGATCAGCAGAATCAATTCTATTATAGATTACATAAATCAATAGTTTAGATCGAGAAACAGCTGCATTTTGTTTATGTTCTGGCTGTAAGTGTCACTTCTGTTCTGGCTGTAAGTGTCACTTCTGGCTGTACGTGTCACTTCTGTTCTGGCTGTAAGTGTCACTTCTGGCTGTAAGTGTCACTTCTGTTCTGGCTGTACGTGTCACTTCTGGCTGTAAGTGTCACTTCTGGCTGTAAGTGTCACTTCTGTTCTGGCTGTACGTGTCACTTCTGGCTGTAAGTGTCACTTCTGTTCTGGCTGTACGTGTCACTTCTGGCTGTAAGTGTCACTTCTGTTCTGGCTGTAAGTGTCACTTCTGTTCTGGCTGTAAGTGTCACTTCTATTCTGGCTGTAAGTGTCACTTCTGTTCTGGCTGTAAGTGTCACTTCTGGCTGTAAGTGTCACTTCTGGCTGTAAGTGTCACTTCTGGCTGTAAGTGTCACTTCTGTTCTGGCTGTAAGTGTCACTTCTGTTCTGGTTGTAAGTGTCACTTCTGTTCTGGCTGTAAGTGTCACTTCTGTTCTGGCTGTAAGTGTCACTTTTGTTCTGGCTGTAAGTGTCACTTCTGTTCTGGCTGTAAGTGTCCCTTCTATTCTGGCTGTAAGTGTCACTTCTGTTCTGGCTGTAAGTGTCACTTCTGTTCTGGCTGTGTGTCACTTCTGTTCTGGCTGTAAGTGTGACTTCTGGCTGTAAGTGTGACTTCTGGCTGTAAGTGTGACTTCTGGCTGTAAGTGTCACTTCTGGCTGTAAGTGTCACTTCTGTTCTGGCTGTAAGTGTCATTTCTGTTCTGGCTGTAAGTGTCACTTCTGTTCTGGCTGTAAGTGTCACCGAATTTACAAAATGGTATAGCGAGTTAATTTTTTTTTTGAATCAATAAAGCAAGGTCATTTTTGTACGAAACAAAACGTGTTTCTGCCCGCCTGCATAGTCAAAACAAACAACCAAACACTATATATTGCCATTGCCAAACTTTATTTTCAGACTGCACAGTGATCTAGGTGTGTGGTCCACGCATAGGGTACTAGAGGTCCGTGGTTCAAATCCTAAAGTCTTATGATTTTTTTTTTAAAGTTCGAATTTTCTGTTTACAATCTGATTATATCTTGTTTTCACTGGCAGCGATATTCTGTCTGCGTCTGCTTATGTAGTGTCTGATTGCTTTTGGAATCCGACTGCTTGTGTTTCTTGGAATCCGAATACGTGCCTTCCTGGAAAATGTCACCAGTTTGGAATCCATTTACTAACTGGTATCTAAGCCTGTTTTGTGACCGGCTATACATTATTTCCAAACTGTCAGAGAATCGTATCCATATAACAACCCCCGATTCTTCTCATGTTAAAGCATTAGATGCTCTAATACAAGCTATCGTGGTGTCTCATGTTTAAAGCATTAGATGCTCTAATACAAGCTATCGTGGCTGTCTCATGTTAAAGCATTAGATGCTCTAATACAAGCTATCGTGGCTGTCTCATGTTAAAGCATTAGATGCTCTAATACAAGCTATCGTGGCTGTCTCATGTTAAAGCATTAGATGCTCTAATACAAGTTATCGTGGCTGTACGAAGGGCCTGGACATAATGTAACAAATCGATGGTATGACTATAGACAAAACGGATCGATACTCTACTACTAGTTACAGTAGATGTACACAGGCCCGGGACGATACTCTGGTACGTACGATAATGGTTAGACACATTGCCTGGCTTGGGATCAGTGAACCAATGAAGAACAACCGGGCCGCTCTTTTGTTGAACCCATAGCGCTCATATTAACAAACACAAGTATATTAATTGAATTCGAAATATGTAGGCATGAGTGCTGGCTGCAACCTTGAGGTTAGAGCCCTGGTTACTACATTGAGGTTAGAACGCCGGCTATTACATTGAGGTTAGAACGCCGGCTATTAGTATTACATTGAGGTTAGAACGCCGGCTATTACATTGGTATAACGCCGGCTATTACATTGGTATAGCGCTGGCTACTACATTGAGGATAGGACGCTAGATACAACATTGAAGTTAGAACGCCGGCTATTACATTGGCATAGCGCTGGCTACTACATTGAGGATAGGACGCTAGATACAACATTGAGGTTAGAACGCCGGCTATTACATTGGTATAACGCTGGCTACTACATTGAGGATAGGACGCTAGATACAACATTGAGGTTAGAACGCCGGCTATTACATTGGTATAACGCTGGCTACTACATTGAGGATAGAACGCCGGCTATTACATTGGTATAACTCTGGCTACTACATTGAGGATAGAACGCTAGATACAACATTGAGGTTAGAACGCCGGCTATTACATTGGTTTAACTCTGGCTACTACATTGAGGATAGGACGCTAGATACAACATTGAGGTTATGACGCTGGCTACTTCATTGACGTAACAGCGCTGGATACAACACTGAGGCTAGAGCTCTGGATACAACATTGAGGTTAAAGTGCTGGATACAACATTGAGGCTAGGGCGCTCCTTTCAACATTGAGGATAGGGCGCTCTCTTTAACACTGAGGTTATGGTGCTGCTTTCTGAGGTTAGAACGATAACAACTCGCAGCAAAGGTGCTGGGTTAAGTTTCTAGTCTTGACATGCTCTAGTTTACAAGCTTAAAATGACACAACATTTACAGTTAGGGAAGGAAAGGCAGCGAAGAAGGAAATGGGTAACTCCACCTATTAACTGCAGACTTTGGAATGAAATATGTAACACTTCATCTTCTACGGCCGTGTTTGCTGTGGGACAACATATGCTGTTATATTTTACATTCTCACCAGTCCTGTCATAGGTCATAGATATTATATAATATTTTTTTAGTCATAGTGATGAATGCTTGATTGCATTGTCACAGAAAGTAATGAAGGCAAGGACAATTAAAGCATTTAAGAATAGATTGGATACGCATAGCTTTTAGAGCAAGGAAATGTACATGAAACTGGTTGTATACAGACGCTGCAGAGTTTTCTAAACCAGTATAAAGACGTTAAGTTAAGTTTAGTTATAATCGTAACTTTTACACTTAAGTTTTTCGGGTAAAAGTGATCTTCATGTCCTTTGCAGAACGTCCCTTTTACAGCTGCCAACATATTTTCCTGTTAGACGTTTCATGGCAGATGTGCTGTACAGTAGGTTGCCATTTCTTTCCGTAGGCGGAGAAGCGATCGTGCCAAGAAAACAAACCCTTGTTTGCCAAACTGGACAAGGCGGGATTCCTGTCTGGTACACTGTAAACCTAGTCTCTCCCTATCCTCCCCCCCCCCTTTCCCTCCCACAATCCTTGCTAGATCCTATTTTGTTCCGGTTCAGAAGGATAATTAAAACCTCAAGCTGTACATGATGTTTATATGGACACGCACATTTGTAGCGTAGCACACGTATCAAATTGTATCCGCTATAAGCGGCCACGATAATTTATTAATTGGTACATGTCTGTGTTTGACGGGTCACAATGATATGACAAGTATGTCAACGCACCATAGCCCTTATCAGCAGGCATGCATAACATAATATGACCCAATTTGTTTAGTTACTCTCCATCTGTTGTCACGAATGGTAAACTGTGTTACACACAACGCAGGGCTTTCAATCTGTTTCGAGATCTGGTCCCGTTATCGAAGAGAGAATGTATCAGTTATACGTGTGAGTACATGGTAGATGCACACGTGGTTCCTGGAATAGGGCCCTTGTATGTCGCAAGAGGCGACTACAGAAGGTTGTGAATGGTGCTGGCTGTCTCACAATGTAAAAACAAATGCTACGAGTATAAAACAGCACAGCAAATTACTAATCGTAGAATCAGACTTTCCTAAAAGCTGGTAATAGTAACCTAAATGCAGTGAAAGGCCTATGCTTGATCACATGATTTGAATTAGGCTTTTCTGAAAGCTGCTTAGAGTAAGCTAAATGCAGTGAAAGGCCTGTGGTTCAACAGATGGAACGAAGAGGGTTGGGTTGGGGGGGGGGGGGGGGGGGGGGGGTAATTACATGTATATAAATTCTTCTTCCTAAAGGGGATATTGTGACGTTGTATCGTAGTTTACAGCGCGGTTGGACTATCTGCACATTTCGGCCCGGCATATCAGATTTCACCACTGTATTGTTCTGTAGACGTTTGTTTTTTTAAACGCACTGGAATCAGGGAGACGACCCTCCTCACAAAACTGTTTGGGAACCTCCAAGAACTCTCCTCCACAGGAATCTTTGTCCATAGAACTCTCCTCCACAGGAATCTTTGTCCATAGAACTCTCCTCCACAGGAATCTTTGTCCATAGAACTGGACTTCACAGGTAGACAAATTTAAAAACATGGCGAACGAGGCGGGGGGGGGGGGGGGAGAGAGGTAGGTAGGGAAGAAGAGACACTGTATTTTTAAACCAGGTTTGCGTTCCCTATTGTCTTAACCAGGATGCATGGTTGCAGTCTGTTTTCAGGGTCGCCACTTTGATACTTTCAGGCGTAATATGGTCTTGGTCAGCTATGGGTTCTGGCCCTGATGAAAGCAGATTTGCTAAATTTGCTTTCAGCGCTCTTTGTCCAAAATAGAACTCGCCAGCATTCTCCCCGGACAATGAGTCAGAATGTTTAACCCGAATGTACAGTTGGCCCTGCTATATTGTTTAGAGACATGGCATGTGACTAAGGGTGCTACATCCAAATTGCAGACCTTCATCAGTAAGTGTCTTCGTCAGATACTTCGTGGTATATGCCAATAGGTAACACAAACACAGATCTGTGGGAAAGAACACGGCAACAGCCAATACAGATGGAGTTTGGGGAGAGAAAATAGAGATAGATAGGACATACCCTAATAAAAAGTCGGACAGTATAACCAGTCTTGCTCTGGATTGAAACCCACAGAGTTAGAGGTGAGTGGAAGGGTCAAGAAACACCTAGCAACAAACGATTGGGGGGAAATTAGTCCAGTCGGGGTCTCGCCACCGGAACTCAAGGACACGACAAAAAATAGAAATAGATGAAGATCATCTGTTGCGGCACTGTGTTCCAAAGGGAGCCTGGAGGATACACGTGATGATGATAGACGATTTTCTGTTGCTTGGTGTACCTGCTTTCTTGGTCATCGGTGCTAATCTTCATTATCATTGTCACCTCACATACCATACACACACCTCACACACATACCCCCATCTAATACATACCCACACCTTAAACACATTCACAAACCTCACACATGTATCTACACACTTCAGACACGTTCATATATCTCAGACATATATACACACACATACCCGCACATCACACACGTTATATATTCACAACTATCGTAAACTGTGAACAGGCCACTTCCTGACTTGTAAATGCACTCATCACACACACACCCAACATATTACACACATACCACACACAAATCTCACACATACATGTTCTATACTCACACTAATCTTACATTGTGAACATGCTCACTTCTTGGCGTGTACACACACACACACACATACCACATAATCATTTACATTATGAGATTGCAAACGATGAGTGCCCAATTTGTCCTCAGACCGTGTCCAGTTTGACATCAGACCGTGCCCAATTTGTCCTCAGACCGTGTCCAGTTTGACATCATTTAAAGGTCTTAGTCGACCTGTACTTCTACAGGAGCATGCGCCCATGTACAGGTCCCATCTCTGATGTGAGTTGGATGTAACCAGGAGGAGGATTTCCTGCTTAGCGGGCTAGGCTCGAGCAGCTTATTACTCCACTATAGAGGGTGGTTAACTGATGTGCGAGTTCATCTTAATAGACTCAAACACTAGTGCAATGTAGACCCACAGGCTGTTATGCGCCATATATGCTGCTCTTAACAAACCACCTAACCATGGTCGGTGTTTTGCCATGCCACACATGTCACGCCTCTTACGACATGCTCTCTGTGTGGCAGTGGTGCTATTTTTGTCCTTGTCATACACATAGGCCCCGGAAAACCACTCGGAAAGAATTTATAGGGATGATGAAAAAAGGTTGCTTGCTCCTACAGTCGCCATTCACTCTATAGGTTATGTTTTTATTTTGCCTCCCATGCAAAACCACTTATAACGTTTCGAAAGCATGTCCTCATGGTCCGACAATTGACATCCTAAACGCTCGATCTGCTTTATACACCACATATGAAAGCTTTTTACAATTAGTTTCTGCTCACATACCAGCCTCGCGCAAGAATGCAATCGTGCATTATTTGTGTGGGAACTTGTGTGAGGGTTAAGGTAGAAACACAGAGACAAATTTTTTGTAAATATAGGGGAACGTGTGTTTTCGTCTCACCGGGACAGACATGTGTTCGGCTGATAAGCCAGGTTGTGCGTTAGGTAATTGGTTTTTCTGAGGTGTTTTCGAGGTAATTTTTTGTTTGTTGGAAGGAGGGTAAATGTGCTTGTACGTGTCATTTCTTACACGAGTTGAGTAAAGTATTGGAGGACACATTAATGAGTTGTAGAAGGAATGGGAATACAAGAGTTGTTTTCTCTGTTGTGTGCGCACACACTCACGCACACCACACACACACACGCACGCACACACACATGCACACACACATACACACGTACGCACACACACATACACAAAATGGGACGAATGAATGCTCCTCTCTTCTAAATGCAGCATTATCATTTTGTTAATGAAATGCGGATACATAAAGGGAGACAAACGAACAGTTTGAGAGAGAGAGAGAGAGAGAGAGAGAGAGGAGAGAGAGAGAGAGAGAAAGAGAGAGAGGGAGGGAGGGAGGGAGGGGAGAGGGAGTACATTGTGTAATTTGGAAAACTTGTGAAGTACGGAGCTCTTCGTTTCTAAAACTTGATCTTTGCTTTATTGTGGCCTTCAGTAGGAGCACGAGGCCACCACTATAGTTGGCCTCCATAAAGGAAGTCGTCGACGAATCATTTACGAGCCCTTGTAGTAGTGGTTTTATTTATCAATTTATTTTGCACGATCAGGTTATCAGTCCCAAGCAGTTCAAACGCCTTGGAGATATAATAAACCAGAAGGGGGTATTACACAAGAGAGACTACGCGAATGGCGGCAACTAGTAAACTTTCTCATGATATAAATAGAGAATTCCCCAGCCAAGGAGAAAGTAAGAAAACTAAGGTGGCTGTATACCACTCCACCTATGTACCAGTTTAGACTTAAGAATGTGAATTATGGACAATAATAACAACCCAGAAGGCCAGCTCCAAGCATAAGAAATGAGATCTAAGGAAGATGCTTCAAGAAACAATAAGAGACAAGGTCCACGTTTGAAAAATACTACAAGATCTCGAAGCCCAGCTCTTGCAGGCTCAAGTGTAGCAATCCAAATTTCGATGGTTTCACCATGTCTTCAGAATGAAAGAAAATAGGCTACCACGGCAGTTATGAGAAACAAAGGACCAAGGATCCAGAACACGGCCCAAAGTTCGCTGACAACATAAGACAGTCAATAAGAAACCGCTGACTAGACTAGAACCAGGAAAAGAGAAAGGCGCGGATAGAATTGGCTGATGCTTTGTCTGGCAAACTTCTGCACGCCAGTGTAGAAGAGGAGCTACTAAGTAAGTAAGGAAATCAGTCACAAGCACAACCTTCATTACGTTCTACTGCATGCCAAATAGGTATATCCTATTATGTCCTTCTCAATTAGAGATCCACGCTTGGGTTTCATAAAATGCTTATACTTGCGAGTACTTTGAAGAGTTTCTCTTATCTGCAGTGAAATGTATACTCCAATTAGAGTTACACAGTCAGCGAAACATGTCAAAAGCCCACACGTAATATGCGGTAGGTCATCTGCTTGACATAAGAAATTCACAAAGTACATACAAAAAATTGTTGGGAAATTTAAAAATAGATGTGAAGTTTAAGTACCACTGCCATTATACGGACATGCTTACACGTGTTGTGACGTCAGATAACAGAGAGGTAGGGGAGGAACACAATTAACTGCCCTAGAAATGTTTTTACACTTTACGGGTACTGCTTTGGCGTGTTTTTATAAATTATTTATAAATGTCGATGTACACCGTCTTAGGCTGATCCTTGATGTTGAAGTGGGTGCAAGGTCGTGGTCTTCAGACTCCGCACAGGCCACAACAGACTGAGGTACCACCTATTCAATAAACTGAAGATAGGTAGCACTGACGAATGCACTTGTGGTACAGGGAAAATGACCGCTGAACATTTGCTGCAAAATTGCCCTATATACGAGGACCAGAGAAAGCACATGTGGCCATCACTAGTGGCAACACTAGACAAGCCTCAGGATGACAGCTGCTTTCTTCGAACAAATACAAGTTGACGTCTGACAGCGTACGAAGAAGAAGAAGAAGAAGTGGGTGCAACACGCACGCAACACGCTCGCTCAGGTCACTGCGTTATCTTACGATATACTTGTATGTTCCTGTAATTTGCATCATAAACATACTAAGAATTAATCATCTAATCTCATAGTCTTATCGTATGTCGTAAGATGATGTTGGAATTTGGAAACTTCTTATTTCGTATCTGTGCAATTGGTGTGGCTGCTTAACTCCATGTCTTTTAAATGTTAATTTATCTCGGTCTGTCCATCTTCTACTTAATATTCCGCTTGCTCTGTTGGCTGGTGTTGTAGTCCCACGTGGTTAGACTCGGATGCAAAACTCCACAAACAGTAATTTTTGTTTAATGCTCACGATGAGTAAGTTTGCTGAACAGAGCGTTTAGTGGCAGGTTACAGCAGCTTTTCTCACTTCCCAAGTGTGCTGATGAAGGTAGACTGTAGTCCCACAGGCTGTTGTGCCGTGCTTGGCTTCGTCTGCATGACTATCACTACTACGGGGATCACGTTTATCCACATCTGGTTAGCCAGACTGCATTGAAAACAGCCTGTTTTCAGGGAACGCAACGTGGAAAGGAAGTGTGTTTTTGTTATCCTGGCCAGCATGTTGTGCCTGGACAGACTAACGTCTCAGTAACAATCTCACAATAGTAATAATTACAACAAATGTAAAAAGTAAAAGAAAACAAATTTGCTTGCTTAAAGTGATAGGCCAGTTAGCATTGGGGTAACTAATGTCCCACGAGTCTTTCCACCGTATCGCAAATCTCTTTTCACCATACCGCAAAATCTCTTTCCACTATACCGCAAATATCTTTCTACGATATTGTAAATCTCTTTCCACCGTACTGCAAATATCTTTCCACCGTATTGTAAATCTCTTCCCACCGTACCGCAAATCTCTTTTTACAACTGAAGTTTTAAACGGAGAAGCATGTGGCTTCGGAGTTGTGAGCAGGGCTTATAAACCCAACGTACCAGATTCAAACACGTCGCGCTCGGTATGATATACCAGGCATGTCGTGGGTTTTCTCATGGCATGACTAGTTCTTTCTTTCAGTTAACCCAGCTGTAAAAATAGTTCGTCAGCGAAAAATATCAGAGTCATCGTGGAGGCTGCGGAGTTCGTGTGCTCTCTCGTCGGCATTGTCAGAAAATGAAAGGGTCTGAGCTCACTTGGGGGCGTCCTAGTCGTTCAATCAACCATTTTTCATGTTTCAAATAATATTTCTAATTTGTTTCTGTTTTTGTTTTATTTCTTCTTGCATTATGTGCTGGGATTTTCAGCATAGACATACACGATGCACCAGCAGACACGCGAGATTCTGGACCTGGACAGATTTTAGACGATGCCAAAACACCCGAAGAAGAAAAGCAAGAAAGTGAAGTTTCATTTGCACCATTAATACCACCAGCACCTCCCACGAACAGCAGCATCTCTATCTCTGCCGCAGCCACATCAACCACCCACACTGAAGCGTCAGTCTCACGAAAAACGTCAAATGTACAACAGCCAACACAAAGTGCCGTGTTTGAAGATCAAAGAGGCGAGACACCCGAGTACAGAGGATTCACTAATCCCAGCATGCAATCTCGATCATTCAAATATCTTCAGGAACAAATGGCTGCCGAGGAAGAGAACAATAATAACAGTATGCATGCATTAACTTTGTTAACAAATATCTCTTTTAGATATTAACTGTCATACCTCTTTTCCTTCTGCTGCTTATCATCTGCATATTTATGATCTGCCTCTTTTCCTTCTGCCGCTTTATCATCTGCCTCTTTATCATCTGCCTCTTTATCATCTGTCTCTTTATCATCTGTCTCTTTATCATCTGCCTCTTTATATTCTGCATCTTTATCATCTGCCTCTAATATTCTGCATCTTTATATTATGCCTCTTTATCATCTGCCTCTGTATATTCTGCATCTTTATCATCTGCCTCTTTATAGTCTGCCTCTTTATCATCTGCCGCTTTGTCATCTGCCTCTTTATCATCTGCCTTTATATTCTGCCTCTTTATATTCTGCCACTTTATATTCTGCCTCTTTATCTTCTGCCTCTTTATTTTATGCCTCTTTATTCCCTGCCTTTTTATCATTTTCTTCCTTATCGTTTGCCTCTTTATCTTTTGCCTCTTATCTTTTACCTCTTATCTTTTACCTCTTTATCCTATGCCTCTTTATCCTATGCCTCTTTATCCTATGCCTCTTTATCTTGTGCCTCTTTATCCCCTGCCTCTATCTTCTGCCTCTTTATCTTTTGCCATTCTTTATCCTCATACTTTTTCTGTCGTCAACTGCAATATATGTAAAGATAGCTTTGGTCAGCCTGAGAATATTAGTATCTCTGTAGATCTTGCCAAGGAATGGTGCTGGGGACACCTTTATGTGCTTTTTCTGCTCCCTATTTACTAGGCACTTCTACTGTATTTAGTCTACTTATCTTGTCCATTATTCACTACAGCCGGAGCATAGATCCATTTTATCAGTATCACATTTATACTCAACAGCTCCTATCTATAATTTCTGGTCAAGATTATCAATCTTTCGTGGCACGTGAAAAGTCTGAAGATAACCCCGGTCTTCAATTTTTGGTTTAGTTGGTTAAAAATGGTGGGCGACTTCTATTTAGTTGGTTAAAAATGAAAATGGGACACTTCTGTTTAGTGGGTTAAAAATGGTGGGCCATTTCTGTTTAGTGGGTTAAAAATGGTGGGCTACTTCTATTTAGTTGGTTAAAAATGGTGGGTACTTCTGTTTAGTTGGTTAAAAATGGTGGGCCCCTTCTGTTTAGTTGGTTAAAATGTACATTTGGTTACTTCTGTTTAGTTTGTTAAAAATTGGGGGGGGGGGGGGGGGGCACTTAAAAATGGGGGGCCACTTCTGTTTAGTTGGTTATAATGCCTCGTTTGGGATACCTGTACAATTTCCTGTGACAATGTATTAGCCTCTTATTTCCTAGAGATGTTGAGTTTTTCACCTCCTGTTGACAATGTGACAGCCTCTTGTTTCCTAGATATGTTGAGCTCTACACTTTGACAATGTGTCAGCCTCTTGTTTCCTAGATATGTTGAGCTCTACACTTTGACAATGTGACAGCCTCTTGTTTCCTAGATATGTTGAGCTCTACACTTTGACAATGTGTCAGCCTCTTGTTTCCTAGATATGTTGAGCTCTACACTTTGACAATGTGACAGCCTCTTGTTTCCTAGATATGTTGAGCTCTACACTTTGACAATGTGTCAGCCTCTTGTTTCCTAGATATGTTGAGCTCTACACTTTGACAATGTGACAGCCTCTTATTTCCTAGAGATGTTGAATTCTACACTTTGACAATGTGTCAGTCTCTTATTTCCTAGAGATGTTGAGTTCTTCACTTTTCTTTGACAATGTGACAGCCTCTTATTTCCTAGAGATGTTGAGTTCTACACTTTGACAATGTGTCAGTCTCTTATTTCCTAGAGATGTTGAGTTCTTCACCTTTCTTTGACAATGTACCAGCCAATTAATTTCTAGAGATTTTGAGTTCTACAACTCCCTCTGACAACCTGTCAGCGTCTTATGTCCTAGAGATGTTTTCTTCACCTTTCTTTGATAAAGTGTCAGCCACTTGTTTCTTAGAGATGTTGCAAGGGCATGTAATTATTTCTGTTGATGACAGTTTGAAGGTCATAAATCATTTCTATTACATAACGTATGTGGTGGTGTCATTTTAATATATGATTTAACTGTGGTTCAGATAATACATTTATTACTCTACTAATTTTATCGCATGGCTTCTCTTTCTATATTGATATGATAGTTTCTACACTCTTCAAAGTTTTTGACATTCCCATAAATGAACTCTTCTTCAGTTAAAGTACTGGTGTTATCAAATATCTCGCAATACATGCTCTTGTGTAGAAAGATAAGTATCCAGATGTCAGTGCATCCTTCATTTTGTTGCTAACACAAAGTGTGTTTCTGTTGTTCTACCAGACACCTAACTAAACCTTAAAGGCATGTTCCCTGAATTAACTTGTCAACTGCATCAACTTTGTTGTTAGTACAAGATAGATTCAGTTAAAATTTGATAAATTAAACAAAATTGTATAGAATTAGAAAACATTTCAAATATTAAACAAGAAAGTTAATTTCTTTATACCTCTATAATTATTTTCCATCTATATATATATATATATATATATATACTTTTTCATAAGTATAGTTTTAATGAGTGGCTAAGATTCATTCTGCAGTCACACATAAATTTCAGTTCAAGATTTTTTTTAGTCAAATGTATTTTGTTCTACATTATATGTTCCTTTGAAATAGAAGTAATATTATAGAGCTCATTCAACTGTTATTGTTCAGGCATCATGTTATTGTTCAGATGTCCTGTTATTGTTCAGATGTTATGTTATTGTTCAGATGTCATGTTATTGTTCAGACGTCCTGTTTTTGTTCTTACATCCTGTTATTGTTCCGATGTCCTGTTATTGTTCCAATGTCCTGTTATTGTTCCGATGTCCTGTAATTGTTTCTCATGTAAAACTGTTTTGCAGTCTACATTGGCATTCACATTTTTTCCAGCCCTTCATATATTCTAAATTTGTAGTTTATTTGAAAGATAATTGACCTAATTGCCAGAATAAATAAATGATAGTCCTTTTAAAGCTTCAAATATATTCTATTTTATATTTTATTTTTGAAAGTTACAAATATTTCTTATTTTAAACTAATCTATTGAAAAGGTTTTATTTCTACTTTTAGTCTAAATTATTACATATTTCTGGAAAAATAAACATACATTTTACTTAACATAGTTTATTTGAAACTGTATTTTAATTCTAAACTATATTGTGGTTTATTTAACAGTTTCAAAAATATTTTACTAAAGAATAGTTTATTTCAAAGTTTCAAATAAAGTATACAAAATTATAGTGTGCTTTTTTTGTGTGGTTAAGTTCTGATTGAATTTTCATACTTCACACATCTCATCATGTCTTCTAACATTCGACTTGTATTTGAGTTCAGCAGGAGGATTTCGTTCTGTGTCTGCCCCATTGGCCAAGCCCCCATCTGATAAACCCCAGCAGCCTTCGATGAGATGTGGCGGATGTGATATGCTGGCAACGTAAGTAGATAAAAATAGGGCAACGAAAGTTCTAAAACATATGCTGGTGTAGAAGGATGTGTTTGATGCTTGGTGTCTTATGACATCAGGTGATCAGTGTCTTATGAAGTGGGGTGATTGGGGTCTTATGAAGTGGACTGATCAGGGTCTTATGAAGTGGGGTGATCGGGGTCTTATGAAGTGAGGTGATCGTGGTCTTATGGAGTGGGGTGATTGGGGTCTTATGAAGTGGGGTGATTGGGGTCTTATGAAGTGAGGTGATTGGGGTCTTATGAAGTGGGATGATTGGGGTCTTATGAAGTGGGGTGATTGGGGTCTTATGAAGTGGGGTGATTGGGGTCTTATGAAGTGGGGTGATTGGGGTCTTATGAAGTGGGGTGATTGGTGTCTTATGAAGTGAGGTGATTGGGGTCTTATGAAGTGAGGTGATTGGGGTCTTATGAAGTGGGATGATTGGGGTCTTATGAAGTGGGGTGATTGGGGTCTTATGAAGTGGGGTGATTGGGGTCTTATGAAGTGGGGTGATCGTGGTCTTATGAAGTGGGGTGATTGGTGTCTTATGAAGTGAGGTGATCGGGGTCTTATGAAGTGAGGTGATTAGGGTCTTATGAAGTGGGGTGATAAGTGTTTTATGAAGTAGGGTGATCAGTGTTTTATGAAGTGAAGTGATCAGTGTCTTTTGTTGCTGTTTTGTCTTCCTTATATATGGTTTTTTTCTTCACGGAGGCCGAGACAGAACTTGAAGAAGACATGGGGCTGGCAATCACACCATGTAAATTTTAAAAGTCAAAGCTAAGGAAATGGAACTGCAAACAAATGGATTTGTTGTTGTTGTTGTTGTTTTGAATTCCCACAGTGAGTAGGTTACTCTTATGTGCACCCTGAAAAGGGTGTTAAGTGATGGGTTGCAGTAGCTTTCCTCACATTCTGAGTGTGCTGATGAAGGTGGACCGGGATCCTCCAGGCAGTTGTGCTATGCTTGGCCTCATCTGCGTATCGCTCACTACTACGGAGATCACGTCGAACTTCACCTTGTTAACCAGACTGTTGTCCTCGACAACAGCCCATTTCCAGGACGACTAATGAGGTGGCCAGTATATTTCTCCCGACCCTGGTTAAGATTCTCTGATCAGTGTGTTTTTGTCTGACCAGATGTTAGCCTCATCGTCCGAACAAATGGATTTACAATTACATAGAAACTGGTTAGGAGAAATCAAATTCGTTGTTGGACCTATATTCCGAGATCGGAGCGACAAATAAATGATGAATTAAGGATTTGCCTCCTATCAACCCATGACTGAATTTTTTTCATTGTAAAAGGTTATATATACCATCTTGATTGTGTAGTAGCCAGTCAGCCCTGAAAAGGGTTTATTCTTAACAAATAATTATAGGGTTCCTATTAGAACATCACAGTAGTTTTCTTTAAAGTGAAAGGACATAACTAAATGTTTGCAACGATTGCCTAATCAAACCATTGCAACAAAGATCACACATATAAACACATATAATGCCATTACAACAAAAATTACACATATAATGCCATTACAATAAAGATCACAAATATAAACATGTATAATGCATTACAACAAATATGACATATATAAAAACGTATAATGCCATTACAACAAAAATTACACATATAATGCCATTACAATAAAGATCACAAATATAAACATGTATAATGCATTACAACAAATATGACATATATAAAAACGTATAATGCCATTACAACAAAAATTACACATATAATGCCATTACAATAAAGATCACAAATATAAACATGTATAATGCATTACAACAAATATGACATATATAAAAACGTATAATGCCATTACAACAAAAATTACACATATAATGCCATTACAATAAAGATCACAAATATAAACATGTATAATGCATTACAACAAATATGACATATATAAAAACGTATAATGCCATTACAACAAAAATTACACATATAATGCCATTACAATAAAGATCACAAATATAAACATGTATAATGCATTACAACAAATATGACATATATAAAAACGTATAATGCCATTACAACAAAGACCGCAAATATAAACACGTATAATGCATTACAACAAATATTACACATATAAACACATAATGCCATTACAACAAATATTAGACATTTAAACACGTATAATGCCATTACAATAAAGATCCCACATATAAATACCTATAATGCATTACAACAAATATTACACATATAAACATGTGTAATGCCATTATAACAAAGATCACACATATAAATATGTATAAAGCAAATTTCTAGCAGATACTGTTGCCAGGTATGAAGTATTGGAGATTTCATTGTACTATGTCTTAGCGTTTTCTGATATGAGGTTACCAGCTCCCTTCTGCTCTGACTTTCCTTTTCAAAAAGGAAAGTCAGGTACCCATATATAGCTGGGAAGACTGGAGAGTGGCTACTAGTGATCAAGCCTCGCAATTTTAAAATGACAAATGCTCAACCCTCTCCTACTGAGATGCATATCATGAGCTGTTATGCACCCATATTTACTGCTGGGTATACTGGAGCATATCATTGTATACTACAGTAACAAAAAATACATTCTCATGTTAATAATAGAAAACTCTATGTAGAGCATTATAACATGAGTGTGATAATCACAAGATGTTCTCCTGTCAAACTAGTGTGTTGCCTCTCTAGCTTTTTGACACACTAAGGAGGGGGTGTTCCACTTGACTTATGACTGCTAAGTGACATCTTCCTGTGTTGCCTTTATGTTTTTTCCTAGATCTAAACTTGAACCCTCACCACTTTAGTTTTGCGGCAGCTGCTCGTGCTGTGTTGACTCGTGAAGATGTTTCTTTGGTAGCAGGTTATACTTGCTCTTACATCCTCAGGTATATTTGAGAAGATTGACTAGAGTCCTTTTGGCTGTAGTGCAATGTGGGCTCCTCAGTAAGTTCAGCATTATAGGGATTACAGTGTCAATCCCCATTTCATTAACCAAACTGCTGGGTGACAACTGTTTCCAGGGGAACCAGCAGGGAGGTGGGGTGGGGTGTCATGATCAGATATATACTAACCTGACCCTAATGTTCAATTTCCCTCCTTGTTGTCAGGTTGTCATATCATTTAACTAGCTTGAGGCAATTATGAAAACATGTATTTTTTTCCTTCATCTTTCTCAATCTAAGGACTACCACTATTGATATCCTCTAACAAGAAATCTAAGCCAAAAGACTGAGGAAGCAGCTAGTCAATGCACAACTCTCTTCTTCGATCCTTGGTCAGTGACCATCACACCTGCTGGTGTCTTTTTATGGCGGCAACAAACTCCCTCCTTTTCACCCTGTCTGCAGCCATCCTTCAAACGGTGCCCGAGTTCATCTTCGTGATTTCCATTTCTAGTTCAATGGTTCTTCTTCACCAGGTCTTCCCTCTGGAGTTCATACTATGGTGATTCTGGTGATTGTGCCTGGCCCTTTTCTTAGGACACGGTTGATCCAATCTCAGCATCTACCAGCCATCATTTGTGTGCATGTCCTCTTAATTGCCCAGGCAGGCAGTTCTCAGTTGGTGATGGTGTTCCGGCAGAATATTCAATAATTATTTCTTAGACAACTTACTTTAGTCACCTTTTGTGGCTTGCATGTGATAACATTGACCATTGTAATTACTGCACATTATTGGACTCCATGATCAACATAGAGGAAACTATTTCTTTATTTGTAGAGGTACATTTACCCTACATTCTATTGCCAATTATGGTTGTTCTAAGGCTGTTCCAGCTGTTTCCGCATTCCCATTTTCCCAAGGCCGTTAATTGCTCTTTTGTACTGTCCTGTTTCAGACATGATTGCTTCAACAGGTCGTATACAGATGTGACCCATACATCTTTTATATCCAGGGTGGTCTTTTAACAATTAAACAAAATAAGCACATACTTAGGGCAGTGCACTGTGTTTGGGTACTAGCTTGTCTCTGCCAATTGTACTGTGTTTGGGTAGCAGCTTTCTATCTTAACTGTACAACTGTACTGTGATTGGGTAGCAGCTTATCTCTGCCAACTGTTCTGTCTTTGGGTAGCAGCTTGCCTCTTTGCTGGTAAAGCCTGGGATGTAAATTGGAGCTTTAGTTGAAGGGCTTGTGTCCATTTCTTAAATTATGACTATAGCTGTGAATCCCTTTTTGTCTAAATCCATACCTAAGTCGCTGTATTGTAACATTATTTGTGTACTAGTCTGGTTTCAGAAGACACTGCAATCTTTCATAACAAACAGATCTACAGCTATCAACCAGTCATTAGTACTGTCATTGGCTGTTGGCAAGCCAGGGTTTGTTGGTTTGGGGTGTGCTGGTTTGCCTTCTCTGATGAAGTAGAAGTTTGTGATTCTGTGGTTGGTTTTGTTGTTTACCTTGACCTCCCTCACCATGTAAGTTTTAGACAGTTAAAACAGTAATTTGTGCCGTCAAGTATATCACCGTGTCCTTGCAACGCCTTGCATAATCAAATGGCATGTACCAGAGTTTGGGACCCCGTTTTCAAAGAAGGAGACATGCGTACACACACAGACATACGCAGACACTAATACACGTAGATAGGTGTATAGATACACAGAAACTTGCACGTGGACACACACATACACACTAATACAAAACGATAGATGATACACACATGCACACGATCTTCTCTGCTGCTGTTGTATTTTGAGTCTCTCTGTGTTGCAGTGGTGTCATAGTGAAAGCTAATGGTGTTCCATATCACGTGGCTTGCTTCAAATGCACTTCCTGTTCCATGAACTTGAAGCAGAAAGGTAACATTTAGCACACCAGCTTGTTATTAATAATTCCCGTTGTAACTATAATGGAAGTGAAATTATGAATAAT
The DNA here is from genome assembly GCA_036924085.1 of Ariolimax columbianus. Lineage (NCBI taxonomy): Eukaryota > Metazoa > Mollusca > Gastropoda > Stylommatophora > Arionidae > Ariolimax > Ariolimax columbianus. Next base: position 25,876,351 of record JAVGWX010000006.1, read on the forward strand.
CATATATTAGTCTGATCAAGTAATGATAGGGGGTGACGTAGCTAGGCGGTTAATACCATGGTTCACAAGCCAAACATATTCAGATTCATGAACCAACACAATAGTACCCCTACGGGATGTGAACCTACTTTTTAAATGCACGATGAAGTCGGATGCACTGGCCTGTAAGATGCAAAATATAGTACAGTGCACTCAGGTGAATTGGAAAAAAAAAAGTTACTTTGATTCTTACTGTGGAATAATATTTATAAAAATATAACTCGGATTGTACAATAATTTTAAAAAATAGGGAAGTCGTGGGATAATTGGCACTGTTGGCTCTTGATAGTACAGTTTAGTGGTAATTTGTTGAATCCATTGCTACTTTGGGAGTTGAAAGGTTATTGCTTTATTGATTAATGCAATAATATGTCTAATACTATATACTTTTTATTGATAGTGGATTTCCTCAACCAATGGCTTCAAAAACTGCTGGCTATCTATTTAATCTAGTACTGGACTACAGAGTTGTTGACTATCTATTTATTCCAGTACTGGACTACATAACTGCTGACTATCTATTTACTCCACTACTGGACTACAAAAATATTGGCTATTTATTTAATTCACTACTGGGCTACAAAAATACCAAGGCCATACAACAAAGACTCCAGTCCTTCGTTAACAGATGCCTACACAAGATAATGGGCAAAAAGTGGCAGGATATGGTGAGGAATGCAAATGTATGGGAAAGGAGCCAACAACATCCATGGGAACAACAAATTAACCCAAAAAAATGTGGTGTGAAAAGCACAATTCAACATAGCCAGACAGGCTCTTATATGGAATTCTCAAGGAAAGGGAGAGAGAGATTGACCCAAAAATACGTGGAGTAGAGAATGTGAGAAGGAACTCAAATTAAATGGAGAGCGGCAAAAAGAGCAGCCCAGGACCGTGCATGCTGGTAGGATGTTGTCAATGTCCTATGCATTAGGCTTTGATTGATTGATTGAATGGTTGATTGATTGAGTTGAGAAAATTGTTAGCAGTTTTGTAAACTAGTGATTGACTTACGTAATGAATAAATTAGACGATAACAACTTTTTTTCAAAATACAACCACCCACAAGAACAAGAGGGCATAGCTACAAATCAACTAAAGAGAGGTCCAGATTAGATATTAGGAAATGTTTTTTTAGTCAGAGAGTGGTGAATCCTCGGAAAGCATTGCCCCAGGAGGTAGTGGAGGCAGGGACAGTTAATGCATTTAAGAATAGATTGGATGCGCATAGCTTTTAGAGCTAGGTAATGCAAATTAAACTAGTTGTATACAGGCTCTGATGAGTCTTCTAAATCAGTATAAAAACGTTAAGTTAAGTTAAGAAGTCATGCTGCGAGGAACTGAACGTTACAAACGACAAAGAACCCATACAATGAAGAATTCTAATACTTCATCCAGGACAGCAATGTCTGTTATGTGACTACCTTTACCCAGCATTGGTGTGTAGCACTTGGGGGCACTTTTCTGGTATAAATTTGCAGCTCAAGAGCTAACCCTCAACCTACACATAATTCATGATAGCTGAGTTATGTAAGTCAACTAACATTGTTATGTTGTTGTTGTTGTTGAATGGCCACAATGAGTATGATTACTCTTTCGCGAATAGGGCATTAGGTGGTGGGTTGCTCTCACAATCGAACTCTCATCATGTAAAGTCAGTTGTCATTCAAACACCCGGGGACGGCGTGGCCTAGTGGTTAATTGGCACGGCTCACAACCGAAGGTGCTGGATTCGATCCCCATCACAGCACTGGCCGTTACCCCGGGGAAGCAAACCCTTAAAAATTCAGGAGGAATCAGACCCTTACATTAAGCATACAGACATTAGCGAAGAGCTAAAGGGGCACGAAAACATAAATACGGCTCCTGAAGAGCACATGATGGCCAAACTAACAATGCGCGAAATGGAAGAGGCTATGAGAACACTAAAGAGAAGGAAATCTCCCGGAAAAGACGGGATAACAAACGAAATGCTGATGGGGCTGGGCCAAACAGCGAAGAAAAAACTACTATCAGTCCTGAACCAAAGCTGGAAAAGGGGTATTGTACCCCAGGCATGGAAAGATGCAATACTGGTACCAGTACCAAAAACAGGAAAGGACAAAACAGATCCGAATGGATACAGGCCCATAAGCCTACTGAGCTGTGTCGGCAAGCTGATGGAACGGATGATAAACACCAGACTGATGTGGCATCTGGAAGAAAAACGAATACTAATTCCACAGCAAGCCGGCTTTAGACAGCACAGATCCACTGAGGACCAGGTCATCCTCATAGCCCAGGAGATAGAAGATGCCTACCAGGCACAGAAACACACAGTAGCTGTTTGGGTGGATCTGGAAAAGGCATTTGACAAAGTCTGGAAGGATGGACTTAGAGTCAAGCTAAGAAGAAGTGATGTTTGTGGGAAGATGTACAAGTGGATCAACCACTACCTCAAACAAAGAACGGCCAGAGTCCAAGTACAAGGGCAGATGAGCAAAAAGGTTACACTCGAGCAGGGAGTACCCCAAGGGGGAGTACTGTCACCCACACTCTTCCTGGTATATATAAACGATATTACAGAGAATATACCAAGAAGAGTCCATAGCTCAATGTTTGCAGACGATCTGGCTATGTGGACCTCTGAAAAGAATCTCACCATAGCAAGAAATCGGATGCAAACGGCCCTAACATCGCTGGAAGAGTGGGCGAACTCATGGCTGGTCAAAATAAACGAGGAGAAAACCACGTGCACAATATTCTCGCTCTCATTAAAACCCCAAAGTACCAAATTAAGCCTAAATGGCAAAATCCTGCAGCCAAACGACAACCCAACCTATCTGGGAGTCACATTTGATCGGCGCATGACATGGAAAAGTCAGATTGAGAGAAACCGAATGAAAGCCAGAGAAAGAATGGCGATCATGAGGAAACTTGCTGGCACAAGCTGGGGAGCAGACGAAGGCATACTAAAGAAACTGTACACTGGAAGAGTGAGACCAGTTCTCGAGTATGGCATCGCGGCATGGACAACAGCAGCGAAGGCGAACTTCGATAAAGTTAACAAACTTCAAAACCAAGCCATGAGAATCATAACAGGTGGCATGAAGTCAACGCCAATTGTAGAACTTGAAAAGATTACAAAACTGCAATCCATGACCGACAGAAGAGACTGCAGAGCCCAGCTGCAGTCAGAGAAACTCCGAAGACTGACGGACCATCCAATGTACCAGAGGCTAAACAATTTGGGAACTGGGAAACTAAAGCGGAGAAACTTTGCAGAAATAGCCAAAGCAAAGATGCACGAAGATCCCATAAACGCACTAACAACACCAAAACCCATCACTACTGTACGAAAACCTACTTGGAGGCAGGATATATTTCCAGAGGTGGTAGAAAATATACCAGGTATTGCAAACAAAAACTGCCAGACCGAAAAAGAAAGGAGAGACACTACCCTAAGCTTCATAACGAAAAGCTACCCAAGCATGGACTGGACCCATGCATACACCGACGGTTCTGTAACAAACACTACACAGAACGGAGGGGCAGGAGCATTCCTGAACCTACCAAATGGCAGAAAAATAACACTGTCATTCGCTACTGGTAAGTACACAAGCAATTTCAGAGCGGAGGCAGAGGCACTGAGGGCGGCAGTGGAAGAAATGGCAACACACAGTGAAAATGAGAGCCACATAGTCTTGCTGACAGATGCTCTCGCCGTAGTCACAGCGCTAAAAAGCCAGAAAAACACTGAGCTTAATGACTTAAGAGCAGCACTCTGCAAACTGTGCCAGCTGTCCGCACCAAAAAGGGTAGTGGTACAGTGGGTTCCGTCACACTGCAACATCCAAGGCAACGAGGAGGCAGACAGACTGGCAAAAGAAGGTGCAAGGCTACCACAAACAGATACCAGTATGACGTACGAAGAGTCAAAACGGCTTATCAAAGCCAGGTACATTACCAAATGGGAAACCGAACATACTGGTTACACCAAAAACGATGCCTATTACCAGTTGAACCGAAGAGAGCAGGTCGTTGTCTTCAGACTTCGCACTGGCCACAATAGACTGAGGTACCACCTATTCAACAAATTGAAGATAGGGTGTACCGACGAATGCCCGTGCGGTACTGGTAAAATGACCACTGAACATCTGCTGCAGAACTGCCCGACATACGGGGATCAGAGAGAGCAGATGTGGCCATTGCCAGTGGAACTGCAAGACAAGCTCTATGGTAGTGGCGAGAGTCTCAGGATGACCGCCGCTTTTTTCGAAAAAATAATGGTTACTGTCTGACTGTGTACGCAGAAGAAGAAGAAGACCCTTACATAAAATGCATGCTGAAGTCGGATGCACTGGGCCAACAGGCGCAAAATAAAAACTACAGTGCAACGGACACTGCCTTGGGGATTAGAGAAAATAAGGCGAGCAAAACAAAAAAAACAAAAAACAAAATAAAAATAAAATTCAAACACACTGACTAGAACTCATAAGATTAGATACAGGCTTACTGCAAGGAGGCCAGCCATATTAGTGGCCTTGTCTACTATAAACTAAGAACTGGAATAAACAAATGGCATGATGGTGGTGATGATTTGTGAATACCAAAACTCTATATGGGGTATTTTAAAATCTAGGATTACAGTGTTTGTTCTCATTGCTGTAGTCAATGGTAGTAATATGTAAGGCTGAGGTTAAAAAGCTACTATGCTTTTTTTAGATTTGCCCTGCCCTGCTCAAGCCTAGCCAGCTAAGCAGGAAACTCAATATCAGGCTACCACAACAGCAAATGTGCTGAGTGGTGTGGACAGCACAGAACATGGCGAGGCACTTGAGCAGCCATCGTCATCCACTGCGCCCGAGTTCATATCCAGACGCCCTGACTTGTCTTGCCACTGGTTAAAGTTGGACTCAGGCGAGAGAGTGAGGTCGACGAACTGCGCAACCCTTATTCACTTATATCAAATTCATTGCGCAAGTTATTCTCTTTTCACTTATCCAGTACTAACACAGTCGAGCCCTGTGGCGACGGGCGAGCCGAGAGCGTAAGTCCGCTGACAAGCTAAACTACAGTCAAAAAGCTGCGTTAGTTGCGGGTCTCCTGGATGAGCAATAAAGCGGATGAGATACATGGATTTGATGACAATCATGATCACCATTTCGCAATGCGAATTTTCCATGCTATCACTGTCTGCAAATAAGCAGATCTGAAATCGGACTCGTCAGCCATCTCCACACCCATCCTTAACTTGGATTTACATAATACTCGACTGGAAGGACTGGCTTGGTGAAAAAAGTAAAGGTCCTCATTACTCGTGATGGACGAACAACAAACCATGCAGTGTACAGGCCAGGTTGTGATTTCATTTTGATGCAAACAAAACATATGCCTTACCAGGGTTTTGAATACAGACCCTGTAGTATTCACACTGCTTGACTTCCCAAAGCTTGACAAAAGAACGTATTTTTATACACCAAAGGAGATTTAAAAAAGAAATTCTCAATTACTTGTAAATTGCACAAGTCCTAACAATATTTTTGGCTGACATCATTTTAAAAATATCCGAATGGCTTTCTTATTACAGGTTTCTTTGTTGTTGAGGACAAACTGTATTGTGAAATCCATGCCAAACGTCATGCCAAGCCTCCAGGCCCTGATATGGTAGCAGTGCCAATGTATAGGTAGGTAATTGCCATGGCAGTTATGGGGGGGTTAGGTTGTGACTGTAAATTATAATTGTTGTGTTATGTTATACAGAATTTATATCACCAAACTCAGGGCAGACTCATAGGTGCTCAGTCTATCTCAGCAAATGGTAAATGGTTTGGCTACTGATGGTTCACTGGCTGTACACACTCACGCTCCATCCTGTCATGTACATTTCCCCCTCCCCCTCCCACCTCTGCTCGGCCCATGTTTGACTAAAATTTCTGCAATCCGCAGATTACCAATTCATCGATTCACAGTGTCATAATTCAATAGGAGGTCCTTGATTAATTTCAGTATGTTTTCACTATCCACATATAATGTTCCCACTATCCACATATAATGTTCCCACTATCCATAAATAATGTCCCACCTATCCGTTTATAATGTTCCCACTATCCATAAATAATGTGCCAACTTCTCACATATAATGTCCCAACTATCTACATATAATGTTTCCACTATCCATACTATCCAACTATCAATTGGTACCTGACTCAGAGTTAAGAAATACAAGGCAAAGAGGAAGGGAACTAGTCGACTGTGCCCCATAAAAGATGAGACCTCATTTCACAAAGTCTCTCCCCACTTCATCCCCATCGGCAATATCTGAACATGGACAACTCCTTTTGCAATCCTTAGTGTAATTGCTCGATCAAAATGTCCATCTTCTTACCTTGTTGATGTCCACGGAATTCAAAATTCTCAAAAAGGGAACGAAAGAATTTGTATTCTGTTAAATATTCATTGCTGAGCATTTTTAATTGAGTATTTCTGAACACTTTTATGGAGAAAGCTTATAAATATATGGACATACATTATTTGATTACTTCTAGTAACACTGATATAATTTGTTATGGATTTTTGTGTTTATTTTGGGTGTTGTCCTGATTAAGAACAAATAAAACAATTAGTTGAAACATTTAATCGTTAATTAATCCATTAATCCTAACCATTAGATATGCTTGAAAAAGCATTTATCATTTTTTGTTTCTGCAAAGCAACAAAAATTCTACTCAGTTCAAATCATTATCTTTCTTAAGCAGCTCACAGCACCAGAAAAGTTTATTAGTGCCAATCTTTAGGTAGCAATAAAACAAACGAAATATGACCCATCACGTTTTGATTCAGTCCAACATTATAATTCACCACAGGAAGTGTCATTTTCAAAACTGCTTCAATGTAGAAAAAGTGCAAACAAAAATGTATTACATCACCACATATTTTTCAATTCACCATTTAATGTATTAATACTGCAAGTGTATCTCAAGCTGAAAACTTTCTTTGTGTACTTATAATGTTCAAAGACAAAATAATGTTCAAAGATAAAATAATGTTCAAAGACAAGCTAATATTCAAATTTGTTTAACAAACACAAATTTAAAAAAAATAAGCTGAACAGTTTTCTTCATCTCAGCCAGTCACAATGTCAAACTAGGCCAATAAAACAATATATGAGGTGTGTTCAGAAAGTATCTACCTTTGGAACAGAAAAATACAATTACTCACCTGGAGATTTGAAACCCTAAACCCCTTAAAAGTACTGTCCTTGGGACTCCACACATTTCTCCCAGAGCTCTTACCATTATTGGAAGCATTCCTCTTTGGGAAAGGAATACAGCTGGGTTGTCTCTTCTTCTTCTTCGTTCGTTCTCAATCTCCCACTACCAAACCCTGAAAGGGTAAGTAGCAGAATATAGTCCAGAGAACGGAATGCGTTGTGTCGTAGTTTACAGCTTGGCTGCGATATTTGCACCTTTCGGTCCAACACTCCGACTTCAGCAAGCATTTTTTGAGTACCGGGTTAGCATTCCCTCTTCGATCCCTTCTCCTTAGCCAGTCTGCCCTGCTGCAGCCTGTTATCTAGGATCACCGCGTGGAGGTGTAGAAGGGTCTTGGCAGCTATGGGTCGCTGACCACTGCAGCTCATGCACTGCTCAGCATCTTGATCCCTAGGTTGTCTCATTCCGCATAATGTCTTCTCATGACTGAAATCAGGTTCCTTTGAGCGGAATTCTCAGCTTGGGGAACAGCCAAAACATTGCAAGCAGACATGTCGGGTCCTATATGAAGCTTTGCGAACCAGAGGAATGTTGTGTTTGGCCAAGAAAGTCTGAATGAGATGCGAAGAATAAGCGGGTGCGTTGTCATGATGGAGCTGCCAAGTTCCTGTTGTCCACAGGCCCAGTCATTTGCATCGAACAGCTTCATGAAGGCAATGGATTACCTCCTGGTGGTACTCTTTGGTAATATTTTGACCTTGTGGTGCGTACTCGTGATGCACAACCCCACAGTACAAAAGAAAAGGGTCAACGTGACTTTGACATTGCTGTGCACCTGCTTCACTTTTTTCGGCCTCGGGGTTGATGATCTTCACTGTAATGACTGCAGCTTGGTTTCTGGGTCATCACTGAAAGCCTGTTGAATCTGCAGAATGGCTTTCCTTTTTTGTACTACCCAGCTTTTGGCAAAATGTTATGCAACATTGCTGCTCAACTCTTTTCGTCATTTTGTGGTCAATGAAAACCCGACAGGGGCTCATTACACTTAACACTGAAAGGTTGACTACCAGCGACTGATGCAATCTGTGGGTAGGAACAAATTCATGCATGTGTTTGAAAGTTCCCTATACCTCCCTGCTGAACGACAATATCCATGCTTCATTTGCCTCAACGGAAAAAATAAAGGTCAGATACTTCTTGAACACACCTTGTACCCTGATAAATTAAACAGCCATTCACAGAGTACAGAAATAGCATATGCGCATAGTATGTGTTGAAGTTGATGAATCAGTGATGTATTATAACCACCCAATGTGTGTTGGTTGTTACAGTGTAAGTAGTACATTTTGTCATTGATCACGAGTTTCCCTTACCTGTATTTAATGCAAATGCAAGATGTTCACATCTCATAGTTTTCCGCTAAAGGTTTGACTCTGTTGCTTTTCACCAGGTTATTAATTCCAAAAATGTAAAAATACAAAACAAAACGAATAAATTTACATTTCCTAACAATTAGTTTGAGACTGCGTGGCCTTGGAGTTTCACTCGCTCGGTTGTCACAATCTAAACGCACCGAGTTTGATTCCCACCGTGTCCAGTTTGGCAGACACTGGGTTTTTTCTCTGGCGATCACTCCTCAACATTCGGAAAGTAATGGCAACCTACCATACTGAACACATGCCAAGAAACTTATAACAGCTATTGAAAGAAGTGACGTTCTGCAAAGGGCAGGCTACTTACTTTTATACTTTAAACAATTAATTAATTATTTCAAACTGCAGCTCTAATTTTTTTGTTTTGTGTTTCTCTTCCACAGATAATATGCTTCCTTGTTTAAGTGACCTTAACCTTAAAAATGTACATTAGTGTGTACATACATGTATGTGTGCTGTAGTGAGTGAACTGTCACCTCCAGAGATAACACAGTGTAACCATGTAACCAGTAGTGAACCACACACATTCTCCACATAACCAGTGCTACCCTTGAGACACACCTTTTCATAACTTACCAATATAACGGATGAATTGACCTCAACCCAAAAGATAAACTGTCTTGTCTGTCACTAAGATAGACTCTGTCCATTGTGGGCAGTACTAAAACAGACTCTTGTCTATTGTAGGCAGTACTAAGACAGACTCTTGTCTATTGTAGGCAGTGGTATGATCTCTCTCGTTTTCCTCCCCTCCTTCTGCGTTCATTCTCATTCACCTGCTACCAAGGCCTGAACAGGGTTTCGCAAATAGTAGAATGTAGTCCGGAGATCGGAATGCGTTGTTCCTAGTTTACAGCTTGACTGTGACATTTGCGCGTTTCGGTTTGACACATCCGTCTTCGGTGGCTCTCTTTTCCTCTAAGTGCCTTATTTCAAATTTATTAATATGGGCATTGCAAAGTCTTTTGTGTCAAAAAAAAAAAAATGTATAGATATGATAAGATACCACCCTAAGACGAAAACAGAAATAAAACCTATGTTACGACCAAAAGACCTTCATCAGGGACAACGAGCAATAAAAATATGAGCAAGCAAATCAAAGAAGAAGATACCAATACATCAAATTTAGATAAAAAATATGAGCACATAAAGTATTAAAAAATGTACTTAGATGGATAGCATATACAATATCATCACCGAGTCTTCTTGCCTGTGGGCATGCCTGATGCCAGATAAGTTAAATATTTAGTGATATATGACTCACAGCCCAAACTGACATATGTTCAGGTTTAACTAGGTAGTCCTGCTATGTGAAGTAGACACATTAAAAAAATGAACACTGAATTTAGATGCACTGATCCGCAAGTCACCTAACATGGTTCAATGCTCTCAGCCATAGCACACAAAGTGAACAGAAAAAACAAACAGAAAACAGAACACTGATCACAGTAACTTCAGAGGAGGACATCTTCCACGTTGTAAATAGCATTGAATTTGCCAGTAATGTTGACAACCACTTTAGCATGGTTCTAACTTAAAACCAAAAAGTGGTTGGTATTTGCCGGCAGATATGATAATGATGTCTCTTAAATTATACAATATTTAATGTACGAGAGAATGTGACTGACACATATTTACAATTATATTTTGGTGCTTTTAATTTATTCATAAGGAAATATGTGTCTGATCAGGAAGGGAAGATGGGTCGTGACGGATTGAATTGTGGATGTGACATCCATTTTAGAATCGAAAAGAAGAGACAGCAAAACACCATCGAGAAATTTAGTGTCTATTGAGTGTATATGGTCGGATGGAAAACAATATTCCTTGTGCCTCATCTTGTGATCACAACTTTGATGTTCACACCATCAGACGAGTTTCTATGATGAATTCAGCTGTTGGCTCTTTAGTTTCTCTTTAGCTCCATACAGATTTGAATCTAGTGTTGACGGTTCTGTAACAAACACAACATAGAATGGAGGGGCAGGGGCATTCCTGAGCCTACCAAATGGCAAAAAAATAACACTGTCATTGGCAACTGGAAAATACACAAGCAATTTCAGAGCGGAGACAGAGGCACTGAGGGCGGCAGTGGAAGAAATGGTGACAGGTAAAAGGAATGAAAGCCATATAGTCCTGCTTACAGATGCCCTGGCCATAGTCACAGCACTAAAAAGCCAGAAAAATACTGAACTTAATGATTTAAGAGCAGTACTCTGTCAACTATGCCAGCAGTCCGCACCAAAAAGAGTAGTGGTACAGTGGGTTCCATCCCACTGCAACATCCAAGGCAACGAGGAGGCAGACAGACTGGCAAAAGAAGGTGCAAGACTACCACAACCAGATACTAGTGTGACATACGAAGAGTCAAAACGGATTATTAGAGCTAGATACATGACCAAATTGGAAACAGAACATACTGGCTACACAAAAAACGATGCCTATTACCAGTTGAACAGAAGAGAGCAGGTCGTGGTCTTCAGACTTTGCACTGGCCACAATAGACTGAGGTACCACCTATTCAACAAATTGAAAATAGGTGGCACTGACGAATGCTCGTGTGGTACTGGGAAAATGACCGCTGAGCATTTGCTGCAAAACTGCCCGACATACGAGGATCAGAGAGAGCAGATGTGGCCATCACCAGTGGCAAAACTAGACAAGCTCTATGGCAGTGTCGACAGCCTCAGGGTGACCGCTGCTTTTTAAAAAAAAATAAAGGTCGACGTCTACAGCGTAAGAAGAAGAAGAAGAATCTAGTGTTGAATCATTGGGCCAGTGTATCATCTTTAACTGCGGAACTGAGGACAGTCCTGTAAACATGGTCAGCAGTTTGTTCATTTACTCCACATGTGTACAGTGGTGATGCAAACAGTTGGAGCTTGTACGCTTGTTTATTCAGTCTGTTGTGCCCTGTCCTAAGATGAATAATGGTGATCTGTCCCTGCTGATCAAGCATGTAGTATCTATCGTTTAGTTATTTCCGTTCTCTTCTGACAGCCTGGATAACTTTCCTTTTCTCAATGTATGTGATTTCAATGTTTGCTTGTAGATCAATGAAGTACTTGCTTATGTATTCAAGGTCTGATTTTGTTTTTCCTGCATCTTTTTCACTTTATATGAAGTACAGGTCCACCACTGCAGCATTCCCCCCCCCCCCACCCCACCCCCCTTTTAAAGAAAGCCTGTAGCAAACCATAATGGGCTTTGCTCTTTCAGCAGTGTTTTGTCTGGCAAACATTTTTTTGCATCCGGTTCTTAGCACCATCCACAACCCTCTTTAGTCATCTTTTACGGCATGATCAGAAGGCAACATTGGTTTTATTCTTTCCTCCCTGGGTATTGAGATTAGACATTAAATTATATTTCTGTTAGTCAAAGGGGTTTATCTATGTATGACCTTTGTAATTAGATTGGTCTTGTCTAAAGGTTCAGAAATGTAATCTATTACTCTTAATATTTATGTTCCATTTTTAGTTGCCATGTGCCAGTCCTCTGATTAGTGTAGTGGTAGAGCATTTGCTATTCGTGCCAAAGGTACAGTGTTCAACTCCCGCTCCCAGCATGCTTCAGTCAACCCAGCTGTAAATGGGTACCTGACCTATGGTTAGTGAAGGAAAGACAGCAAGGAATGGAACTGGATAACCCACCTCATACAAGCTATGACTTGGAACAATAAAGTTTCTAACACTTGATCCTCAATGGCAGATTCTGCTATGGGACTTTATTTTTCTTTATCCCAGTCTTCTATCATGATCATCTCAACCCCTAGCTATATATATTTGGAAATCTTCACTTACCTGCATAAAACATCTATCAAAATTTCAGTTCTTGCAGTTTTTCTTTTCTTTTTCATTTGCTTGCAGCATGGTGACATATTTTCGATTCAGATAATCTTAATTTATCTCATTGTTTCATAGGAGCCCTTTACCCCCACACACACAGTTTCCTTTAGCCCTATAAATCCACCCTGGCAAACTTCAGCAGTGAGAACAATGCTATATAGCCATACTTTTCTTCTTCCATAGATGCTATGTATGCATGATCATTTACATTTCAAGGCACGTTTGAAAAACAAAACAATATAATATTTAATAAATTGTATATGTAAATTTTAAAATATGTGACATATTATGATGTAACTGTTTTCAGTTGACAAATCTGCTGTTAGAAAATTTGCTACCAGAAAAAAAAACAACTAATTTTAGCTGGTAAATATTAATCTTAAATTGCTCCTGTTTTGCTGCAATAGTATAGGGTTGCCATCAGAATAGATCTCATTGTGAAGAACTCCTGGCAAACGTTTAGATGTTCTTGTAGTAGTGGTATTTTTGTAGTTCTGTTTTACATGATGAGTTTGCCAATTTCAGGTCGCAGCACTTTCTAGTCATATTTTACGACATGCTTAGTGGCAGTGCTATGGCCACTAATGAAAGCTGAAGAACCAGTTAAGGACAACGCACGCATCATATGAGCTCTGTCTTGTGGGACTAACAATAAGGCAGCAATGCCAGATTGGCCTTCACAACAGTGATATCCAGAGAATATCATAGATAATATCATAAGTAAAAAAATTCTACAGTATTTAAACTATTAAAAATATTGATGGGCTAGCCTTTCTGCAAGAAGAAATGACATGGGCAGGAGTTCCAAAACTGCCCTTTGGTATCTGCACGAAAAGAAAAGGCCTTGCCGTCAGCCTCCCATTTAATGGCAGGACTTGCTAGAAGTAAACAACAATATCCACGACCCTATACTGAACAAGTTGCTCATCCACGTGTCAATTTGTTCCCATGACCAACAAAATTGAAGTAAAAGTTGGAAGCATGTCTTCAGCAGAACGTCACTTTTTACAACCACCAACCTACTTGGCTGTTATAAGTTTCTTGGCAGGTGCACAGTACAGTAGGTTGCCATTACTTTCTATACATATAGAAGCGATCAAATAAAAAAATTTAAAAAAACAACCCTGTGTCTGACAAGCTGGACATGGTAGATTTTTACACAGTGCGTTGCGATTGTGAAACAAACCAAATGTCATCCCTAGGCCATGCTGCCTCCCCTGCGACAAAAAAGATTGAAAACAGAGCTGGGACCCGGACAAGATCAAACATCTTCATAGAAGAATGAGACGATTAAGATTAAGTAGAAAGTAAAGGGACAGAGCAGTACTTGCAAGCACTGTGCTTGTCTTCCATGACAAAGGAACCGGGTTTCATGTCTGGTCTATGCTTTGGTATACCCAGCTGTAAATGAGTACCTTATGGACATTGAGAAAAAGCAGGGAAGGGAACTGATCACCCCAACTCAGAAAGAAAAAAAACTAAGACTTAGTAGAATGAAGTCTCCAACACATCATCACTGACAACAGTAATTACATTGATCCTTTATGGTAGAGAATAGAGAACTTATACCGTCTTCTCTGTTAAGGGACATTTACATCAGCATGAAATATTCTGTAAAACTAATACCAAACTAATATCTTTGAATAAAAAACACATGACATGTTTCATAAGAGTTGTAAACTAGGTCACACATTCTTAACAATCACCACAATGGCAGACTTAAGACCAGATATTCTGTGAATATGACATAACTGTCACACTGTTCTCAAACAATACATAATTTGTCAATCATGTGTGTACTTTAAAAAAAATTAATTAAACAAGTTCTACCAAAACTATATTTTAGAATGTCCTTTGTTGTGGCAGCAATTTCTCAAATGTGTCGAAAAATCAAAATAAGTCAGATTTTATAGTGGCAGGTCACATACTTTTGGCATTCATAGCATGGTTTAAATTTATTATGACAGTATTCAAACTGTTATTGAATCTGTGTTTGCCTGTTTTGAAATGTGGAGTGTGTAGCCTTGTTGACAGTGAGCTGGCTTGCTAAGACTTGGATTACAGCGCACCATGGCTCGAAATCACTGACGGACAGAACAAAATCTGGGTATGGTTCATTCCTGGTACGACCGCTCCTCCAGTCAGTCCAGCTGCAAATGGGTACCTGAAGTACGAGTTGCGGAAGGTAATAACAGCAAGAAAGGGAATTGGCCACTTCACCTCACATAGGCTGCGGCTTAGTACATGAAAAGTTATCTTCATCCCAAACTGCAATTGTTGCCATGTAACTGACCTTAAATTACTTATACACATTCAAGTTTCTGCACACCAAGTATTCCTAAATTTATAAATATACCTGTAGTTCCTAGTGGCAGTTTAAAATTACAAGTATTAAGGGTGAATGAGTGAGTGTAACACTTATAATCTGCTCTAGACAGAAAGTAGTCCTGACTAGCACACTCACACAATAATCATTTGTCAAGGGAATGATGAGATGTTTGCTGTTTTATGTTTATGATCAGTTCATAGTCGCCTTCTTTGTTTTCATTTAATTGTAGTTTACTTTTTGTGATAATTATTCATAACTACTACAGATCTGTAGAGTGCCCACATGGTAGAAGAAGAGGGACTAAGGGAAGTGATAATTATCTAAACCGACCCTCAACACAAGCCTATAATACCATACAGTGAGGTTTCACATCACAAGAAAGACCAATAAACAAAATGGTGTAAAGAAACACTACTGAGGCATGGATTTGATAATAACAGTGGCACAGAAATGAGACATGAAAACAAGATTGCAACACCACCACCCTTCCGGCTTCCTCTATACAATAACCATTAACATAAGTGGAAGGGTGAGACATAATCTTTGTTGGTGCCCATATTAATGCAGACTTTTCTGCAAGTATTTCTCTCTGTAAACTGGATTTTAGAAACATATAATTGAATGCTGCATTATCTTTGTGCCTTTAATTGGTAACCAGTGGTTATTTAATGCTGATTTATATTCTGATGATTGGTTCTATAATGTAATAAAGCATTTTGTTTTGGTAATATAGTTCTTGTCTTCATTGTATAGCTGAATGTGGGCGTATGTGTGTGGGTGTATATCTGTGTGGGTTTGGATGCGTGTTGGGAGGGGAGGGGGGTTGGGTGTGTCTGTGTGAGTGGTGTGTTAATTTAGTTTACATTTCAAACTGTTTGTTGTTGTGAATGTGTTTGTATTGAGTATCAGAGCATGTAGTCTGCTTGTCTCTCACAGAAAATGGGCCGTTCTTATGTTCTGATCGCAGAACTCTCCAATATTACTAAGAGATAAAGTTCATCCCATATCGGACACTGCCGTCGGGGATGAAAAAATAGGGAAGTCACTGTACTGTCTTATTGTGCTCTGAGGTGGGGATGTCTCACTGCCCTGCTTTTCATTAAGGTCATCTACTCATTTACATCTGGGCGGTGGAGATGTCTCGCTGCCCTGCTTTTCATTAAGGTAATCTACTCATTTACATCTGGACGGTAGGGATGTCTCGCTGCCCTGCTCTTCATTAAGGTAATCTACTCATCTACATCTGGGCTGTG
Source organism: Ariolimax columbianus (assembly GCA_036924085.1). NCBI lineage: Eukaryota > Metazoa > Mollusca > Gastropoda > Stylommatophora > Arionidae > Ariolimax > Ariolimax columbianus. The sequence goes on from JAVGWX010000006.1 coordinate 25,892,443, forward strand.
GGGATGTCTCGCTGCCCTGCTCTTCATTAAGGTAATCTACTCATCTACATCTGGGCGGTGGAGATGTCTCGCTGCCCTGCTTTTCATTAAGGTAATCTACTCATTTACATCTGGGCTGATTGGAGTGTGCTGATATATGAGATTGAATTTGGTATCTTTGCTGTAATAGCAAGCGCTTTAGTACACCCAAATGTAAAAGGGTACTAGACTTACTAAATCAATACTTTGGCAGTCTTCACAAAAGAAGATCCCAGAGCCTATAGCTATTTTCAAATGTGAAATGGATATAGTGGGATTCTTCTTCTTCTGCGTACACAGTCAGACAGCAACCATTATTTTTTCGAAAAAAGCGGCGGTCGTCCTGAGACTCTCGCCACTACCATAGAGCTTGTCTTGCAGTTCCACTGGCAATGGCCACATCTGCTCTCTCTGATCCCCGTATGTCGGGCAGTTCTGCAGCAGATGTTCAGTTGTCATTTTACCAGTACCGCACGGGCATTCGTCGGTACACCCTATCTTCAATTTGTTGAATAGGTGGTACCTCAGTCTATTGTGGCCAGTGCGAAGTCTGAAGACAACGACCTGCTCTCTTCGGTTCAACTGGTAATAGGCATCGTTTTTGGTGTAACCAGTATGTTCGGTTTCCCATTTGGTAATGTACCTGGCTTTGATAAGCCGTTTTGACTCTTCGTACGTCATACTGGTATCTGTTTGTGGTAGCCTTGCACCTTCTTTTGCCAGTCTGTCTGCCTCCTCGTTGCCTTGGATGTTGCAGTGTGACGGAACCCACTGTACCACTACCCTTTTTGGTGCGGACAGCTGGCACAGTTTGCAGAGTGCTGCTCTTAAGTCATTAAGCTCAGTGTTTTTCTGGCTTTTTAGCGCTGTGACTACGGCGAGAGCATCTGTCAACAAGACTATGTGGCTCTCATTTTCACTGTGTGTTGCCATTTCTTCCACTGCCGCCCTCAGTGCCTCTGCCTCCGCTCTGAAATTGCTTGTGTACTTACCAGTAGCGAATGACAGTGTTATTTTTCTGCCATTTGGTAGGTTCAGGAATGCTCCTGCACCTCCGTTCTGTGTAGTGTTTGTTACAGAACCGTCGGTGTATGCATGGGTCCAGTCCGTGCTTGGGTAGCTTTTCGTTATGAAGCTTAGGGTAGTGTCTCTCCTTTCTTTTTCGGTCTGGCAGTTTTTGTTTGCAATACCTGGTATATTTTCTACCACCTCTGGAAATATGTCCTGCCTCCAAGTAGGTTTTCGTACAGTAGTGATGGGTTTTGGTGTTGTTAGTGCGTTTATGGGGTCTTCGTGCATCTTTGCTTTGGCTATTTCTGCAAAGTTTCTCCGCTTTAGTTTCCCAGTTCCCAAATTGTTTAGCCTCTGGTACATTGGATGGTCCGTCAGTCTTCGGAGTTTCTCTGACTGCAGCTGGGCTCTGCAGTCTCTTCTGTCGGTCATGGATTGCAGTTTTGTAATCTTTTCAAGTTCTACAATTGGCGTTGACTTCATACCACCTGTTATGATTCTCATAGCTTGGTTTTGAAGTTTGTTAACTTTATCGAAGTTCGCCTTCGCTGCTGTTGTCCATGCCGCGATGCCATACTCGAGAACTGGTCTCACTCTTCCAGTGTACAGTTTCTTTAGTATGCCTTCGTCTGCTCCCCAGCTTGTGCCAGCAAGTTTCCTCATGATCGCCATTCTTTCTCTGGCTTTCATTCGGTTTCTCTCAATCTGACTTTTCCATGTCATGCGCCGATCAAATGTGACTCCCAGATAGGTTGGGTTGTCGTTTGGCTGCAGGATTTTGCCATTTAGGCTTAATTTGGTACTTTGGGGTTTTAATGAGAGCGAGAATATTGTGCACGTGGTTTTCTCCTCGTTTATTTTGGCCAGCCATGAGTTCGCCCACTCTTCCAGCGATGTTAGGGCCGTTTGCATCCGATTTCTTGCTATGGTGAGATTCTTTTCAGAAGTCCACATAGCCAGATCGTCTGCAAACATTGAGCTATGGACTCTTCTTGGTATGATATAGTGGGATTAAAATCAATCTGTATTAAAGAGGAAATGGTTTTTTTTTAAATTGGAGGGATTAAATATTCATCCAAAATTGATATTTGAAATTAGAGATCAACTAGCAAAACTATTAGCTATATTATGTTCTCAATTACTTGCAAAAAGGATTGTTCCAAGAGATTGGAAAGACGCAGGAGTGATCCCCTAATTCAAAAAGGGAAAGAAATCAGATCCAGCAAATAATAGACCGGTGAGTTTAGCGAGCATAGTCTGTAAATTGTTAGAATCAATAATCAAAGAAAACATTGTAATGCATCTAGGCAGGTTTAATCTAATCAGAAATAGTCAGCATGGGTTTACTAGACGGAGATCGTGCTTAACAAATCTATTAGAATTCATGGAGGAAGTTACTAAAATGATAGATAAAAGGAAGCCAGTGGATGTTATTTATCTAGAATTTGCAAAGGCCTGTGATAGAGTACCTCATCGACAATTATTTAAAGGTGGGGACGTTGCCGAATGGATTGAAAATTGGTTAACATGAAGAAGGCAGAGGGTGGGCATAAATAAGGAGTACTCTGAGTGGTGTGGAGTAAAAAGTGGAGTGCCACAGTGCTTAGTTTTGGAACCAATATTGTTCTTGATATATAGAAACGATTTGACATTGATATAAGATCTATTATTGTAAAATTTGCGGACGATACAAAACTATGTAGGAGTGTCTCACCTGAAGCAGAAGTGGATATATTGAGGTCGGATTTAGATAAAATTCGAGACTGGTCTGAGAGATGACAAAAGGACATTATTATAGATAAATGTACAGTCATCCACATGGGTAGATCCAAAATGGAACATAATTACAGAATGGGCGAGAACAATATTAGAATGATAGATAAGGAAAGGGACCTATGGGTTATAATAGAGCATACAGGTAAAATGAGTGCGCAAGTTCAGGTAGCAGTGAATGAGGTAAATGCAATGTTAGGTATGATAAAAAGAAATATTAAACATAGGAGTAAAGAAGTGATTGTCAAACTGTATAAAGCATTGGTTAGACCTAGATTGGAGTACTGTGTACAGATATGGAGCCCTTATTGTAGAAAAGATATAAACATTATGGAAAGGATGCACAAAACAGCGACAAAACTGATAGTGGGATTCCAGAATTACAGTTATGAGGAAAGACTAAAAAAAACCGGCATACAATGTCTAGAAAAAAAAAGAATTCGAGGTGACCGAATACAGGTTTATAAGATAATCACAAGAAAGGTTAAATTAGACTATAACAAGTTTTTCAAAATACAGCCACCAACAAGAACAAGAAGACACAGATACAAATTAAAGAAAGGTCCAGATTAGATATAAGGAAATAATTTTTTAGAGAGTGGTCAATGCTCGGAATGCATTGCCCCAGGAGGTAGTGGACGCAGGGACAGTTAATGCATTTAAGAATAGATTGGAATCGCATAGCTTTTAGAGCAAGGAAATGCAAATGTAAATGGTTGTATACAGGCTCTGATGAGTCTTCTAAACCAGTATAAAAACGTTAAGTTAAAAAATCATGCTGCGAGGAGCTGAACGTTACAAACGATGAAGACCCCATACAATGAGGAATTCTAACACTTCATCCATGACACCAATGTCTGTTATGTGACTGCCTTTACCCAGTATTCATGATAGATGAGTTATGTAAACATTGTTATGTTGTTCTTGTTGTTGAGTGATCACAATGAGTATGATTACTCTTTCGCGCGTCCTGAATAGGGCATTAGGTGGTGGGCTGCTCTCACATTCCACGCGTACTGAATAGGGCATTAGGTGGTGGGCTGCTCTCACATTCCACGCGTACTGAATAGGGCATTAGGTGGTGGGCTGCTCTCACATTCCACGCGTACTGATGAAGGCGGACCGGCGTCCTCCAGGCGACTGTGCTATGGTTGGCTTCATCTGCGTGTCGCTGACTACTACAGGGATCACATCGATCTCCGACCTCGTTAGCCAGACTGCCACAAAACAGTCTATTTTCAGGAAGAACTGCGTGGAAGTAAGGTCGGGGTCTTGGTCAGTATATTTCGCCTGACTGACTAACATTGTCCGATCAGCATGTTTTGCCTACTGTCTCCAAGCCCCTTGTTGTACTGTAAGCCAGTACTGTCATATCACAGTATGGTTGGTTGGTTGAAGATGCCCACAATGGGTTGGGAACACTTTTGTACGCCCTTAAAAGGACTGAACTTGTGGCAGATTGCAGTAGCTTTCCTGACATCACAAGCATGCTGATGAAGTGGACCTGGATCCTCCAGGCGGTTGTGCAATGCTTGGCTTCATCTTCGTGTCACTCACTACAACGTGGATCACGTCGAACCTCACCTTGTTAGTCAGACTGGTGTCATCGACAACAGCCCGTTTCCAGGACGACGAACGAGGAGGTCAGGTGAGGGTCTTGGCTGGTATATTTCTCCTGACCCTGGCTAACATTGTCTGATCAGCGTGTTTTGCTTACCAGATGTTAGCCTCATCCCCCCATATGATAATCTAACAGAATAAACTCATAAATTCAGAAGCTAAGAGATATCGCAGACGATCAAAGACATACGTTGTGTCCCGGTAAGCAAAGAGTAATCATGACAATGTAATGCATGCTGATCAAGATCACTTCCTTATCGAACTCCCTAAAAGCAGGCTGTGACAGCAATCTGTAATCCTCATTGTGGTCAGCTTATTGAGGAGCCACGTATTGCACACCAAACCACTAGACCCCAGTCCATCTTTCCATGTCCATGATATTTCCAGGTAGGCCTCGGGATGTAAGAAGAGTTAACGTAACCTGACATCAAAGCAAGGTCGCCAAGAGCTAAATGAACTCGGTACAAGGGACTTCACAAACAAGTGTGTCCTAGGGTACGACCAGGTCCCCTACAAATAACAGGGGTCCTTACAATTTAAGCAATTGCAGTAGAATTGCATAGACTCTGCATTTATATTCAAGGTAAGGTAAAGAGAAACAATGGCAGATACTGCCGCCGGTGATCAAGTTGTAGCTACTTACTTATAGTTCGTAACAGCTATTTTTTAGATGCGGTAACCAGGGGGACTGAGTGGTCTCCAAGTAAGGTGTCCACCATGGGTGCCGGAGTTCGTGGGCTCGAATCACGGAGGAGACCTGGATTTTTTCACGTAAAATTTGTTTCTGGTAAAAATGTCCTTGGTTTCTGGGTAGTGAGATCGGACTCCCGTGTTCAGGGTCGATCATGTTGAAAATCTCTTGACAGAAATAGGAAAGAGTATGTTTAACGACATAATTAAAAATCTACCCAAATTATTTGTATCTTCCCCGCAGAAAGTTTAAAATACATATTAGGATAGTCTTCAACTACCTGACAGCAAACATTAACAACATGCATGTTTGAATACCAGGATTTCAAGTATTCCAAACAAGTAAGCAGTTCCCTTCCTCGTTGACCAGTCTTACCTACCAGTAAATGGTAGACCGCGGAGTGCTGAGATCACGGTGTGTCTTCAGGGTGTATGTCTTCACAGTGTGTCTTCACGGTGTGTGTCTTCACGGTGTGTCAAGCAATGGATCTCCGGTATACTCTATGTCTTGAAGTAATGGTGCAATCTGACAGGCGTTTTCCAGTCCATCTCCTGATGTTATCCACTCACTTAAAACTTTGCCTCTTGAACGACTGCCTTCCACCCTAAAATTTAGTATGGTCTTCAACGAGTAAGTGTGTCTTGTTATATAACTAAAATATCTTACCTGTCTAACCTTGATTTCGGTCATTAATTATCTTCTCACCCCCAGCGTTTATAATACCTCCACATTTGTTTTCTTCTCTTTCCAAGAAATGCGACCCAATCTTCCATATACCCACATTTCGAAGACTTCAGTACTCTTTTCCAACTTGTTATTCAGTGCCCATATTTCTACGCCATAAAGTAGTGACGAGTCTACTCGTACATAACATCTGGCAATTCTCATTTTCAATATATGATTATCTGTTTGAATGTCAGCATTGTGTAGCGTGATGCTGATTACCATGCTCCCCACAGCTATTCTCTTTACGATTTCCTTTTCACAGCTGTCTTCTTCCGTTTTTATATGTTCTAGATAGGAGGAACGCTCTACCTGTTCCACTATTTAATCTGTTATTTGTGTCTGCATACACGGTTTCTTGTTCCTTTACACAAGTATTATAATCTTTGTTTTATTCATGTTTATGTCTAATCCAAACTCTTAACTTAATTTGTATATTGTTGTCACAAGCTCCTGCAATTCCTGCTCACTTGTTGCCATCAAACTATCATCCGCATATCTAACGCTATTCATTGCCGCACCTCCAATGACACACTCTGGCATTCCTGCAATCTGTTTGAATATTTGTTCTGTATATATAAAAGAGACAAGGGGATAATACATATCCTTGTCTCACTCCTCATACACCAATACTTATAGAGCTTTAACCACACTTCAACCTAGACTCTTCTTTTACTTTATAAGATAAATAAATCTGTCAAGGTATATAATCCACGAAAATCAAAACCAAATATCTTGTCATGTTGTTATTACCTTCCCCTTGGTCAACTTCTGTTTATTAGCATAACTATGACAAATTCGTTGCTTTTCACTTTAAACAACAATAGTTGAGCTAATCCTATGTCGGACCTCTTAATCGCATAACAATAAACTATATATAGGACACAGTTTTGTCATTTTAGGTGCAGTCCTATCCACACGCCATAAATAGAGCGCTTTTTTGACCTGGCAGTAGGAAAGGAAACGTGACGTGTGCAAAACTAGACTGCCTCTTCCTAGCGAGAGGTTTGAGCCCTCAGCCAGAAGTTGAAGCCGGGCCGAGGAGTAGACGAGGCCTAGATATCGAGACGGTCCGACGGGGACCCTGTGCAACGGTGGATTGTTGATAAGCACATTTCACAACCAGAACAACAATGTCGATCTTAACTTTAGAAGCTAAATTAGAGCGCCTTGACAGCTCTACACCATGGGGATTTCGTATGCAAGGAGGAAAGGATTTCAGTAGTCCGCTAACCATTCAAAAAGTAAGTTTTAGATTAGTTTTGTTACTTATATTTGATTATTATTATATATTTCGTAGAGTTATAATACGACGATATTACTACGCATGTTGATCGTTAAGGCCAGGGACACAATTACATCAATAGTGTAAGTGTAAGCATACTCGGGTAGAAGATTATATAAAGTTTACAACGATGGTTGGTAGTACTAGTAGACCTCAGTTTAGATTCTCTTCTGGTTTGTTATTCAATTGTTAGTTAATTAGTTAGTGTTCTCCACTGTCAGTTGTCGGTATGCGTGTGTTCGTTCGCTGGGTTAGTAGACATTACCGTACCGGCTTCAATATGGTCGAGCCGTGAACACAGCATGCCCTTGAACGTCTTCGATACTTAACCCTTTGAACCCTGATCAATACATTTAATGAATTATTATTCATGGCCCAGTTCAGATGGGTTTTTTTTTTTCACCTGATTAGATCAGATTACCCATTTCATTATCACATAATAATATTATAATTAGCTGTATCAAACGTCTTGAAGTAGATCTTAGTTAAGTACACAGGCCAGCATATTTGACAAAGATTGTGAGGAATAAATAATTTAAGTTTGTCAATTCTACCCATTACTGTAATTTGTCTTATCTGAATCAGTACAGTAATTTGAGTGACACAGTTGAGTAAGTCATAATACAAGTCTGTGTATTGTATGACATGGCGCAGTACAGTAGCATGCTTATCAGTTTATGTATGGTGGCGTATGTTAGTCATTGTGTGGTGTGTCAGTTTATCTAAGGGGGTGTGTCTGTTTATCTATGGTGCAGTATGTTATGTATAGTTTAGTCTGTCAGTCTATGTATGGTGTGGTCTGTCAGTCTATGTATGGTGTAGTCTGTCAGTCTATGTATGGTGTAGTCTGTCAGTCTATGTATGGTGTGGTCTGTCAGTATATGTATGGTGTAGTTTGTCAGTCTATGTATGGTGTGGTCTGTCAGTCTATGTATGGTGTGGTCTGTCAGTCTATTTATGGCGTGGTTTGTCAGTCTATGTATGGTGTGGTCTGTCAGTCTATGTATGGTGTGGTCTGTCAGTATATGTATGGTGTAGTTTGTCAGTCTATGTATGGTGTGGTCTGTCAGTCTATTTATGGCGTGGTTTGTCAGTCTATGTATGGTGTGGTCTGTCTGTCTATGTATGGTGTGGTCTATCAGTCTATTTATGGCGTGGTTTGTCAGTCTATGTATGGTGTGGTCTGTCAGTCTATGTAAGGTGTGGTTTGTCAGTCTATGTATGGTGTGGTCTGTCAGTATGTGGTATGTCAGTCAATCTATGGTACATGAGTATATCATGTATGGTGTCGTATGTCAATGTATGGTGTTGAATGTCAATGTATAGACTATGGTGTGGTATGTCAGTCTAGTCTGGTAGCAATTAAATTCAGAGTAACTGCAATATTGAATATATAATGTGACCTATATATTTATTACATTTTGAAGCAAATCTTGAAAAAAAACAATAACCCTTGTCTGGTCTTAGTCACATAACTTCATTTCATTTTTCTTAAAAACTACATCAATATAATACATTTGATCAGAAATAAGGAAAAGCAAAAGAATGTGGTCTAATCCACTAATTAATCACCTCCAATCCACTAATTAATCATCTCCAATTCACTAATTAATCATCTCCAATCCATTAACTGACCATCTCTAATCCACTAACTGACCATCTTCAATCCACTAACTGGTCATCTCCAATCCACTAAATGGTTATCTCCAATCCACTAATTAATCATCTCCAATCCACTAACTGACCATCTCCAATCCACTAACTGACCATTTCCAATCCACTAACTGGCCTTCTCCAATCCACTAACTGGCCATCTGCAATCCACTAACTGTTCATCTCCAATCCACTAACTGGTCATCTGCACGAGGAAGCAATATTTTTACTTGGTCACCCCTTTTTTGCCATATAGTAAAGCAGTCTTTTCATTGCTTCTGTGACATACAGTGTCTACTGTTGGCCCCGTGCCCAACAATTCCTAGTCATCTCTTACTGACAGGTTACAGTGTTAATATTTTTTGCTCCATTTCTAGGTTCCCAGTGAGATGGGCCGTTTCAAATTACTTTCCTCATTATTCATTTAGGAGACATATTTATAATAACAGGAGTGGGCTAATAATACATGTATAGTCTAAGAGAACTAGAATGCTTAGTTGCTAGGCTTATTCAACTTATTGGCAGAGGACAGGAAATTGGAAATAATAAATGGCAACGAATATTTAAACATGTTGAAGGTTATCAGCACTTCAAAGACAAGTAACACAAAGAAACACACCAAATTGAATGTGTAGGCTGTTTTAATTATTGAAGAAAAACATCTCCACCTAGTACCAGCACTGACTTGCTGAAAATGACCTTCTAGAACAGTGATCCTTAAACTATTTTGAACCAGAGCTACCTGTTTTATCTTCTAAGAAATATAAGCAGTTGGCACAACATATTAAGGAATTCTCACTTGTAAACAAGTAAGATATAATTTAATATTTATTAAAATTTGTGAGAAACATTTTAGTTCAATTTATTCATTAAAATTGACTTAAAAAAGTCTTGATAGTCATTGAGTTCCAAGGTCACCAAATATGTTGACAACTACTGATCTGGGAATACATTAGAGAAGGGGTCCTCAAACTTTTTGGCCCCTCTACCATTTTTACCATATGTTCGAATGCCATTCCATCTTTTCCCATATTCTTTTGACTCAAAAGGTGTCTAATGCACATATATCATTTTAAATCTTGTAATTTTGTCTATTTTAGTACATTTAATTGGATGATTTTGATAGTGCTCGACAAATATAATAGCCAGGGCTCGTCAAAAGTACTTGTCTGTTACAAGTACAAAATTTAGCTGGACAAGTTAAAAAAATATGTTTTAAATCGTTAATTACGTTTTTAATCATTACTACATACTGCCTCTCGCACAATTATTAATGATATTACGGTTCGAATAGATTGTACATAAGCTAGCTTATGATGGTGAATCTAAATCGACCTCTATTACTACAATTTAAACTAACTAAAGCCATTGATAAATGGTACTACAGTGCTAAAACTACCAGGCATGCTAAAGGACACACACGCTCTGACATCGGTGCATTTTTTCTTAAGCAAAAATAGACTAATACTATGTAAGTAATACAATATATTTTGGTTTGGTACGCATTATTATGTAGAAATGAAGGTGAATTAGTGCCTAGTGTAAATTTTTTAACATAGATTGCATGACTGTAGTCCAACCATGCTGACTATTGGCATTTTTGACTGACTGGTAAGCCACCCTTAAATTTGTCAAGCCCTGCTAAAGGCAGTACAAAATGTTGATTGATTCTAATACTTGAATAAAAGTAATTTAATAAATAATTCATAATTAATTACTCAACATGCTGAGCTGAACCCATAATTAATACAACTGTGAGGTATCATTTTACAATTGGGATAACTGAAGTCATATCTCTCCTACTCTATAAACAAGTGGACCTGTCAAGAATGTACAATTTGTCATGTATAATGTGCTTATACTGAGTCTATTATTTGTTCCAGTATCAGTGATAACTTGAAATCTGGTTACCTTGTTTTCTTGCCTTGATATCTAACTTTTAAATAAGTTTTAAGAAAACAATTAATTTATTAATCTCATTATCTTCAACATTTCTATTTGTTTTCAAGCCTTCCTACTAATATTGAAATTGAATAAATTAGATTAGTGTTTGAGTGATCTCTGATATGAAATATGGATATCCCGAATAGTCTGCTGGTGTCTCTATGTATGACAAGGACAAGAATAGCACCACTGTCCCATAGAGAGTATGTCGTAAGAGGCAACTAACTGTGTGACATTACATAACACTAGACATGGTTATGTGGTTTATTAAGAGCAGCATAGATGGCACCTAACAGGCTGTGGGTCTACTTTGCTCTAGTGTTTTGAGTCTATTAAGATGGACTTGCACAGCTGTTAACCATCCACCGCGGCACTTGTCCCAACGTAAAAAGCTGCTCAAGCCTAGTCCACTAGGCTTAAAATCCTCTTCCCGGCTACATCCAGCTCAAGCCAGGGCTGGGACCTACACAAGTGCATCCACCCCTGTAGAAGTACAGGTCAACTAAGATATGGGATTGAATAAATGACATTAGTCTTTGAAGGATCTCTGATTTGGAATTTAATAAATGACATTAGTCTATGTATGATTTCTGATATGGCATTGAATACATGACATTGGTGTTTGAATGATCTCTGACAAATTGTTGGTGATTTAGGCAAACCATGGTTGAAATTTGAAAAATGCACTGAGAGTACTGGAGGAAAGTAGGATATACCAGACTTTGTGCAATAGCAAAGTCATTTATTCTCATAACAGTACAAGAATTCTGGAATATATTTATATTACATTTGATTGTGTTGTGGTGAACCTTCGTTATGTAAAATGGTATATCATCATTTTGATTATTTCTTACTCCCTGTCCTTGTTGTTGTAAAGAGTGTTCACTGTGCTTGAAGACAGCACACAAGCAGTTAATGAATAGATCTGGCTAGTTTGTATTCACTTAGTAATTAAAATGGTACAGTTTCGTATTGTGTCACTGGACACACACAATATCATACAGTGGTCAGGTGAAATTCTTTTATCTTATTATGCTTAGTGTTGGAACATGGACATCTTTGTGTTAAGAGGTCCAAGGAAGGAGGGGGGGACAAAGAATAATTACACTGTGACCTGCAAAGCATGTCATAAGAGGGCAACTAAGGCGAGGTGGGCATGAAGCTGTGCACTTTATCTCATATAAACTATAAGCCATGATTGACCCAAAAAAGTTGGAACGTGGTAACAGTTTGTTGAGCATTATTTCATTAAAAAAATATTTTAGTATTGGTTGTTCAACTATTGGGTTATTTTGTATATATTTTGTTAGCAATTCATACCTTAACAAATCTAAAACAGCAGTTTCAGTGCAGTAAGTTAATCCTATGATTTCCTTACACCTTACAAAAGAAAAGCAATCAGAGCACACAGTTCATATTATCTGCTTGGTGTCGGAAAAATGTCTCATCGTTTGGCAGGAAATTCTCAACATAAACCATGTTCATGGTATTCAAAACTAAAGCAATAGTTCACTTTTTACCTAGATATGGTGCATGTTAGCATAGATTCAATCTATGAGTGGTCCTCTGATACTAAAATCTTTTATTTTATTCCGTTAAAACCAGACCGTGTGTAAGAAGCACAATAACACTGATTGATAAAGCATCTTGTTAGAAGCAAAAAACAATTTTTCGACATAGTCACCACCCTTAGCTGTGCATTTTCTCCAACGATGCACAAGAGCATATATTCCGCTCTGGTAAAAATCTGTAGCAGTGAAGGCCCAATGTTTCACCGCTGCTACGACTGCGTCGTTGCTTGGAATATGTTACCGGAACAGATGAAAGTCAGAAGACTCTAAATCCAGACTATACGGTGGGGGGAATCCAGCCAAGATTGGCGATGTGCTTTACGCTCTTCATTTCTGTGCATGTCCATCAGGAACATGGGTTGTCCTTCACGTCGCAAATACTGAAACCTGCCACCCACCGCCTCACTGTGCTAATATCCACTGTTTGGTCGCCGTTAAGGTCAAACAAGCGTCAATGCGTGTATTCATGGATGAATTCAATTACACACTTCTGCTTCAAATGCGTTTCTATGTCAAACGCCATTTTGCCAGACTGTGCCCCCTCTGCTGCAGCCTGTCGTACGGACATTTTTTTTACAGGTATTGACGGGAAGGTTAAAACTTTACTGCCATACCGTGGGCCAACACAATAAAATAGGAGGAATTAGAACGGAGCGACACTCGTAAATAATGTAGAATATTCAAGTTCAGCTGGTTGATTTTATTTTTTGCCTCTTGGTTGAGAATATACAGGGTGATTGCAAAGTTTCCTTACATATGGAATAACGGTTTTGAATTTTGTAATAAAGTACCGAATTAAATACTTTAAATACCTCGACATTATTCACGGGAAGCTATTGCAAAAAAGGATTTTTAGAAGGAAGCACAAAAAACGGAAAAATAGTCTTCTTTTGTCTGTGTATGGAGACTTGTGAATCACGATGTAGAACAAACTTACTACAGGCCAGTACTAAAGAAACAAGAAACGTAATCAGAAAGAAAACCAGCACAAAGGGTGTTATAAGAAATCGTTGGTGATGTATTCTGTTTTGCTGCCACGACAATTGTGCAATCACAGCGACAAACAATAGAACTGCGGCGTCAGACAAAGTGGTTCTAACAAGGAAAGGAGTTAGGAAATCAAGAACCATAACATCTATACCGACTAAAGATCTCACACAAAGATGAGTGCACATGTGGAACATGGGAGCAGAACCCTGAACACATTATACAAGAATGTCCACTTTAAGTTAAATTAAATGCCAGATCTGGCCAGATGGGTGCGTAGCTGAGACAAAAGCCGCGGGACAACCGCTCCGAACTGGTGAAGACTACAGACTTCATCGTGACGACTGGCATGCAGATAAAACTATACCAAAGGATCCTGATCTCGAAGAAGAAGATGTACCATGCACAGAAGCAGCCTGAAAGTACATTTCAGTAAACCGAATCTATGCCAGCAACATGGTTTGTCTAACTACATGTCTAACTTTGTGAGCCAGGAACTGTTACAAGTAAAATAGTCCAAACAACACCACCCATTACACAGAGAGGGCAAATGGCTGTTAAAGTAGATCCATACTGTATAAATAACAGATCTAGAGAGTAGTTTAGACGAATCTGTTAACACATTTATGGAAGAGACGACATAAGAAAAAAACTGGGAAAAAGGCATGCAGAATTTACATACTTCTGATGATCAGATTTTCCCCTCTGTGTGTAGAGTATCCTACCACTGTATCATGTAAACTTGTTCAAACAGTTTCCAGAATTTGATAGATATGAAATACCGATAAGGGTTTGGCTATAACTGAGAGATCAGGCGTTTACCTATCAAGTCTGCACGCAGTGAGGGTCAAGTTATTCCTGTCCGACATAGCCAGAAGGTGCGAGGGTGGACCATGTAGAACAGCCCCGTTTACCACCCATAATGCCCAAGGCCTGCTTCAAGAGCCAGTGATCGGGGATGTCGTCGGGAATGCGGGCCACATGCCCGAATAGGGGTAGACGGCGACGGTCTATCTGGTTGTAAATGCGGTCCAGGCCTGTGCGTCGTGTGACTTCGCTCTTTAGAACCCGATCGTACCAGTGGATGCCGAGAATGCGTGTGTGGAAATTTCGATGTGCGTATGGTCTGGATGCAGGATAGTCCATGTCTCTAAGCCATATCACATAATGGGGATGACAAGGGTTTTGTAGATTCACAGTTTGGGGACCTGTGAGAGTCCCAACTGAATCCAGACTCGGTACATGGTATTCATAGCGACGACGGCCAGGAGTTTTCTTTTAATAAAGTCCGGGTGAATACTTGCATCAAAGTTTTGGCTTTTACTCAGGTATGTGAAGTCGTTAATGGAGCTTGCATAGTTGTCACTAACAGGACTCATGCCACTGTAGGACCGGGACAAACATTTTGGATCGTGGCTTTCGACCTTGAAATGTGAAGAACACGTAAAAGAGCAGTTGAAAATCGAAAGGAGCGGGCTAACAGCCCTTGTCCGGGTAAAGATAATATAGGTGGGTGTTTAACCTTTATTATTATATCTGGGTGTTTGTTTAACTTTCATACCTGCTGTTTCAGTTTGTTATCTTACCTGGATGTTTCCGTCTACTTGTCTTACCTGGGTATTTCCTTCTAATACGAATCGTATGTCTTCCATGGATGTCCAAAAGAAGGGGCCTGAAGGCGGCACATCCATTATACATAAACACAACAAGCCAATCACCATTTTGTATACACACTGGATTGCAGGCTTATACAAATATGACCCATGCATGACCAGAGGTAGAAGAAAAGCGACTAAGAGAGAGATACCGAACAAGCGGGCCGATAATTTACAGAGGCATGTGCACGTGCAGTGGTTTATATTGCTATTCCCATGCCACTACGTTAAGCCTGGTCTATCAATCAGCTTGTCTTCTTTCTCATCTATTCCTTATACCTTTAACTCTTCTCTCCATCTCGCGCTCTCTATCTCACAGTTTGCACGTATCTCTGTTTTCTCCTTGCCATGGTAATGTCATCTATTTTTAGTCCTGGTCCAGGTAACTTCTAGAACTAGAAGCTTATCAACTTAACCAGTTCTGTGCACAGTTTTGTTACCTCAGCATAAATAACAGAGGAGTTGCACTTTCTTAACGTGTGCATTGGGAGCCAAGAGTAATCAAGGACAGGGGAAACTTACTGATTAAGAATCAACGTCACGTCTACGTTCGTACTCCTGGCAACAGGCTGTGCCACAGTGGTCTAGCCAACGAGGTGGGTATCATCAATGTACTACCTATAAGGGTGAGCTTGCTGAAGAGCCTTGTATTACACTACAGTCAGGAAGACACCGGTCCGTCTTTTCAAGTATGCCTACGGATTGAAAAAGATCCACTGTGACATGTTACCATAGAAACGTTGCCAAGAGTTAACTTCCCACAACCAGCCTTGAACAACAACATATAAGATGCAGAGGAGTGATTACTGAGTAGAAACATGATGTTGGGTGCTTAGTAACTTTTTGTATTGCTCATTTCTATTTTGGAATGTATGTTCCATATGCTCAAACAGCAGGAAACGTAGCCAATCATATTTGAAGAGTCGAAAAATGTAAAGTTTCCTTATAATTGCCATTTTGCCAATTCAGACATTACAATACATCACATGATCTTCATAGCGGTAAACAAATATCAGAGGATCTACAGTTGTTGTTGTTGTTGTTGTTGAATGTCCACAATGAGTAGGATTACTCTTTTGTGCGCCCTAAAAAGGGGATTAAGTGGCGGGTTGCCGTAGCTTTCCTCACATCCCGAGCGTGCTTATGAAGGTGGACCGGGGTACTTCAGGCGGTTGTGCTATGCTTGTCTTCTTCTGCGTATCGCTCACTAATACGGGGCTCACGTCGATCCTTCACCTTGTTAGCCGGGCTGCCATGAAAACAGTCCGTTTCCAGGGAAGGCTACGAGAAAGCCAAGGTTAGTATGTTTTGCCTGAACCTGACAAACGTGTCTCATCAGTATATTTTGCCCGATCAGACGTTAGTCTTACTTCCTTGGATCAACAATAATTCTGAAAAGAAAGGGGTAACTGTAGTAAAATAATTGTTTTGTTAGTTTATTTTAATGTATGTGCCCTTGTGATAACTGACCATACATGTTAATGTGAATGGCAGCAATGCAAAGTAAGACTGCGAAAAATCGTGTTAATGTAAAGGTTGTGCAATAATGGTGGGGGTGGTTCGTTCGTCTGAATGGTTATGGTACTTGTCTACTGACAAAGGACACGCGTTCAAATCATCGATGCGGGGTCAAGATGTTGAGCAGCGCAAGAGCTGCAGAGGTCAGCGAACCATAGCTGCCAAGACCATTCTACACCTCCACGCGGTGATCCTGGATAACAGGTTGCATCAGGGCAGACTGGCTAAGGAGAAGGAATTGATGAGGGAATGCTAACCCGGTACTCAAAAAATGCTTGCTGAAGTCGGATGTGTTGGACCGAAAGGTGCAAATATCGCAGCCACGCTGTAAACTACGACACAGCGCATTCCGTTCTCTGGACTACATTCTGCTACTTAAGCCCTTTCAGGGTTTGGTAGTGGGAGATTGAGAACAAACGAAGAAGAAGAAGAAGAAGAAGAAAAATCATCGATGCGGCATTATGGCGATGAATTGAAAACCAATCTGCACACTGTGCGGTGAATGTGCAGGCAGAAACTGGGTTTTCTTCTCAACCCTATAAGTTCCACGGCGGATCCCAGCAATGAGAATAAATGCGACAGTCATGAATGCACGGTAACAGCATTTGTTATATTTCAACAATGTTACGAGAACTGTGTACAATTGTGCCCTCCAGATTTTCTTGGGCCGTATGTAGCACTGTTTAGTCTGTCTAGAATCAGTCTCAACATTTTCATAGTTTATCCGTCTGAGTCCCCTTGGAACATAGGGTGCAACATATGCTCTCTTATGCCCATATTATATGCCGTCATTCTGATTTGCGTCCCTGACTGAACTAACTTCCACTCTGATCATTCACCGCCAAGTGTTAACTTAACTTAACGTCTTTATACTGATTTAGAAGACTGCAAAGTATCTATACAACCAGTGTCTTTTATATTCGCTTGATATAAAAATAACTATATGCATCCAATCCATTCATGAATGCACTAATTTCAAAATCTTCACTATTTCATGTTCGATTGCATTCCAAGCGTTCACCACTCTCTGACTAAAAAAAAATATTTCTTGGTGTCTAATCTAGACGTTACGTTTTGTGAGGTGAATGAGGATATAATGTGCTTTTACTGGAATTAAGCTGAAGTCGGATATGTCAGACAGAAAGGCCCAAATATAGCAGTCAAGCTGGAGTCCATGACACAGCGCATTCCGTTCTCCTGGCTACTTCCTGCTATTTACAAAGCCCTGTTCATGGCTTGGTAGCGGGGGTTTGAGAACGGACGATGAAAGAGAAGAATAATTAATGTATTTGCAGACAATTGCTACGAGTTAGACAAAGATAATGTCTTTTCAGGTTCAGTATTTGACTGAAGTGTTTCTCCTTGTACTCTTTTCACACCATCCTACCTGGTTGGAAGAAGAGGGTAGATGGAGCAAAGGTGGAATGCGCCGTTACTGTGGTTCTTGCGGACGCGTTGAATTTTAGCTCATTATTGCAAGGGAGGGGGGGGGGCGACAATCACTGTAATCCTGACATTCCTGGTATGTTGTTTAAACTCAACGCAGGGGACGGCGTGGCCTAGTGGTTAAGTGACACGGCTCACAACCAGAAGGTGCTGGGTTCGATCCCCATCTCAGCACCGGCCGTTACCCCGGGGAAGCAAACCCTTAGAAAATGCAGGAGGAAGCAGACCCTTACATAAAATTCATGCTGAAGTCGGATGCACTGGGCCGACAGGCGCAAAATAAAAACGCAGTGCAATGCACACCGCCTTGGGGATTAGAGAAATAAGGCGAACGCCAAAAAAAACACACACAAAAAACACAAACTCAACGCAGTCTCAGTCATCGGTGTACCGTGTTGGATGAAGGGCAATACTTGGGCAACCATCCATCCATCATGTAGCATGTCCTTTGTAGAACGTCGCTCCCATCACAGTCTGTCTGAAAGAAACTCGTTCCCTTGCCAAAACACCAGCTTCCGCCACTGTCATACTCAGGCATTCCTGGATATCTTGGTGACATCGTCTTCTTGGTCTACCCAATCCTCTTTTGCCTGGCACCATACGTTCCATCATCGTTCTCTCAAGACCGTTGTGTCTCTTGATGTGACCAAAGTATTTGCATTTTCTAGCCAAAATGGAATTGATAAACCAGTTCTCCTCTATGTTCAACTCTTGCTGAATGTCTACATTTGTTCTTTTCTCTGTCCAGGGTATTCTGAGGATCTTTCTGTAACATTTTGACTCGAAGGATTCGATTCTTTGTCTAGAAGCTTTGGTAATCGTCCATGTTTCACAGTCATAAGCTGCCACAGGAAAAACACAAGCTCTCAAAACTTTTACTTTTATCGTTTTGTTGGTGCCCTGTCATAATTTCTTCAGGCTGTTCAGTCTATGCATTGCCATAGCTAGTCTTCTTCTGATGTCTTTCGAGCAGTCGTCATTTTTGTCAATTCTGGAGCCCAGATATTCAAAAAGTGTGACCTGATCTATTTCCTCACCACCCACTGTAAATTTATGCTGACATTGTGTTTTATCGGTGGTCATTATCTTTATTTTGTTTATGTTTATGAACAAATTTTGATCTTTACTATGTCCATTAACGGCTGAAAGTAGCTGCTCTAGCCCTTCTGCACTTCTTGATGTGTCATCTGCGTATCGTAACTCTGGAATCTCGTATCCCCCAATCGTAAATGGGTCGAAACTTTAAATGTTCTCATCTTCTCGTACATTTCTCATTATACATTCCGCACATATGTTGTACAGATAAGGTGAGAGGATACATCCCTGTCGGACTCCCTTTTGTACTGCAAACCAATCTGATGTTTGTCCAGATACTCAGGTACTTGGACAACCATTTCATCTGATTGGTGGATTCCCGCATGGTCGCTAAAAGTTGTAGGGCAACCAGAACGCCACTTTCTTATCCATCTGTTGTCAAGATATACGCACTACATGCCCGGCCGGTCTGCGTTTTCTTAGCAATGCAATATCTAGAACATAATTGAAAGCGGTTCGAATCCTGATTCTTATTTTTTTTTCTCGTTTTTCCTGTTTTGCCTTTCGGCGTTAGGTTATGAAGATATCTTTAGAACGGACCCGACTATCTGTCTCATGCACTGTGGCATTCACCGCCTAAGATATTTCTGTAAGCCACCTTTTTCGTTGTCAGCCTTTGACCTTGAATTTATTGTACCTAAATAGTATTGCTTGTTCGGGATGCTGCGTGTTGGTAGGCTTGTTACGTGGCCAAACAATTTTAGTTGCGCCTGATTTCAGTGCTATAATTCGATCCTGTACAGAGACTGAATGTTCTTCGCTCCATTGCCTTTTGAGCATCTGATTTTCGTAGGTTCCTTTCCTCGCAGCCATGAATCACGCTAGAAAACCATGCTGTTGAAGTTGTAGGGGAGGAGAGGAGGAGGAAAGCTCTTATGGCAAGAGCTCACACCTGCGAAATAGTAATAATATGGAATTTGACATCGCCATTTTGAATGTTCAATTCTGTGTATGTGGACCCGTCAGTGTTTTCTTTATGATATCGCCATCAACGATACTTAAGTTTGTTTACTGAATGAGGGCAGACCAAGAGGGTTTTCCTGGGGACACTTTTGTGTCTCGGTTAATATTTATATATATATATATATATATATATATATATATATTAAATAGAGAATGGTTTGCCGTGTCTTTTTCTTTAGTGTTTCGTGCTAACTTGTTCTACCTGGGTGTTGTTCTACCTTTCTTATGTGTTTTTTTTAAACATGCTGACCTGGGTGTTTTTCTAACTTTATGACCTGAATTGTTATAATTGCATGTTATGCCTTTCATATCTGGTGTTTTAGTTTCACTTGTTTTCCATTTATGTTTCTTTCTAATATGTCTTCCGTTGGTGTTTTATTCTAATATATCTTCCATGGGTGTTTCATTCCAATAGGTCTTCCATGACTGTTTCATTCTAATAGGTCTTCCATTGATGTTTCATTCTAATAGGTCTTCCATGGATGTTCCACTCTAAAATGTCTTCCATGGATGTTTCATTCTAATATGTCTTCCATGGGTGTTTTATTCAAATATGTCTTATATGGGTGTTTCATTCTAATATGTCTTCCATTGTTGTTTCATTCTAATATGTCTTCCTTGGATGTTTCATTCTAATATGTCTTCCATGGGTGTTTTATTCTAATATGTCTTCCATGGGTGTTTCATTCTAATATGTTTTATTCTAATATTTCTTCCATGACTGTTTCATTCTAATATGTATTCCATTTATGTTTCATTCTAATATGTCTTCCATGGGTGTTTTATTCTAATATGTCTTCCATGGATGTTTCATTCTAATATGTCTTCCATGGGTGTTTCATTCTATGTCTTCCATGGATGTTTTATTCTAATATGTCTTCCATGGATGTTTTATTCTAATATGTCTTCCATGACTGTTTCATTCTAACATGTCTTCCATTGATGTTTCATTCGAATGTGTCTTCCATGGATGTTTTATTCTAATGTCTTCCGTGACTTTTCATTCTATTATGTTTTCCATAATTGTTTCATTCTAATATGTCTTCCATGACTTTTCATTCTAATATGTCTTATGTGGATGTTTCATTTTAATATGTCTTATGTGGATGTTCCATTCTAATATGTCTTCTGTGGCTGTTCCATTCTAATATGTCTTCCATCGATGTCTTTTGTGGATGTTTCATTCTAATAAGTCTTCTGTGCATGTTTCATTTTAATTTGTTTCGCATACGTGTTGGTCTAGCGTAATTTATTACCAGGATTGTTTTCGCAATAAAAGAGGGCTGGCGTGAATGTTATGTTTATGCATCTCTAATATGTCTTTGCATTCTCATTACACAAACTGATTATATAAATGTACACATATTTTGGGTTTTTGTACTTTTCGATGTGTGTAAATAATTTCGTTCTACACAATAACTATTCAACATCATCAATCCACCCACACGAATTCGCGTAATTAAGTTCTTAGTTCGACCAGTTCTTCGTCAAGGGGTGGTGATCCTCGAGTGGGTCCCAACTCAGGTTCCAGATGTTTCTGTCGAGGACGCGTGTCGTCCAGTGGGATAGTAGTCTGTTGGGGTGTCGTGCATGTTGTAATTGTCTAGTGAATCTCGCCAGCGAGTTGGGGGCCGTCCCCGAGGTCTATTTTTGTCGCGCGTAATTAAGTAGCAGTGGTCATATCACAAACACTGCCATACTTTCAAACATTGGAAGGTCATATCCATTACCTTTGGCCGTTCAATCACAAGCTATTCCATGCGCTTTGTGCTGCCCTGTACATAAAATGGTTCAGCAGAGAAAGGATGTGACCTTTTGTGAATGTCATAACCTTCACCTTTTCACTTCACGCACTTGAATCCACCTCGACAAACCCCCCATTAGATGTGATATCTCTGCTGAGCTAATGGGGAACGTGTAGTTGATCAGTATTTTGATTCTCTTCCCTACATAGCCATCCCAGTGATCACAATACCTCCTTTTTGTTTACATGCCATCTGTTCAACAAATGGAATAATAATCTTACCGCTAAACACAGGCAATGGGGTAAAACGACTCAACTAAACACGTCTAGTTTGTATAAACAGTTGAGGAGAGAGAATGTGGTTGGGAGATTAGTCAAAATTAGTCCTCTTTACACGGCTCTTCCCAAACTATTTAGTGAAATGGACCGACAAGGATTTGTCAATTTCAGCCGGGATATATTTAGTTTTGTTCTTTATGGTAAATTTGTTTTAAACTGTTTAAATGCTTGATTTCCCAATTCTGTGACTATAACCATTTATTGATAGAAGTTATAAGCAATTTTAATAGTTATTTGTTAAAAATTGTAGTGAAAATTATTACTAACCGACAAAAAAATATCTTGGAACTTTCTACACAAATAAATAGCTGTACTGGAAATAGAAAAGTATGTTTGGCAACATCAATTTAATTAGTTCTTCTTCTTCTGCGTTCGTTCTCAATCTCCTGCTACCAAGCCATAAACATGGCTTTGCAAATGGCAGGATGTAGTCAGGAGACTAGAATGCGTTGTGTCGCTAGTTTACATTTTAACTGCGATATTTGCACCTTTCGGTCGAAGACATCCGTCTTCGGCAGGTAATTAGTTCTAATTATAAAACAAGTTGCTGACGTCCTTTTTTGGCCGGCTGCTGGGGGCTTGCGGGCCACTCATTGGGAAGCTTTGCCACAGCAGACAGTTTGTTCCAGGATGAAAGGCCAGGCTCGATATTATACATCGAAACTTCTCATGGTTGGTTGGTTGGTTGCTAATGCCCACAATGGGTTGGTAACCATTTTGTTACGGAACTTGTGGCATAATGTAGTAGCTTTCCTGACATCCTAAGCGTGCTGATGAAGTGGACCGGGGTCCTCCAGGCGGTTGTGCAATGATTGACTTCATCTGCGTGTCACTCACTACTACGGGGATCACATCGAACTTCACCTTGTTAGCCAGACTGTTGTCCTCGACAACAGCCCGTTTCCAGGACGACCAACGAGGAGGTCAGGTGAGAGTCTTGGCCAGTATATTTCTCCTGACCCTGGCTAACATTGTCTGATCAGTGTGTTTTGCCTGACCAGACGTTAGCCTCATCGTCCCAAACTTCTCCTGGAGTAGGCTAACGTGTTCCCTTCCTACTCGTCTTGTCTTTCATAAAATGTATACAGTGACAGCTGGGTAAACTGAAGCTTGTTGAGTCCAGGTATCGAACCTGGACCTTTTTGTTGCGAAAGTAATCTCGCTAACTACTCCGCCAATCAGATGCGAAGTAGATAAATGAGCTCGGGATCCACTGCGAAAGACCGAACCGCTTGGTACACACATCTTCGTGAAGGTGTGGCGTCAGGCTTGATAAACCGTGGAATTAAACTTTTACTTGGGCTCAAAGTTGTCTGCCCACGCTGTCCAAGATCGTCCCAGACTTGCATCGGGGTCATTAGTCACCCTGGTACCTATCGAATGTCGGAACTTATTCCAAATAAATAGATAGACAGATATATATATATATATATATATATATATATATATATATATATATATATATATAAAGACAGAGAGAGAGAGAGAGAGATAAGTCTTCGTGACCTGTGATGGATGTTTACAAGACAGAGCAAATCCCTACACATGCACTTGTTTAAACGCATGTAACGGAGGATAAAAGAGGCAGAGAAAGCAGTGAAGCAGTCGGACAAAAGAAGGGAAACCAACGGCTGTGCTCATTAACATAATCAAGGAGTGGAAGGGAACCGGTTGTCTACAGACTCTTCTAAACCAGTATAAAGACGTTTAGTTAAGTACGGGTAGGTACTTACGTCTTAACACATTCGCTGCTGAGTGTAATGAAAGCTTTAATACGAGGCGTGTTCAATTCAAACCGAACCCAACTGCACCAAGTGTGAACATACGTACGATCCACATGATGACGTACGCCAGGTGTAAACAGCACATATCAACCGTGAAGTTTTGCAAAATTTCATTATCCTTCGACTCATAGTTTCCTCAGTAGACCGTTGAAAATAATGCGGATGTGATACGGAATCCGTCCAGAGTTGATCAGCGAGCGGTGATTCGGTTTTTAACAGCTGAAGGATGTCGACCAGTTGACATTCATCGCAGAAGGCAGGCAGTGTACGGTGACAAAAGTATGTCGAAGACAACAGTGAAGAACTGGACAACGATGTTTAAAGAAGGACGCGAGTTAACCAAAGATCTTCAGAGACGAGGCCAGGCGCATACTGCTGCGTCAGTAGATGCCATCGCCAAAACTGATGCAGCAATTCGGGTGGACCGTCACCGGAGCTTACATTCACAAGCCAAGTAATTAGCTGTGTCACCAGTAACAGTTCAAATGGTCGTTAGTAAGAAACTGAAGTATCGGAAGGTGTTCACAATGGGTACCAATACTTCAGTTTCTTGCTGCCTATGTGTGTGTGTGTGTGTATATATATATATATATATATATATATATATATATATATATATATATATATATATATAGTGCGTTGTAATGTTATATCTGATTTTTAAACATAGTATATTACCTATGTTCAGGAAAGGTCAGGAGCCCATAGACCGCTGGATCAATAACCAACCAACCTATGTGCTTTTATTTTTTTAAAAATATATTGCTGTGCGGTATGGGAGTCGTCAATTCATTGGCGAATAGTTGAGGTTATCGTATATAGCGTCTGTATAATGGTCAAAACAAATAATCTGCCAATCTTAAAGGCAATGATATCTTCAAAGTATAGGTTGTGCAGTTTTATTTGACTCTGTCGTACAAGATCACATGTGAAAATATGGCACTTTATTAAGTACAATGTTAGTGATATAAAAGCGCATTCAATTTGTAAATTAATTCCACAAAGTTTGGCAGAGTGGATTGGAGATATTTACACGCATTCTTCTCGTTCATTTGATCGTAGTGTAGTGAGATTTGGGTCGCCGTTGCTGTTGATCCCCCCTGAAAGAACCTACTCCAAGGCGCTTGATGTATTGTTACGGTATTGGTCTCCTATGCAGCCTGTTTTTTTAATGTGAAGTTAACAGCAACATGAAAAACCCTCCTTGGTCGTTTTTATGAGGTTTTACAAGGTATACTACAAGAGGTGGAATCATTAAAGGAATCGTTGTGGCAATACACACAAAATAGAAGGTACAGATATGGATATCAAATTAAGAATAACAAAATTGAGAGCGGTTTTCATTGCGTTATGAAATATACAGAAATTAAGTCCGCCACCAAAATACTAATTTTCAACTCTAATGTCGAGTCCGTCCTATTCTATGGCTCTGTGACGTTGGGAACAGCTCTAATGTCGAGTCCGTCCTATTGTATGGCTCTGTGACGTGGGGGGGGGGGGGGGGGACACCTCTAATGCCGAGTCCGTCCTATTGTATGGCTCTGTGACGTGGGGAGGGGGGGGACACCTCTAATGCCGAGTCCGTCCTATTGTATGGCTCTGTGACGTTGGGAACAACTCTAATGTCGAGTCCGTCCTATTGTATGGCTCTGTGACGTTGGGAACAACTCTAATGTCGAGTCCGTTCTATTGTATGCATCTGTGACGTTAAGAACAACTAAAAGTACCATGAGAACGGTTCATGCTTTTGTCAATGGTTACCTGCTCCGAATAGAAATATTACAATGTTATCAAAAGTCGGGTTTCACTCCGGGTAGATCAACTGTTAATGCCATTCTCGTTCTCCGGCTCCTGGTTGAGCTGCACCATGCATTCAACCACCCCTCTGCGTTGCTTATGTGGATCTAAAGAATGCATTAGATTCTGTCGATAGGTCTGCTCTCTGGAAAGCCCTGCAAGGCATCTGCACCACTGTCCCACTGCTGAACTTGATAAGGAAGATACACACGGACAACAATGCCAAAGTCCGCCTAGGAGGCACTCTCTCGGACAGGTTCCCAACATCTTCGGGGGTCAGACAAGGTTGCGTCCTTGCCCCAGACCTTTTCTGCCGAGCTATCGACTGGATTCTCCACCGCTTTGACTCAAACAATCTGGGGATTGACATGAACCAAACACGCATCGCATTCCTCGCCTATGCTGACCACGTTGTTCTAGTTGGCCCAGACAACGCGGCTCTGCAACAGTCTCTCAAGAAACTTTATCTCGAAACATCAAGCCTAGGCCTATCAATAACTTGGGCCAAGACAAAAATTCAGAACCTTGGCTCCGACACTGGTCCTTACGGCATTGCTGTCCGTGGTCACACGGTGGAGTGTACCAATGACTTCACATCCATGAAGAGTTCATCTGATGGACGCAGTGCTCCTAACATGTTGCTGCCTCCGCTATGAACGACCTTCGCCGGGTGTGGAATAATGGCAGACTCTCTCTCGTATCCAACATTCGTATTTATCAGACGTGTGTGATTCGTGTCCTCCTGTATGGTTCAGAGACTTGGACCCTACTTAAACAGGACATATCAAGACTCAATGCCTTTCAAATTCGCAACCAGCGATGCATCTTCTCGATCCGGCGTTTCGATCTCGTTCGTAATGTCCAAGTGTCTGCAAAGAAAAGTCTTCCCTCTATCTCTGACACTCTGGTCCGTCGCCGCCTGTCTGTGTTGGTCACGTGGTTCAACTGGACCAGGAAGTCCCGGCTCACCAGATTCTGTTCATGTCAGTTAAGTGCAACAACGGTCTCCCGCCCCCTGGTGGGAGGGACCACCCTCGTTCTACATGGCTCAGACAGATAGGAGTCTCTACTTCGGCATTGAACGAGGTTTGGCCTCAAGCCTCAGCAGTTGGACATGGTAGTAGTCGATCGGCGTAACAGGCCTTAGATACCTATGTGAATATTATTATCATCATCATCATAAGGTCACTAATGTAGAACTGTGGAGAAGAACCGATCGGATGCCAGTGGGACTTGACGTAAGGGGAAGTGTTGCCGCAGGATAGGATACACATTACGGAAAACAGCTGATAGCATTTCAAGATTCTCTGTTCTGGGAAACCCCAAGCGAAGTAGAGGCAGACCTAAACACTCCTGGAGAATAGAGCTGATGACAAACATAAGGCCATTATGGAAGACCCGGGCAAAGCTGGAAAGCATGGCACATGGCTGGAAGACTTGGCGTGTATTTGCTGAAGATCTCCACAGGAGACTGACCGATATAGATGGCGTGTGGGCCGAGTGTTTATGATACAACCTACCACCTAATCATGAGAGGATAGATTCCAGGTAGGGATCTGTGTTTTTTTAATCGTGGATGAAATGAAAATAAGCAGACTGCGCGGCAACCAGATTCTAGATGGTTGGGCTGATTACAACTTCAAAGGAAGGCTTACATTACAAATCCCCAAGTCAATGGGTTTCTGAATGATAAACAAGAGCATCGTATAATGCCATTTATAATAAAGAAAATCAAGACATGTGAGACACCGAGTTTAACGACGATATGGCGAGCGGATGCCAGCCCCAAAGAACGACTAACGCTGCATGACATGCCCCTAGACTATAGAGCCACATACAATCGTCAAACACCTCACAGAAAAACAACCAGCTGCCACCAACTGTTTTACTCAGGACTTTCACAAATGTAAAAACAAGATCCAGGAAAATCCAATAGAACAAACAACCCTACAGATAAACAAGGTCACCACATAGTAAAAGGAAATCACTAACCCTAATTGACGCAATTATAGTTTCTATTTTTCTTAGGAAATCGGACAGTGACCCTATTCTCTGCTGCAACCCAATTCTATATTCTCCCATTTGCACAGATTTTGAAAACTTACATAAAAGTTGCATTATTTGATTCAGAACAAAATATATTGCAGACGAAGAATATCTGTCACTCAGGAACGATTGTGACCTGTCTCAACAGGGGTGAGAATACAGAAAAGGTGGCCTTGCTGATCTTAACTGTATATTAGGTTTAAATGGCAGGCAGGGGTCTTGTGGTGACTGCCCGTTAGAAAGACTTTCTAGTTCCCTGACATGTGAAGCCGGCGAGGGTGGAAACGTTCACTCTACCTGAACGAAAAACCCATACAAAAACAAACTGAAACCCGTTTCTGACCCGGTATCAAGGCCATATTTGCACATGCTCTGAGACCAGTTACACCATTGGTCGTAAAAGTCAAAAATTATACCAGGTACTTTTAAATTAATTAAACATTCTTTTGTGAGATATCTACCAAAGTATAGCATTTTTTATAATTTCACCTACCGACAAGCATTGTAACCTGTACACATACGAGGGCGCCATAACTATGATAACAGTGCTCAGACCCACATGACTCCTATGTAAAAATAATATCTAATAATGTTACTATAGAAGCATGCAGAGGCATACGCCTGGAACGGCACGCATACTCACAGCAGACAGTAACATGGCGGTCTACGTGGAAATACAGTGCTGTGATTGAATTTCTGACGGCGAAAGATTGTGTGCCCATCGACATGCATCGAAGACTGCCTGTGGTATATGGTGATGTTTATGTAGATGTCGGGAAGTGGGAACGGACGGTAAAAAGCGAGAATTCAGCTACAACGAACCTGCATGACAAGGCTCGCAGCAGACTATCGATCACAGGTTGGCGTCTCAGCGGGAAACGTGATAATGAACATCTTTTGGAACTCCGGGGAAGTAGTCTCCACTTCATTTTTGGAGCATGGCAATACAGTCCTCTGATCGATATGTAAAAACTTTGCAGAAACTTCGAACACGATTACTGTGTCGTGTTCATGAGGGCAGCACGCAATTCTTCAGAACGACAATGCTCGTCCACAGACGAGTCGACAAACAGTGGCAACATTGGGGAGTCTCTTCTCGAAGCTGAAGGAATACCTCAAGGTTGCCTGGTTTCGGGAAAAGTCTGATTGTTTTTCCTCGGCCGGATGGCCAGCTTATCCAACGTTGGCGTTTCTGTGTGGACTATGTTTAAAAATGACACATCGCCTAAACAATAGTCCGATCTTTAAGAAAATGTATATCTTGCACATCAATGAAATTATCTTCTCAAAGGCAGAACTTTTCAAAACGCCCTCGAAGGTAAGAAATGGAAATATTAATTTCACAATGATAAAATAAAATACTGAAATAAATTATGGTTATTAGGACACAAAAACATTATTAAAAAAAAACTAACAAACGCAGAAGATAACCACAGTATATTTTTGTAAAACATGGCACGTTATATGCCCATCAAATGAATAATTAGACGGGAAGGAGATCTTGTATGTGTGTGTGTTGACATTTATAGTTCAAGCGTGTCTGTCTGCTATCGTCGTGTGTCTTTTCGGTTATTATTGGAGTGACTATCACAACGACTTTCGTTACGTACAAACCATAGACACAATTGTCAACTTCACATAAACTGTCAATTCGATTTAGGGCAGGCAGTTTTGTCAAATCAAACTCGGAGATCAATAATGCTAGGCAAATTAAAATGAAGACAATATTTATCCCGAGCTACCAGCATTTTGCGAATGATTGATTGGCGATCGTGGCTTTACATTGAAGTCTCTAGCACTTCATCCCCGACGACAGTCCACTACAAGACTACTGACAATTTTTTTAAATCTTCCTCAGGTGAACCCAGGAAGTCTTGCAGCTAAATGTGGCTTGCAGACTGGGGATATCATTCTGAGAATTGGCAGCACAGCTACAGAATACCTGAAGCACAAGGATGCCCAGTCCTCCATTTTGGATTGTGGGAACCGATTAGATCTTTTGCTTCAAAGGTATGTCTTGTTCGTTTAATTGTTTGAAGCTTGCTTGACTTTCATCTTCGCTTTTTCAGCTTTGTTTACTTCACTTTCCAATCTAACTATGGCCAGTTCAATTACTGTTATTACCCTGTCATGTAACTCTTATATGGTATTTTGGTTATACATTGACTATTTGATCATAAAATTCTCAAAGACAATTTATTTTATTCAGTGATAGTTTAAAACTAAAATGGGAATTAATTGTAACCATAGTACAGTATTGATTAAATATCATGATCCTTCTAACTATTGATACGTTTACTTTACTTTTGGTAGTTTTTCATTAAACAAATTGTCTGTATCAGACGTTTTCAAATATTCGTAAAAGTAAGGTAATACAAATGATCACTTTTTCTTTTATAATTATGTGGACCAAACTTAATATATCACTACCAGTCCACCACCTTTTCTCATGGTCTAGCCAATTGTGCTATTCGCGAGGACATATTTCCATTAATTCTTGTGTGAAGCTCTCCTTTCTCCTGCTAATAACTTCTTTTTGAGTCTATTAAAAAAAAAATCACGTTTCCTATACCCCGCTTTGAAACACAAAGAGCCCTGAGCTTTGACATTTATTGATACATTCCAATTTGCTTGCAGGACGCAATTTTCCCACATTTTGAGAACCCTTTGCTAACGGTAACACAAATTGTTATAAAAAACGAAGCAATCCCTGCTAATTCACTACCAATTCTTCCCACGTGTTCCTTCAACCGGAAATGTCTTTGTCAAGTTATAGTGAAAGGCACTATCTGCCCACGTCTCGATGTCCCACCTGGAACATACCATTTCTGTGACGTAACCCGACTGAATGGCGGGATTTTGAAACACGGTAAACATGCTATTTGAGCTCACTTGAATTGAATTCATTTAACATCCGGCATTTTAGTGGAGCCTAAATTTAAACAGGCGGTATGGCCTTATTTCATGCCCTTCTTTTACAATATCTTGTATCCCGCATATTTTTTGGTGAGATTTACAGCGAAAGTGCAGGCAGTGACGCTGGACATGTTAATAATAACTATTGGATTCTTTATTTGCCAGTAGCTGGAGGTGTGTATTTGAGAGATAATTGCAGTACTAACAAAACACATACTGCACTATTTTCAGTCTGTACGAGGTGCTGACTCGCGTTTTATTTTACTTTCTTAAACAACATATACAATGATAATTGTTGACTTTTTTTGGTGTGTGGGAGGTTTTATTTGTTGTGAAAGGGCGGAGAAGGCCTACTTTGCCACCTACCGCCCTTTTCAGGGTGCACAAAAGAGTATAGCTACTTATCGTAGGCGTTCAACATCAAAAACTTTGTCAGTAAGTACTGACTTTGTTTTCGAATGAAGGGTGTACTTACAAAAATACAGTAATTCATATTTGTAAAATGCAAGAGATTATTCGACTTGCCTATTAAGGCTTTTTATGTAAGTAGGGCAAAATGCGTTGTCAGCGTTAAACATAGATATCGAATTCTAAACCTTATATCAGATGTATGTCTGAGTTAGTCCGATCAATAAGCACCATTGTTAAGGTCTACTTTAAAAGCTAACGAGCTTAGATAATTCACGGGATGAACTCAACAGGGAAATATCAGTTGACTAATAAAGTCTCAGGAAATCGTTCAGTTGAGTACATGGGCCGTTGATGCTGTACATGGAATGAGCTGACATCAGCCAGTGACTAATCGCTGAATGCTTACATCAGGGGGCAGTGAATCTGACTGATCAAGACTATTTTGCCTCCAAGCAGCGACCTTAGAAACAGGCTGTACTAGTGTTCTCTGACTAAGACAAAGGACCCCCCACCTCCGCGAGTATAAATCGTATGTGTTGGGTAAAAAAAAACCCGCAGATATCGCAGCTTCGCTGTAAACTACGGCACAACGTGCTTTTCAGGACGAACGCAGAAGCAGTAGTAGTTAAGCACAATCCGATAGACGTATACAAGAAAAACAATACCAGAAGTTAACATACTGCAATGCTTCCCAAAGTGGTGGTCCGCGAGCTCACAGTCACTGGCTCACAAAGAGCGTCACGAAAAATAACTATTTAAATCTGTGAAATAGTAACAAAAATTACTTATAACGGCTATAATTATATGGTCATAGAATTGGATAAGCATGCGTTTAAACTCATTTAAATATAAATTTGAGATGAACGAAAAAGAACAATAAACAATTTGGGCAGCGGCCCGTGCTGCCTGTTCGTCACACTGAATAGTTTGGGAAGCACTGACATACTGGACTTGTTGTCGGCAGGTATGAGTAAACGAAACAAGTGAAATTTCAGTTTTTAAATAACCCGTTGGAGGGAAACAGGATACAAAGGTTGTTGTAAAATAAAAATGTATGAAAACTTACGAAACAAGATTGAAGGGCTAGATAAAATGCCGTGTTAAAATATGAAGCGCGTACTTGATTTGGCCTGGATAAGAATTACAAATCTCACGAACAATATTTATCAGTCATAACGAATTTCTACAATTACTTTAGCATTTATTTTGTTTACACTGTTTAAAAAAACAACAACCGAAATGCTAAAATGTGAAGAATGAAGAACATCAATTATGATATAAATCATATCACTAACATTCTTATCAGATTAATCATGCCGAGAGCATGTCACAAAATAATAAACATCGTTTAAACAAACAAACAATTATAAACATTAAAATAAAATCTTGCTCTTCGGTTCCAGAATAATAACTTTATTAATAATATAATGGCAAATAAACGTGACACATTGTTCATGCGGCCAACATGTGAATATAAGGAAGAAAGGCGAGAGATAGACCAAGGGAAAGGTGGAACCGCGAGAGAAGAGGAAGATAGATACATACCACGACACTGGGCTACAACCTGGTAGAAAGTGAGACGACAATAGGAGGAGAAGAAGATAATACTCGCATCCCTAGTGTGGACAGCGTGGGCTAGTGCTTAAGTGACACGGCTCACAACTAGAAGGTGCTGGGTTCGATCCCCATGACAGCACCGGCCGTTACCCCGGGGAAGCAAACCCTTAGAAAATGCAGGAGGAAGCAGGCCCTTACATAAAAATGCATGCTGAAGTCGAATGCACTGGGCCGACAGGCGCAAAATAAAAACCACAGTGTAGCGCACACCGTCGTGGGGATTAGAGAAATATATAGAATCATACTAAAAAAAAAAATACTCACAACCCGAATATGAACAAAATGCAACACTTTTAATGATCAAATCTCTTCAATACAAACATGACTGGTGCCAGAAAATATTGTGCCCTAGGCAAAGCTACGCCCAAATACTTCATCTATTCTCGACTCTGAGCAACAAGAGACTAGAATGGTTGGGTGACGTGAAACAAATGTCAAATACCCGTATTCCAAAGCAGTTACTCCTGTGTGAACTCATATCGGGTACCAAATCCCAAAGGAAGGCCTAAATTAAGATACAAGGACATTTGCAAAAGGTCCATCAACGATTTTATGATCAATCCAGATACCTGGGAGGAGATTGCAGAGAATAGAGCTACGTGGAGAGCGACCTTGAGAACGGGCATCGAGGCATCTGAGCTAGTTCTGATGACAAAGCTGGAAGATAAACGACATAAAAGAAAGGAGCGTAGGTTTTCTGTTTACACTGCTGTCGTCTCTGCCAATCGAGAATCGGCAAAATCAGCCACAAAAGACGATGTCCCCCCAGGGCACATGAAGACACCGCCATCTCTGTAGCATATCTTCTTACTGACCGTCTGTAAAGACGCAAAAGGCCATAATCATAGGCAAATCTAAGCACCCCCCGCCCCCCCCCCCCCCCCCTTTCACTAAAAAAAATAAAAATTATATATAACATTAAATTTTTGATTACAAAAAACACGTTTTATATGATGTTAAAAATGAAAAGCACAAAACTGGAAACTGCAAAATTTATTTTGAATTGCAAGACCAGGTAATATGTAATTTTGTGTATGTATCACTCTCAAATATTCTCAAAACATTTATGAAATGTTCTTCACAGAAACTTTTTATGTAGTTTCCAAATGTGTATTAAAACCCCCTTTTTTTTTGGTGCCAGAAATGAAGAGCTTTTACCTTTCCATTTCCAAGACTTCCGACAAAGTGTCTTTTTGTTACTTTTAAAACATGGCGTTAATTTTTACAGGAATCCTTTTTGTTTGTCTTCAGCATAATATGTATGTTGCAAGAAATTATTACACCTAAAGATGAATTTGTTGAATTAACTCCCTATATCGATTACATATATTGGCATGTAACATTATCATACGTTTTTGTTTGTGAGTGTGTGTCTATATATGTAATAAGCTGTTGAGAGTAAATATTTTCTTTTTTTGGAGATTAAATAAAGGAAAAAAGAGCCATAATTTTGCATCTACTTATGCCTTCATTTCAAATGTCTTTGTGGCCGTTTATTCTGCTGCCAATTCGCAACAGTTTGGTAGCATTGTTAGTTTTGAACTAGCAATTGTTCAACTCATTCTGGTCTCTGCGCCGTCATAAACCTGCCCCGTTGATGGCTGCCTATTTGGCATAATGATACCGCCGGCTCTGAAAACATGTTAATCCTATGTTTGGTCAGCGTTTGTCTTTCCTTGATCTTTGCAGTAATATTTGGTCTCCTTCTCATTGCAAAGCTTCTCACTTGTACATATTCTCTATAGTTTCCATCTATCGTGTAGTCCAGATAGTGCAACGTATGCATTGTCCCACAATGAGGCTATAAATAGTGTTTTCTAACAGGATGTAAGGACTTGCAGTTGGCAATTACCTCGCCCCACTTGTCACTGAATATTCAACACATGAAATAGTGCTTGGACTTTTTCATGATGTCATTGTGTAAACACGTGGCTATGTGTGTGTGTGTATATATATATATATATATATATATATATATATATATATATATATATATATATATATATATATATATATATACAAATGCATGTACGTTATTATTTCCTTGTTCAAGTGTTTTATGTTGATGTTTGACACTATTTTACTTTATAAATGTATGTATAAGTTCGATTTGTGCTAATCATGCAGGTTGTTTGTGTGTATTATTTGGTTCGAATCATGCTTGTGTTGTTCTGACTGTTGTCCTTTGTAGATATAATATAACTACTTGATTATACTGTAGGGAAGTCATCTACATGATCGTGTTTGAATCAACGTTGAAGGACTTTTTTTAGACTTAATAATGTGGGCGTAGAGAGTTCAGGCAGGTGTGTTGAACGGAGGAGAGGAAGTTACTGGTTTGTTTCGTGATTGAAGAAAGGGAAATTCAAAATAAGGATCTCAATATAATGTCACTTTGGTAATGTCTTCGTTTCGGGATATAGTTACCCGAGCTATTCAATGAGGCATGTGTGTGGGACAGAGGTGAGAATTTAACTGCTGTCACACTGATGGCATGGTATAAGTATAAGAGGCTGATAACAGTGTCGTCTAACCATTTGAGGGTAGAACACTATCAGAGACAGAGATGATAATAGTTCTTCTGCCACACTGACATGTTGTAAGAGTTTACCAACAGTTCCGTATAACTCTTCTGTGTCGAAGAATTATTGGGTGTGACAGAGCGGAGAATGGGTCTACTGCCACGCTGATAACATGTAAGAGGTAGGAGAATCTCCAACTCCTAGATTTGCACATTCACATATACCCCAAAACAGATGATTATCATTCTGGGTTTAAAAGAAATCTGTAGAAATAATTCATTTCAATAATGTAAAAATACAAGTTTTCTAGAGGATCAGACAAAGACCATTCTTAGGTAGATGACTTCCCATTAAAACATAGATTTCTTTCTACCGTTCTCTCTTTATTCTCTATCAAGAATAAGAGAGAAAAAACCACAGAATGGGTGGTAAGTTTGAGTTTCTTGTTTCTACATGATGTTGTCTCGTGTCATGATTCACTGAACCAGGTGATGTTATGTAACGTTTGTGTGTGTCGCACGCCATATTTGGTGTTGTTCTTTCAACAGCATGACGTCACCGTAAACACATTCGTTTAGTTGTAGTTTAGAAATTTAACATTCGTCGGGCCTCGATTGAGAGAAGCTACGAGGTGGCCTCAAAAGAGCGAAGGAAGCTGCTATATATAAGGAGGAGGCAAACAGTAACCGTAATTATTTTTATTCAAATGTTTTTTTTTTATTGTGTCGCCTTATTGCTCTATTCCCTAAGGTTGTGTGTGTTGCACTATCATTTTATTTTGCACCTGTCTGCCCAGCGCAACCGACTTCGGCATGCATTTTATTTAAGGGTCTGTTTCCTCCTGCTTTTTCTAAGGATTTGCTTCCTCTGGGTAACGGCCGGTACTGGGATTGGGGAGCGACCCCAGCACCTTCGGGTTGTGAGCAGTGTCACTTAACCACTAGCCCACGCTGTCCCCGCTTTTATTTAAATGATTTGCCATATAACAAAGGTTGCTTTTTAACTCTCGTAATTATGGTAATTTTGATATAATATAAATAATATAAGGGTTACAACACATTGATTGTAATTAATTGTAACAATAGGATCACCGTAAAAGACCTGAATGATACCCTAATAGGTCAAAGATATGATAACAGTAAAAGACCCGAATATTACCCTAATAAGTCAATAATATGATACCAGTAAAAGACCTGAATGTTGCCCTAATAGGTCAATAATATGATACCACTAAAAGACCTGAATGATACCATAAGAGGTCAATAATATTATATCAGTAACAGACCTGCAGGATACCCTAATAGGTCACCAATATGATCACCTTAAAAGACCTGAATGATACCCTAATAGATCAACAATAGTCGCCATCCAATCAAGTGCATATACAAAGTTGACTAAAAAGAAATTTGCCCGAGGCTACCAACCACATCTTGTAAAACGAATTCCAACAGAAACCACCACAGCATTTGCTAGGCTTTCTGTAAGCGGGAGGGACAGCTACAGCTTTCGCCCTAAACATCACGTGGAGCCTAAAGGAAACATGAAGATAACAGCAAAAAAAAAAGATAGAAGGATCTACACAGCGTCAACAATACAATAGATCAACAACATTTGTGAAGATGCGTCATGGTATACGCCACGCGGTATCGGCTATAGTCAGAAGGGATAGAGTTAGCGTTTTCTATCTTATCACTCTTGTACGTTTCAAAATCTGAAAGAGGGGAGAATAAATCTGGTGCCGTGAAGACACGCAGAGATAGAAGCCAAGCCAAAGAAACGGACATTAGGATAATTTATTGTAGCTAGCTGTTCTAATTGGCAAGCGAAACATTGAGGCTGGCCAGGAAATTTAAAACATTGACGATACCATTCCGTACTAGATGACTCACCGTCGAGTTCGTTACGATGCTAGTGAACAAGAGGCTGGTGGCAATGTGGTTGACCGACAATCGCCTTGTGGATATTTATAGAAGAGGTCGCCCTAATCAATAGAGCACAATGAGTAACCTGGGACCAGTTGGGGCCAGCAGCATAGTTATATGTGGCCTGTTGTGAAGGCTAACAGTTTGTTTAGAATGTTTACTTGTGTGTTAGATGAAAGTAATATTGGCCTGATTTCATATTTTAACAACAATCATTTTTATTAAATAATATGTGTATTATTTGTGTATATCTCGCATACACTTTTATTATTTATTTTTGGTTACGTACTATGTGTGTTACGTTAGTTCATCATTCTTTTAATGGTGGGGGTCCGATACAATTTGGGCAACAGCAACCATTAAACAGAACAGCCTGTATTAGTCTCTACGGGATAGAAGTCTCCCATTAACTTGAATTGTCCATCTTGTCGAGCACATGTCGCTTATGTCTGCATAAATAAATGCTGTGTTGCATGAAATCAAATAATAAATAGTTACTATTCTTCATACGCTACGGAAGGCACCTTCCGATATATCCAGACAGGCTCTAACATGGAATCGACAGGGGGGGGGGGGGGAAGAAAGAGAGAGGTAGACTCAAAAATACACGAAGAAGAGAATGTGAGAAGGAACAGATTAAATGGTTACACATGAAGAGAGACAGAAGGAACAGATTAAATGGTTACACATGAAGCGAGGCAGAAGGAACAGATTAAATGGTTACACATGAAGAGAGACAGAAGGAACAGATTAAATGGTTACACATGAAGCGAGGCAGAAGGAACAGATTAAATGGTTACACATGAAGAGAGACAGAAGGAACAGATTAAATGGTTACACATGAAGAGAGACAGAAGGAACAGATTAAATGGTTACACATGAAGCGAGGCAGAAGGAACAAAGATTAAATGGTTACACATGAAGCGAGGCAGAAGGAACAGATTAAATGGTTACACATGAAGAGAGACAGAAGGAACAGATTAAATGGTTACACATGAAGAGAGACAGAAGGAACAGATTAAATGGTTACACATGAAGAGAGACAGAAGGAACAGATTAAATGGTTACACATGAAGAGAGACAGAAGGAACAGATTAAATGGTTAAACATGAAGAGAGACTGAAGGAACAGATTAAATGGTTACACATGAAGCGAAGCAGAAGGAACAAAGATTAAATGGTTACACATGAAGAGAGACAGAAGGAACAGATTAAATGGTTACACATGAAGCGAGGCAGAAGGAACAAAGATTAAATGGTTACACATGAAGAGAGACAGAAGGAACAGATTAAATGGTTACACATGAAGCGAGGCAGAAGGAACAGATTAAATGGTTACACATGAAGCGAGGCAGAAGGAACAACGATTAAATGGTTACACATGAAGAGAGACAGAAGGAACAGATTAAATGGTTACACATGAAGAGAGACAGAAGGAACAGATTAAATGGTTACACATGAAGCGAGGCAGAAGGAACAAAGATTAAATGGTTACACATGAAGCGAAGCAGAAGGAACAAAGATTAAATGGTTACACATGAAGAGAGACAGAAGGAACAGATTAAATGGTTACACATGAAGAGAGACAGAAGGAACAGCTTAAATGGTTACACATGAAGCGAGGCAGAAGGAACAAAGATTAAATGGTTACACATGAAGAGAGACAGAAGGAACAGATTAAATGGTTACACATGAAGCGAGGCAGAAGGAACAGCTTAAATGGTTACACATGAAGAGAGACAGAAGGAACAGATTAAATTGTTACACATGAAGCGAGGCAGAAGGAACAGATTAAATGGTTACACATGAAGCGAGGCAAAAGGAACAAAGATTAAATGGTTACACATGAAGCGAGGCAGAAACATAAAGCGCAGACCAGGGCCGTGTATGCTAGCGGGATGTTGTCAATGGCTTATGCAGCGAGAGGAGCTTGATTGATTCCTCAGGGATTCCAAAGAGAAAAACATGTCATTAAGTAGCATTGACCAGTAAACTAGAGGACACATCAATAAATCAATGAATGCTAAATTTACTGTAGATACTTTCATCTGCGTATTCTTTGTATTTTCCATCTGTTCTCTTTTATTGTTGTTTTGTTTTTCATTGCTCGTTTAAAAAAAACGTATTATTGTCTAATTTAATGCATTTGACTTTGCAAGCGATGTCTGTATTATTCAAAGGTCTGACCTGATTTGAGTATTTTTATCCCTACAATGAGATTGTAACAACCAATCAATGTCGTCTGCTAGCATGCACCAATTCTCCTTTCTGCATATTTGTCGTGTGTTTGTAACACCCCCCAAAATACACAACAGAAGAACTGATAGTATAGTTGAACACGTTTGTGTAGTTTATTTGTGGCCTTGTTATTTATAACTTGAATGACATTACATAAGCGTGTCTATACATGGCCTTCTTTAGAATTGGCCATGGTCCATGACAGCCAGCGAGGTACGTCCAAATATTCATCGACAATCGTGGCAGATTCGTCTGAAGAAACTAGTTTAGATACCATAATAATAGCTACGTAATCCTTCTACACAGTTTTTGATAAAGTAGTGTAAAGTACTCATCCGAGTGGTACAAAAGAATCACGGTGACATGTCAAGCATGTCATAAAAGACGACACCAGGGAAATGGGCATATGGCTAGCAACTTCATCATGTACAACTAGTGCTGTTTAAACCACTATTACAAATGCAACGATTCTTCACGTAAAGGGGATCTGTAGTGGTGACTCTATGCATGACCTGGAGCGTAAAGGAGAATCATTAGTCATCATGTTTTTAAAAATATATTTAGTACTACTTTCTGACTGACCCTCGGACGACATCTAAGCTAATAACAGCTGCACAGACACACTTTTCTAATATTTTATATTGTTGTTGAATGCCCACAATGAGTAGGATTACTTTTTTGTGCGCCTTAAAAAGGATGTTAAGTGGCGGGGTGTAGCTTTCTTCACATCCCGAGCGTGCTGATGAAGTGGACCGGGGTCCTCCAGACGGTTGTTGAATGCTTGACTTTATCTGCGTGTCGCTCACTACTACGGAGTTCACGCCGATCCCTCACCTCGTTAGTCAGGCTGCAATGCAAACAACCCGTTAACAGAGAGGAATGTGTGGGAGTCAAGGTGAGGGTCTTGGCCAGTATATTTTGCTGACCCTGACTAACATGTCTGATCAGTATGGTGTGCCTGACCCTGACTAACATGTCTGATCAGTATGGTGTGCCTGACCCTGACTAACATGTCCGATCAGTATTGTGTGCCTGGCCCTGACTAACATGTCTGATCAGTATGGTGTGCCTGACTCTGACTAACATGTCTGATCAGTATGGTGTGCCTGACCCTGACTAACATGTCTGATCAGTATGGTGTGCCTGACTCTGACTAACATGTCTGATCAGTATTGTGTGCCTGACCCTGACTAACATGTCTGATCAGTATGTTGTGCCTGACCCTGACTAACATGTCTGATCAGTATGGTGTACCTGACCCTGACTAACATGTCTGATCTGTATGGTGTGCCTGACCCTGACTAACATGTCTGATCAGTATGTTGTGCCTGACCCTGACTAACACGTCTGATCAGTATGTTGTGCCTGACCCTGACTAACATGTCTGATCAGTATGGTGTGCCTGACGCTGACTAACGTGTCTGATCAGTATGGTTTGCCTGACCCTGACTAACATGTCTGATCAGTATGTTGTGCCTGACTCTGACTAACATGTCTGATCAGTATGGTGTGCCTGACCCTGACTAACATGTCTGATCAGTATGTTGTGCCTGACCCTGACTAACATGTCTGATCAGTATGTTGTGCCTGACCCTGACTAACACGTCTGATCAGTATGTTGTGCCTCACCCTGACTAACACGTCTGATCAGTATGTTGTGCCTGACCCTGACTAACATGTCTGATCAGTATGTTGTGCCTGACCCTGACTAACACGTCTGATCAGTATGTTGTGCCTCACCCTGACTAACACGTCTGATCAGTATGTTGTGCCTGACCCTGACTAACACGTCTGATCTGTATGGTGTGCCTG
The DNA here is from genome assembly GCA_036924085.1 of Ariolimax columbianus. Lineage (NCBI taxonomy): Eukaryota > Metazoa > Mollusca > Gastropoda > Stylommatophora > Arionidae > Ariolimax > Ariolimax columbianus. The sequence goes on from JAVGWX010000006.1 coordinate 25,933,543, forward strand.
ACCAGATGTAAGTCTTCCTCCCCATTTTATATTGTAGACTGAAGGAGCTATACGCATCCATTTGTCTGAGACAATTTACAACAGCATAGCATTTCTTCTAATTATAATAGACTATTCACGTTCTTCCATTAATATAGAGCAACATCTCTTCTCTACTGCCAAATCATCAATTAAAACTTGTGGATGGATATCTACACCTCACGGTAGAAGAGGAGCGACTAAAAAAGTAGTAGGATAGATATCTCTGCCTCGGATATTTATTTCTGCCCCTCTGTAAAGTGCACATTGACATTTTATTTTCTCATTCTCATTACCCGACCCGACAGTCTACCCACCTTTTTCATCCGGTCAAGGTCATTCTAATGGCGCGGTGCTATGGCACTGTGGTCTGCACCATACTTATGTGCTATCAAACGTGTAGCAGAATGGCATGTTTTCTGTCATTGTTGCTGCATAGTCTGTCGTTGATATTGTTTGCTTGATTGTTTTTTTCTTCTATTTTAGTCCTGGTTTACTGTTATTAATTAAATTTAATGACTGCCTTATTACTCTTAGAGAAACAATAGGGGTACGATTCTCTGGTTGTTGTTGTTGATGTCTCTCATACTTGATTTAGATACTCTTTACGACTTTTTTGGTGGGGGGTTACAGTAACTCTTCTCACATCCCGAGGCGTACTTGAGAAGGTGTACCAACCCGAGGCGTTCTTAAAGTGTACCTTGGTCCTGCAGGCTGTAGTGTAATGCGAGGCTCTTCAGTATGTTCACCATTATAAGATCACAGTGCCAATCCCCACCTAGTCAGTCAGGCTGCCACGAAACAGCCTGTTTCCAAGGAGAAATTCTTGAAAGTGGGGGTTTTGATCATTATGTTTCGTCTGACCCTGACAAAGTTTGGTCAGTATCTGTACCTGGCCGGGTGTTAGTCTCTTCTCCTCAAATATCTTCGGTAAATACTCATTCATTTGCATTTAGCAACGTATCGTGCATGATGTTGTTCGTCCATCGTAATCAATGAAGACCACTTTGTCAACATTCACTGTTCACACGAGTTCGAAGATGGCTAAATAAGCTTATTGGAGCCACGACTTGCCTGTCGCATTTAGTACACGGAAACAGGACATCCCCTACCAGCCGGGTTGAAGAATGGTTGATGTGAGCGGACTTGCGAAGCGATCGTCTCTGTACAGCATAATTTATTCTTGGTGCATCAGGTTTCTGAATACCCTAAGCAATAGTGCTGAGCCAGTCTGTGCTATAGGTGGTAATCCATTCCCAGTCATCACGGTGAACACCGCACTAGGTCAGTGATCTATTAAGTGTGTCCTTGTATCGTTCCACTGACCACCGCTTGCTCTTTTGCCATTTTCCAATTCACAGAGCAGCCCTTTTGGTAGATGTGCATGAAACTCACAATGTAGGTCCATCAATCATATCTGCCAGTCGTTAAATTAATATCGTATCAATACCGTTAATACAGTAAGTAGCATGTACTTTACAGAACGTGATTCTTACAACCGCCACCTATTGGTTGTTACATATGAACAAATAAATCGAGGCTGCGGCATTGCTAACAATTGTGTGAGCATAACATGGTTTTCCTTTCGTTTTATACCAGTCCTGGTTCGGTAGCTGGACCAATTTGTAACTAATTGTTCCATCAGTAAAAAAGGGAATAACTCTTTCTAGTGGGATTAGTAAGAGTTACCTGGAGAAAAGCGAAGCATAGGGCCCATGCATGGAGAGCTGTACGGCAGTGTCAATAGCCTTGAGCTGGCATGCTGCCTTTGTTAGAGCCATGGATGTTGATGTCGAATGAGGAAGAGGAAAAGAATTAATTATTTGAGTCGCGATCTAAACAGGCAGGTGGCTTCCATACCATGCTAAGTTGTATACCTTATCGCGCAGTAAGCAAGACATGCTATGGGATGTAGATCATCTGTCGGAGAAATTCCTTAGCCTACATGTGCAGGGGTGCTAGATATTTGAAAGAAACATTCCAAGAAAAAAATGTGAAAGTAGCCAAAAATCTACGCACTCGAGCGTGTGTACATTCATGCACACACATAATCAGAGAGAGAGAGAGAGAGAGAGAGGGAGGGAGGGAGATTTTAATATAAATACATTTGATTTACCTTCGATTTATGTGAAGTAAAAGCTAAACAGCGAGTCATCAAGTCTATTGCCCAGGTTCAAATCACATCGCGCTCGTGTTACTGCACCAAATTACTCAATTGAACATATCGGAACCAGCAAAAGTTTGGGGGGGGGGGGGGGGGAGAAGAGAATTAATGACCGACATCATGGTTAGACAGTCAAGTTATTTTGAGCGATCATACACGACATACCTCCTTGTTGAAGACCATATTAGAGGGTAGGATGGAAGGCAGACAACGTTATCTCCTCACGTAACTTAACGTTTTTATACTGATTCAGACGACTCTGTAGAGTCTGTATTTTTGTTGTTGTTTTTTTTGTTTTTTTGTTTTTTTGTTTTGCGTTCGCCTTATTTTTCTTTAATCCCCAAGGCGGTGTGCGTTGCACTGTGTTTTTATTTTGCGCCTGTTGGCCCAGTGCATCCGACTTCAGCACGCATTTTATGTAAGGGTCTGCTTCCTCCTGCATTTTCTAAGGGTTTGCTTCCCCGGGGTAACGGCCGGTGCTGTGATGGGGATCGAACCCAGCACCTTCGGGTCGTGAGCCGTGCCACTTAACCACTAGGCCACGCCGTCCCCCGAGTCTGTATACAACCAGGTTAAGTTAGTTTTCCTTGCTCTAAAAACTAAGCTCGTGCAATATATTCCTTAATGCATTAATTGTCCCTGCCTCTACTACTTCTTGTGGCAATGCATTCCAAGCATTCATCACTAGCTGACTAAAAAATATTTCCTAATATATAATCGGGATCTTTCTTTAGTGGGTGGATAACATCAGAAGACGGAGTGGATAAAGCCTGATAGATTACACCATTACGACAAGAGATAAAGTACATTGGAGAGCCATTGCAGCCGACCTTCGATGCCGAGATGGCACTTAGAACTGAAAAGGGAGCCAAATTCGTAAAAAGTAGTCCAATCTGGCATCTCTTCAATTGAAAGGTCGCCCTGTATATCTTACGATCTCCCGTAGAGCTTCCATTGTATTCCCTCCCTTACTCTTTGACGCCGTGTGCGTCTCCTCTTCTTCCCTTTTTTCACCCGCTGAGGAGCATAGCGGATATATAGCTGCAGTTAACCCCCTTTAAACAATTGTTTGAATCCTGTGCACGTCAATCCACTTGGAACGCTGCTACAACAGAGGCGTGTGTTATACTACGAGGTTGGTGACCCTACACAACCCACGTCAGTTACCTTTTATGGCATTCCTTGTGCCGGTAAATTAGGCTTATTCCTTTCTTCCATTTCAAGCTACGGGCGGGGGATTTCTTCTTCTGAGATCTTTGGGACAATGATTGACAACGCTGTCCGTGATCATCACGCTTGATGGAGTTTATAAAGGCAGAGATAAACTCCCTCCACTTCAGCTGGTTTGAGGTCGGCTGTAGTGCTTGCTCTACATATCAACTTCTATATCTTTTCGTCAAGTTGTCTTAGATGGACCTCTCTTCCTTCTATGTGGTCTTTCCGATGGGATTCATCGCCTGTTTCAACTCAGCGGAATATTAAGCTGCCCGAGCCTAGTCCACTAAGCAGGCAACCCTTCTCCCGCTACATCCAGATCATGCCAGAGCCGGGACCTGCACAAGGGCATTTGCCCGTGTAGAAGTACAGGTCGACTAAGATGGGATTCATACCATGGCGGTTCTAGTGATGACACCAGGAACTTATCTTATGATATAGTCGATCTAATTAAAAAACGGCGGTATTATATTTCTGATCTTTATTTTCTTCGTTGGTAGTTATGAGCAAGAATTTCTTGATTGATGATGGTGTTTGCCAGAATGTTTAAGGAATTAAGACTGGTGTTATGTTTGTATGTGTGTGTGTGTATGCGCGCGCGCGTGTTTAATTAGAGCTTCTTAAGAAACTTCTTTATGAAGTGCCCTAAACCTTATGGGTTTTGATATATTCTATACAATTGCGCAGTTTTTCCTGTCCATTCTGTACTTTTAGTCTCTCTTCCTGCCCCGATTTTCTTCCCCTCTCATGTTTGTAGATTAATGTATGTATGTGTCTAAATATGTAGGTGTATGGATATGTGTCCGTCTTTATACTTATCATTGCAAGTATGGATACGTTTTTGTATCTGTGTGTTTAGGTGTGTGTGTGGATGTGTGAAAAATGTATGTAATGTGTGTAATGACTTATACAAACGTAGCCATTTACTTTCCTGCGCTAAATCTGTATCGGAAATATCTCTAAAGTTAAACGTCAACTGCACTTGCGTGATCGCCAACATCTTGTACTGACGTCAAAAAAATGACATTAAAAAATGTGTTTTTGTGTAATCACATTGGTTATTTTTTTGTTTAGCCTTCTCTGTCGTAACTATCATACTATTTCGTGGTCCTGGCCACTTTTCCCTCTTTTCCTGTCAAATGACCACCAGGGATCAAGATGCTGAGCAGTGCATGAGCTGCAGTGGTCAGCGACTCGTAGCTGACTGCTAGCGTCAGGGCCAGCGAACCAAAGCTGCCAAGACCCTTCTACACCTCCACGCGGTGATCCTGGATAACAGGCTGCAGCAGGGCAGATTGGCTAAGGAGAAGGGATCGAAGAGGGAATGCTAATCCGGTACTAAAAAAATGCTTGCTGAAGTCGGATGTGTTGGACCGTTGGGTGCAAATATCGCAGTCAAGCTGTAAACTACGACACAACGCATTCCGTTCTCTGGACTACATTTTGCTACTTAAGCCCTATTAGGGTTTGGTAGCGGGAGATTGAGAATGAACGAAGCCAAGCCAAATGACCACAAACAGATTCGCATTGTATGTTAAGTCTATATTAATTGTTGTAATTCATTTGTGATCTTCTTTCTCCCTGACGAAGATCTTGCGGCCATAACGTAGGTTGCTTGTTGGTACTGTTCCGGTTCGATAACTGAGCTATACATGTTTATGTTATTGTCAACTATCTGCTCGGGAGAATAGGAACAAGACATGAAAAAACAAACTTGTAAAAGTTGATTACGGTTGAGTTTAATCAAAATTTAAAAATGGGTATGGTCAGATACTGCACCGAGACGAGAACACGAACAAAACCTACGTTACGACCAATATGCATTCATCAGGAACAACAATACTGAACTAACAAATCAACATATAAGAAAAAATGTAATTTCAAGAGAATAGACAGCTCTTCACTACATGTCTGAAGGCTTCGCTCATCCATCTCTAGCCGCTCTCTCCATAATTATATCGCTATCATTGGTGGTCTTCCGGGCGGTGCCCTCAGGGAAAGAATAAAGCCCATTTAACGTACTTTATACATTATCATATTACCTTCGGCGTTAGTCCTGCAGATGTGCCGTATGCGTGGAAGCCAACAATATTCTGTATGCGACCCGATATTTTGCAACGGTATACAAATGCGGATATAGACCTGTGGTTAGTCCATCTACCTCTACACCTCACGGTAGAAGAGGAGCGACTAAGTAAGTAAGTAAGGTTAGTCCATCTACCTCTACACCTCACGATAGAAGAGCGACTAAGTAAGTAAGTAAGGTTAGTCCATCTACCTCTACACCTCCCGATAGAAGAGGAGCGACTAAGTAAGTAAGGAAGGTTAGTCCATCTACCTCAACACCTCACGATAGAAGAGGAGCGACTAAGTAAGTAAGGAAGGTTAGTCCATCTACCTCAACACCTCACGATAGAAGAGGAGCGACTAAGTAAGTACGGAAGGTTAGTCCATCTACTTCAACACCTCACGATAGAAAAGGAGCGACTAAGTAAGTAAGGAAGGTTAGTCCATCTACACCTCACGATAGAAGAAAAGCGACTAAGTAAGTAAGGAAGGTTAGCCCATCTACCTCTACACCTCACGGTAGAAGAGGAGCGACTAAGTAAGTAAGGAAGGTTAGTCCATCTCGCCGTCGCATAGGTTGGTGACCCATTGGACATGTTCAGGCATAATGCTACGAAAACTGTTGTCAGGCTAACGTCTGGTCAGGCAAAACACACTGATCAGATAATGTTAGCCAGGCCAAGATCCTTACCTGACCTCCTCGTTGGTCGTCGTGGAATCGGGCTGTTGTCGAGGACAACAGTCTGGCTAACAAGGTGATGTTCTACGTGATCTCCGTAGCAGTGAGCGACACGCAGATGAAGTCAAGCATAGCACAACCGCATGAAGGACCCCGGTCCACCTTCACCAGCAGCTTGAGATGTGAGGAAATATACTGCAACCCGCCACTTAACGCCATTTTTAGGGCGCACAAAAGAGTAACCTACTCATTGTGAGCATTCGCAACTTTTACCTGGGCTGCTTAGGAAAACTTTTACCCCCGTGCTGCTTAGGACAACTTTTACCCCCGTGCTGCTTAGGACAATTTTTACCCCCATGCTGCTTAGGACAACTTTTACCCCCGTGCTGCTTAGGACAACTTTTACCTGGAATGCTTAGGACAACTTTTATCCCCGTGCTGCTTAGGACAACTTTTACCCGTGTGCTGCTTAGGACAAATTTTACCCCCGTGCTGCTTAGGACAACTTGTACCTCCATACTGCTTAGGACAACTTTTACCGCCGTGCTGCTTGGGACAATTTTTACCGCCGTGCTGCTTAGGACAACTTTTACCCCCGTGCTGCTTAGGACAACTTTTACCCCCGTGCTGCTTAGGACAACTTTTACCCCCGTGCTGCTTAGGACAAATTTTACCCCCGTGCTGCTTAGGATAACTTTTACCCCCGTGCTGCTTAGGACAACTTTTACCTCCGTGCTGCTTAGGACAACTTTTACCCCCGTGCTGCTTAGGACAACTTTTACCCCCGTGCTGTTTAGGACAAATTTTACCCCCGTGCTACTTAGGAAAATTTTTACCTGGAATGATTAGGACAAGTATTTACCTCCGTGCTGCTTATGACAGTTTTTACCTGGAATGCTTAGGACAACTTTTACCTGGAATGCTTAGGACAACTTTTACCTGGAATGCTTAGGACAACTTTTACCTGGAATGCTTAGGACACCATTTACATGGGCTGCTAACGACAATATTTAACTGGACTGCTTGGGACAACTTTTGCCTGGACATATTAGGGCAACGTGTACCTAAGATGCCTAGGAAGAGGAGAGTTACGTCTGGTCTGGCGCACCATACTGATCAACCTATGGTGGCTAGAGCCAGGTGAATATACTGACCTGAGCTGCTTAGTGGAGATTTGATCTTAACTGCTTTGGAGTATAATGATGTGTTACGACCACTGCGTACGCTCGAGATTGCCGTCTTACCTGACGTCACAGAATGCCATTATCGTGCGAGCGGCACTCGAAGAGTAGATACGTATCGATGGTAAATGTGAGCTTGTGTATAGATCGGTAAGCTGGTGTGTATCCACTTGATTGCGTGCGAGGGCTTTAATACCATTGAGTCGTGATCATTTGCACGAATCTTTTACCTTTGTCTTCAGGTGTGTGTATGTCTCCATGTGTGTGTGTGTGTGTCTGTCTCCATGTGAGTGTGTGTCTTTGCTGTTACATTCCCGAATGTGTTTGTATATTTCTCCCCCTGTGTTCTTTACCTTTCCATTCACTCCCGTGTGTTTTTGCCGATATCTTTGGATTCACCTGCGTCATTTTATGTGTCTTTGCACTTGCATTAATTTGTGCATTTGTGTGTGCCTTTTGTGTATCTTTACTTTTGCACTCACGTCTGTGTGCTTCTTTACATGTGCATTCATGTGTGTGTGTGTGTGTGTGTGTGTGTGTGCGTGCGTGTGTGTGTCTTTACATGTGCATTTGCCTGTTTATTTCTGTATGTCTTTACTTTTACATTCCCGTGTGTGGTTGTGTGTATCTTACTTTTGGATGTATATGTGTTTGTGTGTATTTTAATTTTTGCATTCACGTGTGGGTTTGTGATTACCTCTCCCTGTATATTTACCTTTGCATTCAAGTGTGTTTGTGTATCTTTACCTTTACATTCACACGTGGGTTTGTGTGTGTATCCTTACCTTTGTCTGCATGCGTGCGTTTGTGCTTGATGCATTTTTACATTCACGTGAATGTTTGTGTGTGTTTTTTTGCTTTCACTTTCGCATGTGTCATTGCATCTCAGTGTGTTCCTTTACCTTTGCATTCACGCGTGTGTGTGTGCGTGTGTGTGTGTGTGTGTGTGTGTGTAAGTGCGCGCGTGTGTATGTGACAGTATGCATCTTCACCTTTGCAATAAATTTAATGTGTGTCTCAGTATGTATCCAATGGATACCATATTGCCAGCCAATATCTCTTGCATGCCAAGTTATCTTAATTGCACGCGACCCGGCTAGATAGTGTGTGCTTCAGTGCCAGATGAAAGTTGCATTGTAGAGTAAGAGTAAAACCACATTTACAGCTATGGTCAGATCCCACGCTAAGAAGAAAACAGAAGCGAAGCCTACGTTACGACCTAAAGACCTTCATCAGAGACAACAAATATATACATTTTAGTCCGCAGAAAACTTGTCCTCGATTTCAGTCGCATTCTTTCTGATATATGAACCGTCTGCTATATTCAGGGATGGATTAAGCGTCGGTTATATCCAGGACTGGATTAACCGTCTACTACGTGATCAACTTAGATGAACGATTCAAACTTATCAATAATATTCCGAAAGAACAAACCAAAATGTCTAAATAATAGTTTGTACCGAAAAACTTTTTAAAAAAAATAAATACTTTTTTCAGTTCAGGTACAAGCAGGTATGAGTGCGAATTCGGGATAACATAGTTTATCCCCGAATTCGGGATAACATAGTTTATCTAACTCTTGTTAACTCGGATAATCTTGGCCGTGTGTGGCGGCAGAGCGGCGTGTCATACACATCAAGAGAGACAACCCTGGCAGAACCAGTTTTTATTGTTTGTCGTTGTTTCCGCGCTGTTGCATTGTAGGTCAAGGACGAATGTTTACAGATGTTTCCGCTAACTAGGCAACATTCCTTCAGTAGCTTAGTCTATATAAGGCTAGTCCGCGTCATGCATTACCGCATAAGCGCAGGGGATGATGTGTTGAAGCCTTTTTTACATTAGCTCGTTAGTCTTGTGTGTGGGGTGACGCTAGAGCTGAGAAGTAAGTCGATCGGCTCTCAAGATACGAACGAACGAATGCACGAAACGTTTGGTGTTCTAATTCCGCAAGATTCAAGCGCCCGTTGGTTTCAAGGGGCGAAAAGGTCGTCGCCTAGACCTATCGGAGATGGCATATAAACTCGGAGGTTCTGTGTCTACTCTGCACATACAAGAAGCACCAGCAGTTGAAAATTTAAAAAAAGCAAGCTGTTAAGTCACCCACTGTCCAGGCAATAATTCTAAAGGTCAAGAAATACTTGCCCATTAGTAACCTGCATGAAGGTCAAAAGTAAACATCTTCTCCATCAAGCAAAGCCACAACAGGCCAATGATCTGCTTGCCAGCACAATTGATTGCAAGTATATACACCAATACCTCTACACATCCTAAGGGCTCTACACATCCTAAGGGGTACAAGAGAAGTGACTAAGTGCAGTGAGTATTTATTTGAAGTGCCTTAAACAGAAGATTTCACCCGCGGTGAGGCGAGTTGGATGCATTATCATTAGAGTGCTTATTCCCATAGGCTTGAAGGGTCAGATGCCGATTTGCTGGACAAGAGGGCATGAGCTGTAAACTTCAATTGTTTTGTTTATTATTTTATCCGAGGTGAAATAAATATCTAACTGACGGCATTGGGTGGAGATAACTAACGTCTGGTCAGGCAAAATATACTGATCAGACATGTTAAGGTCAGGCACAATATACTGATCAGACATGTTAGGGTCAGGCAAAATATACAGATCAGACATGTTAGGGTCCGGCAAAATATACTGATCAGACATGTTAGGGTCAGGCAAAATATACAGATCAGACATGTTAGGGTCAGGCAAAATATACAGATCAGACATGTTAGGGTCAGGCAAAATACACTGATCAGACATGTTAGTAAGGGTCAGGCAAAATATACTAATCATACATGTTAGTCAGGGTCAGGCAAAATATACTAATCATACATGTTAGTCAGGGTTAGGAAAAATATACTGATCAGACATGTTAGTCATAGGTCAGGCAAAATATACTGATCAGACATGTTAGTCAGGTTCAGGCAAAATATACTGATCAGACATGTTAGTCAGGGTCATGCAAAATATACTGATCAGACATGTTAGTCAGGGTCAGGTAAAATATACGGATCAGACATGTTAGTCAGGGTCAGGCAAAATATACTAATCAGACATGTTAGGGTCCGGCAAAATATACTGATCAGACATGTTAGGGTCAGGCAAAATACACTAATCAGACATGTTAGTACGGGTCATGCAAAATATACTAATCAGACATGTTAGTCAGGGTCAGGCAAAATATACTAATCAGACATGTTAGTCAGGGTCAGGCAAAACAGATGAAGCTGTCAGTCGTAGTAGTGAGCGACACCCAGATGAAACCGTCTGAAGGACCCCGGTCCACTTTGTTAGACATGCTCGGGATGTGAGGAAAGCTACAACAACCCGTCCCTTAACCTCTTTTTCAGGGCGCACACAAGAGTAATCCTATTCTAATTGTGGGCATTCAACTACAACTACTAGAACAACAACTGGAACTACTAGAACAACAACTACAACTACTAGAACAACAACTACAACTACTAGAACAACTACAACTATAACAGCAACAGGACATTTGGTGCGAATACTGTCAAGATTAAACATAGTCATCCGGTTACATATCTTACGTCCGCTCTGAGTATCTGGAAATAAGTCCGGTTACAGCAGCCAGTCCGGTGAGGTGGTAGATCAACACTGTGATGAGCCTGCCTAGAAGATATATCCATTGCACTACAGCCAGGAGGACCCCAACCGCCGTCTTCAGTACGCCTCGATGTATAGGAAGAGCGGTTATAACAAATCGCTACCAGAACAGTGTCGCCAGGAAGGAAGAATATATTTGAAAGGAACAACAGAAGATGAATCAAATTTATTTGTGTCGATCGGATCGAATGAATACTTTGGCAGTGGTGGGCTAATGTAAAAATATTGGTTAGCGAGTCTTTAACAGTTTAAACATATCGTTTAATGTTCATCACGAGGTCAATAGTTTTTAAAAAGCAAAAGACGGGGCGTCTGATTAGTGTACCGGCATGTGTCAGTCGACCCAGCTGTTTAGGGGTTTCATTTGTAAATGGATACCTGACCTACTGTTCGGGAAAGAAAGGACAACGAGGTAGGGGACTGGACACTCCAACTCACGATCTTTTTTAGTACAGTGAAGCCCCTAACACTTCATCTTCGACAGTAGTTTCTGCTATGAGACTTTAAATGGCTCGGAGATCTCACCGGAACGGAAACAAAACAAAACTCACTTGACGTTTACTGGGCCTTCGTCCTGGACAAAGAACAAAGGAAAATAACAAGCGAATCAGAACAAACATAACGTTACAGCTTGTGACTGTTATACAATTTGGCTTGGTCATGTCTATTTCTGGGCAATGACTGCCAATCCAAGCCGTATTGTGTAGTTGCAATGTTCGTTGTCTTTGCTTTTGGTTTAATTCGTTGTTTTCGTTTGTTCTTTGGTTTCATTTTATTTCAGTCATGGTGCGGTTTCTGAGCCGTGCCTGTTTAACACGGAGACTGATGTATAGTCGCTGGTAATCAATCCCCATTCTCCATTTCGGATCGCTAGAACAGCAATCCGGCAACAATCAATCACATTACGCTGCTCCTAGCTAAGCGTATCGTACGATTTAGCTAACGCAGTGGGGTCACAGTCGGGCGAATCCTGCGGTCATCGACCCATAGCTGATAGCTAGCGTCAGGGTCATCGAACCAGAGCCGCCAAGACCCTTCTAAACCTCCACGCGGTGATCCTAAATAGCAGGCTGCAGCAGGGCAGACTGGCTAATGAGAAGGGATCAAAGAGGGAAGGCTAGCCGACACTAAAAAAATGCTTGCTGAATTCGGATGTGTTGGAATGAAAGGTGCAAATATCGTAGTCAAGATATAAACTACGACACAACGCATTGCGTTTTCTGGACTAATTCTGCCACTTGAGCCCTTTTCAGGGCTTGGTAGCGGGAGATTGAGAACGAACAAAACCAAGCCGAATTATAACCACGACTTTACTCCCATTGCTGAAGGAGTTGAGAGTGTTTTAGACAGAGGCCTACAGGCCCTTCCCTACTGCTATCGCCGCGTCGTGTGTTTGCTATGCTTGTTTATTTCACCCCGAACATATAAACTGCATATGCCTTACCGGGTATTCGACCCGCTTCCTTTCTTATCAATAGGCAGACATAGAAACCATTTGGCCTCAACATTACCTGGTAAAATGAATCGTGACGTAAACTACTACGTCAAGGTGCAGTAAAAACGACCAACCATAACGGATCCAACGAATAGAGCATGAGATCTGAAGATAAGAGAACAAAGGACCACATCAATCGTAGTTAAGGAGTAAACACCTTAATGTTGCCTGGACTCCTAAGATGAACATTTCTTGAATGATGTTTATAAAGAATACAACCGTCAAATTAACGCAGTAGTGGTAGAGCTTCCTTTTTTTTTGGGGGGGGGGGGGCAAAGCTACCGTGTTCGAATCCAGTTATCAGCACTCTTAAGTCGACCCAGCTTACCGTTAAGAAACGAAAAGCCGGGAGCATAGAAAATGGCCATCCCCACCACCCCATAACAAGCAGGGCAAAAATGAAGTATGCAACACTTCATCCCGTACTCCCACATTATTGTCTACTGTGGGACAGTTTTGATCTTTAAAGCTATCCGATGCTACTCGTGTCGAGGTCTTCATTCTTAACGAATCCTCTTCTTATATACCGGAATGCACTGAAGAAGGCATGCCTAACCCTTCAGTCTGTAGTGCAATGCTATGCTACTCCGCAGAATCAACACCACTAGGATCAGTCATGGCAATAATTCTAACAAAGTAAATAACAAATACCCCAGGTTGGTTGTTGTTGTTGTTGTTGTTTGTGAATGTACACAATGAGTAGGTTTATTATTTTCGGCGCCCTGAAAAGCACGTTTAGTGACCGTTTGTAGTAACTTTCTTCACATCTCGAGCGTGATGATGAAAATGGACCAAGGCCCTCCAGGCAGTTGTGATATGGTTGGCTACATCTGTGTGATGCTCACTACTACAGGGATCACGTCGACCCCCCCCCCCCCCCCCCCCAGGCAAAATATACTGGCCAAGACCCCCATCTCGACTTCCACGTAGTCCTCCCTGGAAACTGGCTGATCTACGTCAAGGTGCAGTAAAAACGACCAACCATAACGGATCCAACGAATAGAGCATGAGATCTGAAGATAAGAGAACAAAGGACCACATCAATCGTAGTTAAGGAGTAAACACCTTAATGTTGCCTGGACTCCTAAGATGAACTTCAAGAGACTATGAAATTATACAAGAGACACCATTGCAGATATAGACATTGATATTTTCAAGCGTATGAAAAAAGAAGAAGAATAAACTATCGGATTTCGTTCAGAGTTTAAAAGCTCGTCCCCCCAAAGAAAAAAACCGCTACACCGACAAATAAAGTGGTTTGTCGATCATTCCATCTTAGTAGAGAGTGACACACGTCCAGAAGTGGTTGATTGTCAAGAGTCAGCAAAATGCTAGGAGCCCTACTTGCCCTGCCAGGCAATTAGCTTTATAAACAAGATACGATAATACGGAGTTTGCTTTAGCGTAAACTAATCCAGCGTTTCTCATTGTCTTCTCGGACAAACAGGGGACACTGAGCCATTACACACGGACACACATTCAGAAACGTCATTTACTAAATCTTTGATTACATTTACACAAACTAGAATCATTACACAGGTATATATATATATATATATATATATATATATATATATATATATATATATATATATATATATACGGGGCGTGTTCAAATGAAATCGGACCTAACTGCACAAAGTGAACATACGTTAGATGTGCATGATGGCGTCACTTCTGATCTAAACAACACATACCAATAGTCAAGTTTGCAAAATTTCATTATCCTTTAACTCTTAGTTTCTCCAGTGGACTGTTGAAAACGTGGTAGGTGGGATACAGAATCTGTCCAGAGTTGATCAGCAAGCGGTGATTCGGTTTCTAACAGCTGAAGGATATCGACCAGTTGACATTCATCAAAGAATTGAGGCAGTGTATGGTGACATAAGTGTGTCAAAGACACCAGTGACGAACTGGACAACGATGTTTAAAGAAGGACGTGAGTGAACGAAAGATCTTCCGAGATCAGATCAGGCGCATATTGTTGCGTTAGAAGATGCTATCGCCAAAATCAATGCAGCGATTCGGGTGGACCGTCGCCGGAGCTTACCATACTTTTGTCACCATACACTGCCTGCATTCTGCAATGAATGTCAACTGGTCGACATCCTTCAGCTGTTATAAACCGAACCACTTCTCGCTGATCAGCTCTGAGGGGATTCTGTATCACACCACCACGTTTTCATCGGTCTGCTAAGGAAACTTTGGGTTGGAGGATAATGAAATTACATCTGAAGTGACGTTATCACGCGCATCATATGTATGTTCACTTGGTACAGCACGGTCCGGTTTCATTTGAACACGTCTCGTATATATATATATATATATATATATATATATGTAATAAGACAATATTATTTGACAAGGACGATCGTTCAATATTTGTTTAATTGATTTCGGGAAGACTATCGATCGAGTTGACTGCAGCAATTCGATATCTTGAATCAAATCGAAATATAATAATCAATATTCAAATTGGTTTTAAAATTCCTACGTCTATCAACAGGGCAAGATATAATTGAGGGCAAAAATTACTTGATAAAACAGGACTGTCTACTGTCCCCCCCCCCCGCTCCCCCACGAGTGGGAGTAGGAGGCTCACCCTGGGGGCCACTCTTCCTCTTCTCTCTTCTCTTACCTCTCTTCTTACCTCACTCTGTTTCAATTGACTCTGTCCTACAGTCACACTCTTGCACAACTTTCACACGTGCCCTCATGGTGAGGCCCTTCCATTGCACTTTGGTTGGGCTAGCTTCTAAGGGCGCACAAACCTAGCATAGGTACATACAGACGCACACATGCATCCAAGCACTGGTTTATGCGTCCTGATATCGCCCAATGGACTACGGTCTGGGGTGGAAAATGGCGCGCCTCCGCCAGTAGAAACTAGTGAGACAAACATCTAAGCAACAACAACTGCCCCCCCCCCCCCCCCCATTTAGACTAGAGAGGCGCTTGATATTTGCAGGATTCGAACACCATGCCGTTTCTCGAGACCCGTGCGCTTTACCTCTCAGCTATAGCGACTCCTTTATGTGATGACGTTGCAACAAATGAAAGCAATCCACAGACTACACGACGTTATGCGAATAGGGATGGCGTCTAGGAGAGGTGTGTACAGCCCGCAAGCTACAATCACCACACGTATTCATATTTTTCACCATTTTCGGAAAGAAGCTAGAGTACCTGTGGGTCGGTCAGGCTATCGCTAGAGTGCAGTCTTTGCATAAATAATATATAGAATTATAGGAGATCTAAAGGCGCGTGAGACGAAACAGTTTGAGAACTGCTGTACGAACCCGTTAACACGCGTGTTAATTTAAAGTCAAGAGAGTGCGTAGCGACGTCCCAAATAACTTTGCGTTACTAATCCCAGACACAATGTTAAGAGAAAGTGTCCCCATTTTCTGCTCGAGGCACGGACCATGGCCAAATGTACACGGACGCGATGAGAACGAATGTCGAGATAACCTTAAGACGAGATTATCACTGTTAATAGACGAACACCGTTCTCAGACAGCATGTGAACCAAGATTATCACTGCTAGTAGACGAATAGCGTTCTTTAGACAGCATGTGAACCAAGATTATCACTGCTAGTAGACGAATAGCGTTCTTTAGACAGCATGTGAACCAAGATTATCACTGCTAGTAGACGAATAGCGTTCTTTAGACAGCATGTGAACCAAGATTATCACTGTTAGTAGACGAACACCGTTCTCAGACAGCATGTGAACCAAGATTATCACTGTTAGTAGACGAACACCGTTCTCAGACAGCATGTGAACCAAGATTATCACTGCTAGTAGACGAACAACGTTCTCAGACAGCATGTGAACCAAGATTATCACTGCTAGTAGACGAATAGCGTTCTTTAGACAGCATGTGAACCAAGATTATCACTGTTAGTAGACGAACACCGTTCTCAGACAGCATGTGAACCAAGATTATCACTGCTAGTAGACGAACAACGTTCTCAGACAGCATGTGAACCAAGATTATCACTGCTAGTAGACGAACACCGTTCTTTAGACAGCATGTGAACCAAGATTATCACTGCTAGTAGACGAACACCGTTCTCAGACAGCATGTGAACCAAGATTATCATTGCTAGTAGACGAACAACGTTCTCAGACAGCATGTGAACCAAGATTATCACTGCTAGTAGACGAACACCGTTCTCAGACAGCATGTGAACCAAGATTATCATTGCTAGTAGACGAACAACGTTCTCAGACAGCATGTGAACCAAGATTATCACTGCTAGTAGACGAACAGCGTTCTTAGACAGCATGTAACCATAAAAGCTAATATTATTCAAAAACAGCGATACATACGCAACATTTTAACGGGATAGGGAGTATGTTCCAAGACACTTTTGATGATAGACACAAAGTATAAAATGTTCTCTTTAGTTAGTTGGATCCACGATAGGAGCAGATTGAGCACGTGTCTCTTTCAACACGATTGAATTAGGCATTGCATGGCGGCGAGATAAGTCGGAGATGGACTGTCAAGTTTAGAAGAGAAACACGTGTTTTTTTTTAGGGATGAACTGTATGGCGACGACAGAAGTCTGAGACAGACTAACAAAGTTGAGGATGGAAACAGATTTGATCATCTGAAAACGACCTAAGAAGATGTAGACCATCGACGCCAACCACTCTTATTTACGTTTTGTGCATCCGTAGTTTCCATGGTCTTATCATCAGAGAGTTTTCGCCATACGTGTCAACTTTTGTAAGAGAGTGGAAAAACGAGAGATGTCCAGAAAATAAATCCATATTCGCATAATATATACGTATTATCATATAGCTACTAAAAAATTATCATCATCATGTAGCATGTCCTTTGTAGAACGTCGCTCCCATCAGTCTGTCTGAAAGAAATTCGTTCTCTTGCCAAAACTCCAGCCTCCGCCACAGTCATACCCAGGCATTTCTGAATATCTTTGTGCCATCGTCTTCTTGGTCTACCCGTGCGTCTTTTGCCTGGCACCATACCTTCCATCACCGTTCTCTCAAGACCGTTGTGTCTCTTGATGTGACAAATTTGCATTTTCTAGCCAAAATGGAATTGACAAACCAGTTCTCCTCTATGCTCAACTCTTGCAGAATGTCTACATTTGTTTTTTTCTCTGTCTAAGATATTTTTAGGATCTTTCTGTAACATTTTGATTCGAAGGATTCGATTCTTTGTCTAGAAGTTTTGGAAATCGTTCGTGATTCACAGCCATAAGCTGCCACAGGAAAAATACAGGCTCTCAAGACTTTTACTTTTATCGTTTTGTTGGTGCTCTGCCATAATTTCGTCAGGCTGTTCAGTCTCTGCATTGCCATAGCTAGTCTTCTTCTGATTTCTTTCGACCAGTCAAAGATGCATATTTTTATTAAGAAATTACCACGAATCCTTTTCCACGAAATTAACAGGTAATCTCTCAAGGCAAAATAGTCTCTGTCAGGCTTATCTCTGTAAAGGCTTGATTTCTTTTGGAGTAAGTAAGCCTCCCTTACAGTTTATACTTTTATTGTTGGCTGTGGGTATTGCCATGCTACCACTTTGCCCCTCATAGAGTCAACATTGTTATTTGATCTAGTAAACAGAGACTTATTTACTGGTATCTTATTGTTGAAGATATAAAGACCCTGCAAGCTCAACATTGTCCGAGATGTTTCGTATCGGATTTTGACCCTTGCTTGCTCTCTACACTGCTCTGTTAACGTGTCACAGGACCGATTTGTTATCTGAGCACAGAAAACCGAACACAGAGCGTACATTTTCTAGGTCAAGTGTGACATAAACTTACATCCGACCCATCACACATCTAAACGATAACTCGGGAAGAAGAGTAATCACAAAAAAATAGCGATAGAAGAGCAGATAATAGTAGCCTCCAATGACAACTTGAGACTCGTTATAACAGGACCAATCAACCATAGTACATTTGTACGGTGTTTATATTTGATCTAACTGAAGGTCTTCAATTTCTCTGTTTTAGGACTTTCCTTTGATATGGTCTTTGACTTTCTGTTTCTCTAACTGTAGCTGTTTCTGTCATTTTAGACTATCTATTTGTGAAGTCCTTGATGTTTCCTTTCTCAATCGTGGAACTATGTCACATATTTCTCTACATGCAGACTGACATTTCCTTCAGCTGTATATTTCTAACATTTTGTGTCTGTAGCAAAGAGCTTTCTAATTCATTGTAATTTATATTTCATTAAGGGCTTGTTTCTTTAGCAGATGATGTTATATTTCTTTTGTCGAAATCTGCTATTTCTTTGACTAAAATTAATACCCGGTACTAAAGATCTCATATTCCCATAACTGAATATCTCATATTTTCTTAAACTAACGAGTAGAGATATTTCAAACACACTCCGACAATAGGGCAGAAGAACAACATTGTAAAGAAGTTCAGACAATAGAACTTGCAACTCCGGTCACAACATAAACTGGATGATTAGAAAGTTAGAGGGATGCCAGCAGCAGTTAGCCAGAACTATCTGAAACAAGTAGAAACATTTCTACCTTGGAACTTTCAGCATTGTGTTGCTGGCATTTTTTGTTTGTTTATATTGTTTTGTTGTCAAACTTAGGTAAAAAAGAATGATGCATGACTGGAGTGAGTCGCTAACACTATAGTGGTTTTGTTGCTACGTTGTTATGTTGTAAAATTTGCTTTGTTTGAAGTATCACTGGTATTAAACGCGTAACGCCATCTTACTGAAATATTTTTTTGCCATAAATCACTATAGTAATTGTACAGTATATTTCTTTGTTTACTGTTATTTGGGAGCCGCGTAGCACAGTGGTTAGCGATCTGGCTTCGCATCTGAGTGGTCCTGGGTTCATTCCCAAATGGCTCCCGGGTCGACCCAGCCTTAAATGGGTACTGGTTCAGTCCGGGAAGTAAAAGCGGTGAGGGAGAGGAGATGGCTACCGCCCTCATATAGCCGAGCCTTTGAAATGTGAGATCGCTAACACCTCACACCCCTACGGCAGTAATGCTATGGGTTACTTTACTTTACTCTTATTTGAAATGTGAGATCGCTAACATCTCACACCGCTACGGCAGTAATGCTATGGTTTGGTTTACTTTACTGTTATTTGGATCTGGAGCTGATGCAGTCAACCATGGATTCTTAACTTATTTTGCCCTCATACCAACCAGAACTGCACGTTAATATTTACAGCTGACATCCTTGAGAAACCTTCAGAGACGTGTGGTTATACAGCCCTGGCCATGCTGAGGTTCCTGTCAACGAGGACCACATTTACTGGATTTGAAAGCACCTTTGATTTTAGTAACTTCTTTCACAACTGTTATATTTGTGTAAAAAAGTTTCGCTTTCTGTTATGAATAGAATATCAGTGGAAGGAAACTTAGCTAAGCTTTCTGTTATGAGTAGAATATCAGTGGAAGGATACTAGTTAAACTTGTTGTTATGAATATAATTCCCAAGAGGAAGAAAACTAGCCAGTAGACCTCCCGAACAGCTGAGACCTCGTACAAAGAAGTTTCTTGACACTTTATCATCACCTACAGTATCTGCTATTTGACTCCCATTACCATTAAAACAATGTGAACACAATGATACATTGACTCTGAACATAACTTGTTGTTGCTCATTAGGGGAGGTCCTGCTGGCTCTGACAGATTCAACGGGCCTGAGATTAATACAAACAATAGCTGGAATCCCAAGCCTCAAACAATTTCACCTGCTGGAACTGCCACTCAACAGGTAAGTATGCTGAAGTGAAATTGATTCAACTTTGAGAAATGTTTTTCTCCTCTTCAGTAGTATGACATTTCTTGCTTTATCTTGTCTTTTGTCTTCTCTCCTCTCTCTCTATCTATCTCTCTTTCACACTTAAACACATACACACACACACACACACACACACCCACCCACCCACACCACCACCCACCACGATGCACCACCACCTTGATGCACCTTTACATTTTTTGAACTTTCAGTTGTATGTATTTATTCGCACCCCCCTCCCCCACCCCCGTAATGCCGCAAAAATGTGATCACTTACAAAAGAAATGGAGTCCAAACTCAAGCCTCCCTCAAAAGACAGTATGATTAGACATGATGCTACCTATAGGAAACTTATCACCCACTGGTCGACGCAGCCCAAGACAGAAGACAAAAGTAGCAGAGTTGGGAACCGCAGCGACCTAACCGCCTCTGAGGAACCAGTAATATATATATATATATATATATATCTCCACTCTTAAATTATACCAGTGTTAAATGGAAAGAAATGAGAAATTGATCACTGTTACCAATGAATACCTCAGAGTATGTCATGTCACAGCTGAATGGAAATATTATACCTCAGAGTATGTCATGTCACAGCTGAATGGAAATATTATACCCCAGAGTGTGTCATGCCACAGCTGAATTGACATTTTATACCACAGAGTGTGTCATGTCACAGCTGAATGGACATATTATACCACAGAGTGTGCCATGTCACAGCTGAATGGACATATTATACCACAGACTGTGTCATGTCACAGCTGAATGGACATATTATACCACAGACTGTGTCATGTCACAGCTGAATGGACATATTATACCACAGAGTGTGCCATGTCACAGCTGAATGGACATATTATACCACAGACTGTGTCATGTCACAGCTGAATGGACATATTATACCACAGACTGTGTCATGTCACAGCTGAATGGACATATTATACCACAGAGTGTGCCATGTCACAGCTGAATGGACATATTATACCACAGACTGTGCCATGTCACAGCAGAATGGACATATTCCCCCAAATTGTCAAATAAAGCAAGACAAACACTTGACTGGAATTTATTAGGGACACACAAAGTTGGAAGGTGAAGAACTTATGACAAAGGGCGCCTGATAAAGTAGAAGAGAACAGCAGAGAAACTAAACAGTTTGAAAAATAGTTAAAAGTTAGAATTGTTTGTGAAGGACAACTGTGTTCCTAATTTCCAGATGAGAATCACAGAAACAAATCAATTGAAATTCAATATAAACATTTAATGATCAAAGCTGTGCTAGTACATACAATGGTGGTCCTATAACATGCACTGAAGATGAGGATGAAGGGGTCAAGACAATGTTGTTAGAAGTTTTCAAACATGACCATTACTTGTCCTCAGAACTTCAACCCTGCGCCTCGTCCCTTCGGTAGTCAAGCACCTACTCGACCTAACTATGAAACTAACTTGTCTCAGCAAACATCAAACTTGTCATTGTCAAGGTACAGTCAATTGTCTTGTGCTGTTAAACTCTATAAATTATTCAGTATAGGACCTGCCATTGAGCAATATACATGTCTTATATGATACGTTCAAAAATATTTGAATGTAATGCTTTCAAAATTTTATTTGGTATATATATTTTCTTAGCTTTTTAAATATACTATTTCACAATGTTGTTATCTACTTGAAATCGTGGTATTCAGACAGGCATGTTATTGTCTCTTGCAAAGTAATCAAAGGCTTTGGCTATCCGTAGCAGGTATTTAAAACTTCCTGCAGCTTACCAAGCCTGGGGGGAAGGTACAAATAATTTGGGTAGATTATTAACTAGCATTACAAATTTTTTCCAGGCAGCGGCCGTTAAGTTTACTCTTTTACTATTTTTAACATGCTTGACACTAATCACTGAAGTCCAATCTCACTACCCAGAGATCAAAGGAATTTTTACCAGACGATCCACAGGAAAAAACAACCTGTTTCCACCGTGATTCAAACCCCGACCTCCGGCACCCGATGTGGACACCTTATCTCAAGACCACGGTTGTCTGAAAATGTAAAATGGCTCACAGAGTTGACTTCATTGCACATTGGCGTTGCCATATGTGCTTAGATCCTTTCATTGTTGAAAATGGCGAAGACATAGCAGAAATTTCATAACTCTTGTAGTAACTATTGTATTTTGTTCTGACTTTGTTAGCCCCCCCCCCCCCCCCCCCCCCCATCTACAGCTGGGTTGGCTGGAAGAAGCAGTCATACCACATGAAAAATGCAATGCTATGCCTGGTCTGTCAAATGTGATTTGTAAACCAAACTCACAAGCCCTAGGTCCACACACGCCTCAATCTGAGCTGGAGAAATGTTCAAGAGCTCTTGCCTCTTTCTGTAAAAATGATCAGACGCATTCCATAACTTACGTTTAGCCCCAAACTGAGCTGGAGAAAGGTTAGAGAGCTCTTGCCTCTCTCTGTAAAAATGATCAGACACATCCCAAAACTTACATCATACCTCAGTCTAGAGTTTGGGAAGGTAAGATAGCAAATTAATAGAACTGTTCACCTCACTTTAT
The DNA here is from genome assembly GCA_036924085.1 of Ariolimax columbianus. Taxonomy (NCBI): domain Eukaryota; kingdom Metazoa; phylum Mollusca; class Gastropoda; order Stylommatophora; family Arionidae; genus Ariolimax; species Ariolimax columbianus. Next base: position 25,956,316 of record JAVGWX010000006.1, read on the forward strand.
AAAATGGAGGGTCCTCGTACATACAATAAAGTCATAAACACTTTATTCCCAATGGCCATTTCTTCTATGGAACAAAATATGTTTCTTTTATATTATTTATTGTAATGTTTTTTTATGCATCTATGCTCTCAATTTTTAACAAATATTCAACATTTTTAAAAAGAAACGCAACGATCGAGCAAACAATTTTAATGGCATGTTGTAAAATTTGTTAACTATGTTCAAAAGACTATTCTAAATGCTCCATCGATAAATAGATCTATATTACACGTCAATATGGCAGTGAAGTTGTATGAAATTCAGGTTTTTATAAATTTCTGAAAGACACAACAAGTCAATCACCTGTTTGCCTGCACACTCAATTGCAAGCATGTACACAAAACATAAAAAAAATTAGAAAAGGGAAAAGGAAATGACCTCTAAACTCACAGAGGTAGAACAAGAGAGGAGACATAAATCTATAAATAGTTGTTTATACAAATTGGCACTCACATTTCAAAAATATTTCATAATTATGGGAAAATTCAAATATAAAGATTCTTTTTAGAATATTGGATCTTCTTCTTCTTCTGCGTTCGTTCTCAATCTATCACTACCAAGCAGTGAACTGGGCTTTACAAATAGTAGGATGTAGTTTGGAGAACGGAATGTGTTGTGTCGCTAGTCTACAGCTTGACTGCGATATTTGCACCTTTCGGTCCGACACATCAGTCTTCACCACAGAATAGTGGATAAATGAGGGTCTTGTTCAGTTATGGGTCACTGACCCTGATGCAAGCAACCAGCTATAAGTCCCTGGATACAGTCAACTCATTCACTGCTGCATCTTCAGCCCCACAAGAATAAAAGAAATACACATGTGGACTAAATCACATGGACAAAATTAAGTTGTCCCACATTGAAGGTCAAAATAGCTGCTGTTACAAATTTGTGGGAATTATTGCATTAAGTGTTAGATTTATATTATGGTTTTCTTATAACCTAAGTGGTTTGTTTAATCTTCATGTTAAATTTGGTTCATTCTGATTCTGTGGTCATTGGCATGTTTTATACATATTATTATGTTTTCATATGTTGTTAGTTATATGATGCATGCCTTATGTTAGAAAATATTTTCTTGTGTGAACCAAATCCTTAAATACTTGCAGTATTGTGAACCTTTACTCATGTTTTGTGTTTTGAGTTCCGTTAGCAGACTACTTTAAATATTGACATTCACTGAAAATAAAATGAGCAAGAGAAATTCAATTTTTCTGCCACTAATTTCTCAATAATGTCTTTCCCAATGCTATAAGACTGTTCCCATTTATATTTTACTCGAGTCTTAACAAGGTTGTAAAGTGGAACAAAGAACTGTAGCACTGCAACCTGCTAGGCATGTCATATGAGGAAACGTGACATTATTGAGCATGCGGCCAGAAACCTCATTCAGTAGAAATAACGTGCCACAAGAAAAAAAGAAATTTATACTCATTTGTAGAAGGGAAGTCACTAAGTCAAGACAAATTATCCATTTCTTGTAATAATCATATGCTCATTCTGCCCTGTTGTGGAACATAAAGCTTGTGGTGTGTTTCTTGTGTTTATTTCCATTCTTCTGCACTGACCTGCTGGATTGTTAGTTTTAAAAAATTCATTTTCTCAATTTATTCATCCCCTCTTTGTTTACTAATGAATAACTGTAGTCAACCAAAAGAAGCACTGGATTTTCAAAGTGTATCTGAGAAATACGCAGACAAAGATGAAACACCAGATCCAAGCCAGCACCAGTCTAAGTCTTTCAAGTATCTGGCAGATCTCATGGATGAGGGCAGAGGTATTTTATCCACCCAATGGTATTTTTAATTGTTGGTCAGTTTAATATAATTTGGAGAACAATTGTGGGGGATTTTTCAGTGACGAACAACTACATTTATTGGTAACTGCTAAACAGTAAATATTTCTTGAACATTGCTCTGTATACAGAGATTATTGGTGATGAAGTTAAAAACAGTCTTTAGCTAGGCAGAATGTTGATACATGATTGATATGATACAGTATTCCTATAGCGTTTATTGTTTTGTAACTAAGCTGTTTACATGTTAATGAGAAGTCAGTATATGAAATAGAAAAGTGTAATAAAACATACCAAGAAGCAGCTGAAGAGGCGTGAAATTAATCACAATGATAGGGGACGGCGTGGCCTAGTGGTTAAGTGGCACGGCTCACAATCCGAAGGTGCTGGGTTCGATCCCCATCACAGAACCGGCCGTTACCCCGGGGAAGCAAACCCTTAGAAAATGCAGGAGAAAGCAGACCCTTACATAAAATGCATGCTGAAGTCGAATGCATTGGGCCGACAGGCGCAAAATAAAAACACAGTGCAACGCACACCGCCTTAGGGATTTGAAAAATTAGGTGAATGCAAAAAAAAATTAAAAAATCACAACGATGACATAAGTAATAAAGGTTAGAAACAGTTCTCATAAATGGAGACATAATATAGTGAAGGAGAATAAAGCTTAGATACGTCTAGTGTATGAGTAGGGAAGTAAATGGACCACCTACCTCAAACAAGCTGTGACTTAGTATACTGAAGTCTATAACAACTTCATTTCATGAAAATAGTGAAACTACTATGGGACAAACCTTTTGTTTACTTTACCTACTCAAAGTCTGCCTAGGAATTATCTTCCTCTTTGCAGTTCAGAAAAGGAAGCTCTGTTACTTTGTTTTATAGTTTGCAGCAGGGATTCGATAATTGTGCCTTTTGGCCCGACATATCTATTGTGCATTTTTGGGATTGGGTCTGTCTTCTCTCTTTGTCTCCTATTCTCTGTCAGGCTGCATGGATGCAACCTTGTTTCCAGGACCACCACTTGGAGGTGAAATAGTCTTGGACAGATCTGTTTAGCTGACCCTGACCCAAGTAGTTAGATTTGAATCACTGACTGGTTATGTCATGTTCTTTGTTGTATCCTTGATCTCCTTAGAAAATATGAGATTATGCATAATGAATACATAGGTAATCCATTTTTAAAAACAATCTTAACAAATTGAGATAGATCATATAGTGAACTAAAATATAGTTATTCAGAGGTAGCTTAATGGAATTGAATTTACGGGCAAAACAGATATAAGGAACAAATGGTTGAGTAAAATAAGGCAAAATAAATGTAAATGCAGATAGCAGTGCAATTCAAACAATCTTTAAATTCAAACATCTTCTGGTGATTTAACAGACAAGTATTTGGTCAGGAAGTCATATCTAGTATATAAACAGTTCATGCTAAAATTATATAAAACGCATTCTAATATCTTACTTATACAAGTCAGTAAATAATTATTACAAACTTTGCTTCAGCATCTGCTGTTAGGATAACAGGTGGAGATTAGAACATAGAAAAAGGTTATTCTTTAAAATGAGACCTGATGAAAGTACCAGACAAATGAGGCAAGACAGGCTAAAAAGAACAGAGACACCATTTCAGCTCATATATGTGGAGAACAAAGAAGCAACACAATAGATGGTATGACCATTATTCAAAATGCAGCAAGAACAATCAATACTTTTATAATAAATACGAGGTTGAAGACAAAGTGAACGAGATGATTTCGGCCAGTGACTCATAGCTGACTGCTTGCATAAAGATCAGTAAATCGGAGCTGTCCAGAACCCGGTTCCGCCTCTAAGTGATGGCCCTGGAAGCAGGTTGCATCCATGCAGCCTGCCTCAGAGAATAGGGATCAAGAGGGAAGACTAACTCAGTTCCAAAAATGTGCATGCTGAAACCGGGTGTTTCAGACTGAAAGGTGCCAAGATATAACAGCTTCACTGTAAACTATGACACGAAGTAACAAAATGTTCTTTCCAGGAGGAATGACAAAGAAGAAGATAAAATACATAAAGTAAAGGGAAAGAGGATATCAAAGGTAAAATGGCTTTGTTGTAGCAGTTATATCATACAATTATGGAGCCTTATCATAAAGGAGTCAATGATGTCCTTCATTGCTAATGAAGTTTTTCAGAGCATTCAATGGTAGCAATGTTGTCAACAAGCGGGAGAAAGAACTTAATGGGAAAGTATAGAAGAATTTAATAGTGTCTGACTTTAATAGGGAGAATCTATAGAAGTAGAGCCTGGGTCAAGATGCAACAGGGCATGAGTTGACAGCAGCGAGCGACTCATAGCTGACTGCTTGAATCAGGGTCAGCTAGCCACAGCTGACCAAGACCCTATCCCAACTCCACGTGGTCGATCTGGAAACAGGCCAAGGGATAGGGATCACAGAGGGACGTCAAACCCAGTACACAAAAAACCAGTTCAAATTGGATGTGTTGAGCCGAAAAGCACAGATATCGCAGGGTCACTGTAAACTATGATGCAACGTCTCAACGTCCTTTTCAAGACGGACGCTCAAGAAGAAGAAGAAACAGAGTTTAATGGAAAGAATCTTTGCTAACATAGACAGCATAGAAGCAAAACTAAGTTTTGTGCCAGAGTCAGGTGCAACATATTGACTAAATCCCCACCTCACATCAATGCTATGCTATTGAAACAAACTGTGTTACAGCAGCCTGGAAAATGAGATGGGCATTCACTAGCGGTCCCCATAGTGATGAGCATGCTGGAAACTTTGCATTTCACTACAGTGAGGAGGGGAACTCAAGTCCATCTTCTTGAGTACTTCTCAGAATTGAAGAACAGTAACTGTAATCCCACTGCCAGAGAACATTTGCAAAGAGAGAACAACTCTATTTGAGTAAATTTGATAATAATAAAACAAACAACTTAAATGCTAAAGACTATTTTAATTTACTTGGACAATATGAGCAAAATTTAGCATTACTACTTGTTTGATGGCATGCACCAGAAGACTAACCCATGCATGGCCAAACTCATTCTCATTATTTCAGACCTGAATACTGCCCTAAAGCCACGTGTAGGCCCAAGTGCTCCCAGAGCACCTCCACCAGCAGTCAAGAATGTACCTGCTCCTGAACCAGCTCATGTGCCTGCTGCTGCTCCCATTGGACCTGGTAGCAAGCCAGGCATGGTCAAGGCTATTGTATCCCAGAGATACAACAATCCCATAGGGCTTTACTCCAATGACAATGTGAACACCCAAATGGAGGGGCAATCTAAATTTCTTGTTGACAGTGATGAAACTTCTGGGTAATTTTCTTCTCACTAGCTAATGACATTATTTAGCCAAGTATTTCTTGTTGACAGTGATGAAACTTCTGGGCAATTTTCTTCTCACTAGCTAATGACATTATTTAGCCAAGTATTTCTTGTTGACAGTGATGAAACTTCTGGGTAATTTTCTTCTCACTAGCTAATGACATTATTTAGCCAAGTATTTCTTGTTGACAGTGATGAAACTTCTGGGTAATTTTCTTCTCACTAGCTAATGACATTATTTAGCCAAGTATATCTTGTTGACAGTGATGAAATTACTGGGTAATTTTCTTCTCACTAGCTAATGACATTATTTAGCCAAGTATTTCTTGTTGACAGTGATGAAACGTCTGGGTAATTTTCTTCTCACTAACTTAACGTCTTTATACTGGTTTAGAAGACCCTGCAGAGTCTGTATATAACCAGTTACATTTACATCACCTTGCTCTAAAAGCTACGCGCATCCAGTTTATTCTTAAATGCATTAACTGTCCCTGCCTCCACTACCTCCCCTGGCAATGCATTCCAAGCAGACACCACTCTCTGACTAAAAAAATATTTCCTAATATCTAACCTGGTCTCTTTAGTCAGCTTGTAGCTATGCCCTCGTGTTATTGTAGGTGGCAGTATTTAAAAAAAACTTGTTATAGTCTAATTTATCGATTCCTCTGACCATCTTATAAACCTGTATTAAGTCACCACGAATTCTTCTCTCTTCGAGACACTGTAGGCCGGTTTTTCTGAGTCGTTCCTCATAACTGTAATTCTGGAATCCCACTATCATCTTTGTCGCTCTTTTTTGTATTCCTTCTAGCATGTTTATGTCCCCTCTATGATAAGGACTCCACACCTGTACACAGTACTCCAATCTAGGTCTAACTAAAGCTTTATACAGTTTGACGATCTCTTCCTTGCTCCTATGTTTAATATTTCTTTTTATCATACCTAACATTGCATTTGCCTTTTTCACTGCTACCTTAACTTGCTCACTCCCCTTTCCTGTATGATCTATTATAACCCCTAGGTCCCTTTCCTTATCTATCTTTCTAATATTGTTTTCTCCCATTCTGTAATTATGTTCCATATTGGATCTACTCATGTGAATGACTGTACATTTATCTACATTAAACTCCATTTGCCAGCTTACAGACCATTCTCGAATTTTATCTAAATCCGACATCAATATATCCACTTCCGCTTTAGATAAGACACTACTGCATAGTTTTGTGTCATCAGCAAATTTTGCAATCATGGATCTCATATCAATGTCCAAATCATTTATATATATCAAGAACAAAATTGGTCCCAAAACCGAGCCCTGTGGCACACCACTTTTCACTTCACTCCACTCAAAGTACTCCTTATTTATGCCCACCCTCTGCCTTCTTCCCGTTAACCAATTTTCAATCCATTTGGCAACTTCCTCACCTATTCCATGTGATTTTAACTTTCGAAATAATCTTTGATGAGGTATTCTATCAAAGGCCTTTGCAAAGTCTAGATAAATAACATCCACTGGCTCCCCTTTATCTATGATTTTAGTAACCTCCTCCATGAATTCATAGATTTGTTAAGCATGATCTCCCTCTAGTAAACCCATGCTGACTATTTCTAATTATATTAAATTTGTCTAAATGCATTACAATGTTTTCTTTGATTATTGACTCTAACAATTTACAGACTATGCTCGTTAAACTCACCGGTCTATAATTTGCTGGATCTGATTTTTTGCCTTTTTTGAATAAGGGGATCACTCCTGCATCTTTCCAATCCCGTGGAACAATCCCTTTTGTAAGTGATTGAGAACATAATATAGCCAATGGTTTTGCTAGTTGGTCTCTAATTTCATACAGCAATTTTGGATGAAATACCATCTTGACCTGGACATTTATTCACTTTCAACCCCTCCAATTTTTTAAAAACCATTTCCTCTGTAAAACAGATTGATCTTAATCCCGCTGTATCCATGTCTCTTTGAAAAATATCTATAGGCTCTGGGATCTCGGAGCAGTCCTCCTTTGTGAAGACTGTGCCAAAGTACTGATTGAGCAGATTAGCTGCCTCCCTATTCTCACTTTTTATTTTCCCTGTACTGTCTATGAGAGGGCCTACTTTGTCTTTCGTTCTTTGTTTATTTCTAACATAAGAGAAGAAGCTTTTACTGTCAGTCTTGATCTTCTGAGCAAGTTTTTTTTCAAAGTCTATTTTTGCTGTTTTATTCGCTTTCTGAGATATGTTCTGCTTGTCCAAATATTTTACATATGTTTCTTTTGATTTACCTGCCTCTATATATTTGTTCCATGCTTTATTTTTGGCTCTTCTACATTTCACTACAAATCTAGTTATCCACTTTTTATGCTTGGGGTTTACCTCCCTACATGGAACACATTCCTCTTTTAGCGTTTCTAGAACTGTTTTAAAACTTTCTCACTCCTGTTCAACATCTGTTCCTACGACAATATCTTTCCAGATTATGTGGTTCGCTGCCTCTTTCATCCTCTTAACATCTGCCTTAGAGTAGTCGTATGTTCGCGTGTTTATGTTTACTTCTTTCCCTGCAATAAGATCCCAACGGATGATTTGATGGTCACTTGAGCCAAACAGTTCCCCGATGGTAACGTTTTCAATCATATTTTCCTCTGTGGTAAAAACTAGGTCGAGTGTGTTTTTGCCTCTGGTGGCTGCTTCTACATGTTGAATTAAAAAATTGTCAGTTATGCACTTAACAAAAGGTTTTGACTGTACAAGTGCTTCTGCCATATCCCATTTTATTTCTGGATAGTTGAAATCTCCCATTAATAATAATTTCCCTTTACTTGCCTTTGCTATGCTACTAATCAGCTAATCATCTTCCTCTTTTTGACTTGATGGACATCTATAGCACACTCCAATCACTGTTTTTTCACCCCCACTTTCTATTTCTCCCCATACACTTTCATTTTTGTTACCACATGATAAATAATCTTTGATCGTTATATTAACAGAATTTATACAGTATAACAAAACGCCACCTCCCTTAGTCTTGTCTCCAATTATCCTATCTTTCCTTAACATTGTATATCCCTCAATTTCAAGTTCACTATCTGCAATCTCCTCATATGTCCATGATTCTGTTAACCCTATTATATCTGGTTTTTCTTCTTCTACATACAGTTCCAATTCTTCTCTTTTATTTACTATGCTTCTCACATTTGCATAAAAACATTTTAGTTTGTAATGTTGTTGGTTTTCCTCTTTTTGCTTCTGCTTTATCATTTTAGTGTTTGCTTTTCCACTATGTATTTCACACTTCCCTGACACCAACTTACCCCTTTGACTACATCCTCTATAGCACCCTATTGTAGGCCTATCTTTAGTCTCATACTTCAAAGGCCTTACTAGTTTAAATTTCTAACACAATGATAGAACATATACTTTGCTACAACATGCTGTCCTATCTCATTTAGATGTAAACCTCCCCTATCTAACATTTTACTTTTGTCTACTTTAACATCAATAAATTCCATTCCCATGTCCGCACACATCACCTGTAACCTAAGGTTGATACCTATTATTTTGCTATCTAGATAGTCTGACCCATCTGCTCTGTCTAAAATGCCCATCATTGTGACCGTTCTAAACTTTTTTCCTTAAGTGTTCTCATAAGAACATTATTTAGCAAAGTATATCTTGTTGACAGTGATGAAACCTCTGGGTAATTTTCTTCTCACTAGCTAATGACATTATTTAGCCAAGTATTTCTTGTTGACAGTGATGAAACCTCTGGGTAATTTTCTTCTAACTAGCTAATGACATTATTTAGCCAAGTATTTCTTGTTGATAGTGATGAAACCTCTGGGTAATTTTCTTCTCACTAGCCAAGTATATTCGTGTTCATTGAGTCTGTTGTGGCAGAATTCTGATTTGAGAAAATTAGAACAAGTAATTCATTGTTATTGCTGCAGCGATAAATATGATAAATTTAAAACTGCAGATGTAATGTACCTCCAATGGCTGTCTCTCTTTCAATATGGATATATGACACATTTATAAATGATATCATTCCCATATACAGTCAAACAAAAACACATCTGTGTACAGTTGGCTCACACTTTACGGTGTGTCCACAATACCATCAAATCACTTTAAACGGTGATTTAATGTGGTTCTTGCTAATGACAAAACATGCACTTTATGATTCCAGTACTTATTGATAAACAAACATTGTATTAGGAGGTTAACAGCAATGATAATTTTACTTAACAATGAGCTCACTGGAATGGAATACCAACTTTAAGTTGGGGGGGGGGGGGGGGGGGGGAAGAGAATCTCACTGTGCTTGCATTTAAATTCACATTCACTGATATACACACAAATGTTTCTGTTTTTAAATGATCTTTTTTATTATTTTCAATTTATGCTTCAGTTTTTTTTTTTCACCTTTTATTTTGTTTCTATTGTCATATTAGCCTTTATTATTCTGTAAGTGTTAAAATTACATTAGACATTTTGTATTGGCTAACATGTTGAGTTTAACCTTACAACACAGAAGCATGCACTTACTTCTATGAAGTTTAGATGTTAATTTTCGACAAGTAAAGCCAGCATCCATTTCACTTGATAACTTGATGTAACTTTATTATGATGCCTATTATTATTATTATCTTCAAATAATATTGTTTTTCTTTTAATTTAATTTGGCATCTGCATTTTATGCCAAGACGAAGGAAATCATATAATCCTGCAAGTAATTTATTCACTGAAATATTATTCTGAATTTGTCTTCTTGCGAAGGTGCGCTTTAAGATAAACTGTTGTTCTTTTGTCAATTGTTTTTCGTACCTCCTTATCCAGAGGTACTAACTCCTTTGTCCTGCAACCTTTTATTTTGTTGCACTTGCATGTACCTTGTTATTGGTTTCTTAACATATACAATAATATTTTATTTTGTTCGAAATCCCACTATGAAGATTAATCCTCTATACTTGGTTCTATGCTTGCATGTTTTTGTTCAAAGCCGTGTATTCTTGAAGCATCATTTTTAAATATTTGAATATATGCACTTTGCACTACAACATAAATTGTGCACTTCAGTTCCAATATTTTCGAGTTTATAATCAACTCTCAAGAAGTTATTTTCATTTTCTGTAGCTGTTAGGTCGTAGAAGGACGCAGTCATGAGCTGTTTTAATTAAACGAATCACTCAACAGAGCTGATATATTGGCTCTCAATTTTCTTTCAATACTGTAGAGCTGATGTATTGGCTTGAACAGCTGTCATACTTATACATAAAAGTTTCTCCATGCCAAGTATTCCTAAATTTATAAATAAAGCTGTACTTCCTAGTGACAGTTCTAAGTTGCAAGGATAAATGTGTTCAGATGCTCAATGTATTCAAGAATGAATGAGTTAAATACCAAATAAATCAAAGACATCTTCCCTTTTAATGCAGAAATGCTTGAGAAATTTTTTACTTTATTTAAATATAAATAAAATTTCCTAATTAATTTTGAAATGTTTGAGACATTGCAGATAAGTGAAATTGAAATCACTTTTCCATTTATACATGTATTCCTTTCGGTGTTTGGTAGTGGGAGATTGAGAATGAACAAAGCCAAGCCATACATGCATTCATTCATCTTTTTGCTCCAATATGAACAACTAACCACTACTGAAGGTGGCTCCATTTTAAGGAAGCCTGTTTCCAAGTATCTGCAGTCATTCATCTTTCTGCTCCAATAGCAAGCATAGGTTTTAGCTGCAGCTGGTCCATTTACAGGAATCCTGTATCTAAGTTTTTGCAGTCACCGATTATAATGGCAGTTTTTTAATGATGAAGTTGCCAGTCCCAAGCACAACCCTCTTTAGTCCTCATTTCTGATTTTCTTAGAAGGGGAGAGTGGCCTATAATTTTCATCATGGGAACCCCTCAGGACAAACTACACACAAGAGTCAAATTTAGTTAATGCCATGAAGTTTGTGACACATTGTATTTTAGTTAAACTGAATCCAACCTTTGACGTTTGTGAGTAAATATTAAAACTATTTAAGTTCAAATCGATCAAGTAACTTTTAATTTATAATTTTTGATGAGATGGATAAAAGCAGCAGAAACTATAAAACTACTGTTAAAACAAAGCAGTCAAAATATTCACCAAATAAATCTTATGTGAAATTATTTTATTTAAACTACTGTATATTTAATGTAAAATTGTTTTGGTTTTTGAACTATATTATAGGAAATAAGAAGGGCAGTTAAAATTGTCTGCTTCAGATGTTAATGAACCGAAAATATCTTGTTAAGAGAAATAAAATAATATCACTTTGTTTCTTTTAAACATTTCACTACTTATGCAAGCTTGATTGTAGAGGTCTACACATTTCAGAAGTTTCACAGTGTTTGTGGGATCTATGTTCTGAAACAGTTAGATAAGGAGAGCAAGAAAGAGAGAGAGAAAGCAAAAATGAGACGTACTTGGCAGGCAAATAATGATAATTACAAATTTGGCAAATATTTCTTCTAAGGTTTTGATTCAGAAAGAAAGAAAACTTTAACAAATTAATACAAATGATAATAGTGACACTTGGAAATACTTGGAATCATGGTATTCAGTCATGTTAATGTCTGTTGTCAGGTAACCGAAGGCTTCCACTATTAGTAGTAGGTATTTTAAAATTTCCTGCGGCTTACTAGGCCTGGGGAAAGGTTCAAATAATTAGGTTTTTTTTAACTAGAACTTTTTTAATTTTGTCGGGCAGCGGCTGTTAAGCCTACTCTTTTCAATTTCTAACTGCCAATGGATTTTTAACATACACTGAACACAGGAGTCTGATCTCACTACCCAGAGATAAGAAGAATTTTTACCAGAAGTCCCACGTGAAATAACCTTGATTCAAACCCACGACCTCTGGCACCCGAGGCGGACACCTTGCCTTGAGACCACTGAGCCCCCCCCCCCCCCCCCCCCCCCCAAAAAAAATAATTAATTGCGACCAGGCATGTTCAAAGGTAAAATCTGGTTAATTGTCCCTAGGGCAAATGTTTGTTTACTGCAGTACTATTTATCTGATTTGTTCTGCATCCTTGCACGCAAATGGCATCAGTTACTGTAGTTCTGCTTGTGTATGACTTGTTTCAGTAGTCGTATTCCACCTGACTTCCCTCCACCTCCTCCACCTACCAATGACTTTGAGCATGATGAAAATGGTAGGAAAAGGTACATACCATCTGATACATTTCGCGCGGTGCAGGAAGATGTAGGACTTGTGCACAATGATGGGGAAACAGGTCCTGCTCACTCTCGGACATTTAAAATTCTTCAGCAGCAACTTGACAGGTGGGAGGTTGCTGTATTTGTGCAAGCTGCTGTGGTTGTGGGAGTTGCTGTGGTTGTGGGAGTTGCTATGGTTGTGGGAGTTGCTGAGATTGTGGGAGTTGCTGTGATTGTGGGAGTTGTTGTGATTGTGGGAGTTGTTGTGATTGTGGAGGGTCTATGATTGTATATATGATTGTGATAGTTGCTGTGATTGTCGGAGTTGCTGTGATTGTGGGAGTTGTGATTGTGGGCGTTGCTGTGATTGTGGGAGTTGTGATTGTGGGCGTTGCTGTGATTGTGGGAGTTGTGATTGTGGGCGTTGCTGTGATTGTGGAAGTTGCTGTGATTGTGGAGGGTCTATGATTGTGGGAGTTGCTGTGATTGTGGAGGGTCTATGATTGTGGGCGTTGCTGTGATTGTGGAAGTTGCTGTGATTGTGGAGGGTCTATGATTGTGGGAGTTGCTGTGATTGTGGAGGGTCTATGATTGTGGAAGTTGCTGTGATTGTGGAGGGTCTATGATTGTGGAAGTTGCTGTGATTGTGGAGGGTCTATGATTGTGGGAGTTGCTGTGATTGTGGAGGTCAGTGTAAGTTTGAGGGTTGTGATTATAGAAATGGTTGTGGGGGTTGTTTTTACTTAGAAGGTTGTTGTGATTTGGGTAGTTGCTATTGAGAGGTGCTGTTTGGATTGAGGGGAGGTAATGAAAATGGGGGCTGGGGGGTTAGAACAGCGTACTTCACACAGCCACTACTGCAAGAATTGCCTCAATCACACTTGATGTTGCTCTCACTTGTTACTCTTCTCACTTGTTACTGTTCCCACTTGTTACTACTGTCAATTGTTACTGCTCTCACTTGTTACTCTTCTCACTTGTTACTGTTCACACTTGTTACTACTGTCAATTGTTACTGCTCTCACTTGTTACTGTTCACACTTGTTACTACTGTAATTGTTACTGCTCTCACTTGCTACTGTTCACATTTGTTACTATTGTCAATTGTTACTGCTCTCACTTGTTACTGTTCTCACTTGTTACTGTCATCACTTTTAAAAAAACTATTCTCACTTGTTTATTATTCTTACTTGTTACTGCTCTCACTTATTACTATTCTCTTTTGTTACTGTTCTAACTTGTTACTACTCTCACTTGTTACTACTCTCACATGTTACCATTCTCACTTGTTACTACTCTCACTTGTTACTATTATCACTTGTAACTATTCTCAATTTTTACTGCTCTCACTTGTTTTGTAACTACTCTCACTTGTTACTGTTCTCACTTGTTTTGTAACTACTCTCACTTGTTACTGCTCTCAATTGTTACTGATCTCACTTGTTACTGTTCTCACTTGTTACTATTCTCACTTGTTTTATAACTACTCTCACTTGTTACTGTTCTCAATTGTTACTGCTTTCAATTGTTACTGTTCTCAATTGTTACTGTTCTCACTTGTTACTATTCTCACTTGTTTTGTAACTGCTCTCACTTGTTAGTGTTCTCACTTGTTTTGTAACTAATCTCACTTGTTACTGTTCTCATGTAACGTATCATTTTAGCCTTGCCTTTATGAGACAAATCGGACTTATAACAGCCAGACTTACATTCTACTTGATTCAGTCTTATAGAGCTCAACAAACAACTTGATGTATCAGCATGACACATCATCTATTAGCATGTTCACCCTCAATGTTAATTATACTTTGCTTGCTTCTTGTCATTTGTGCTGGGTATGCATAGTAGTAAACATTGCAATGACCTTTGAATATTGTTTTTGTTTAGTTTCTTTCAGTTTGCTTATTATCCTTCCCATTTTATTTATTTTTCTCCATATGAAGTTTCATTTATCAACTTCTTGTTTTCCTACAGTGGAGGCGCAGCACCACCTCCAGCCCCAGTCTACAGTAAGTTGAAGTTTTACTGATATCTTCAGCATGAAAGTTCAGGCCCAGCTGATTTAAGTAGATACTCTTTATCTTTGATGATAGTACAAGCTTCAAGGCTTTTCTCATGTCAAACAGTTTGATAATCACATTTATCAGCAGTTAACGTTTATTATAGAAGCCTAGCAAAGTGGGGTGTCTGACTAGTTTAGTGGGGTGTCTGATTAGTTTAGTGGGGCGTCTGACTAGTTTAGTGGGGTATCTGACTAGTTTAGTGGAGTGTCTGACTAGTTTAGTGGGTGTCTGACTAGTTTAGTAGGGTGTCTGACTAGTTTAGTGGGGTGTCTGATTAGTTTAGTGGGGTGTCTGATTAGTTTAGTGGGGTGTCTGATTAGTTTAGTGGGGTGTCTGACTAGTTTAGTGGGGTGTCTGACTAGTTTAGTGGGGTGTCTGATTAGTTTAGTGGGGTGTCTGATTAGTTTAGTGGGGTGTCTGACTAGTTTAGTGGGGTGTCTGACTATTTTAGTGGGGTGTCTGATTAGTTTAGTGGGGTTTCTGACTAGTTTAGTGGGGTGTGTGACTAGTTTAGTGGGGTGTGTGACTAGTTTAGTGGGGTGTGTGACTAGTTTAGTGGGGTGTCTGACTAGTTTAGTGGGGTGTCTGACTAGTTTAGTGGGGTGTCTGATTAGTTTAGTGGGGTGTCTGATTAGTTTAGTGGGGTGTCTGATTAGTTTAGTGGGGTGTCTGACTAGTTTAGTGGGGTGTCTGACTAGTTTAGTGGGGTGTCTGATTAGTTTAGTGGGGTGTCTGACTAGTTTAGTGGGGTATCTGACTACTTTAGTGGGGTGTCTGACTAGTTTAGTGGGGTGTCTGACTAGTTTAGTGGGGTGTCTGACTGGTTTAGTGGGGTGTCTGACTAGTTTAGTGGTGTGTCTGACTAGTTTAGTGGGGTGTCTGACTAGTTTAGTGGGTGTCTGATTAGTTTAGTGGGGTGTCTGACTAGTTTAGTGGGTGTCTGACTAGTTTAGTGAGGGTGTCTGACTAGTTTAGTGAGGGTGTCTGACTAGTTTAGTGGGGTGTCTGACTAGTTTAGTGGGGTTTCTGACTGGTTTAGTGGGGTGTCTTACTAGTTTAGTGGGGTGTCTTACTAGTTTAGTGGGGTGTGTGACTAGTTTAGTGGGGTGTGTGACTAGTTTAGTGGGGTGTCTGACTAGTTTAGTGGGGTGTGTGACTAGTTTAGTGGGGTGTCTGACTAGTTTAGTGGGGTGTCTGACTAGTTTAGTGGGGTGTGTGACTAGTTTAGTGGGGTGTGTGACTAGTTTAGTGGGGTGTCTGACTGGTTTAGTGGGGTGTCTGACTGGTTTAGTGGGGTGTGTGATTAGTTTAGTGGGGTGTGTGACTAGTTTAGTGGGGTGTGTGACTGGTTTAGTGGGGTGTCTGACTAGTTTAGTGGGGTGTGTGACTAGTTTATTGGAGTGTCTGACTAGTTTAGTGGGGTGTGTGACTAGTTTAGTGGGGTGTGTGACTAGTTTAGTGGGGTGTGTGACTAGTTTATTGGAGTGTCTGACTAGTTTAGTGGGGTGTGTGACTAGTTTAGTGGGGTGTGTGACTAGTTTAGTGGGGTGTCTGACTAGTTTATTGGAGTGTCTGACTGGTTTAGTGGTAGAGAATTTACTTTTTACTGCAGAGGTGCAGGGTTCAACTTATGCATCTACTGATACACACCTGTTTCACCCAGCTATAAAAGGGTTATTTGTAAAGGCTCCAAGGAAGGGAACTGACCACCCTACCTTATGCAAGCTCTGACAGTATAATGTAGTTTATAATACTTTGTCTTTGATGGCAGTATCTGCTAAGGGGTGACTAACTGGTACAGTCCAACCCCTCTGGTGTAAAAGACTCTCTAACACAGATTTGCACACTCTGCCTTCGATACTTTCAAAAGACCGATGAAATTAGAGCAGCCTTCTGAGTTTGAGAAATTCTCACGAAACTATAGCTGATATGTAATGCAGCAATAAAGGAGTGAGTAACTAGTTTTCATCTATTGAAAGAAGAAGAAGACAAGAAAGAAGAAGAAGAGAAAGAAGAATAAGAACAAAATTGTATTATTTGTTTTAGAGGTTGACTTGTATTCAGCTTTTCTTGGTCACCTGTTAGAGAAATCCTTGGAAGGGGGTGAGTCAACTCTTAATGTTTCTTTGGTAGCAGATTACAGTGGCTCTTCTTGCTTCTCAAGGTGTACATGAAAAGGTGGACCAGGGTTCTCCTGGCTGTAGTGCAATGTGAGGCTCCTTTGTAAGCTCACCACTATTGAAATTACAGTGTCAATATAAATATACAAATATTCAACAAATAAACAATCAGGCATATGTCTGTGTATGAAAGAAAAACAGTAGGACATGTACGTACTTCAAGTCTGTGGATTCCATGAGAGGAGCAGAGCGACGGCATGACTGTGATAAACTGTATGGTGATGAGGTAAGCTAGAAGTCGACAAGTAAAAGGGGAAATATATATGATTGTTTGAAAATAAATAACAAAGAAGAACTGAAGACTTAACGCCTTAATCTATAGCAAGTGTTTACTTACAAAAATAAATGTTTGTGATTGCAATGTGCACTCTCATTCCTCACTGGACATTATTTTATCTCTGTTTAGAACCAGTACCTGCACCTGCCTTCCAGCCAGCTCGTGCACCTGCTGCAACCTCTGCTGCTGCTAAGCCTTGGGCTCCTCCTCCTGTCCCAGCTCCTGTGACCAACACCACAGCCCGCCCATTTGGCTCTACTGTGCCCTCTGCACCAGCTGGAGTTGGGTCCACACGAGGCAAGAGGCAGGAGGCTGCAATGAATCCAGCCATGTTACCAAGTTCTGGACGCATCCCAGTATGTTCTGGATGTAACATGCCTGTCAGGTACGCACTTAATCGAGATAACATACATTTGATTCATCACCTGGGGGGTATCCTGAAAGCATACATTTGATTCATCACCTGGGGAGGTATCCTGAAAGCATACATTTGATTCATCACCTGGGGGGTATCCTGAAAGCATACATTTGATTCATCACCTGGGTGGTATCCTGAGATAGAATACATTTGATTCATCACCTGAGGGGTATCCTGAGATAGAATAATTTGATTCATCACCTGAGGGGTATCCTGAAAGCATACATTTGATTCATCACCTGGGGAGGTATCCTGAAAGCATACATTTGATTCATCACCTGGGGGGTATCCTGAAAGCATACATTTGATTCATCACCTGGGTGGTATCCTGAGATAGAATACATTTGATTCATCACCTGAGGAGTATCCTGAGATAGAATAATTTGATTCATCACCTGAGGGGTATCCTGAAAGCATACATTTGATTCATCACCTGAGTCATATCCCGAGAAAGAATATATTTGATTCATCACCTGGGTGGTATTCTGAGATAACATATTTGATTCATCACCTGAGAGGTATCCTGAGATACCAGGTAGGGCGACCTTTTCTTCTCAGGAACTGCGCCACAGAGTATCACACTGGGCAAATCATGAGCGCCTATCACATGTCCGTACCAGCATAGCGTTTGTAATTTGACAATTGAAAGGATGTCCGGATAAGATCTGATGAGAATGTCGGACAGTATTGTATACCCTGACATTAGTGATGTGATCTTGATCTAATATTTCAAGGATAGGTTTAGACCAGTGTTCTTCAATCTGGGCGCAACTGCACACAAGTTGGCGATTTTAGCATTCGGGTGGGCAGTAATTAAATATCACATGCTGAATTAAAAACATAACCTCAGGAAACTATCACAGAATATCAGAAAACCAACAAAAGTGCATATTTTTAGATATTTTGTTTTTTTCCATGGCAGCATATGGCTGTGGAACGTAGACAGTTACCCAAACCTCGAGTTCTTTTGAGTCGAAATGTTTTAAAATGGACCTTAGAATACTGTGGACTGAAAATGCTACATCATGATTAAAAACATCCAAAATATACACTCATTGGACGGATTGTGGAACTTTCGTCAATTTAGATTTTAGTGGTCAGTAAGGAAAATTTACCGTCACGAAAGTTATAAAAGTTGGCGCCATGTATAAAAAGATTGAAAAGCCCTGGTTGTCTAAACATTTGAAAATTAATATTGCCTGTAGCCTTCCACATGCGCAACGAGTGATGTATCCTGGGCATCCGATGGCATGACTACATCTGCAATGTGGTGGTCACTGCTAAAACAGGCCTTCACTCAATCTCAGAAATATTGGACCTCCGCCGAGTTTCTTTATTCAGTGATATCATACGGATGGACCAGAAATTCCAAGCCCACAAGATACTTCATGGATCACTCCTCAGCACCAAAAGACTTCCCCCGACCGACTGAAGGCACAGAAAAGGCTGTTACCACACAGTATGGTTCCAACAAGATATGCAGCCTCCCCCTCCACCCTGGACAAGGCTTGGAGCCGTAGGCCATGGATTTGGCCAATCGACGCAACAGGCCTCTGATGCCTAAGAAAACTTATTATTATTATAGCAATTTTAGAGCAAGTCAGCTCTCTTAACTTGACTATTATCACTTTATGATATTCTATTCTCTTTTTTGCTAGACATTTCCATGATAGGAAATCACCGTTGGAGATCCATTGCAGCAAACCTTTGATGTCAAGATGGCAATTGATGTGCCCAGAGTTGCCTTTCTGGTTGTATAAAAAACTAAAATACAGTTATGTACATTAATTTGAAAGTTGTCAAAAGTACATTAATTTGAAAGTTGTCAAAAGTACATTAATTTGAAAGTTGTCAAAAGTACATTAATTTGAAAGTTGTCAAAATTGTATGTCCACAGGGGTCCCTTTGTGACTGCCCTTGGTAAATGCTGGTGTCCAGACCACTTTGTTTGTGCGAACCCTCAGTGTGGCACTAAACTCCTGGACATTGGTTTTGTTGAAGAGGGAGGCCAGCTCTACTGTGAGAGGGACTATGCTCTTCATTTTGCCCCACACTGTGACAGATGTGGCCAGGCTATTATCGGAGTAAGGATATGAATATGTATACCACTTATATAATGGCCATAATTTGATATTAAAGCATCTTGACTGAAAGTCATCATCATGTGTCTTCTGTCTCACTGTTGACCTAACTAGAAGATTCCACCTTCCCTACTTGTGGGTGACCCATACACCATCCACGTCTTATTCACTGCCCACAGCGTATAAAGTAATATCTCATTTAACTCTTTTCAATTCTGTCTAATTTTGCTGATTTGTTTCTTGCAGTCCAATCCAAGGCAAGTATCGCAATTCTGTGTCAGATACTGTTTTAAAAGATAAAATTAATGGAAAATTGAGCTAATATTACGATCTAAATATCTTAAGACACGTGTTTAAATGATCTATGACAGTATGTATTAATAATAAAAATATATATTTACATGAAGCGTTAAATGTAGTTAATGCAGAGAGAGGTACATCGCACAATTAACCCATTCAATCCCAGCTGATCAGAAAAACTCACAACTGAATTCCGAGGGCAAGGGGAATAACTCCGCAAAAATTAGAGGTGCTTGTGTAATAAAATTAATAACGAATACAATTTTACATTTATTTATGTGATTCAAACTCCAGTTTACAGATAAATGGAAGAGGTACTCTTATGCGCACATGTTTTTTGTGAGTGTCATGTATGTTGGGTGCAAAATATTAAACAAGTGAAGAAAAAAAAAGGATCAATATAAAATGTCTGTTTCACTCTTGTCAATTTTTCTAAAAAATGTTCACGCAAAAAGCAATCTCCCTTGGTTCATTGCAACTCGTACATCTTTCATCTTCTTGTCCAATGTCTGACTTTCCAGCATACACCTCAAAGTTATAGAGGTATCTAGTATGAGGATCTGCGGCACACCAAATTTTAATTCTTCAAGGATCTTTTTTCCCTAAAATTCTGATGCATTGGTTTGCTCTGCCAAGTACTCAAAAGAGGTCTGAAGTAGAAATAATGAAAGTGGAAGGTAATCAAAAGCAGAGTAAACTTGATCTGGATCTATGTAATCTGCAGGACCTGTTCCCTCACTAAATCCTTCAATAATGGTATTACTCTGTTGCTTTGACCATTCTCTATCACCACTAGGGCCTGCCTGTGGGGCCGGTCACGTTGTCACCATCTTCTACCGATAATTCGTCATCACTACCGAGGCCAGTGTCGCTACTTTCATATTCTAAGTCTTGAACTTATTCCTCATCAACGTCTGATTCGTTCTCATTCTCTTCAACTTCATCAACAAATTCGCAACCACTATCGTCTGACTCATAAGTATCTTCAGTCCGCACCAAGTTTTGAAGAAATTTGAAGGTCATTAAAAAAAAATCACGGCTCAAACATCATACGTGATAGAAACGATCTGTAAACTGCAATGGGAGCCATCATTACTGGTAGTCACGTAAAGGCTAAATTTAACGTGTCTATTCGCAGGTAAAACGTAAGGAAAAATAATGAAATCAGTATATCCACGGCGGCCGTCGCCGGCCGGGCTGGGAGCGAGTCGATAGCGGCCGCTGCCAGGCGGGCTGAGATTGAATGGGTTAAAATACATTTTTAGTCACCACTCCTGTTGAGATTGTTGTTTTATCCCCTCTAAAACATGACCACTTTAGTTGTCATCTGTTTCAGTCAGTCTGAATCAAACTTGTTTTGAATGTTCATATGCATTCTAGATCACTGGCCTGCTCTAATCATAAGCCATTTCGTAGCTCTTGAACTCTCAATTCGATCGCATAGAATGTCAGAACATTAGAAATTCACAGAAAACTCAAATATCCACCTAACTTATAAAACTCTTTATTAAACGAAAGCTTCACATGCAGCAGAGATTATGAAATACTTTACGTCAGCCCAAATATGTAAACATGGGCTCTAAACTGAATAGAAAAACATCGTCAGATACTGATGTTTATCTAATCAGATTGTAACTGCAACTTCTGGTGTAACTTGCTTTAGATGCATACACTTTTGTTGTTCTCTAGACCAAGATTATTTTTATTTTCTCAGTTTTGTTGTTCTCTAGACCAAGATTATTTTTATTTTCTCAGTTTTGTTGTTCTCTATACCAAGATTATTTTTATTTTCTCAGTTTTGTTGTTCTCTTTACCAAGATTATTTTTATTTTCTCAGTTTTGTTTTCTATTCTAAGATTATTTTTACTTTCTCAGTTTTGTTGTTCTTTATACCAAGATTATTTTTATTTTCTCAGTTTTGTTGTTCTCTATACCAAGATTATTTTTATTTTCTCAGTTTTGTTTTCTATACTAAGATTATTTTTACTTTCTCAGTTTTGTTGTTCTCTATACCAAGATTATTTTTATTTTCTCAGTTTTGTTTTCTATACTAAGATTATTTTTACTTTCTCAGTTTTGTTGTTCTCTATACCAAGATTATTTTTATTTTCTCAGTTTTGTTTTCTATACTAAGATTATTTTTACTTTCTCAGTTTTGTTGTTCTCTATACCAAGATTATTTTTATTTTCTCAGTTTTGCTTTCTATACTGAGATTATTTTTATTTTCTCAGTTTTGTTGTTCTTTATACCAAGATTATTTTTATTTTCTCAGTTTTGTTGTTCTCTATACCAAGATTATTTTTATTTTCTCAGTTTTGTTTTCTATACTAAGATTATTTTTACTTTCTCAGTTTTTGTTGTTCTCTATACCAAGATTATTTTTATTTTCTCAGTTTTGTTGTTCTCTATACCAAGATTATTTTTATTTTCTCAGTTTTGTTGTTCTCTATACCAAGATTATTTTTATTTTCTCAGTTTTGTTTTCTATATTGAGATTATTTTTATTTTCTCAGTTTTGTTGTTCTCTATACCAAGATTATTGTTATTTTCTCAGTTTTGTTGTTCTCTATACCAAGATTATTTTTATTTTTTCAGTTTTGTTTTATATACCAAGATTATTTTTATTTTCTCAGTTTTGTTTTCTATACTAAGATTATTTTTACTTTCTCAGTTTTGTTGTTCTCTATACCAAGATTATTTTTATTTTCTCAGTTTTGTTGTTCTCTATACCAAGATTATTTTTATTTTTTCAGTTTTGTTTTATATACCAAGATTATTTTAATTTTCTCAGTTTTTATTTTATATACTGAGATTATTGTTATTTTCTCAGTTTTGTTGTTCTCTATACTAAGATTATTTTCTCAGCTGAGGAAGCACAGCACATTAGTACATGTTTCACCAGCCTCACTTTTCTAATGACCATCATTTTTGTGTCTTAATGTATATATTTTCATTGTTCTTTGATCACCCTTTACTTGGTGTTTTCGTCTAAATTTGACAGTTTTACAGTTTTTGAAGCTCACTTTAACTCAGAACCAAATACATATACCAACAATGATATCAAAACAATCACAAACATAAGTTGGTAAACAACTCAACTGCATGTAGAATTGTATTAGTCTTGATTGATATTCAACATAGCGTGCATTCACACAATATAATTTGAGACTGTAAGGTCAGAGTAAGGTGACTGACCCATCAACTTCGGATACATTTTTAAATACAATTTTGACAGTAATTAAAGTGAATTATCATAAATTGAACAATTATATTTAGAAAACATGAAAAAAAATCTTGAAGTCAACTGGTGATTTGAGGAAGCTTGTTTTGACCACATGAATATACAAAGGAACATTGGGGTCATCAGACCATAGGACAGACAAGCCAGAAATGTATAAAGAAAAAGTTCAGATGACCACTAATAGCTGTCCATCGTTGTCGATGAGGACCGCCGACATCATCCTTGTCAGAGATTTCCCTGTTGGGTGTGGGTGCGCATGTGGCTGAACAGGCCAATGCGAGCACGAAAACATCTGCTACATATCGGGCACACGAGGTTTGTAGAAGAGGATGGTGTTCCCGCTGCTCGGGATTTCCGCGTCTCACAACATGGTCGTCTTCACCGGCAGCTACACCCGATTTGACTGCGCTTCTCCACACAATGCAAAAGTATGTAGAGAAACAGACATGGCATCAGACCACAAACCTCTGATTAAAGATGAAACTTAAAAAATATACAACATGATACAGGCAACAGTTTAAGATGAAATTCCTCAAGAATAAAAGAATACAAGATAAATTTTAAGTTATGCAATCAAATAGGTATCATGTCCAACAACAACAATAAAGAATTCAGATTTGAATAGAAGTAAAACCAGAAATTCTAGAGCCAGGACTCGGGGAAACATACACTGTCAACAAGGAAATAAGAAAAAGCATCATATGAGACTAGATGATATATATTGTTGATTTGGCAAGTAAAGCAGAGGAAGCTGCAGCCAAAAAAATATGAAAGATCTGATCAACAACACAAAGAAACTAAGATAAAAATATAAGCAAGAACATGACGACTTTATTAAAAATAAGGAAAAACATTTGATTAGCAACATAATTGAGTAAATGAAAACAGGGGCAGAACATTGTAGAAAAAACTGCAAGTTAATTGTGAAAAACCAAACCAAAAAAAAATCAAGAAAATCATAATGCTTCAGATGCAAAATAAAATAAATATACTTGACATTGGGACTAAAAATACACAGAGAAAAAAAACTAAGATTATGAGAATAAATACAACTAACCACAATCAGATAGTGTTGGGAGGCACATGCCTACATGATGTGGAATCGTTCATATATCTTGGTAGCAAAATATACGAAGTAGCAGGTAGAGATAGAGATGTTAAAATAAGAGAAATACAAAGGCAAAAAGAAAGTGTCATTGCATTAAGGGAAGTTATGGAAATCTACAAAAATTAAGTCCAACACAAAAATACAAATCTCAACTCCAATACAAAGCCAGTGCTTTTTTTTGGCTCTGAAACATAGGGAACAACAACAAATAAGGTATATACTTTCATAAATAATAACCTTTCCAGAATAGAGAGATTGGAATGGTATGATTAGATCACTAATATGAAACTGTTGGAAAGAACCAGTTATGTATCAGTAGAACATGAGGTGAGGAGAACATATTGGCGGTGGATAGGACACATTAAAGAAACCAGCTAATAGCATTACAAAACAGTCTCTGTTCTGGAATACCAAGGATGAAAGAAGTAGATGCAGACCAAAACACACATTAAGAAGAGAGCTCAAGACAAATAAAGGAAACATAAAACAAACATGGACATAGCTTAACTGAACTTTACACTGCTTTAGAAGATTCTGCAGTCTGTATACAACCAGTTTCATTTATATTTCCTTGCTCTAAAAGCTATGCTGATCCAGATAACTCAAGACAGGAGGACTTGGCACAGATGGATTTCAAGTTTTGATTGATTGAACCATTATAAGATATCTCTCATTTTGATTTCCATCTTCTGTCAGAGGGAGATGGCTATTTATCGTCTAATATTTCTGTTTTCTTTTCTTGTTTTTCTGCTCCAAACTTTCAGTAAAGAAGTGATGAAATTTATAGTTTCAGATATATAGTCTTTATTAAAATTGTAGTTCAATTTATAATTTGTACACTTTTTTGGCATTTCTATTTAATAATTGTATTTGATAAAAGTTTGAACTGGCGTTTTCCTTCGTTGTCATCTTTAGGAGTGTGTGAATGCAGTACAGAAGAGCTTCCACCTTAATTGCTTTTTGTGTGCACAGTGTAACAAGCCTATTGGTGGAACTAAGTTCCACATTGAGGATGGAAAGTACTACTGTGAAGCAGGTATGTTGATGGTTATGTTTCTTGTACAATAATCAGTGGTTGAGGTATCTGTGGTTGATTTATCAGTGGTTGGTTTATCAGTGATTGGTTTATGAGTTCATTGTGAGTTTGTAGTCTTCTGGCTCGGTTGTGTTAGTATAAGATCAAAGTAGTTTCGTAGCAGGCCCTGCTGTGAGGGATGAAGTGTTACATACTTAATTGTATGATGCTTCAGCTTATGAGATGGGGTGGCCAATTTCCTTCCTCGCCAATTTTTCCTTCTCTTACAGGAACTTCTCTTGTACCCATTTAAAGCTGGGTTGCCTTAAGTTTATCAGTAGTAAGAATAAAACTGAGTACCTTAGCCAAGAGAATCGAATGCTGTATCTGTCTGTCAAACAGTTCGTGTGAAGACCATAAAAGTGGCTTGATATGAAAAACATTGGTTGGTGGACGTGAACAAACCGAGGAGCTCATATGCAAGTGGTCAAAAGGACTGGTAGCTGAGTGGACCTTAACTTTAAGAGACATCAGTAAAATATAACCAGGCAGATATGAGAATGGAATATGCAAGGAAAAAGGAATGTAGTTAATAGAATGTATGGAGGATATGAACAATAGAGGACAGTTTAAAATAAGTAACGAAAATGTACAGAATGAGGTAATGCATATTATTCAGGTACACTTGAAGAATGTATGGTACAGACTTCCTAGACAACTACAATTGTGACCCTAAACTTCAGCTATAGTGAAAAAAGGACAAGCAGAAGAATGTTGCAGGGACCCCATGGTCTAATAAGGGATCATGAGAAACAGCATAGGTTCCCAATGTGTTGTAAAGGGTCATCTAGACAGGAGTTGTATCCCTTGTGTTATTGTAAATTAAAGTTTGATCATGAAATTCACTAATTCATCTTGTAAACTATTTATTCTTAGACTGGGGAGCCATGTTTCAGACAAAATGCTCCGGCTGTAATTTTGCTATTGAACCTGGCGACAGATGGGTCGAGGCTTTGGGCAAGAACTTCCACTCTGAGTGCTTTAATTGTGCGGTAAGGGTTACTTCCCTCCACTATCCTCTGCTTGATTCTGCTTACAACTATCTGCATTTGTCAACATCAGGCAGATAATCATTTGTGCTCATGGAGTAGATTTAATTTACTAATCACCGGCCATATCTTTTTTTTAAATATCTTCTTCTGCT
Organism: Ariolimax columbianus; assembly: GCA_036924085.1. Lineage (NCBI taxonomy): Eukaryota > Metazoa > Mollusca > Gastropoda > Stylommatophora > Arionidae > Ariolimax > Ariolimax columbianus. The sequence goes on from JAVGWX010000006.1 coordinate 25,982,557, forward strand.
ATATAAGAAATGTTGATTCAACTTACTTTGGAAACTCAACTGTCATGCTGTGCAATATCTACTATTTTTTAGATTACTAAGAGAACTCTGCATGATATCATGGGTTGTGTTGGTAGTGAAGAAACACACATTAATATTAACATGAACTGTTTTAAAACAGAAGATCAATTGTTGTTGAGAAATCCAAAAGTTTGAAATGTATTTTTACAAAGAAGCAAAAACAGATATTTTGACAATCCATGTCCACTACCAGGACAAAACAAAAAATGGAACAGAAAACGCTAGTTTACGAAGCTAAATATTGTTTTTGGCCTTATTTTTCTTTTATGTTATTTACCGGCCCATAATAAAAGTCTTAGTTGGTTGAAACATCAACCAGTATCTGTTACTATTCTTTTGTAAACTGCATTTCAATAGTTTGGGCTTCTCAGTTACCTCACAGTGTTTTTTTTTATATCAGTATCAACAGCTTCAGTCTTTCATTAATATTAATTGGTTTTCCAATATTGCACCTTAGCAGCTAAACCAGCTGTTTGCAACTTTTTCTGGCCATGTCATTGTGTGGGTTGCTGGCCACAAACATCTGTAATAAACTCATAACTGATAAATTAAGATGGCAATAATGAAACATAATTAACTATTAGTAATGTTCTGTTTTATGTGCGTTACTTTAAGGTTGCAAAAGTTTTATACAAATTATTTGTATGATGTTAAAAATGGTCTACAATTCTATCAAATAAGTTGTCAGATCAAGAAATCTGCCTAGGCACCAGAGCCCGTAATGTTGACCATCCAAAGACCATGGCCAATGACAGAGACCCAGGCAGTATACAAAGAAGATGAAGATGAAGTGAAGACATTATGTCTCAGTCAGGTGTTGCGAGGACGCCCTGGAGATAACTCCATGAGGGATGATGTCTTTTCTGCTCATGATTTCCAGCGACAGGTGCAGAAGCTGGGAAGTCCTGACAGAGTCGGGCCACATGGCTGAAGAAAGACAGGTGGTGTTTGACAAATGCTGAGGAAATGCTCTCAAGTGGTGTATATCAAGAGAGCTTGTCTGCACTCCAACAATACATCATTACATTGCGCACGTGGAAGACCTCGAGCTGCTTCGGATCTCCCTCTATGCCCATCCAGGTTTCAAAGCCATACAAAAGGATTGGAATGACACAAAGGATTTATAGAGGCAATAAGTGTCAGAGCCACACAAAAGGGTTGGAATGACACAAAGGATTTATAGAGGCAATAAGTGTCAGAGCCACACAAAAGGGTTGGAATGACACAAAGGATTTATAGAGGCAATAAGTGTCAGAGCCATACAAAAGGGTTGGAATGACACAAAGTATATGTAAAGGCAATAAAAAAACAAATCTAAATACACGTACAAAAGCAACAAGCTTATGAATGGTCTTTAGATCTTAACTCTTTATGCTTCTTTTTCATTACAATTTTCAGAGATTTTTTAAAAGAGTTGGAAAATTATAAAAATAAAATGAGATTACTATATATAAAAGTATAAATAAATGTCCTTTAATAATATCAAACTAATATGTTTACACACATATTCCACGCACACCACACCATACACATGCCCCATATTTCTTCTATTCTAAGATATCACTGATTGTAGTTTCAGCACTACGAGCACAACACATAAAAAGCTGAGTCTAAGATGTACAATATTAATAATATCAACAAATTTCCTAAGAACAAATAATTGTTCAGGTGGTATGTTATATATCACTTCATTCTGAAAGGGGACGGCGTGGCCTAGTGGTTAAGTGGCACGGCTCACAACCAGAAGGTGCTGGGTTCGATCCCCATCACAGCACCGGCCGTTACCCCGGGGAAGCAAACCCTTAGAAAATGCAGGAGGAAGCAGACCCTTACATAAAATGCATGCTGAAGTCGGATGCACTGGGCCGACAGGCGCAAAATAAAAACCACAGTGTAACGCACACACGCCTTGGGGAATAGATAAATAAGGCGAACGCAAAAAAAACTAAAAAAAAAACTTCATTCTGAATCAATATCAGAGTCAATTACACATTCAGAGTGATTTTTCTGAATGATTTGTTGAGATATATCACCCTTTGAGACTTGGAGAATGTTGCATGAAAATATTAAATTATTATCTAAGAATATTGTCTTTGTGGGCCAGAAGAACGCATTTGATAGAGTGGATTAAAAACAAGCCTTGGGACATCCTAGAAAATCATGGAGTTCAATGTATAAAAAAAAAGGCAATTTACTTTGAGAGCACCAAGAGGACTCATAGATTGGTTTGTGGTTATGAAAGGGACGTTTACTATTGCCACTTTTGTTCATGGTATATATGGACACAATAACAACTGAAGCAAAACCAGAAACCACCTCAATGGATGAGCTCCTTTTTGCAGATGATCAAAGTATATTTCATTTGGGTGAACAAAACCTATAAGAACAACTGATTGCCGTTGACAATGCCTGTGTTAGATATAATATGAAGATTAACACAGCAAAGACAGAGACAATGAAAATCAGCAGAATAGAGAAGACACTGAATATTCAGGTGAAACTTAACTTAAACATGTCAGCATTCAAACACATGGGTATCATATTCACACAAGATTGAAGGAATGAAAGAGTGGTGGAACCAAGAAGAATCAAGAAAGCAAATACAGATTCTTATCAGTTTTCACCATTATTAAAATACAAACACATACTAATGAGGACAAAGATATACCAGCTCTCTGCTATGAGTGTCAGACATGGACTATCACCAAGACACAAGAAAGCAAAATCATGATTGTGAAATGAGGTGTTTGAGAAAGGCTGTCAGGGTCACGAGGTTGGAAATTAAATCAGAAAGAAGGGGAGTGTAACATCGTGCATGGTTTACATGAAAAGGCAGAAAATGAAATTTATCAGCTGCACAGATCTACAACACCAGGCAAGAGGGTTACATAGCATGAGGGAGAACCAAAACAAGATGGATAGATAGTGTAAGTGAGATACTGAAGAAATACGAAATGATAACAGCATTGGATTCACATCTGGCACACAAAAGAAAACTACACCTCTCCACAATGTCTAGCAACAGAAGTGGATAGATGTAGAAGAAGAAGTAGATTGTCAAAGTTTCACTCTGCCTATCTATTTCTTTGTTCTTCTGCACACATAATAACTTTTTGTTTTCAACACAGCTTCTAAGTGTCTTAATCTCTCTCACAACATTTTGAATGGCAATAATGGATTAAAATGAACATAACTTAAGCGGTATAACATTATTATAACAACAGAGGCATAAGAAACTCTATTACCAAATTTATGCGTACGTAGGGTAATGACAATACTGCCTGAAGTACCTATTCAATTAATGGCAGACAACTGTATTGTGGTGGCCATTGTATGATGCCTTCCAAAACTTTCACCTTAGAATTGAAGAAATGTGGCATATAAATGTTTACACACACAAAAACACATATGTACATACAGAAATATCTATACAAAGAATGAGAATCATCATGTTCTATATTACGATACATATTTTTAGCATTACTAGTGACTAGAGACAATTTAGTATTTAGTTTTAATATTGCAGGCTGAATATTTTTGGCTGGCGAGTTGGGCTGTAGCTTGCCGATCCTTGAATTAAACTGTCTTTCACTAAATGATGGTCTTGGGCAGACTCTAACATACTTTGTCACTAAAAATAATAAGTTTGTGTTTGATCTATTTTTGCATTTTGGATAATTACTGTGTAAGTGATTAACATTGATTTTGGCACACACTCTCCGTGCTCGTGTTGGCTGCTCAACTTATAACCAGTTTATACAGTAAACACTTGCTAATCTGAGTTAATTCCAGAAGTTTAATACACCCAATAACTGCATGATTATTTCAGATAGTGCAGCTGACGTATCACTTCAAATATTCAATAAATAAGTTTATATACTAATTCAAAACAAATGTAAAAACCATTCATTGCCTAGTGTAATATACATTGATAGATTCACCTCTTTGCTGCAAGTACTTTCACTAAAGCTGTCCCTTTACAATAGGACTGTCTGAGTATTTCCAGTGGTGGACATATTCATGATTTTATATGATAGGGTAGCTACCCATGCACAACCCTCTCTAGTCATCAATTTCAATATTGTCAGAGAACAGGTGAATTATTCATGAACACACAGGCTCAAAATGATTAAACTGCAGGAGCATTAGAAATGCAATTAGGAGGAGTATAATAGAACCTCTTCAGTCATATCTATCGGTTGATGCGACCTTGGAGTAGCAACTCTCTACTGAGGTTTTGGTTTTCATTTTCCTTGCTGCGTTGTCTTTTCACTTCTCTGTGTTGCATGAGCTTATATTCACCCAGCTTGAGGTGGCGCTTCAGGTTGCTTCTCCATTTGGATCAGTCTGCAGCTATGTCTTCCCAAGATGTCAGATCTACATACATTGCATTTATGTCCCGCTTTCATGCATCTATGAACCTCAGCTGTGACCGGCCAGCTGTTCTTTTACCATACACTAACTGCCCATAGAATTTCTTTGGGGATATGATCGTCTTCCATGCGATGAACGACCATCATCGCAGTCTTCACTGTCGAAGGAGGGTGTACACACTTGGCAGACTGGTGCAAGAATACACCTCTGTATTTGTCACCCTGTCTCTCCATGAGTTGTCAAGGATGGATCTCAAGTGACATAGGGAAAAGGTGTTCAGCCTTTCTTTTTTCTTGTTTGGCACAGGTTGTTCAAGTTTTGCTTGCACATAGGAGCGTACTAACGACACAAACATTGTAGACTGGAAGATCAATGATTGACATGATCTTCTCTTTATGACAACTACAAGAAAGGTCACACGAGCAGAACATGCCTTTTTATGTCACTTTCATCGACCTGACAAAAACATTTGATTTAGTTAAGAGGGCTGAACTCTTAAAAATCCTCAAAAAAATAGGCTGCCCTTACAAACTGCTGCAGCTAATAGCTATTTCATGAGGCTATAAAAGGAACAGTCCAATTCAACGTTAATGTATCACAGTAATTCAGTTTTCACATTGGTGTTAAAAAAGGCTGTGTTCTGGCCCAACACTATTTTGAATCTTCTTTTCGCTGCTACTAAAGGACTCATTTGGTAATGCAACAGAAGGGATTTGCCTTCACACTAGATCAGATGGTCATCTGTTTAATCTTGCGAGACTCAAAGCTAAAACCAAGATCAGGGAAGTTACTGTCAGGGACTTGTTATTTTCTGATGATACTGCAATTGTCACTCTCAGTCAGCAGGAACTCCCCAGAAAAATTGATAGATCGTTTCTCCCAAAAATACAATGAATTTAGCCTCACATTAAGCTTGAATAAAGCAAATGTGCTCGGACAAGATGTAGATGCCACCCCAAGCAATACTACTGAAGAAACGAAAAGTGTAACACTTGGGACACAGACCTAAGTGTGTACGAAAAGTGTGCCACCTAATAAGTCTGAGAATCTAAAGAGCTTCTGTTTTAATGCTCTGTACAGGGAGCAAAGAGTAATCTGGGTCAAGTGAATCATACTGAACAAGACCCCCACCTCATGTCCTTGTCGGTCGGTGTTCATGAAAATAGGTTGGGCCACAGCAGCAGTCTGGTCAATGAGATGAGGATCAACACTATAATCCTCACAGTGGTGATTTTGCTGAGGAGCCTCACATTGCATTACAGCCAGGAGGACTCTGGTCCACCTCATGTTTGTCTCAGAATGTTAATAGAGCCACTGCAAACCTGCTACCAAAGAAACATCAAGAGTTAATTCAACTCAGCACAAGTAGTTTCAAACAACAACAATGCTCACATACATTTTTTTTTTTCTTTTTTTTTTCGTTCGCCTTATTTCTCTATTCCCCAAGGCGGGTGTGCGTTGCACTGTGGTTTTTATTTTGCGCCTGTCGGCCCAGTGCATCCGACTTCAGCATGCATTTTATGTAAGGGTCTGCTTCCTCCTGCATTTTCTAAGGGTTTGCTTCCCCGGGGTAACGGCCGGTGCTGTGATGGGGATCGAACCCAGCACCTTCTGGTTGTGAGCCGTGCCACTTAACCACTAGGCCACGCCGTCCCCTTTCACATACATGAGATAATATGCAGTTATAGATTTGAACCAACCAACAACTATTCATGGCTTCAGTGTTTAACAGAAATCTTCGTCGTTTAAAAAAATGCTAGCAAAAATCTATTCAAGCGTGGTGCGGGAGAATTACAAAAATTAAATAATAATCATATGCAACTATTAAAAATAGTGATAGATCTCAAAATATATGTAGAATTGCAGCAACAAATAAATACTAATTATTTCTGAAATACAAATATGCTAAAATGTAATTTTGCATACGAACATGAAAAGTGTATACATCTTTTGGTATACATCTGGTACTGGTCTCAGATGAATCTCTGTAAAATTCTATTTGTTTCAAGAGTTTCATCACAAATGTCTCTTGATGTGTTCCCCTGTTTGTAATACTGATGCACTTAAAATGTTTTCTTCCTAATTACATCCTGGTTTTTCTTCCCTTGCAGAAATGTCAAGTAAATCTGGAGGGGCAACAGTTTTGTGCCAAGGGGGGCTATGCTTACTGCAAGAATCATGCTCGCTAGTGACAGAGTCAATAGCATTTAAACAATATTGTCCAGAAGTGCATGATAGTTAGAATAGACACCCTGAGGTCTGGCCTTATTGACATATTAATGGTCTTGATTGACACAGTTTTAAGATTTAAAGGTGGTGATATGTTCTATTAAGCTTATTGACATGCTGGTCTCTGACTAGGAATTCTGTATTTTCTTAAGAGCAGACTTGTTGTCTTGGCCACTACTTACTGTGAATTTCTGGATGAGATCGTAGTGTACAAACTATGCTCTTGTTTGATTCAAATTTTCATTTATGCTCTCTTTTACCAGTGTCAGTTTTCTTTGCTTATGTTTCCTCACTCCTCCTTCTGTTGCCTGTCAGTGTTGATTATGTATCATCTGCTTTTTAATCTTCTGATCCCCAGGAAAATGTTTCATTTTCTATTTTATTCCTGAATCACGCAAATGGTATTGTTTCTTGAGTATTCTTTTATTCATTTACAAGAATAAATAACAAAAATGTAGAGAGAAACACTGGCTCTGCATTTGAATGAGAAATGAGAGAAAACTAGAGTGAAAATTAGAAATTTGGTGTAGTTTATTAAACTTTACATAAATCAATTCATTTCTTTGAGTCTTAATATTATTTGATAAACCTATTAATTAAAGTTGGCCTAACTGAGCTATAGTCTGTTAGACACTTTAGATTAACTATCATAACATTCTTATGCATGTCAGCTTTTTATTTTGTTAGTTGAATGTTGCTCAGGAACAAAGAAGTCATCTTCTATACAACTTCAGATTTCAACAATATAGTAAAATTAACACTAAATAGTCTTACTGCATGCTACTGCATTTGTTTCAGTTTTCTGGCTCTGCATTATTTTGTGTTTTTTTTTTTCTGTGCGTGTTCTCGCTGGCTAATCCCCTATTTTAACTACATTGTTTCGATAAATTGTTCTTTTTAAAAAAAGTGTTCTCTCTAAATATAAAGACATATCGTGTTCTAAAGTACTGAAGTCCAGCAACAACAAAATATATGTGTATATTTATTATATATGTGAAAATACAAATATTTGTAAAGAATTTGATGGGCTATTTATGTATAAAAAAGTGAGAAAGGCTTTTGTTTCTTGCAGAAATTTAAAAAAAAAACTTGCTGTGAGATTGTTGCAGATGAAAGAGAGGTTTTGTAAAAATGACCAAAAAATACGGAATGGAATATGCATGTTTCTAATTAGTCTTTAAATTTTCAAATAAGACTGCTCATTTTAAATCAAATGTACAAAAACAGAATGCACGATTTGATTTTGACATCTTTATTTTAAATAGAGCAAAGATCACAAAATATCTAGATCAATATTTTAGAAAATTGCTTTGTATCTTATTTTTTCTTTCCAGTACACTTTTGAGTCAACTCCTCCATATAGAGTTGTTCCCAGGGATTGCTTGTGAAGAAAGTTCAAAGACTGTCAATGTTTTGTGTTCAAAATGTTCTGTTCCACTGATTTTAGTCAGTATTAGTACTGTGTATCCTGGGCTGAACTCATTGACCTCTCATACTTGGCAAAAGATTGCAAAAAAAGTACAGCTGCTTAATTATCACATTCAAATTGTAATACTAGTTTTGTGTGACAACAGAGATAAAATCACTTTAATAACACCCACGTTAAATTTATTGAAGAAATAATAATAATTACTTGATACATCCGATGATACTTTAATCGTCCCAGGACTAGCCAGCGCTCCCTGGCACTTGTGGGTTTAAAATCAGAGTTGCCCTTCTCCTAGGCGAACAGCATGAATAGACTAATGAGCTTCGTCTACCTGGGTTTAGAGTCAGAGTTTACCTTATCTTAGATTGGCTGCCAACCAAGGCTAATGAGCCCAATCTGCTCGCCCAGTTATATCGCTGGGTACTCAGTTGCGTCCCACAGCAGGCTCTGTAAGAAACAGGGGGCCCTTCATGAAGGTGCTGCTGGGGACACAATAATGTAGGAGAGGCCATTGGCATAGAAACTCGTGCCTGGCAAGCCGAGCAGTGAATCCAAAGGTGATCTCTACGCCTGGAAAGGAGAGACTGTAACAGACGCTTCATTTTCCTTCGATGAGCGGGACGCCCAGCCCAGACTTTGCTACCCCCCATAATAATAATTAATAACAGAAAATGAACGTAGAATATGCTTCAAAGATCTTCAAATTGCTTTAGAACATTTGTACATGTGCTGTAGAAGAATAACTCAGTGCATTATTTTTATGATGACAAGAAATATCTCTCACCATTAAAATGTTTCTCAGGACTTTCATTGTTCAGTGTTTTCAAAATATATATACAATTTTTTTATTTTTTAAAATTTAATATTATTTCAATTCTATACCTATCAAAATAATTATAACTGAACGTCTTTATACTGGTTTAGAAGACGCTGCAGTCTTCCAATGCAAGTTTTCCATTTGTATAATTTCTGTGGCATTTTGTTGACTGATCAAAAGGGGTATGTGGATGTATCCCAGGTACTTCACCTTTGCCTGTATATAAAACTGGTTATTACATTTGTATGTAAGATTTCATTAGCATCTTTTAGTGAGTGCTTTTATGAAATAAAATGTAGCATTATTAACATAACATTTTTGTTTTGCTTTCATTTCTACAATAAAATGTTTTGCTGATAGATGAAGCTGACTGCTAAGATCATCAAAGTTGTTATCTTGTTGAAATATATATTATTTTTGTTAACTAATTTTATATATTGAAAGTTTTCTTCGGTATTGAAGTGACTTTAATAACAGAGAATGAGTACCTTCCAGTGCATTTCATTGTACATAACTCCTTAACAGTCAAAATGAATCAAGATCATGCGTGGTTTATTAGGAAGCAGTTCCAAAAAATATATATTTGTGCAAAAAGATATGTCTAATGGTGCTTACCACACACATGTGCATTATTTTCTTGATAGTCTTGTGTTTTGTTACTTTCTGTGAGGTTACTTTTTATTATTTTCTTTAGAGTTGATACAATACATATGACCACACAGAAAAACCTTCCTTTTCAGTAATAGCAATTTTTTTTGCCTATATCTTGAACAAATTATATAGTAGCTTAAAGGGCACCTCACTATATGGATTATCCATCTCTGAGGAAAGTTGCACAATAAATAGACCAGGCTTTGTGATTTCGGTTAAATGGAGGCGCAAGTGCTACCTGGGTTTAACTTTTCAATAGCCTATCTGAGGCAATGCTGTGTTTATAACAATGGACATATACTACAATATCGTGGTCAATACCATAGGTGGATTCCAGAATACCTGATAACTAGTACAATCAGCACTAATTGAGATGATCAGCAATAGTTATCATTTTTATTAAAATATCCAAAAATGCTTTCATTAGAAAGATGATATCAAACACTTCTGGCCTTTTTCTATGACTAATACTATCATTGCAGTGTTTTTCCCCATTCATAGGGTCTACCAAGGTAAATAATTTAAACATGAAAACAACATAAATAACAACAAAATTTATGTGTACTTAGCAGATTGAGCAAGATTTAACAAGCACAAATTTATTTTAAATTTTAGCAAAGTAAAAGAAGAAAACAGAATATAAATAAATTGGGGTGGTGTGTTAAATGGGATTTCATTGTATATGACATCATTTGTTGTAAGGACACTTGTATCTTGTTTTGTAGGACATTGTCCTCTTTGTAGTAAAATTATAGATTAATAGACATTTATTTAGGTTCTCTCTGTACAGTACAGGCATAGATTAATAGACATTTATTTAGGTTCTCTCAGTACAGTACAAATGTCAAGATTTATGTTATATCTGTAACCTGTAATGCTGATAATAGCTTTGTATAGAATGCTGGATGCTCTTTCATAACCTTCACAGACTACATAGAGCACCAGATTACTGTAACTAGTTATTTATTTGAGCCAATAATATTACTGTAACCAATAAACATTACGCTATGAAAGCTTATTCTTGCTTGTATTCATCTTTCCTGTCCTGTTGACTGCTACTTTGTTCTGACTGCTAGTTTAAGTGTTCTAACTGCTAGTTTGTGTTCTGACTGCTAGTTTGAGTGTTCTGACTGCTACTTTGTTCTGACTGCTAGTTTGTGCTCTGACTGCTGGTTTAAGTGTTCTGATTGCTAGTTTGAGTGTTCTGACTGCTACTTTGTTCTGACTGTTAGTTTGTGTTCTGACTGCTGGTTTAAGTGTTCTCATTGCTAGTTTAAGTGTTCTGACTGCTAGTTTGAGTGTTCTGACTGCTAGTTTGAGTGTTCTGACTGCTACTTTGTTCTGACTGCTAGTTTGAGTGTTCTGTGCTAGTTTAAGTGTTCTGACTGCTAATTTAAGTGTTCTGACTGCTAGTTTGAGTGTTCTGACTACTAGTTTGGGTTCTGACTGTGAGGTCTGACTGTTACTTTAAGTGTTCTGACTGCTAGTTTAAGTGTTCTGACTGCTACTTTGTTCTGACTGCTAGTTTGGGTGTTCTGACTGCTAGTTTAAGTGTTTTGACTGCTAGTTTAAGTGTTCTGTTAGTTGGAGTGTTCTGACTGTTAGTTTGAGTGTTCTGTGCTAGTTTAAGTGTTCTGACAGGTAATTTAAGTGTTCTGACTGCTAGTTTGTGTTCTGACTACTAGTTTGGGTTCTGATTGTGAGGTCTGACTGTTACTTTAAGTGTTCTGACTGCTAGTTTAAGTGTTCTGACTGCTACTTTGTTCTGACTGCTAGTTTGGGTGTTCTGACTGCTACTTTGATCTGACTGCTAGTTTGAGTGTTCTGTGCTAGTTTAAGTGTTCTGACTGCTAATTTAAGTGTTCGGACTGCTAGTTTAAGTGTTCTGACTACTAGTTTAAGTGTTCTGACTACTAGTTTGGGTTCTGACTGTGAGGTCTGACTGTTACTTTAAGTGTTCTGACTGCTAGTTTAAGTGTTCTGACTGCTACTTTGTTCTGACTGCTAGTTTGGGTGTTCTGACTGCTAGTTTAAGTGTTTTGACTGCTAGTTTAAGTGTTCTGTTAGTTAGAGTGTTCTGACTGTTAGTTTAAGTGTTTTCACTGCTACTTTAAGTATTCTGAATGTGAGGTCTGACTACTAGTTTGAGTGTTCTGGCTGCTAGTTTGAGTGTTCTGACTGCTAGTTTAAGTGTTCTGGCTGCGAGTTTGAGTGTTCTGACTGCTAGTTTTAAGTGTTCTGACTGCTAGTTTTAAGTGTTCTGACTGTTAGTTTTAAGTGTTCTGACTGTTAGTTTTAAGTGTTCTGGTTGCTAGTTTGCATACTCTGGCTGCTAGTTTGAGTGTTCTGACTGCAAGTTTAAGTGTTTTGACAAGTGAGGTGTGCTTCTGAAAATGTAAATGTCACTTCATTTATTGTCTGTTCAATATCCTCATCCCCTATCCACTTGTATCGGTAAACATCGTAGTGAGGTGTGGTTTTCTTTCATGTTGTCATTCCATGTTTCTTCAGTGTCCCCACTTACACCATCTATCCATATTTTTTTGGTCTCCCTCTGGTTCTGCAACCCTCTTGTCTAGTGTTGTAGATCTGCGCAGTTGGTAACTTTGGTTCCATTCTTGTCAGGTGTCTAAACCAATTTATTCTCTGCCTTTCCATGTAATTCATGCATTGTGTTGTACTCACCTTCTGCCTGATTTATTCATTTTGTACTCTGTCGAGCCTTGTGACTCAGATAACTTTTCTCAAACATCTAATTTCGTGAACCTTGATTTGTTTTCTTGTGTTTTAACTTAACGCCTTTATACTGGTTTAGAAGACTCTGCAGAGTCTGTATACAACCAGTTTCATAGAGGGTGGTTTACCGATGTGAGAGTCCATCTTAATAGACTCAAACACTAGAGCAAAGTAGACCCGGATCCTGTTAGGTGCCATGTATGCTGCACTTAACAAACCACTTAACCATGGCCGGTATCATGCCATGTTACACAATTGCCTCTTACGACATATTCTCTGTCTTGATGAGAGTCCATGTCTGACACTGGTAACAGAGAGTTGGTATAAAATAATATTGATGAGCTGCCTCTTTGTCTCCACTGGGATGTGGTTGTGTCTTAATAAAGGTGAGAATGATAGGAAACCATACTTGCTTTTTGTATTCTTGGTTCTACCTCTCTATCCATCCTTCCAATTTCTGTGGATACGCTACTGTGTGTTATTCTATTATTTTCAGTAAACCTGAGTATGTTATTCTGTTGCTTGTAATTTTTATTAGAGAATTAATGAAAAATTACTCATAGAACTGTCTTCATTGCACCTGGCGTCCCCATATGCGCTCAGCCCCTTTCATTGCTAAAAGTGCAGTCGGTAGTGCACAAACTCAGTAGCGACTGTCATAGCTCTGAAATTCTTACCTGACTATTTCAGGTATCCATTTATTGCTGGGTCAACTAGGAGAAGTGCTCACACCATGAAAATACCCACAATATGCCCAGTTTGAGCTTAATGTGATGTGAAACTGGTATGTTGGGATTGTAAACAAAGCTCGCATCCCCTAGGACACATGCTTCACCTGTCTTTTAATTATAGAATTAATCTTAAACCAAGAAAAGCTGACAGTAGGAAGGCATTAAGAGACATTGGAAAACAGAGAAAAAGAACACAATGAACAAGTAAACCTGGACTAGTTATTCACTATGTGTCTTTTGGGGTAAGCAGATAGCCTGGACAATAAATGTTTATCGACTCTGCAGAAGCAGAGGAGAAAATGACCCAGGAGTAATTAGATATAAATGTTCAAGGATAAGCTAAATGTGAATGCACAGTAAAATAGAGGATGGGTGACCCATTAACCAAGCTGTGTGCTACTTTCTTCTTGTATTTGCTTCAATCACCCAGGTTTTAGTACTTGAGCATTATATATTTTTCCTTCCACCGATGATGAATGTGTCATATGTATAACATATATACTAAAAAAAAGGCAATAACTCCCCATTATGACAGATGGGATACCCAAAAAAATCCCTTATCATATATATTTTAATTTATATACTGTAAAAAAGGCAATAATTCTCTCTTTTTAAAAACAAATCTATGTATCATATTGTATGGTGATGAAAGTTATGAACTAGAACTGGGGTATTATATGAAGGATGGCCACAGACCAAGTGACTAGAAGGGTCTACAGAGTGTGTTGTTGTTCTTAAAGACGCTACCACCAGGTATCCATTGCCTCTGACTGCGTCATCAGTCTTCAACTAAGATCCAAAGAATAAGATAAATGTTGTGCTCTTAAGATTTCTTTCAAACTCAGAAGACTACTCCATAAAAACCATGCATAGGAGAGTCTTCTACGCTAAAGGGGTTGGGCCTGACTTACTTGCCTCTTCCAACATGCTCTTAGAGTGGCAGGCGTCCTTTTCTTGTCTCTGTCACGCAGACAGCCTTCCTGGAAACAACTCAGACGTGAGCACTAGATAAATGCAAGTGGTCTGTGCCAGATAAACTAACATTCAATCATGTCAAAGCTGAATGAGAGTGGTGTTTCCTGAAGGCCCAGAGCCTTGATGTGTTCGGGCCTTGATGGGTACAGACCTTGATAAGTTCAGAATGGCTTGTTGCATTGTTGTAGTACTATTTTGTTAGCGACACTCGTATACTTGTTTGTGGCGTGATTTTATTGACGTCAAGGACCTCAGGATCATTCAAAATATGTATTGGGGACAGACTGCGGCTAAAAGAATTAACAATCAAGTGGGAGAATATAAACAGATAAAAAGGTGAGTGATGCGAAGTTGTGTCCTTTCCCCCGATCTGTTCTCTCTAAACAGCGAGTTTATCTTGAGAGACTTACAGACCATGCCATGAATATTAATTGGCGGACAGAACATAAATAATCTAAAATATGCTGATGATATTGTATTGATAGCCCAGACTGAAACCGACTTGCAGGAAATGGTAAACATCGTAGTTCAACAAAGTGAAAACAAATGCCTCAGCTTAAATAAAAAGAAATTGGAAGTGATGGTAGTGACGAAGAAACCGGACTCTATAGCCCAAGCAAAATCGGTCTTCCAGACCATGAAAGGAATATTGTGCAACAACACCTTGTCGCTGGAACTGAGAAAGAGAGACCTTGGAATCCCATGGACTGCAAAGAAGACTACAGTACTTGAGTAAACACAAAGACAACTTATTGCAAGAATCAGAACAAAGCTGTCATTCTTTTTGGGCATGTTATGAGAAGAGACGACTTAGAGCACATCGTGACAACGAGAAAGATAACAGCGAAGAGAGATAGAGGAAGGTCGATTGTGAAGATGCTGGACAGCCTGAGAGAATGACATGTACGACAGTCAACCACAGAGTTGGTAAACGACATGCGTGATAGAAATGGATGAAGGTGCATGATCGTCGCCAACAGGCAGGGTACCTGGATATATATATCTTATCTTGGAGACGACCACCAACACGTTGGCCCGACTCTCTTGCATCCTGTAACAACATTTACGACGCCACAGATGGACGACTCATTATCCACTCACCACTGGTTCACCGTGGCCCAAGACAGAGACCGTTGGAAGAAAAGTTGGGACCCGCAACGGTGTAACCACCGCCGAAGAACGGGTCGTCCAGTAATCCATTGCTCATTGTCTTAGACATGCCAGTGTTTATGACAAGAATTTGTTCCTCTCTGTGTCGTTTGACCGACATGATCATCTTAACTTAACTTAACGTCTTTATACTGGTTTAGAAGACCCTGCAGAGTCTGTATATAACCAGTTACATTTATATCACCTTGCTCTAAAAGCTATGCGCATCCAGTTTATTCTTAAATGCATTAACTGTCCCTGCCTCCACTGCCTCCCCTGGCAATGCATTCCCAGCAGACACCACTCTCTGACTAAAAAAATATTTCCTAATATCTAACCTGGACCTCTCTTTAGTCAGCTTGTAGCTATGCCCTCGTGTTATTGTAGGTGGCTGTATTTTAAAAAACTTGTTATAGTCTAATTTATCGATTCCTCTGATCATCTTATAAACCTGTATTAAGTCACCACGAATTCTTCTCTCTTCGAGACACTGTAGGCCGGTTTTTCTGAGTCGTTCCTCATAACTGTAATTCTGGAATCCCACTATCATCTTTGTCGCTCTTTTTTGTATTCTTTCTAGCATGTTTATGTCCCCTCTATGATAAGGACTCCACACCTGTACACAGTACTCCAATCTAGGTCTAACTAAAGCTTTATACAGTTTGACGATCACTTCCTTGCTCCTATGTTTAATATTTCTTTTTATCATACCTAACATTGCATTTGCCTTTTTCACTGCTACCTTAACTTGCTCACTCACCTTTCCTGTATGATCTATTATAACCCCTAGGTCCCTTTCCTTATCTATCTTTCTAATATTGTTTTCTCCCATTCTGTAATTATGTTCCATATTGGATCTACCCATGTGGATGACTGTACATTTATCTACATTAAACTCCCTTTGCCAGCTTACAGACCATTCTCGAATTTTATCTAAATCCGACATCAATATATCCACTTCCGCCTTAGATGAGACACTACTGCATAGTTTTGTGTCATCAGCAAATTTTGCAATCATGGATCTCATATCAATGTCCAGGGGGACGGCGTGGCCTAGTGGTTAAGTGGCACGGCTCACAACCAGAAGGTGCTGGGTTCGATCCCCATCACAGCACCGGCCGTTACCCCGGGGAAGCAAACCCTTAGAAAATGCAGGAGGAAGCAGACCCTTACATAAAATGCATGCTGAAGTCGGATGCACTGGGCCGACAGGCGCAAAATAAAAAACTACAGTGTAACGCACACACGCCTTGGGGAATAGATAAAAAAGGCGAACGCAAAAAAAAAAAAAAAAAAAAAATATCAATGTCCAAATCATTTATATATATCAAGAACAAAATTGGTCCCAAAACCGAGCCCTGTGGCACACCACTTTTCACTTCACTCCACTCAGAGTACTCCTTATTTATGCCCACCCTCTGCATTCTTCCCGTTAACCAATTTTCAATCCATTTGGCAACTTTCCCACCTATTCCATGTGATTTTAACTTTCGAAATAATCTTTGATGAGGTACTCTATCAAAGGCCTTTGCAAAGTCTAGATAAATAACATCCACTGGCTCCCCTTTATCTATGATTTTAGTAACCTCCTCCATGAATTCTAATAGATTTGTTAAGCATGATCTCCCTCTAGTAAACCCATGCTGACTATTTCTAATTAGATTAAATTTGTCTAAATGCATTACAATGTTTTCTTTGATTATTGACTCTAACAATTTACAGACTATGCTCGTTAAACTCATCGGTCTATAATTTGCCGGATCTGATTTTTTGCCTTTTTTGAATAAGGGGATCACTCTTGCATCTTTCCAATCCCGTGGAACAATCCCTTTTGTAAGTGATTGAGAACATAATATAGCCAATGGTTTTGCTAGTTGGTCTCTAATTTCATACAGTAATTTTGGGTGAATACCATCTTGACCTGGACATTTATTCACTTTCAACCCCTCCAATTTTTTAAAAACCATTTCCTCTGTAATACAGATTGATCTTAATCCCGCTGTATCCATGTCTCTTTGAAAAATATCTATAGGCTCTGGGATCTCGGAGCAGTCCTCCTTTGTGAAGACTGTGCCAAAGTACTGATTGAGCAGATTAGCAGCCTCCCTATTCTCACTTATTATTTTCCCTGTACTGTCTATAAGAGGGCCTACTTTGTCTTTCGTTCTTTGTTTATTTCTAACATAAGAGAAGAAGCTTTTACTGTCAGTCTTGATCCTCTGAGCAAGTTTTTTTTCAAAGTCTATTTTTGCTGTTTTATTCGCTTTCTGAGATATGTTCTGCTTGTCCAAATATTTTACATATGTTTCTTTTGATTTACCTGCCTCTATATATTTTTTCCATGCTTTATTTTTTGCTCTTCTACATTTCACTACAAATTTAGTTATTCACATTTTACGCTTGGGGTTTACCTCCCTACATGGAACACATTCCTCTTTTAGCGTTTCTAGTACTGTTTTAAAACTTTCCCACTCCTGTTCAACATCTGTTCCTACAACAATATCTTTTCAGATTATGTGGTTCGCTGCCTCGTTCATCCTCTTAACATCTGCCTTAGAGTAGTCGTATGTTCGTGTGTTTATGTTTACTTCTTTCCCTGCAATAAGATCCCAACGGATGATTTGATGGTCACTTGAGCCAAACAGTTCCCCAACGGTAACGTTTTCAATCATATTTTCCTCTGTGGTAAAAACTAGGTCGAGTATGTTTTTGCCTCTGGTGGCTGCTTCTACATGTTGAATTAAAAAATTGTCAGTTATGCACTTAAGAAAAGGTTTTGACTCTACAAGTGCTTCTGCCATATCCCATTTTATTTCTGGAAAGTTGAAATCTCCCATTAATAATAATTTCCCTTCACTTGCCTTTGCTATGCTACTAATCAGCTCCTCATCTTCCTCTTTTTGACTTGATGGACTTCTATAGCACACTCCAATCACTGTTTTTTCACCCCCACTTTCTATTTCTCCCCATACACTTTCATTTTTGTTACCACATGATAAATAATCTTTGATCGTTATATTAACATAATTTGTACAGTATAATAAAACGCCACCTCCCTTAGTCTTATTTCCAATTATCCTATCTTTCCTTAACATTGTATATCCCTCAATTTCAAGTTCACTATCTGCAATCTCCTCATATATCCATGATTCTGTTAACCATATTATATCTGGTTTTTCCTCTTCTACATATACAGTTCCAATTCTTCTCTTTTATTTACTATGCTTCTCACATTTGCATAAACACATTTTAGTTTGTAATGTTGTTGGTTTTCCTCTTTTTGCTTCTGCTTTATCATTTTAGTATTTGCTTTTCTACTATGTATTTCACACTTCCCTGACACCAACGTACCCCTTTGACTACATTTTCTATAGCACCCTATTGTAGGCTTATCTTTAGTCTGTTCAAGTCTACACTAACACTGTGCCAAAGTACTGATTGAGCAGATTAGCAGCTTCCCTATTCTCACTTATTATTTTCCCTGTACTGTCTATGAGAGGGCCTACTTTGTCTTTCGTTCTTTGTTTATTTCTAACATAAGAAAAGAAGCTTTTACTGTCAGTCTTGATCCTCTGAGCAAGTTTTTTTTCAAAGTCTATTTTTGCTGTTTTATTCGCTTTCTGAGATATGTTCTGCTTGTCCAAATATTTTACATATGTTTCTTTTGATTTACCTACCTCTATATATTTTACACGCTGTTAGAAACAGCATTCTATGATTCTTCGAGAGGACAACCCGAACTGTATCATCTGACAATCTAACTTAGTTCTGGGATTTCATTCCCGCCGATTGTGAATGGGTCGAACTTTTCATACCTTCTGTCGTTCTTGACGTTTTTCATTATGTTTTAAGCATAGACATTGAGCAGGTAAGGAGAGAGTATGTATCCTTGTTGTACTCCATTGTGCACCTTATAATATAATATTTGCATCTCGCTATCGTTGTCGACTTTCAATATTTGTAACTTTTCTGTTTGTTTGTTAATAAATATGATTTTCTTGTGTGTGGAGACACAATTGAATAAAGCACTTGTGGGTGTTATTGTTTTTGGTGTGTGTTTGTTAGTTTCTGAGATACAAAAAGATGAAGTTGAAAATTTATGGAAAACCCGAAACAATTTTGACTTGACCGCTAGGCCTAGTCACTCCGATAGAAAACCATGGAAACCACATCAACGTATCGATACTGTGTTTACAATATCGACACAACTGTTTGTTTCCAATTCAAACGTAGTTCTTACATCTAAACAAATAAAATAAACAGATCTACTCGATAAAGATCTTTTCCAACAACCTACTTCACCTTTGTGGAGCCGCGTAGCGCAGTGGTTAGCGCTCTGGCTTCGCATCTGAGTGGTCCTGGTTTCATTCCCCAGTTTAGGCGGTAATGTTTATTTCAGACCGGGTTATAAAAGCGGCGAGGGAGAGGAGACGGCTACCGCCATCATTTAGCAGAGCCTTTAAAATGTGAGATCGCTAACACCTCACACCCCTACGGCAGTAATGCTATGGGATACTTTACTTTACTTTACTTACTTCACCTTTCACAAAAAATTGTTCAAATACCCGGTACGGAACCAAAGAGTATCGAGTTGGTAATTCCGTTGGACCTGGCGTCGTGCCCGCACCAGGTCATCTTTCGTCTTTTGATAGCTGTAAACAGATCTTCAACTGGACCAATAGCGCCTTCAACCATCTGACGTATTTCTACGTTCGTGACACGATCTTTATATGTAACATTTAGGAGTTTTCTATAGCACCTCATTTCCATTGCATGCATTCTGCCCTGGATATCTGCTGTAATGGTGCAGGTCTCGCAGGCATACATAAATTTTGATAGCACCAAAGAGCGCATTAGTCTAACTTTTATGCCGAGGGGGAGCCGCTTGTCTTGCCATTTAGGTTTCAGCCGAGTCAGCGCCGCTGTTTTTGTGCTATTCTTGTAATTACCTCTGGCTTCGATCCCTCTTCACTGACGTATTCAGCATTTTTTTAAATGGCTATGGGTAGGGTGTGCAAAAAAATAAATAAATTTGAATTCCGAGTTTGTAGACCGAGTTTGTAGACCGAGTTTGTAGGCCGAGTTTGTAGGCCGAGTTTGTAGGCCGAGTTTGTAGGCCGAGTTTGTAGGCCGAGTTTGTAGACCGAGTTTGTAGACCGATTTTGTAGGCCGAGTATGTAGGCCGAGTTTGTAGGCCGAGTTTGTAGACCGAGTTTGTGGACCGAGTTTGTGGACCGAGTTTGTAGGCCGAGTTTGTAGGCCGAGTTTGTAGACCGAGTTTGTAGACCGAGTTTGTGGACCGAGTTTGTAGGCCGAGTTTGTAGAGTCTGAACCATGGTATGCAGCAGGTTAGTCATCCTAATCAAAATATTCCTCCGGATCAGCGTGATAAGGTTCGAAAACCAAATATGGCTCATCCAGGTATTCGACAGGGCAGAGGCACGAGGGATCACATCTTTATCATGCCAAATAGTGCAGAGTTCAATGTTGACTTCATCGTTCATAGTGCAATACCTACTGAATACAACATTAAAGTAGAGAACAAATTTGAGGCGCTGCTTGCGGTACAGGAAGAGATGACATCTGAGGAGTTGCAAGGGATATTTTTGATCTTGAAAGCGAAAGAAATGATTCCCAAGATGTCGCACAAGAAACAGAGCTATATAACAAAGGAAACACGGAAACTCATTGAAGAAAGGCAACAATTAAAACAAATGGGAAGTAATGGGACCAACACAGCATATAGAAACTGCGCAAGAAAAGTTAGAAGAGAAATAAGAAAAGATAAAGGAAGATACATAGTGGAGACGTGTAAGGATATAGAAAACCTACAGCAACAAGGCAGAGAGAGAGAGAGAGACATGCATTTAAGGCAATAAGAACACTGACAAGGGAGTTCCCTCCGGTTCCACATGTCATAAATGACAATGAGGATAACACATTAACAGAAACCAAAGACATACTGAATAAATGGAGAGAGTACTGCAAGACCACGTATAGAGATAGCACAAAGCGCTCAGTTACAATCCTACCAAAGGATGAGAAAGAACCTGAACCAATATTGGAAGAAGTACGCTCTGCAATTAAAAGCCTGAAAAAGGGAAAGTTATACCAATGCCTTCCATCTGGAAGAAAAACGAATACTAATTCCACAGCAAGCCGGCTTTAGACAGCACAGATCCACTGAGGACCAGGTCATCCTCATAGCCCAGGAGATAGAAGATGCCTACCAAGCACAGAAACACACAGTAGCTGTTTGGGTGGATCTGAAAAAGGCATTTGACAAAGTCTGGAAGGATGGACTTAGAGTCAAGCTAAGAAGAAGTGATGTCTGTGGGAAGATGTACAAGTGGATCAACCACTACCTCAAACAAAGAACGGCCAGAGTCCAAGTACAAGGGCAGATGAGCAAAAAGGTGACACTCGAACAGGGAGTACCCCAAGGGGGAGTTTTGTCACCCACACTCTTCCTGGTATATATAAACGATATTACAGAGAATATACCAAGAAGAGTCCATAGCTCAATGTTTGCAGACGATCTGGCTATGTGGACCTCTGAAAAGAATCTCACCATAGCAAGAAATCGGATGCAGACGGCCCTAACATCGCTGGAAGAGTGGGCGAACTCATGGCTGGTCAAAATAAACGAGGAGAAAACCACGTGCACAATATTCTCGCTCTCATTAAAACCCCAAAGTACCAAATTAAGTCTAAATGGCAAAATCCTGCAGCCAAACGACAACCCAACCTATCTGGGAGTCACATTTGATCGGCGCATGACATGGAAAAGTCAGATCGAGAGAAACCGAATGAAAGCCAGAGAAAGAATGGCAATCATGAGGAAACTTGCTGGCACAAGCTGGGGAGCAGACGAAGGCATACTAAAGAAACTGTACACTGGAAGAGTGAGACCAGTTCTCGAGTATGGCATTGCGGCATGGACAACCGCAGCGAAGGCGAACTTCGATAAAGTTAACAAACTCCAAAACCAAGCCATGAGAATTATAACAGGTGGCATGAAGTCAACGCCAATTGTAGAACTTGAAAAGATCACAAAACTGCAATCCATGACCGATAGAAGAGACTGCAGAGCCCAGCTGCAGTCAGAGAAACTCCGAAGACTGACGGACCATCCAATGTACCAGAGACTAAACAATTTGGGAAATGGGAAACTAAAGCGGAGAAACTTTGCAGAAATAGCCAAAGCAAAGATGCACGAAGATCCCACAAACGCACAAACAACACCAAAACCCATCACTACTGTACGAAAACCTACCTGGAGGCAGGATATATTTCCAGAGGTGGTAGAAAATATACCAGGTATTGCAAACAAAAACTGCCAGACTGAAAAAGAAGGAGAGACACTACCCTAAGCTTCATAACGAAAAGCTACCCAAGCATGGACTGGACCCATGCATACACCGACGGTTCTGTAACAAACACTACACAGAACGGAGGGGCAGGAGCATTCCTGAACCTACCAAATGGCAGACAAATAACACTGTCATTCGCTACTGGTAAGTACACAAGCAATTTCAGAGCGGAGGCAGAGGCACTGAGGGCGGCAGTGGAAGAAATGGTGACAAACAGTGAAAATGAGAGCCATATAGTTCTGCTGACAGATGCTCTAGAAGTAGTCACAGCGCTAAAAAGCCAGAAAAACACTGAGCTTAATGACCTAAGAGCAGCACTCTACAAACTGTGCCAGCAGTCCGCACCAAAAAGGGTAGTGGTACAGTGGGTCCCGTCACACTGCAACATCCAAGGCAACGAGGAGGCAGACAGACTGGCAAAAGAAGGTGCAAGACTACCACAAACAGATACCAGTATGACGTACGAAGAGTCAAAACGGCTTATCAAAGCCAGATACATGACCAAATGGGAAACCGAACATACTGGTTACACCAAAAACGATGCCTATTACCAGTTGAACCGAAGAGAGCAGGTCGTTGTCTTCAGACTTCGCACTGGCCACAACAGACTGAGGTACCACCTATTCAACAAATTGAAGATAGGGTGTACCGACGAATGCCCGTGCGGTACTGGTAAAATGACCACTGAACATCTGCTGCAGAACTGCCCGACATACGAGGATCAGAGAGAGCAGATGTGGCCATTACCAGTGGAACTGCAAGACAAGCTCTATGGCAGTGGCGAGAGCCTCAGGACGACCGCCGCTTTTTTCGAAAAAATAATGGTTACTGTCTGACTGTGTACGCAGAAGAAGAAGAAGAATACCAATGCCTTCGACACGGTAAAACATCAAAATCTGTGGAGAATCATGAAGGAAATGGGGTTTCCTTTGCACATAGTCCATCTCATTGAAACGTTATACCAAGATCAACAAGCCGCTGTCCGAGTATCTTGGCAAACATTATATTGGTTCGCTGTACAAAAGGGAGTTCGACAGAGATGTATCCTCTCACCTTTTCTGTACAACATATATGCGGAATGTATAATGAGAAATGCTCGAGAAGACGAGAACATTGACAGTTTCGACCCATTAACGATTGGGCTGGGGGGGGTACGAAATTCCAGAGCTACGATACGCAGACGACACAGTGATACTATCAAGAAGTGCAGAAGGGCTAGAGCAGCTACTTTCAGCCGTTAATATACATAGTAAAGATCAAAACCTGTTCATAAACATAAATAAAACAAAGATAATGACCACCGACAAAACACAACGTCAGCATAAATTTACAGTGGGTGGTGAGGAAATAGATCAGGTCACACATTTCGAATATCTGGGCTTCAGAATTGACAAAAATGGCGACTGCTCGAAAGAATTCAGAAGAAGACTAGCTATGGCAATGCAGAGACTGAACAGCCTGAAGAAATGATGGCAGAGCACCAACAAAATGATAAAAGTAAAAGTCTTGTGTTTTTCCTGTGGCAGCTTATGGCTGTGAATCATGGACGATTTCCAAAACTTCTAGACAAAGAATCGAATCCTTCGAGTCAAAATATTACAGAAAGATCCTCAAAATACCATGGACAGAGAAAAAAAACAACAAATGTAGACAGTCGGCAAGAGTTGAGCATAGAGGAGAACTGGTTTATCAATTCCATTTTAGCTAGAAAATGCAAATACTTTGGTCACATCAAGAGACACAACGGTCTCGAGAGAACGGTGATGGAGGGTATGGTGCCAAACAAAAGAGGAAGGGGTAGACTAAGAAGACGATGACACCAAGATATCCAGGAATGCCTGGGTATGAGTGTGGCGGAGGCTGGAGTTTAGGCAAGAGAACGAGTTTCTTTCAGACATACTGTGATGGGAGCGACGTTTTACAAAGGACATGCTACATGATGAATGAATGAACTTGTCAGTGTATTGCTTCCATCTATGGAGTACATCCTTGCTCTCGGTTAGTGTATTACTGCCATCATCTTGTATTAAATGCAGTAACGATTTCAACACGCCAGTGAGTGTTCTGATTTAACGCGCTCCCTTCCTCCCTTATAATGCAACTGTTCTATCCTATTGTATATAACCAATAGGTTATGGTTTTTTAAATCTCATCGGTATGTAGCAAAATACCTAGAAAATGGCACAAAAAAGTTACATTACAGAAATGAACCCGGCGACCTACATATGAAAGAAAACAAGCTAAAACAATCCGATAAGGAGCGTAATACTGCATTTCCAGGAACTGCACAAGGGAAATTGGAAGAGATTAGGCTGGATAAGAAGCAACATATCTTGAACACATGCAATATGATACACGAGTATATATATATATATCCATGCTTGTTCTTACTTTACATATGTATATTTATCATTGTTCTGTTTACTCCAAGGTAGTGGTTTATTAAATGTGTTCTTTTCCCAACTGTTGTTCACACTGATTGTTCTCATGTGATATCTTTCCTTGGATGGTATATGCATTTACTATTCTCGTGTGATACCTTCTTGTTAAAGGGGTCTGGATGTTATATTCACAATACTATATCTGAGACTTCTATAACAAGGGCAGTCATCGTGACAGACGCACACGCCGTACTTCAGAAGGTACAGAAGAGGTGACTTAGGTACGTGTGTATAGCAGCTGTTGAGGCCTCAAACCTCCAGGAGTTGACATAGATCTACTGTCCTGGTCATCCTGGGGTTCAGGGCTATGAAAGAGCTGACATCATGGCTTCACAAGCTCCCATCATAGGCACATTAGTGATGGATAGAAGTGACATTTTGAAATCAATCAATGACCACCTGCTAGATGAGGACACCGCAATAGATGAAGCAGCAATCCACAGACTGCAAAGTTTCGACATTAAACGAGGATCGAGCGGAGTGTGGCGCTTTAGAGGCCCGGGTGGGGGGGGGGGGGAGGGGGTGGTTAGGGTGGGGTGTGTGTGGTGAGGGGTGGCTTGGGGGGGGGGAGTGTTAAATAGTGAGCAACTGTAGACGTTAGTTCATGGGTTATTTCAATTGAGAGCGAACATCATATTCAAACATCACATAGCAACTTTCATCATCATCATCAATGCCGTCGCTTCTTTAGGGACATAAGCCATTGTCAACCCTCCTCCAGCATGTTTGGTCTTGATCTACCTTTTATGGAACCAAAGTTAATTTTCAGTCTTTTCGCCGGGTCTTTCTTGGTCTACTTCTCTTCCTCTTTCTCTGTGGGCTCCATGCCATGGCCTGTCTGACCTCGTTTGATGGTGATTTCCGTATAGTCTGTTCTATCCAACTACATTTCCTATATTTGATCTATTGCTCCCCTGGTTGTTGTATATTAGGTGAGGAGGTATTTCATTTGAAAGTGAACATCGAATTCAAAGACGACATGACAACTTTCACTCGCATACAAACAAATCTAACATGCCTATCAACTCTCTTATCATTGAAAGTTTCTTACTGTCAAGCTAGACCCCAAAAATACATTCTTCGGATTGTATTTCTCTTGTCAGGCTTTCAAATCTTTCTAGACCTATAAATATATGTAATACGATGTGACTATTTTGTAAATCCGTGCTTCACATACTTGACAGCACATTGTGGTAGAAGTTATCCTTCTGAGATAAACATAAATTTCTTCATGATTTCTAGGTACTGACCACGAATATGATATTGGAAATGACAAAATATTATAATAGAGTAAAACGTACATATGACATCTGCTGATAAACGTCCGCTTCTACGTCCAGTAGTCATCCAACAGTAGTTCCTCAACAGTTTTCCCCCAACAGTAGTCATCCAACAGAAGTCATCCAACAGTAGTCATCCAACATTGAAATGGACCAGTTCACACTGCTCCCCACTAACCACACCACAGTTATCGGAGGAGGAATCCAAATGAAATAGAGAAAGTGGATCTTTAAGAATATATTGCAGTCACGTTTGTGACAGAGACATGGCATCAACCATTTCCTTATAGTTTTCTGCCCTTACATTCCCGAGGAAATTAGTTGAAACCAGACGAAACAAGTCCCAACCATTCTTCTGGTCGCTGTCTAACAGTCTAACATCTTTTTTTTCTGAAGAGTTCGCAGATTTGAGGACCTACACAAATTCCCTCTTTAATTTCAATTCAGCGAGCCGAGAGGATTTGTGAGGCAAATACTTGAAATCTGATCTAGTACGGTCTAATGCTTCAACGAAGTTTTTCACCATACCAAGTGTCATATAAAAGGGAGGTAACAGTATTTGGCGCGTTTCTGCCATTCGGGACATTCTTTTCTCCGACCTTCATAGATTTTATTTCTTTGAGGCCAGTCTCACTTCATCTAGTGAAAAGTATTTGCTCGGCTGTCCAATTCATATTAAAAACGACAGCCTTTTATAAATTCCAGCTGCAGACCAACCAAAAAGCCACAACTTCCAGGTCACAACAGAGATGCCATCCATGCTTGCTGTTTTAAAAACATTTCAAGAGCTGTTTACAGTTATCGTGAGTTTTCTTTCATGTACACAGCGTGTCCGACTGGAATAAGCGAAGTCGGTTTCCATTATGCAGCAACACCGAATTGAAACTCAATTTAGAGGAGTCTATGAATAATAGCCATTCTTGCAGGCCATGTTTGATTCCTAGAGCATTCATCAAGCCATGTACATCGGCGCAGAACACAATGTCCTCTTTCTGTCTGAAATAAAGAACAAACTGTTTATGACTATTGCGAAACGAAGCAGCTCGGATATGCTCGTTGAGAGGATACAATGTTTAAGTCTTGAACCAAGTAACACAGTTTTGGCATTGGACAGCTTCAGATCGCAAACAAGATTGTTCAGTTATTGGGTGAGAATGCGCAGACGGCAAATCTAGGCAGACGTATAGATCGTCAATTGACGTAGCAGGCTACGGATAATCTCACGGTGGTTCACAATCGATCCTCCTAGTTTGAATCGATAGGAAATTCATTTGGTGGTTCTGGAACAGGAAGTACTTCGCTATGCGGTACTGGTTAGTCTGAGAGATTGTGTATCAGGGTACGCTATTGTCCACGTCTTTTTCATCACAATGACTGCAACAACAGTTAGAACCACGCATACGTAACAGTCAATTGCGTGATTGTTTGGCCCTTTCATCACCATAGGAATAGTAAATGGTATCACCGCTTTTTCGCTTTAAAAACCAATTCGAAACATATCTTGCCACGTACTGCAGGATACGCATGCGGCTAATGCCTTTTCCTTTTCTATCGATCGTGCATCCGAAATAGATATCATACACCATTTTCACTTTTAGAATGATGGCAATTTTCTGGCTGGCGAATGTAACTTCCCTGTAAATGTAACAACAGTTATATGCACTATTAACACAGTTACGAGGCATCAACACTTTTAGACTTAAACTGTAAGAATCACTAGCAGTGCACTTATGAGGATGAGGTAAATGGAAGTCGCTAAAAACACCTGCTGACCCTACAAGAATTCATTTACAACTAACGTTTACATCACTGTCGTCAGTCATAGTAGTAATGCGATGATATGACTCAACTATGTTGATTCATAAAATGATGCAAAACCGTTGGAGTGGACTGAGATAAAAATATAGAATTGCGAAAGGGAGAGAGTATCTGGCCCTCAGCAACTTCATAATTGACGTGTTTTCCATTGTAAATGAAAGGTTGGTCTTCTTCTTCTTCTTCTTCTTCTTCGTACGCAGTCAGACAGTAACCATTATTTTTTCGAAAAAAGCGGCGGTCATCCTGAGGCTGTCGACACTGCCATAGAGCTTGTCTTGTGGTTCCACTGGTGATGGCCACATCTGCTCTCTCTGATCCTCGTATGTCGGTCAGTTCTGCAGCAGATGTTCAGCGGTCATTTTCCCGGTACCACACGGGCATTCGTCGGTTCCATATATCTTCAATTTATTGAATAGGTGGTACCTCAGTCTATTGTGGCCAGTGCGAAGTCGGAAGACAACGACCTGCTCTCTTCTGTTCAGCTGGTAATAGGCATCGTTTTTAGTGTAGCCGGTATGTTCGGTTTCCCATTTGGTCATGTATCTGGCTTTAATAAGCCGTTTTGACTCTTCGTACGTCATACTAGTATCTGTTTGTGATAGTCTTGCGCCTTCTTTTGCCAGTCTGTCTGCCTCCTCGTTGCCTTGGATGTTGCAGTGTGATGGGACCCACTGCACCACTATCCTTTTTGGTGCGAACTGCTGGCATAGTTGACAGAGTGCTGATCTTAAGTCATTAAGCTCAGTGTTTTTCTGGCTTTTTAGCGCCGTGACTACGGCGAGAGCATCTGTAAGCAGGACTCTATGGCTTTCATTTTCTTTATGTGTCACCATTTCTTCCACTGCCGCCCTCAGTGCCTCTGCCTCCGCTCTGAAATTGCTTGTGTACTTACCAGTAGCGAATGACAGTGTTATTTTTCTGCCATTTGGTAGGTTCAGGACCTCCGTTCTGTGTAGCGTTTGTTACAGAACCGTCGGTGTATGCATGGGTCCAGTCCATGCTTGGGTAGTTTTTCGATATAAAGCTTAGGGTAGTATCTCTCCTTTCTTTTTCAGTCTGGCAGTTTTTGTTTCCAATACCTGGTACATTTTCTACCACCTCTGGAAATATATCCTGCCTCCAAGTAGGTTTTCGTACAGTAGTGATGGGCTTTGGTGTTGTTAGTGCGTTTATGGGATCTTCGTGCATCTTTGCTTTGGCTATTTCTGCAAAGTTTCTCCGCTTTAGTTTTCCATTTCCCAAATTGTTTAGTCTCTGGTGCATTGGATGGTCAGTCAGTCTTCAGAGTTTCTCTGACTGCAGCTAGGCTCTGCAGTCTCTTCTATCGGTCATGGATTGCAGTTTTGTAATCTTTTCAAGTTCTACAATTGGCGTTGACTTCATGCCTCCTGTTATAACTCTCATGGCTTGGTTTTGAAGTTTGCTAACTTTATCGAAGTTCGCCTTTGCTGCTGTTGTCCATGCCGCAATGCCATACTCGAGAACTGGTCTCACTCTTCCAGTGTACAGTTTCTTTAGTATGCTTTCGTCTGCTCCCCAGCTTGTGCCAGCAAGCTTCCTTATGATTGCCATTCTTTCTCTGGCTCTCATTCGGTTTCTCTCGATCTGACTTTTCCATGTCATGCGCCGATCAAATGTGACTCCCAGATAGTTTGGGTTGTCGTTTGGCTGCAGGAATTTGCCATTTAAACTTAATTTGGTATTTTGGGGTTTGATTGAAAGCGAGAATATTGTGCATGTGGTTTTCTCCTCGTTTATTTTGACCAGCCATGAGTTCGCCTACTCTTCCAGCGATGTTAGGGCCTGCTGCATCCGATTTCTTGCTATGGTGAGATTCTTTTCAGAGGTCCACATAGCCAGATCGTCTGCAAACATTGAGCTATGGACTCTTCTTGGTATATTCTCTGTAATGTCGTTTATATACACCAGGAAGAGTGTGGGTGACAGTACTCCCCCATGGGGTACTCCCTGCTCGAGTGTCACCTTTTTGCTCATCTGCCCTTGTACTTGGACTCTGGCCGTTCTTTGTTTGAGGTAGTGGTTGATCCACTTGTACATTCTTCCACAAACTTCACTTCTCCTTAGCTTGACTCTAAGTCCGTCTTTCCAGACTTTGTGAAATGCCTTCTCCAGGTCCACCCAAACCGCTACTGTGTGTTTCTGTGCCTGGTAGGCATCTTCTATTTCCTGGGCTATGAGGATGACCTGGTCCTCAGTGGATCTGTGCTGTCTAAAGCCGGCTTGCTGTGGAATTAGTATTCGTTTTTCTTCCAGATGCCACATCAGTCTGGTGTTTATCATACGTTCCATCAGTTTGCCAACACAGCTCAGTAGGCTGATAGGCCTGTACCCATTCGGATCTGTTTTGTCCTTTCCATTTTTTGGTACTGGTACAAGTACTGCGTCTTTCCATGCCTGGGGTACAATTCCCCTTTTCCAGCTTTGGTTCAGGACCGATAGCAGTTTCCTCTTCGCTGTTTGGCCCAGCCCCATCAGCATTTCGTTTGTTATCCCGTCTTTTCCGGGAGATTTCCTTTTCTTTAATGTTCAAAGGTTGGTCTATCTATTGTCTAATTCGGTTTTCTAATCTGTGTTCCCGCATTCCTCATCACGCAGCAGCACCACGTTGCATAATATAAAAACTAGGAATATAAGAAACTCCTGAAATAAAATTAGGAATAGAACAGCAGAAATAGAACAGTTTTATTTGTAGATGATAAAGAATTGAGTCGTAGAGCAATTAAAAATATGTACAGTAATAAAGGCAGACTTCATTTTTTGTAGAAATCAGAAGATCTATCAAAGAAGGGACAAATGAAAACAGCACATGATAATATACGGAACTTGTACGGCTTTACTTCTTTATTGATATATTCGTGAAGTTTGCTAGACCAGCCAGGATTTGATTTACGTTGATCTGGGGTAGGTCTCTCGCCGCCGCGATTGACTCTCATCCAGTATTCGTACAGCGATCTCAGTTCCGCCAGACGGAGCGATAGCACGGGCTTTACGAAAACGCTCGCCCGCCTCTCCCCGGCCATGTAGCGGGACGAAATTTGTGGTGTCGTACCGCTGGCAACGGTGCGTTACTGTGGCCCGCATCGAGAAACTTTGACAGTCAGTAGTGCTTTTTCGAAGGCTTATAGCAGACCTCAACAGTTCGTCTCGTTAGTGGTCAGACTCTCGCAAAGAGCTTGTGACCGGCAAATGGAAAGCATGAATCCTACCTAAAGGCCCTGTCCTCGCCCGACCAACCCTCAGGAGAAGGGCAGGCCGGCAGGCAAAAATCGTCTCCAGTCCCTGTGAAATTCATCGCCGGGGCAGTTGGGATCCGTTCTGCACAGAGCGCTGCCATCCCTCCCCGAGCGAGCCCAGTCGGTCGGTCGTCTCGTGTGTGTACGGGCCCCTGTCAGGCGATCCTAGGTCGACGGAGTGAGGAACGGGGGAACAACCGTCCGTCCGTCCGTCAGTTGGTCCCTGCGGCCGTCCTAGTGAGGCTTTTTACACATCCGTCCTCAGCCGACCGGTGTGTGTGGTTCGTACGTCTCCGACAGATATCTGGTTGATCCTGCCAGTAGTCAAATGCTTGTCTCAAAGATTAAGCCATGCATGTCTGTTCATACTGTCTCACGGTGAAACCGCGAATGGCTCTTTAAATCAGTCGAGGTTCCTTAGATGACACGATCCTACTTGGATAACTGTGGCAATTCTAGAGCAAATACATGCTTACCAAGCTCCGACCCTCGCGGAAAGAGCGCTCTTATTTGTTCAAAACTAATCATCGTTTCCCCTCGCGGGGTTGTGGCGTCCCCACTGGTGACTCTGGATAACTTTGTGCTGATCGCATGGCCTCATGTGCCGGCGACGCATCTTTCAAATGTCTGCCCTATCAAATGTCGATGGTACGTGACATGCCTACTATGTTTGTAACGGGTAACGGGGAATCAGGGTTCAATTCCGGAGAGGGAGCATGAGAAACGGCTACCACATCCAAGGAAGGCAGTAGGTGCGCAACTTACCCACTCCCGGCACGGGGAGGTAGTGACGAAAAATAACAATACGGGGCTCTTCCGAGGCCCCGTAATTGGAATGAGTACACTTTAAATCCATTAACGAGGATCTATTGGAGGGCAAGTCTGGTGCCAGCAGCCTCGGTAATTCCACCTCCAATAGCGTATTTTAAAGTTGTTGCAGTTAAAAAGCTCGTAGTTGGATCTCAGGCGCAGGCGGGCGGTCCGGCTCGCGCCGGTTCACTGCCCGTTGTCTCCTGCCCTACCGTCTGCCGGCTCTCTCCCGCGGGTGCTCTTCGCTGAGCGTCCCGGGTGGCCGGCGCGTTTATTTTGAAAAAATTAGAGTGTTCAAAGCAGGCCTCGGCTACCTGAATAATGGTGCATGAAATAATGGAAAAGGACCTCGGTTCTATTTTGTTGGTTTTCGGAACTGGAGGTAATGATTAACAGGGACAAACGGGGTCATTCGTATTGCGGCGTTAGAGGTGAAATTCTTGGATCGCCGCAAGACAAGCTACTGCGAAAGCATTTGTCAAGAATGTTTTCATTAATCAAGAATGAAAGTCAGAGGCGCGAAGACGATCAGATACTGTCGTATCCATAAACGATGCCGACTAGCAATCCGCAGGAGTTGCTTCGATGACTCCGCGGGCAGCTTCCGTGAAACCAAAGTGTTTGGGTTCCGGGGGAAGTATGGTTGCAAAGCTAAAACTTAAAGGAATTGACAGAAGGGCACCACCAGGAGTGGAGCCCGCGGCTTAATTTGACTCAACACGGCCAACACTGTAAAATGACTGACAGACTGAGAGCACTTTCGTTGGGTCCAATATGGAACGGGTGCTGGAATTAGACCCTCGAAAATCTGGGGCTATGCTCTCGATGTCTTGCATCCAGTGTTCGATAAAGGAATTGACGGAAGGGCACCACCAGGAGTGGAGCCTACGGCTTAATTTGACTCAACACGCCAACACTGTAAAATGACCGACAGACTGAGAGCACTCTCGTTGGGTCTAATAGGGACGTGTGCTGGTATTAGACCAACGGAAGACAGGTGAGTTGAACTATCCTAATGAAAGAGCATCTGCTACGGTAACCCTGCTTAACCCTACAGAAATCGCAGGTTCCAGACACTTGGTCATTGACTGACTAAAAAGCCCTCTATTGATTCGTTGGGTCTAATAGTGAACGGGTGCTGGTATTAGACCCTCGAAAGACAGGTCAGTTTGACCCTACTAATGACAGGTCGTTGCTACGGTAGTCCTGCTCAAGTCGAGAGGAATCGCAAATCGCAGACATTTGGTCCACGTGCTAGGTTGATAAGCCAACGGCGCGAGGCTACCATAGGAGGGATTACGGCAGAAGGCCTCTAAGCCGGAATCCCGCCCTAAATCTCAGCACCACTGCGATGGGAGGCTACGATAGGGTTGGGACCTGGGGCTCGTGTCCCAGCCCGACCCGGTCAAGCCGCAGAAAGAGGTCTCTGCCGTCCGCCGATCAAAGCGGGCGGGAAGCTGCCCGATATTCACCCCATACGACGATGAGGTGTGAAACCACTAGTAGAAGACTTAGTTTTCGGTCGGGGTGTCGAAAGCAGTAGAGCAGCCACCTCACTGCGAACTGTTGAGACGCAACCCTTGATCATTAGATATGTCCGCACACCAGGCGAACAACATCTCTGTGCCATTACCAGGCTTGTCCCCTGGTGAAATGCACTCCTTTGAGAGGAATCGCAGGTCGCTGACATTTGGTCCACGTGCTTGGCTGATAAGCCAATGGTGCGAAATTACCAACCTGAGGGACTACGGTCGAACGCCTCTAAGCCAGAATCCCGCCCTAAATCTCAGCACCGCTCTGATGGGAGGCCACGATATGGTTGGGACCTGGGGCTCGCGTCTCAGCCCGGCCCGGTCGAGCCGCAGAAATGCACCTGGCCAAATGCACTCCTGCCTCGCTCTTTACCTCTGTCTGCTATCAGCCATCCCAATGGACGCAGAAGAGATGCAGTCCAGCGCACATTGCACCTCTACCCTATTGTGACAACGTCCCAGGGGGCGGGGAATGCTAGGCGTGCCATCACTGCAGATGAGCCGAGAAAATAAAGGGAGCAAAGAGATACCTCACTCACACGCAAATGCTACGCTTCTGGTAGGACGTGACGATCCTGAGACACAGTCACACCGGACTGCCTCTCTTCCGGGATAGTACAAACTAGTTCATAGTCCATCATATCATATCATATCATTGCCAAACCCTATAGACACGAGTGGGGAAGACTCGTTAGTCCTGCAAGACAACTTCCCCAAGAGGGACAACTCTGACCAAAAACAACTGCTGCCTTGCAGATAGACTGGGGACAGCCAAAGGCTAAGGAGGGCATCCCTACAGAAACGCCTGTTGAAATTGGATGCACTGAGCCACAGGCGTAACAAAATAAAACAGTGCAACGTAAATATCGCTGTAAACAGCGTACGATGATGAAGAAGAAGAAGATTTACGTTGATTTGATTTACATTTTGCAAAAAATGCATGAGCATTTGTTTATCACCCTAATAAAGGACCTGATGACTGACTCGCTCGGACACACATTTAAGAGAGTCAAGTGAGTCCTGTAGCTAGCCAGATAGGAAAGAAAATAACATAACTTAACTTAACTTAATGTCATTATACTGGTTTAGAAGGCTCTACATCGTCTGTATACAACCAGTTTATTTCACATAAGAACCGAACAAGACACGTGACTTTCCCGCAAAGAAGAAATGTAAGGGCAAACCAAAGCAACATCGCCAAGAATGAGGAACTCTGCAACCGTAATTTCGAATAAGAACAACAAAAACAGCAACATCAACAACGTGATAAGGTTGTTAGCACCAGACTGTCCATACACAATTTTCTTTAGTCATCGCTTTACGACATGCATGGGTGGCCCTTTTCGTTTCACTCCACATACCAGTCGGTTGAAACTAGAACGTATATTAATGGTTTAAAGCAAAACTGTAATGCAACCTTATTTGTTTGTCTGATTTCAGTCCCTACCTCCGTATAAGTTCCAGAGATCCCTTATTGTGTACGAAAGAAGAAAACCATTGTTACATTCTGTGCATGTCGTAAAAAGGCGATTAATAATAGATGGGTATAGGACTGGCAACCTCTTCATGTAAAATATAAGGCCACAAAACCCACAACCGTAGAGAAATAAATAAAGACTTAATCGTCATCATGTAGCATGTTTTTTTTTAACGTCGCTTCCATCAAAGTCTGTCTGAAAGAAACTCTTTCCCTTGCAAAAACTCCAGCCTCCGCCACAGTCATACCCAGGCATTCCTGGATATCTTGGTACGATCGTCTTCTTGGTTTACCCCTACCTCTTTTGCCTGGCACCATACCTCCCATCACTGTTTTATCAAGACCATTGTGTCTCTTGATGTGACCAAAGTATTTGGATTTTCTAGCCAAAATGGAATTGATCAACCAGTTCGCTTCTATGCTCAACTCTTGCCGAATGTCTACACTTCTCTTTTTCTGTCCAGGGTATTCTGAGGATCTTTTTGTAACATTTTGACTCGAATGATTCGATTCTTTGTCTGGAAGTTTTGGTAATCGTCCATGATTCGCAGCCATAAGCTGCCACAGGAAAAGACTTTTACTTTGATCATTTTGTTGGTGTTCTGCCATAATTGTCCATGATTGGCAGCCATAAGCTGCTACAGGAAAAACACAGGTTTTCAAGACTTTTACTTTTGTCGTTGTGTTTGTGCTCTGCCATAATTTCTTCAGGCTGTTCAGTCTCTGCAATGCCATGACTGTTCTTCTTCTGATTTCTTTTGAGCAGTCGCCATTTTTGTTAATTCTGGAGCAAAGATATTCAGAATCCGTGACCCCATCTATTTCCTCACAATCCACTGCAAATGTATGTTGACACTGTGTTTTGTAGGTGGTCATTATCTTTGTTTTGTTTATGTTTATAAATAGGTTTTGATCTTTACTGTGTCAATTTACAGCTGAAATTAGCTCTTCTGCACTTCTTGATAGTATCACTGTATTGTCTGTGTATATTAACTCTGGAATCTCGTACCTGCCAATCGTAAATGTATCAAAACTGTCAATGTTCTCGTCGTCTCTAATATTTCTCATTACACATTCCGCAAAGATGTTATATAAATAAGGGGAAAGGATACATCTCTGTCTTACTCCCTTTTGTACTGCGAGCGAATCTGTTGTTTGCCGAGAAACTCGAACAGCGGCTTGTTGATCTTGGTATAATGTTTCAATGAGATGTATAATGTGCACAGGAAACCCCATTTCTTTCATTATGTTCCACATATTTTTGTGTTTTACCGTATCGAAAGCCTTAGTGTGAAACATGTGTACTGGTCTACATTTAACTTTCTACATTTTTCGTAGATATTTCTCATATTGTATATGTGGTCACTGGTCCCTCTGTCTTCTCTAAAATCTGCCTGGACCATGTGAATTACAGATTCAAATCTTTTCTTTATTCTTCTTAATAGGATCCGAAAAAGTATCTTGCTAGCGTGGCTGATTAGAATACTTCGGTAGTTTGTGCACTTCTTTAGATTGCCTTTTTGGGGGGAGGGGAATATAAATTGATTTCTTCCATGCTTCTGGTCACTCTGCGCTGTACTATATCTGTTTACACAGCTTGTGATAAACTCGAGCACAAGCCTCTTCTCCTGATTCTATTAGCTCTGCTGGGATATCATCACATCAATGGGACTTTCCCTTTTTCAGGCATGTGGTTGCTGAGCGTACTTCCTCCAGTGTTTGTTCAGGTTCTTTCTCATACTTCGGTAGGATTGTAACTGAGCGCTTTGTGCTATCTTCATACATGGTTCTGCAGTACTCTCTCTATCTATTCAGTATGTCTTTGGTTTCTGTTAATGTGTTATCCTGTTTGTCATCGATGACATGCGGAACCAGACTGAATTCCCCTGTCAGTGTTCTTATCGCCTTAAAGGAATCTCACTCCCTGCCTTGTTGCTGTAGATTTTCTATGATTTTAAACAAAGATAGAGGTCAAATGTGCTGGCAACAGAAACGCTGCCAGGAACGGAGTAAGATACGGACCACGAATTACTGTTTGCTGTTTTCAAGACAAGACTTCGTAGGATTAACAAAGGTTTCCAGCCAATACGCTTCGATATAACAGCAATAGTGACTGAATACAACATAA
Source organism: Ariolimax columbianus (assembly GCA_036924085.1). Classification (NCBI taxonomy): domain Eukaryota; kingdom Metazoa; phylum Mollusca; class Gastropoda; order Stylommatophora; family Arionidae; genus Ariolimax; species Ariolimax columbianus. The sequence continues at coordinate 26,019,821 of JAVGWX010000006.1, forward strand.
AAGTAGAAAACAAATTTGAGGTGTTGCTTGCGGTACACGAAGAGATGCCATCTGAGGAGTTGACATCACACGCAAAGGAAATTTTGATCTCGACAGCAAACGAAATGATTCACATGATGTCGCACAAGAAACAGAGCTATATATCAGATGAAAAACTGAAACTCATTGAAGAAAGGAAACAATTAAAACAAATGGAAAGTCAGGGAACCATCACAGCATAAACAAATTGCTCAAGACAAATTAGAAGATAAATAAGAAAAGATAAAAGAAGATACACAGTGGACACTTGTAAGGACATAGAAAAAATTAAAAACTTCACACTCTAATACTGTACACTTGCATAAGCCAAGCTGTAGTGATGATGACACTGTGTTTCTGTAGAAGGGAACACAAATTATGAGGAAAGCATTGTCTGTCACTGAAATTCAGAACTTTTAACATTTAATTAAGAAAAATATGTTTCTGGCTCCAAGAATCTGGTTAAGGGAACACATCAGACTACACACCAGTTATTGCACACTGCATGCAGGCAGTTGCTGACCTACATTTGCTTTATGTGCATGTTATCGACTGCCAAGAACTCAAGCCGTTCAGTTTACACGAAAATAGCTGACGTTAGGTCATCTAAAAGCCGTTTTAGCACATTAAGTGTTGTATATGTTAAGTAATTATAAAAGCACGATATTTAAATCATGTAAGAAGTTATCTTTCAGTGATGTACATTTCGATGTGTAAAGTGTTTGCTATCGATAATTGCTATCAGTAAGAAAAGGGCCGAAGACAGACACGCAATTCTAAGAACGACACGAGCTTCAATTATGGAGGGCACAGTTCAGCTACGGATCGTGAGAAACGTAGACATTTCTCTGCATTCAAGATTTAGATTGGCTTTATTTTTGTTATACCTTGCTCTTGTTCCATTCACTTTGTTAGACAAGCACAACGTTCATCTTCAAGGCCAAGAAATATCCCGACTGCAACACTATGTCCAAAGCACAGCCACACGGTCTCTGCCAGTGTCTAGTATGTGGACAGATTACGAGCAGTTTAAGAATGGTTCCTCATATGTTCCTTTCGGCTTGTGGAATGAAGGCATGCTTGAGGTGTTCATTCAAGTTTTTCCATGGAATCAACAAATATTTTTATGTTTAAGTATAGTGTTAGAAACATTGTTCCCACTCGTAGGTCTAGACATAAATCGAGCACAAATTGTAAAAGTGTTGAATCGTGGTCGAATATGGAGATATTTCAGCTTTGTTGTTGCCGCGGTATTGTACAGTTTTCTGATTTCTCTAGCTATAGATGGAACTTTTATTACTATTTATTCGGCACTTAAAGACAATTTGCTGACATGGATAGAAAGTAATGTAGCTGAGACGATCCTTGACAACGATTTTAAAGATGAGATATCTTTACATCCTTTCACTATGGGAAAGTATCCCCCTTACCAGCTGACGTCCATCTCAAGATATAAGGGCGAAGATGTCGTTTTGGAGTGTCTGTATTTGGTCACTGGGGATGAAAATGTTGAACCAAATTCTATAAAAACCTGGTGGAGAAAACACGGAAAGCCTGTAAAAATGAGTGACCGGCTATATGTAAATATAACTATTGATATGATTGATAATGAGGCTATGCGGCTTCAGGGTTTAAAACTGTATCGAATACTGTCAACTCTCACCATAGAGGTCATACAAGAAGGCGACTACGGAACATACACCTGCGATTACATTAATCCAATGCCAAGAAATGTGAAGGTAAAACCCTATGTCCCAGAAAATGACACTGTGAAGTTAAAGACGCCTGAACCGATGACACCTCATCTAAAATGCACGTGCCAACCAACATTTGAAGATGAAAGCGATACCCGTCATTTCGCGCCACAGTCAATATGTTTCTCAGAATTTGCAATCAAGCCGCGTACTGTGGCTACACAAAATGTCAAAATAAGCCCAGGTGGAATTCTGGTTAGCGCTGCATCTTATATGACAGTTGTGGACTTAGAAGACATTAAGGCTGATGTAACATTTGAGGACAACACAGATCGCAAAGACAATCCAGAGTGTTGTTCTATGTTCATTAAAGTTTATTGGGCATTGTTCCGGCGTGGGGACTTTATTGATCTTCCAATGTCACGTCTAATAGGAAATAACTATTATAATACTACCAACATTCTTACGATTGCTAAATACACATGCATCTGTAAAAATTCCTTCGGGGTGCGACAATTTCTATTCTACAGAGATTATTTTAATTCGACTACAAAACTAGAAGAGGAAATTGAAATCGTGCATCCAGTAGAACTCAACATAGAGCCACAAAACAACGGCTCAATTCCGCTTTTCGACGTTTTTTCGTTCTGTAGTAACACTGAGCAGCCATTATGTTGGTATTTGGAAAAATTGCTAGATAACTCTCTCTACATTTTTTATACTTACGACGTATTCATAGCAATTGCTGTTATTGTAATTGTTTTTTCCTCCAGAGCAGCAAAATGTTGGTCTGCTACCTTCATTGCCAAGCCACTACGAAGATTTTGTTTGTACTCATATTCTTCTCACGTAAGCCAGTTTTTACCTGTACAGGGGCCACCTCTGAACATTCAAAGTGGACAGGATATATCTCCACGCTATTTCTATGATGTTTATCTGTCATACAGCGAAGACGATACATATGACACAGAAGTGGCCAGATATTTAAAGAAGCTGCTTCTTGAAGCCCAATTAACCGTTTTCGACTCAATGGAAGACATTTTGCCTGGACACATCGAAGAATTCGAAAGTGTTGAGTCGATACAGCGCAGTGGTCGTTTCGTGTTAGTTGCCTCAAAAACATACACCGAGGATAACAAGAAGAAAATGGAGTTTATGGCTATCCAAGACACTATTGTTAGCCAGGGCACTAAACCAAAAAACAGGTTGTTAATTGTTCAGGTAGCAGCATGTACAATTGTTGGCTTAAACCGTGTACCGTGCATCCACGTTCATGGGGACTTAAAGGAAGCGTTTTCGTTAGACATAAATTCCAGCAACAAATTTCGTGAGTGGATGAGAGCGACAGGACGTCCAGACCGGGACAGGTTCGTCTGCAAACATTTAATGTCAGAAGTTTTATCGTCTGGCTTTAAATGGCAGTCACTTATATTTATTCTTGCACTTTTGTATCTCGCAATGAAGTCTCCAATTTTTGGTTTGTCGCCAAAGTCGTCAGGTGAAACAGAAATCATTCGAATAATATAGACGAATTGAATACATCTCATGGAAAAAAAACACCACACATATAGAAGTCTTGGAGAAATAAGGGAGCAAAGAGAATTGGTTAACGAAATGAAAATGAGAAAGTTAAGATATTTTGGTCACAAAAGAAGACCGTAAAACCTTGATGAAAACTTTCGTAGTCGATTCAGAGCCTGATTGTGGCCTTCTTTAGAAATAATGAAGGCCATGGCCGGATAGTGCATTTAAGGACTACTCGTATTCGGTCGAGTAGTATCCTGAAACTGAATACGAAAATGGTAAAGGGCGAATGGTAATTTTAGACTTTAATGGTTGGAATACTTTCATTTTCAATTCACGTTGCGACATTACTGAGGGCGTTTGATCAACTCATATGCTAGATCAGCAGTGCAAATACATCTTTGTTGAAGGATGTTGTCAGCCATTCATGCTATCTTGTTGTATCTATGCTTGTTAATGATGTTGTCAGCCATTCATGCTATCTTGTTGTATCTATGCTTGTTAATGATGTTGTCAGCCATTCACGCCATTTTGTTGTATTTATGCTTGTTAATGAATGATGTTGTCAGCCATTCATGCTATCTTGTTGTATCTATCTTTGTTAATGATGTTGTCAGCCATTCATGCCATTTTGTTGTATCAATGCTTGTTAATGATATTGTCAGCCATTCATGCTATCTTGTTGTATTTGTAGAAGGCCATATTTGGTGATTGAATTTAAAAAAAACGCAAAGGCGCTTACAGAAATTATATCAGTGTTGCAACACACAATGTTTGGTCTATTTTGTCATGAACTGTTTCTTGTTTCCGCTTAAATACACAGTTTAGACTGAACTTCTTGAGTAAAGTACAACAAATTAGAAGTACTTGAAATGATTTGCCAACTATGAGTAGTTGCTTCTAGGGAACACCCGACGGTTGTACACATCTGTGTATGTGTTACAATCTTCAAGAAGGCTCCTTTAGTGTCTTCCTGTGTTACAATCTTCATGAAGGCTCCTTTAGTGTCTCCCTGTGTTACAATCTTCATGAAGGCTCCTTTAGTGTCTCCCTGTGTTACAATCTTCATGAAGGCTCCTTTAGTGTCTCCCTGTGTTACAATCTTCGTGGAGGCCTCTTTCGTGTTCCCCTGTGTTACAATCTTTGTGAAGGCTCCTTTAGTGTCTCCCTGTGTTACAATCTTCTTGGAGGCTCCTTTAGTGTCTCCCTGTGTTACAATCTTCATGAAGGCTCCTTTAGTGTCTCCCTGTGTTACAATCTTCATGAAGGCTCATTTAGTGTCTCCCTGTGTTACAATCTTCATCAAGGCTTCTTTCATGTCTAACTGTGTTACAATCTTCGTGGAAGCTCCTTTAGTGTCTCCCTGTGTTACAATCTTCGTGAAGGCTTCTTTAGTGTCTCCCTGGGTTACAATCTTCATGAAGTCTCCTTTCGTGTTCTCCTGTGTAACAATCTTCGTGGAGGCTCCTTTCGTGTTCTCCTGTGTTACAATCTTCGTGGAGGCTCCTTTCGTGTTCTCCTGTGTTACAATCTTCGTGGAGGCTCCTTTCGTGTTCTCCTGTGTTACAATCTTCGTGGAGGCTCCTTTCGTGTCCACCACATTAGGAGTAAGGTGGAAATATTAGCAGCTGTTTAATAATTGTGTCAATGACAAGACATCAACACTGTCAATGTCAACAGTATGCAAGTGAAATATGAAAACAACCTCTCAGTAAAAGGATTAAGGACACATCCGATGATTTTTGGTCATCACGGGAGTCTGAGAAAACATGCACAAATCTGTCAGAAACCAGAACATCAAACCTTATTAAAGATCAACTGGACATATTTCTGAATGAGCCTTATTTACTTACTTTCTGTGTCCAAGTACCACGTCATATAGCATTCATCCAGTTTTCAGCAACTTGAATTGCTCCGTTATTCGCCTTCAGCATGTCACTTTCGTCACATGTATCCGGAAGGTTAAGATAAATCATTAGATGACCTGGGTCTTGTACCGCACCGCAGTAACATGTATCCGGAAGGTTAAGACAAATCATCAGATGACCTAGGTCTTGTACCGCACCGCAGTCACATGTATCCAGAAGGTTAAGACAAATCACCGGATGACCTGGGTCTTGTACCGCACTGCAGTCACATGTAGCGCCGTCTGAGAGATTCCATTTTTTCATGTTCCTCCTACATCGTGATATGGCAGTTCTACGTCTATTTATTGTCTTATAAAGTGAGTAGGATAAGGGATGTCCAGGGGCAGATTCCTCCTGAAGCTCGATCCCTTGGTCCTGTATCATTTTGTGCCATAATTCAGTGGAACGATTTTCAGGGCTTGACTTTATAGACTTTGTTGATTTAAGGAAACTATACCTAGTTTTAAATCTTGTGATATGTTCCTGGTTTCCAAAAACTGGATGTCTACGGTGGTTTCGCCCCTATATCTCTCGTTCAGCCACGCTTCTTCTGACACGAAGAAGCCGCCACGAATATTGTAAACACAGTAGCCGGGCGTCCTCTGGAAACGATTTAGTCAGCTATTCTTTCAGTACCAAAGCTGAATGCGCTGAAGGATATTGATACAATGTCGTGGTGGCAGAACAACGCTCCGGTGTATAATCATATCATGATGTCCCTCTAACAAACTTTCAAAGTGTACGTCTGTTCTGCACTGCAGGCAAAATATTTTCAGATTAAATATATTATTTCGCAAAGAATGTTGAGAGACTCGTGTTTTTAAAAGGAAATACATGTTTCGTGGAGCAATGTCTTTTGAAATTAATTGATTAGCTCGTAGCATTAAATAGTTTTATGATATTTGAAGCATTTTTATAACACTCTGAAAGGTCACATGCTGATTACATTATAGGACATGCCGGTAGACGCATTGAAATCACATTTTTGGCAATGGCGAACAGCGAGTATCCGGCGCTGACAAACTGGACTCCCGATGCCTGAAGGGATACAATAGCAGGTTATGGGTGGGGTAACCCAAACAGAAACCCTCGGGGCAGTGTGACCCCCTCCTTCAGGTGTGGCACCGGCGCGTGGACATGACCCGATTCCCACAAAAGTCACACCCATGGAGCTACCTTGGTTAAAGGAAAAGCAACTGAAGCTCGGCAGACAGTGTTTGGATGATCCGGGACATGGATAAAAAGACTTCAAAACTTCCCCCACCGAAGACGGAACATGCTGGCCAGAATGGCGTGGGTACCCAGATGTGGAAAAGGACATGCACGCATATACAGTAACTTAGTTTGCTCAGATATATCACAAGATATGGGGCTGCTTCCAGGGACTGCCACCAGGTGGAGGTAGCACCGGCTCCCAATCCTCGGAGGGATCCACCCCAAGCTACTGATGACAGCTCTGCGTATCAGTGTACCAGGATTAAGCTACACAACACGCTAAAGATTGCACAACGGAACGCATAGGGGGTGATGAGGAAAAAGCTCGAACTGCACAACTTTCTGTATGAGTACAAGGTAGATGTCATGTGCATTCAGGAAATACATATAAATGCAGATATACGCTTCGGCATTAGGGGATATGAAACATACAGGTTGGACAGAGGGGGTCACAAAGGAGGTATAATCCCATTAGTAAAATACTCCATAACTGCCATAGAAACCTCCAGACATCAATGGGCCTGAACATCTGACAGTCAAAATACATATCCTCCCAGAACCGGTGGAAAATCATCTTATTCTAATAAACGAACCAGACACAGAGCCAACCTTTTACTCAAGATGCCGGAGAACACAGAGCACGCCTGACCTGGCAATGACAACCGAGAACATTCAGAGGCGCACAAAAAGAGAGATAATGAGGCAGCTTGGAGGAAATGATCCAAAACCAGTCTTGATCACAATAGAGGATTTCGAACTAGCCATAAACAGAAAGAAAACCAGCCAGCTGGAATTATAAAACAGCAGACTGGAACCTCAACAAGCACTTAACTGAAGACAAATTAACAAGACCCTTCACATCAATCAAGGTAAGATAAAATACTACAACTCTTACAAACATCATCATAGAGGCAGCGGAAAAATCAATACCACGAGACAGAAGACAGAATTATAAACCTTTCTGGACCAGGGAGCTACAAGAACTGCATGGTAGGGCTACCAAAGCAAGAACTACCATGGAGCAAGATCGACCAGACTTTAACATCACAGAACACAACAAACAGAAAGCTATAAACATGAAGGAAAAACTCACGTATGTCAGAAAAGGTTGGCAGGAAAGAACCGCATCCCTCAACATGGAGAAAGACAACACACAACTTTGGAGTCTGGTGAAGAGCCTAAATGAGGAGAACACCATCAGCCATGCAAAAACGGAACTTAAAGAGAGTGGTGAGACATATACAGGAAAACAAGCAGCCAAACTCTTTGCCGCGGGTTTTGCAGAAGACACCAAAATAAACATGCCCAAAGTAAGAGTAAGAGAGGTGGAAAATGAACTAAAAAAGAGAAGGAAAAGAAAAGAAAACAATGAGGATGAAATAAACAAGCGTCTCAGCATCCAAGAAATGAATTGGGCAATAGGAAAACTTAAGATGAAAAAGGCACCTGGACCCGACGAAATAACAAATGAAATGATAACACACTTGGGACCAATAGGCAGACAGCGATTCCTGGACCTGATAAACCAATCGTGGACTCAGGGATTGTTCCCAAAAGAATGGAAGGAGGCAGAAATAACCCCAATCCTCAAGAAGGGAAAACCAAAAGAAAACAAAACAAGCTACCGTCCAATCAGCCCCCTTAGCTGTCTGGGAAAGACGATGGAAAGGCTAGCAAACAATAGGATGCTAACTTTCCTTGAGAAAAACAAAATCCTCGACAAGTGCCACTCTAGCTATAGAAAATACAGGAGTACCGACGACCCGACCATTTATCTGACCCAGGAAATCGAAGATACCTTTCAGAGGCGATGGAAACTATTGACCACCTACTTTGACTAAAGCTTTTGATAGTCTGGAAGAAAGGACTAATGCTAAAATTAGCGGGCTGCGGAATAAGGGAGAAAATGCTTGACTGGATCAAGGACTACCTCCACTCACGATGTGCGAGAGTCAGGCTGGAAGAACACAGGAGCAAAATGGTCAAACTACATAAGGAAGTTCCCCAGGAAGGATCACTATCCCCTACCTTGTTTTATCCTCTTCATTAATGATCTGCCAAACCAGTTCAGACCACACATCCACAAGGCACTACACGCGGATGACCTGGCCATATAGACCCAGACAGAAAACGTTGGAACGGCAAAAGCAAGAATGCAGTAAAGATATGGGCAGACTCATGGGTTGTCACAATAAACAAAAGCAAGACACTCTCAACACTCTTCTCGCTCTCTACAAAGCCAGAGCAGGTCGACCTACATTTAGAAAACAGCCTACTTCCTAGAGAAAACAATCCTACATACCTAGGAATGAGATATGACAAAAGATTAACATGGGGCCCACACAGAGGATACTCAAAAGAAGGCCATACTCAGACTAAGGCTGATGACAAAACTGGAAGGGAAAATTGGGGCGCAGATTCAAACAGTCAGACAAGTCTACACTGGATATGTACGGCCACCACTGGAATATGGCATGGGTGCCTATGCAACAGAGGCAAAGACCAACCTACATAAATTAGACAGGGCACAGAATGCCGGACTCAGAATTATTATCGGAGGTCTGAGAAGCACTCCGATCAGAGAACTCGAAGCGGTAGCAGGCCTCCAGAGCCTCGGTGAGCGATGAGAAGGAAAAATACTAAACCTGACAGAAAAATACAAGCGTTTGAATAAACATCCAATGCAGAGAAACGTAAACGAATTAGCAAAAAACCGCATAAAAAGAACAAGCTTCAATCATCTATCAAAAGGCCTTACAGCCAGGAACAGTGACATCATATCAAAATGTCCAACGACATTGGAAATGATACAAGTATATGAAAATACAGACCAACAACCCAACCACGGTGGAAGTGAAAATACTAGGTATCGATAGAAAGGGGGAAGAATCAGACCATGCAATGAGATAAAAAAAACCCTAAAGCATATTGGAGACGCCTTTCCTCAACCCATGTGGACGCATGTCTACACAGATGGATCATCAGCGAAAACATTGAGGAAAGGAAGGGCAGAACTCGTCATACTTCTACAGGATGGAACCGTTATAGGAAAAGCAAGTGCTGCTGGGAAGCCCTCGACAAATCTAAGAACAGAGCAACAGGCAACAATTGAAGCAGTCAAACTATTGGATGAAAAGGGGTTAAAGGATAACAGAATAATGTTTTTGTGACTGCAAGAAATTGTATAGGCCACACAAAGAGAACCACGAGATAGTGTGAAGAGGGAACTGATATGCCAGCTAAATAAACTCTCAGACCACAATAAAATCACCCTCCAGTGGATTCCAGCTCACTGCGGCATACCTGGGAATGAATGGGCGGACAGACTGGCCAGGGAGGGAAGACAAAGAAAACAATTTACCCACCCAGTGTCACTGTCAGAAGTCAAGGAACAAATACAAAAATAAATATATAAACAACAGTGGATAGAGAGAACAAACAGCAAATACCCACAGGACCCAATCAATAGACAATAGAAAACAGTATACCACAATTTTCCGCCTCAGAACAGGTCATTGCAGACCAAATGCACACATGCATAAAATGAAAGCAGCACAAACTACACAATGCACATGTCAGAGAGGACCCCAGACTCCAGAACACACCCTGCAAACATGTCCGCTGCAACAAACTCCCGTGAGAAGACCTGGCCCGAGAAAAGAAACATACACCACAAACTGTGGGGAACCATTGAGTACTTGCGACTGATGTGTCACTTCATGGAAGTAGTCCATCTGGTGGCATACAACGAGCAAACGAAACCGAACGTAAAGAAGAAGATATTCAACATTTCCTCACTGTTCATAGCCGTAATCGTATTTGGCCAAATAGTTAAAGAGCTCTTTTCGTATTCGGCTGAATAGTAACAAAACCAACTGGGCGTATCATTATTGAAAACAAAACTGCAAGGAAAGATGGAGATCAAACGATGGGATGGCCAAAGCTGGACATTCTGCAAATTCAAGGAAGAGACACAACACGCTGGAGATCCATTATGTGAAGCTAACACTGAACTGTGCACTGAAATTAAGAAAAGTTGCAAAAGGTACATCAATATTTCGAAATGGATTTTAATTAATGCAAGAGGCCAAGAATGTAATACTTTAGAGCGCTAACATCTTACATGTAGGAGGCACGTAGTTTGGTCTGATAATGTTATGCAATGCTATGTTACACATAATTTACATCATTGCTTTCTGGACAGACCCGTAGGTGCTCAGACGTTATCAGCAAAGTGCTGAAAGTGCAGTTGGTAATGTAGCTCGCTGGTAGTACACACTCCTGCTCCGCCATCTCATGTGCTTCTTCCTGCTCCATCAACATTTGATGTCTTAATGCTGCAATACATAGATCGCCAACTCATCCTCTGCAGTATATACGTCCAACAGGCGACACATGATCGATCTCAGTATGGCCACCGTTACTAATTCATATCTAGTATCCGGGGACGGCGTGTGCTAGTGGTTTAGTGACACATCTCACAACCGGAATGTGCTGCATTCACTTCCCAATCACATCACCGGCCCTTACCCTGGTGAAACAAACCCTTAGAAAATGCAGGAGGAAACAGAGCCTTACATAAAATGGATGACGAAGTTGGATTCACTAGTCTGACAGGCGCACAATAAAAACACAGTGCAACGCACACCACCTTGAGAAATAGAAAAATGAAGCGAACGAAAAATAAAAATGTCTAGTATTAAAAACATGGGCGCTTTCTCATCTAAACTATCACGTCTTTCATTGCCGTTTACCCCTGCATAACCATAAACAAAGGACCTACACATGACCCCTGTCTTATAAAGGAACATATAGGATCTTTATTCCTGTCTCGTTGAGATATAAGTCAGTACCCCCCATAGAAGACACTGTGATCGGGGATGAGGTGTTAGAAACCTCCTTGTAATTATGTTATCAAGAAATGCAGCCTATTCCTTCCTAGCTGTCTGACCTTCTCTAACATAAATCCAGGTATCCGTTATACAGCTGAGTAGATTTGAGAGTATAGATAACAAGAATGGAACCCGTTACCTTTACAATACGAACCAAGTCCTCCTCCAGTCTGTTACTCTGAAGCTTGACTGATATGTACTTCAGCAAAATGGGCATGACTCCAGTCGTTATTCCGACTTTTCCCAGATGTATGTTGTTGTTGTTCGTCCATCACGAGTGATGAAGACCTTTTCTTTTTTTCACCTAGCCAGTCCTTCCAGTCGAGTATTCTGTAATTCCAGGTTGTGGATGGGTGCGGAGATGGCTGACGAGTCCGATTTGGGATCTGCATACTCACAGGCAGTGGAAGCATGGAAAGTTCGCTTCGCGAGACGGTGATCATGATTGTCAGCAAATCCATGTATCTCATCCGCTTTATTGCTCAGCCAGGAGTCCCGTAACTGACGCAGCTTTGTGACTGTAGTTTAGCTTGTCAGTGGACTTACGCTGTCCGCTCGCCGTCACAGGACTTGACTGTGTTAATACTGGATAAATGAAAAGAGAAGGACTTGCGCGATGAATTTGATTTAAGTGAGGAAGGGTTGCGCAGTTCGTCGTCTTCACTCTCTCGCCCCAGTCCAACTTTAACCAGTGGCAAGACAAGTCAGGACTACTGGATATGACCACGACTCGGGTGCAGTGGATGACCACGGCTGCTCAAGTGCCTCGCCGTGTTCTGTGCGGTCCACACCGATCAGCACATTTGTTGTCGTGGTAGCTTGATGACGAGTTTCCTGTTTAGCTGGCTGGGCTTGAGCAGGGCGGGCAAATCTAAAAATGCTTTCCCTGTTCTTTGCTTCCTACTTTTTCTTTTACCACCTCTCCTGCCCCTTTTCTTTCCGTACGTTTGTTTGGGTCTCTCATTGACAATGATTATAAGGGGGGCAAGACGTCTTGTCACCTCCGATGGAAACGAGTGACCCCTACATACCTCCGGTCTAAGTGTCAGCAAGGTGCCTCGAGAGTACGTGTACATTTTGGCTGCACGGTTGCAATTTCGCGCTAACGCATTGTCGGGAATAAGGGCCGATAGGCTTAGCGTTCGACTACATCTAGAATACGACACATTATCAAATAGGTGTATCTTATTTCACATATACCAGTTGCAGTACGGTCCTCGTGTGCTGTTCCGTCGATAAAACACTTGTTGAATTCATTCGAGTGTTGGTAGAAGCTGAAATATCACAGAATATCCGAAGCTGATATGTCAGCGGCCAGTCAGGGCGACAGAATATCCGAAGCTGATGTGTCAGCGGCCAGTCAGGGCGACAGAATATCCGAAGCTGATGTGTCAGCGGCCAGTCAGGGCGACAGGATATCTGAAGCTGATGTGTCAGCGGCCAGTCAGGGCGACAGAATATCTGAAGCTGATATGTCAGCGGCCAGTCAGGGCGACAGAATATCCGAAGCTGATGTGTCAGCGGCCAGTCAGGGCGACAGAATATCCGAAGCTGATGTGTCAGCGGCCAGTCAGGGCGACAGAATATCTGAAGCTGATGTGTCAGCGGCCAGTCAGGGCGACAGAATATCTGAAGCTGATGTGTCAGCGGCCAGTCAGGGCGACAGAATATCCGAAGCTGATGTGTCCGCGGCCAGTCAGGGCGACAGAATATCCGAAGCTGATGTGTCAGCGGCCAGTCAGGGCGACAGAATATCCGAAGCTGATGTGTCAGCGGCCAGTCAGGGCGACAGAATATCGGAAGCTGATGTGTCAGCGGCCAGTCAGGGCGACAGAATATCTGAAGCTGATGTGTCAGCGGCCAGTCAGGGCGACAGAATATCCGAAGCTGATGTGTCAGCGGCCAGTCAGGGCGACAGAATATCCGAAGCTGATGTGTCAGCGGCCAGTCAGGGCGACAGAATATCCGAAGCTGATGTGTCAGCGGCCAGTCAGGGCGACAGAATATCCGAAGCTGATGTGTCAGCGGCCAGTCAGGGCGACAGAATATCCGAAGCTGATGTGTCAGCGGCCAGTCAGGGCGACAGAATATCCGAAGCTGATGTGTCAGCGGCCAGTCAGGGCGACAGAATATCCGAAGCTGATGTGTCAGCGGCCAGTCAGGGCGACAGAATATCCGAAGGTGATGTGTCAGCGGCCAGTCAGGGCGACAGAATATCCGAAGCTGATGTGTCAGCGGCCAGTCAGGGCGACAGAATATCCGAAGCTGATGTGTCAGCGGCCAGTCAGGGCGACAGAATATCCGAAGCTGATGTGTCAGCGGCCAGTCAGGGCGCTCGACCGGAAGTATGAATAAGTGTGGCACTGATGCATAACTAATTATCAAAGGTGGCTAAACAATGAAACAAATATTAGAATTGAGGTTGCGATTAGAAGAGTTCCGTCATAAACCATTGTTGTTCCACGTTAAGTTTAGTATCTCCATTACAGATTGGTCATTTACAGGAAGACATATTTCCGAGCATTTGCAGTGGCGGTGTCACTGCATACAGCTTTACACGATTAAGAGGGCGACAAGACTGGCGTCAGAGTCAGATGGAACATACTGACCAAGACCACCACGCCATGTCCTGCATGCTATTGGAACACCCTGTTTTACAGCTATCTCAAACTGTTCACGCAACACTTGTACTAAACAGTTACCTGACCAGCTAGGTGGAGATGGACACTGTGATCTCCACAGTCGTAAGCTTGCTGAGAAGCCTCGTTTTGCACAACAATCATGAGGGCTGATGTCTACTTTCTTCAATGCGCCTCGGAACATAAGGAAAGCCAATAACCTGTCACCAACGAAACATCATCAATAGTGAGGAACTCAACACAAGTAGCTTCAAACAAAAACACCAACAAGAATGTGATGGGGTTGTCAGCCTTAAGCACAACCTTGTTTAGTCATCGTTTACGACTTGCATGAAAGGTTACAGTGGTTGAGAAACGTATCACCCCAGATGTTAGAGACAGAAGGATACCAATCACTGTTAAGTTTGGCAAGAAATTATTTCGCTACAATACATTCTGAATATTCGAGAGCCCATCCAATTATACCCAAGTTCCTGAACTTAATGATTTAAGAGCAGTACTCTGTCAACTATGCCAGCAGTCCGCACCAAAAAGGGTAGTGGTACAGTGGGTTCCATCCCACTGCAACATCCAAGGCAACGAGGAGGCAGACAGACTGGCAAAAGAAGGTGCAAGACTACCACAACCAGATACTAGTATGACATACGAAGAGTCAAAACGGCTTATTAGAGCTAGATACATGACCAAATGGGAAACAGAACATACTGGCTACACAAAAAACGATGCCTATTACCAGTTGAACAGAAGAGAGCAGGTCGTGGTCTTCAGACTTCGAACTGGCCACAATAGACTGAAGTACCACCTATTCAACAAATTGAAGATAGGTGGCACTGACGAATGCCCGTGTGGTACCGGGAAAATGACCGCTGAGCATTTGCTGCAAAACTGCCCGACATACGAGGATCAGAGAGATGTGGCCATCACCAGTTGCAACACTAGACAAACTCTATGGCAGTGTCGACAGCCTCAGGATGACCGCTGCTTTTTTTCGAAAAAATAAAGGTAAATGTCTGACTGCGTACGATGAAGAAGAAGAAGATACCCAAGCTCTATGTGCCAGAATTGAAGACTATCATATCAAATAGGAACAGCATAATACAGAATGCAAATCTTGGTACTATTCCAACCTTTAAGCACGATGCAAATCTCTTCCTAGAAAAGCGAGAGCAGATGCATTATAATGTAGAAAACTAGACCAGAGTTATCGAGAAACTAACTGTACATCCCCTCTCGAGCTGAGCTTTTGCGACCTGGTTGCCATCATGAGACATCAAGATATCAAAGTGAATCTATAATGAGACGTGACTAGAACGCATTGTAGATATGCACATACGTTGTTATTGGAGCTTCATGTATTTGCTCTATGTACTTATACTTGTCAAAAATATAAATAAATGCCGAGATGACATTTTATTAGCTAATATTAACAGTTGTAACAGAAAGTCTAGCCTTGGACTACAACGCTGATGATAATATAATGAATAGGACATATGTTTACAGAACTGATGTTAATATAATTTTTAAGACACTCTTTTTCTTCAAGAGTTTACAAAATTTATGTTAAAACGCTGGATAAGTTATTTGTACCTTTACCCAGGTCGTCTGTTAAGAGAAGCTATAGATGGCGCCTAACTGGATGATGGTTTAATTAGCACCAGTGTTTGAGACTATTTTTGATGAATTAGCATATCGGTTAAACCACTCTCCAAAAACTGGTTGTATATAGACTCTGTAGAGTCTTCTAAACCAGTATAAAGACGTTAAGTTAAGTTAAGTTAATATACCAGTCAGCTGAAACTAGAACAGACACGGACGTGCAGCACTGTTCTCATGTAACACTGTTCGGTAGTGTAAACTTATTTGTTTGATTGATTTTAATCCTGACCTCCGTGTGGGTTCCAGGGATCCCTTATTGTATAGAAAAACAAAACACCTGCAACATTCTATACATGTCGTAAAAAGCGACTAAGAATGGATGGGCATAGAGTTGCAACCTCTTTATGTACAACAGGGCTCGTCAACCTGTTTATACTTGGCGCCCACTTTTATAACTTTCTTGAGGGTAAGTTTTCCTTACCGCCTACTGACATCTAAATTTTCGGGAACGTCCACTATATTTTGGATGCTTTTAATACATCATCATGTGGCATGTCATTTGCAGAACTTCGCTCCCATCACAGCCCCTCTGAAAAAAACTCGATGTCTTGCCAAAATCTTCAGCCTGCTACAAAGTCATTCCGAAACATTTCTTGATATCTTGGTGCCACCGCCTTCTTGGCCTGCCTTTGCCTCTCATGTGCGTCACCATATTTTTCATCACGTTCTCCCAAGACAGTTGTATCTTTTTTTTTGTCGTATATCAAGTAAGTATTTCAATTTTTTGTTTATAATGGAATTTATTAACCAGTTCTCCTCTATGCCCAACTCTTGTCGAATGTCTGCTCTCTTCTTGTTTATTCGGTCCATGCTGTTCTGATAACCTTTCTATAACATTTCTACTCTAGGGACTCGCTTCTCTTCCTTGAGATTTGAGTAACTGTCCATATTTCCGACCGTCTGATGCCTCGCAAAAAACAAGGTTCTCAAAATGTTCACTTCTGTTGGTTTGCTGGTATTCTGCCTTAGTTTCCTCAGGTTCTGTATTTTCAACAATAATAATAATAATAATAATAATAATAAGATAATGCAGTGTTTTAAAAACAATGTAATCATTCTGCTACCACCCACATGAAAGCTAAAACCGTCCACTAGTGAGCGCTAGCACCCAGGTTGAAGAGCAGTGATGTCAAACATACTGCCACAAAACCCACATCTACAGAGCTCTAATTAAAGTGCATGCTCTAATACATAATTCTTGCATGGGACCGTCATTAGAGCTGGTGGCGACGTGTTTCTGTCGAATCGGAGCAAAATAATTATAATAGTATTCTGTAACTGAAATTAAGAGCTTTAAAAATGAAATCGAATATATGTTTCTGTTTCCAAGAATCTTTTGGTTAATTGCACTGCACCCGACTACACACCTGCCAATACACAGATATTGAATGCAGCAACTGACCTAGATTTGTTTTTAACTGCATGTCATCGACTGGCTAGAACTCATGCCGTTCATTTTACGTGTAAATAGCTGACGTAAGGTCGTATAGAAGACGTTTTTGCTAATTAAGTGTTGTATAGGTTACATAATTATAAAGGCATGATATTCAAATCATGTAAGAAGTTATATTTCAGTGGTGTAGATTCGTTCGATGTGTGAAGTGTTTACTATCGATAATTGATATCAGTAAGAAAAGGGCCGAGGACAGACACGCAATTCTAAGAACGACACGAGCTTCAAGTATGGAAGGCACAACTCAGCTACGGATCGTGAGAAACGAAGATATTTCTGTTTTTTCAAGATTTGGATGGGTTTTAGTTTGTTTATATCTCACTCTTGCTCCATTTCTTTTGCTAAAGGTGCACAACGTTCATCAAGGCGAAGAAATATCCAGACTCCAACACTATGTCCACAGCACGGTCCCACGACCTTTAGCCATGTCCAATATGTGGACAGATTACGAGCAGTTTAAGAATGGTTCATCATATGTTCCTTTCGGCTTGTGGAATGAAGGCATGGTTGAGGTGTTCATTCAACTTTTCCCATGGAACCAACAAATATCTTTATGTTTAAGTATAATGTCACAAACATTATTCCCACTCGTAAGTCTAGAACTACATCGAGCAGAGAGAATGTTGAATCGTCGTGGAAAATGGAGACTTCTCAGTTGTTCTGTTGGTGTATTATTGTACAGTATTTTTTTGTCATTCGTTATGGATGGGACTTTGACAATTATTTATACGACACTTGAAAACAATTTGATTAGGTGGACAGAAAGTAATGTAGCAGAAATGATTCTTCGCACCGAAATTAAAGAAGAAGTCACTTTACATCCCTTCACTCTAGGAAATGTTGCCCCCTACTTCATGACGTACATCTCAAGGTATAAGGGCGAGGATATCGTTTTGAAGTGTGTGTATAATGTCACTGGGGACGCAGATGCTGAACCAGATTCTATAAAAACCTGGTGGAGAAAAAACGGCATGCCTGTACAAGAGAGTGACAGGTTTTATATAAATATAAGTATCGAGAGGGTTGACGATGTAAGAATGTTGCTACAGGGTCTAATATTATACCGAATACAGTCCACTCTCACCATAGAGGTCATACAACGAGCAGACTATGGATCATACACCTGCGATTACATTAATCCAATGCCAAGACATGTGAAGGTAGAGCCCTTTGTTCCACAAGGTGCCACTGAGTATGTAAAGAAGCCTCAGCCGATGACACCTCAACCAGAATGCTCGTGCCAGCCAATATTTCAAGTTGAAAACGATACCAGAAATATCGCACCACGTACGGTTTGTTTCGCAGAATTTTCAATCACTCCGTCTGCCAAGACTACTAAAAAAGTCAAAATAAGCCCAGGTGGAATTCTGATTAGCGCTGCATCTTATATGACAGTTGTCAACTTGGAAGACATTAAGGCTGATGTAACATTTGAGGACAACACAGATAGCAAAGACAATTCAGAGTGTTGCTCTATATTCATTAAAGTTTATTGGGCATTGTTCCGGTGTGGCGGCTTTCTTGACCTACCATTCTCACGTCTGCTAGGAAATAAACATTATAATAGTACCAACTGTCTTTGGATTGTTAAATACACATGCATCTGTAAACATTCCTTCGGAACACAGCATTTTCTAATCTACAGAGATTATTTTAATTCAACTACAAAATTAGAAGAGGAAATTGAAATCGTGCATCCAGTAGAACTCAACATAGAGCCACAAAACAACGGCTCAATTCCACTTTTCGACGTTTTCTCGTTCTGTAGTAACACTGAGCAACCATTATGTTGGTATATGGAAAAATTGCTAGATAACTCTGTCTACATATTTTATACTTACGACGTATTCATAGCAATCGTCGTTATTATCGTAGTAATTTTCAGCACAGCAGCTAATATTTTGTCTGCTAACTTCATAGCCAAGCCATTACGAAGATTTTGTTTGTACTCATATTCTTCGCACGTAAGCCAGTTTCTACCTGTGCAAGGTAAACCTCTGAACCTTCAAAGTGGACATAAAATTGATCCATGCTATTTCTATGACGTATATTTGTCATACAGTGAGGACGATATGTATGACACAGAAGTGGCTAGATATTTAAAGAAGCTGCTTCTTGAAGCCCAGTTAACAGTTTTCGACTCGAGGGAAGACATTTGGCCTGGACACTTCGAAGAATACGAAAGTGTCGAGTCGATACAGAGCAGTGGACGTTTCGTGGTAGTTGCCTCAAAAATATACACGGAAGATAACAAGAAGAAAATGGAGTTTATGGCTATCCAAGACACTATTGTTAGCCAGGGCACTAAACCAAAAAACCGGTTGTTGATTGTTCAGGTAGCAGCATGTACAATTGTTGGCTTAAACCGTGTACCGTGTATCCACGTTCCTGGGGACTTGAAGGAAGCGTTTTCGTTAGACATGAATTCCAGCAACAGATTCCGCAAGTGGATAAGAGCGACAGGACCTCCAGTTCGGAGCTGGTTCATCTGCATAAATTTTATGTCAGAAATTGTATCGTCTGGTTTTAATTGGAATTCACTTCTATTATTTCTAGCATTTTGTTATCTCGCCATGAAGTCTCCAATTTTTGATTTGTCGACTGGGTTGTCAGGAAAGACAGACTTAATTATAGTTGAGTGAGACATGCACAAATAACTCGTGGAAAAGCAGACTGACTCTCGGAAAAATAAATATTGTATAGACCTGGTAGCTACACTTAAAAAACCCAATTCATCTTGAAAACTGGAGCTTTATCTGAAGTTCACTAAGATATGAGATGTTGAGTTGTACATAACGGCCAGGTTTAAGATCTCTTTGAGATAAGAACGTGTGTGTATGTGTGACAATGATGTCTTTTATAACAGTTTCTGTAGACTATTGACTGGATTATTAAAACAACATCAGCCAACAAATATGGAATTAATAATTATTAACTTGGATTTGACAAAACATATTGATGATCTAGATTGTCCAATGAATTGCCTCTTCTGTCCCATAATAACAATCAAGCGCCAAATAAAAAAAAGTATACTTTCGGAGTTGTCACAGAAATGCTTAAAAAAACTAAGATTCTGAGACTAAATGTAACTAACAACAATTCCACTGTGTTGGAACTCGCATGTGTACACCTATGTAGAATTATTCATATATTTTGGGAGCAATAAAAACAAAGTACTAGTTATATATCAGGTTAGGTCAGGTCAGGTCATCCAGTAACCAGTGAGGTCGTCGAGGCACACATAAAGACATCCTCACAACCCCACGCCACCCTTCTCTGTCAGTGGACGCTGCTTGTGTTTTTTTCTGGTCGGAGATTGGTCCATTCTTTTATCTTGTCCTCCCACCATCTTATTGGAACGGCCTCTTTGGCATCTGCCTTGCACATTTCCATGCAGGATCGTATTTGCAAGACCATTTGATCTTGATATGTGACCGTACCAAGCGAGTTTCCTTATTTTGACAGTTGCCAAGACTTCTTCTTCTTTATCGTACGCTGTTTACAGCGATATTTACGTTGCACTGTTTTATTTTGTTAAGCCTGTGGCTCAGTGCATCCGATTTCAACAGGCGTTTCTGTAGGGTTGCCCTCCTTAGCCGTTGGCTGTCCCCAGCCTAACTGCAAGGCAGCAGTTGTTTTCCAAGACTTCAAAAGGCCCTATTGCTGTTGAAATTCTGTCTCGTATTTCCTCAATTGTAACTCAGTCTTTGTTCGTGACGTTTAAAAGTCTTCGGAAACATCTCACCTCTAAGGCCTGTATCCTTCGCTGAAGGTCAGCTGTAACTGACCACGTCTCACAAGCATTGAGGAATATTGACAGGACCAATGTATGCATTAATCTGATTTTCGTGCATAGTGCTAACCGTTTATCTTGTCAGATTTTGTTTAGACGTGCAAGCGTCGCTAATTACTGTGCTATTCTGGCCAACACCTCACATTTTGACCCTTCATCACTGACAATCGAACCCAGATATTTCAAACGGTTAACCACTTCGAGTTCCTGACTGTTAACTTTTATCCTATTGTTGAAGTCCTCGGCGTTGTTGGTCATTAATTTTGTCTTTCCAGCGTTTATCTCCATACCGTAGTCAAGAGTTGTTTCATCGAGCCTTCTGACCCATTCCTGGAGTTCTGCTTCTGAACCCGCCAACCCGTCGATGTCATCTGCAAAACGAAGGTTCGTAATCGGTCGAACCCCCCCCCCCCTCCCCCCCATCTTGACAGTTCCAACGTGACCTCCAAGTGCCTCACTCATAATTCCCTCAATAAATATATTGATAAGAGTTGGAGATAGTATACTACCCTGTCTCACACCAACTGCTGTGCGAAACCAGTCCCCTCGCATCCCATTCACAAGAACTGCGCTTAGCAGCCTTAAATTAAATGTCTGTTTTGTAGTGCTTCTTCCCTGTCTGCATCCTGATTGCTCCTCGGCAATGTTGTTCTCTGCTTGGGGTTTCAATAGGTCGAGGATTAATCTAAGCACGACCTTACTAGGATGGACGATGAGGCTTATTGTTCTGTAATTTTGGCACAGCTTTAGATTTCTAGACTTAGATAACTGTATAACCATTGATTTTGTCCATAAGTCCGGCCAGTTTCCTGTCGCCCATATTTTGTTGCAGTTGTGTGTCAGGCCTTCCACCACTACCTCCCCACATGCCTGTAAGAGCTCTGCTGGTATATTGTCCACGCCGGCCGCCTTCCATCTTCTCAATGTCTCTACCGCTGAAGCTACCTCTTCCTTTGTTATCAGTTACAGATAAAGTTAATAAAAATACAAAAGGTGGGACGAGCTGTCATTGCATTGAAGAGCTTGAGGATTGCATTGAAGAGCTTGAGGAAATCAAAGAAATTAAGCATCACAAAAAACATAAACAAAAAATAAAAACTCTAATATCAAGCCTGTTCCATTGTGTGACCTTGAAACATGGATATCAACAGAAGACAGCATCCAGAAAAGTGCAGACTTTCAGAAATGGGTGCCTGCATGGGATGGTAAGATCACTAATGGACACCTGTTATAAAGAAATGGAGATATCAGCGGAACATGACGTGATAAGAAGGCGCGGGCGTTGGCTAGGACACAAATTCCTTTAAAGAAACCAGTTGATAGCATTACAAGACAATCTCTGTTCTGGAATCCCCAGGACAAGAAAGCTAGAGGCAGACAAAAACGTACACGGAGAAAAGAACTGGAGACAAACATAAACGAGGCAGGAAAGATGTGGACAGAGCTGTAATGGATTGCTCAGGAAAAGAGAACTTAGCGTGTAATTGTTGAAGACATGTGCTTCACAGAAAGCTGGAAGATATTTATAGATTGATATCATCACAAAAGCCGTCTCCGCATCCCGTCTCCCAGGTTAACTTAACTTTACGTCTTTATACTGGTTTAGAAGACCCTGCAGAGTCTGTATACAACCAGTTACATTTACATCACCTTGCCCTAAAAGCTATGCGGATCCAGTTTATTCTTAAGTACATTAACTGTCCCTGCCTCCACTACCTCCCCTGGCAATGCATTCCAAGCAGACACGACTCTCTGACTAAAAAAATATTTCCTAATATCTAATAAGGTTGAAGGTAATGGAACTCCAGCCGTCTCTGTCCCGTGCTAGGCTGTTACACTCATTACACTGTATTATTGTGTGTAACTGTATTATTGTGTGTGTAACTGTATTGTGTGTAACTGTATTATTGTGTGTAACTGTATTGTGTGTAACTGTATTATTGTGTGTAACTGTGTTTTTGTATTCAACTGTATTATTGTGTGGAACTGTATTTTGTGTGAAACTGTGTTATTGTATGTAACTATATTATTGTGTGTAACTGTATTATTGTGTGTGTAACTGTATTGTGTGTAACTGTATTATTGTGTGTAACTGTATTGTGTGTAACTGTATTATTGTGTGTAACTGTATTGTGTGTAACTGTATTATTGTGTGTAATTGTGTTATTGTATAGAACTGTATTTTGTGTGGAACTGTATTTTGTGTGAAACTGTGTTATTGTATGTAACTATATTATTGTGTGTAACTGTATTATTGTGTGTAACTGTATTGTGTGTAACTGTATTATTATGTGTAACTGTATTATTGTGTGTAACTGTATTATTGTATAGAACTGTATTATTGTGTGTAACTGTATTATTATGTGTAACTGTATTATTGTATGAAACTGTATTATTATATGTAACTATATTATTGTGTGTAACTGTATTATTGTGGGTAACTGTATTGTGTGTAACTGTATTATTGTGTGTAACTGTATTATTGTGTGTAACTGTATTTTGTGTGGAACTGTATTTTGTGTGGAACTGTATTATTGTGCGTAACTGTATTGTATGTAACTGTATTATGGTATGTAACTGTATTATGGTATGTAACTATATTATTGTGTGTAACTGTATTATTTTGTGTAACTGTATTGTG
The DNA here is from genome assembly GCA_036924085.1 of Ariolimax columbianus. Classification (NCBI taxonomy): domain Eukaryota; kingdom Metazoa; phylum Mollusca; class Gastropoda; order Stylommatophora; family Arionidae; genus Ariolimax; species Ariolimax columbianus. Next base: position 26,043,253 of record JAVGWX010000006.1, read on the forward strand.
TGTAACTGTATTATTGTGTGTAACTGTATTATTGTATAGAACTGTATTATTATATGTCACTATATTATTGTGTGTAACTGTATTATTGTGGGTAACTGTATTGTGTATAACTGTATTATTGTGTGTAACTGTATTTTGTGTGGAACTGTATTTTGTGTGGCACTGTATTATTGTGCGTAACTGTATTATTGTGTGTAACTGTATTGTATGTAACTGTATTATGGTATGTAACTATATTATTGTGTGTAACTGTATTATTTTGTGTAACTGTATTGTGTGTAACTGTATTATTGTGTGTAACTGTATTATTGTGTGTAACTGTATTTTGTGTGGAACTGTATTTTGTGTATAACTGTATTTTGTGTGGAACTGTATTATTGTGTGTAACTGTATTTTGTGTGGAACTGTATTATGTGTGGAACTGTATTATGTGTGTAACTGTATTTTGTGTGGAACTGTATTTTGTGTATAACTGTATTATTGTGTGTAACTGTATTATGGTGTGTAACTATTATTATGCATAACTGTATTATTGTATGTAACTGTATTATTGTGTGTAACTGTATTATTGTGTGGATCTGTATTTTGTGTGGAACTGTAATATTGTGTGTAACTGTATTATTGTGCATAACTGTATTATTGTGTGTAACTATATTATTGTATAGAACTGTATTTTTGCATAGAACTGAATTATTATGTGGAACTGTATTATTGTGTGGATCTATATTTTGTGTGGAACTGTATTATTGTATGTAAATGTATTATTGTATGTAACTATTATTGTGTGTAACTGTATTATTGTGTGTAACTGTATTGTATGTAACTGTATTATTGTGTGTAGCTGTATTATTGTGTGTAACTGTATTATTGTGTCTAACTGTATTGTATGTAACTGTACTATTGTATGTAACTATATTATTGTGTGTAACTGTATTATTGTGTGTAACTGTATTGTATGTAACTGTATTATTGTGTGTAACTGTATTGTATGTAATTGTATTATTGTGTGTAACTGTATTGTATGTAACTGTATTATTGTGTGTAACTGTATTGTGTGTATCTGTATTGTGTGTAACTGTATTATTGTGTGAAACTGTATTTTGTGTGGAACTGTATTATTGTGTGAAACTGTATTATTGTGTGAATCTGTATTTTGTGTGAAACTGTATTTTGTGTGTAACTGTATTATTGTGTGAAACTGTATTATTGTGTGTAACTGTATTATTGTGTGGAACTGTATTATTGTGTGGATCTGTATTTTGCGTGGAACTGTATTATTGTGTGTAACTGTATTATTGTGTGTAACTGTATTTTGTGTGGAACTGTATTATTGTGTGTAACTGTATTATTCTATGTAACTGTATTATTGTGTGTAACTGTATTATTTTGTGTAACTGTATTATTGTGTGTAACTGTGTTATTGTGTGTAACTGTATTGTGTATAACTGTATTATTATGTGTAACTGTTTTTTGTGTGGAACTGTAGTATTGTATAGAACTTGCAATCACCAGTGGCAACACTAGACAAGCTCTATGGCAGTGTCGACAGCCTCAGAATGACAGCTGCTTTCTTCGAACAAATACAAGTTGACGGCTGACAGCGTACGAAGAAGAAGAAGAAGTATAGTACTGTATTATTGTGTCTAACTGTATTTTGTGTGTAACTGTATTAGAAGTAGTTAGAAGAGAAATAAGAAAAGATAAAATAAGATACACAGACGAAACGTGTAAGGGTATAGAAAACCTACAGCAACAAGGCAGAGAGAGGGAGATATATTTAAAGCAATAAGAACACTGGCAAGGGAGTTCCGCCCGGTTCCACATGTCCTAAATGACAACGAGGATGACACATTAACAGAAACCAAAGACATGCTGAATAGATGAAGAGAGTACTGCAGAACCATTTACGGAGATAGCACAAAGCACTCAGTTACAATCCTACCAAAGCATGTGAAAGAACCTGAACCAACATTGGAAGAAGTACGCTCTGCAATTAATAGCCTGAAAAAGGGAAAGTCCCCAGGATGCAATGATATCCCAGCAGAGCTAATACAAGCAGGAGGGGAGGCATGTGCTCGAGTATATCACAAGCTGTGTAAACAGATATGGCACAGTGCAGAGTGGCCAGAAGCATGGAAGAGATCAATTTATATTCCCCTCCCCAAAAAAGGCAACCTGAAGCTGTGCACGAACTACCGAACTATCGCGCTGATCAGCCACGCTAGCAAGATACTCTTGCAAATCCTATTAAGAAGGATAGAGAAAAGGTTTGAATCTGAAATTCACGTAATCCAGGCAGGTTGTAGGAAAGACAGAGAAACTCGGGACCACTTTTTAAATTTAAGGAATATCTATGAAAAATGTAGATAATTTAATGTAGACCTGTACACGTGCTTCATTGATTACACTAAGGCCTTCGACACGGTAAAACATCAAAATCTGTGGAGAATCATCAAGGAAATGGGGTTTCCCTTGCATATAGTCAATCTCATTGAAACATTATACCAAGATCAACAAGCCGCTGTCCGAGTATCTGGGCAAAAATCAGATTGGTTTGCAGTACAAAAGGGAGTTCAACAGGGATGTATCCTCTCACCTTATCTGTACAATATATATGCGGAATGTATAATGAGAAATGTTCGAAAAGATGTGAAGATTGAAAATTTCGACCCATTTATGATTGGGGGGGGGGGGGGGGGGGGGGTACGGGATTCCAGAGTTACGATACGCAGATGACACAGTGATACTATCAAGAAGCCAGAGCAGCTACTTTCAGCCGTTAATGGACAAAGTAAAGATCAAAATCTGTTCATAAACATAAATAAAACAAAGATAATGACCACCGACAAAACACAATGTCAGCATAAATTTACAGTGGGTGGGGAGGAAATAGATCAGGTCACACATTTTGAATTTCTGGGCTCCAGAATTGACAAAAATGTCGACTGCTCGAAAGAAATCAGAAGAAGACTAGCTATGGCAATGCAGAGACTGAGCAGCCTGAAGAAATTATGGCAGGACACCAACAATATGATAAAAGTAAAAGTCTTGAGAGTCTGTGTTTTTCCTGTGGCAGCTTATGGCTGTGAATCATGGACGATTACCAAAACTTCTAGACAAAGAATCGAATCCTTCGAGTCAAAATGTTACAGAAAGATCCTCAAAATATCACGGACAGAGAAAAAAACAAACAAATGTAGGCATTCGGCAAGAGTTGAGCATAGAGGAGAACTGGTTTATCAATTCCATTTTGGCTAGAAAATGCAAATACTTTGGTCACATCAAGAGACACAACGGTCTTGAGAGAACGGTGACGGAAGGTATGGAGCCAGGCAAAAGAGGAAGGGACAGACCAAGAAGACGATGGCACCAAGATATCCAAGAATGCCTGAGTATGACTGTGGCGGAGGATGGTGTTTTGGCAAGGGAGCAAGTTTCTTTCAAACAGACTGTGATGGGAACGACGTTCTACAAAGGACATGCTACTCTGATGAACTGTATTATTGTGCGTAACTGTATTATTGTGTGTAACTGTATTATTGTGTGTAACTGTATTTTGTGTGGAAATGTATTTTGTGTGTAACTGTATTTTGTGTGTAACTGTATTATTGTGTGTAACTGTATAATTGTATTAATCACATGCGGCATCATGGTAAACTCAAATCTTCTCAGAAGTCAGATGGTTGTATTCACACCTTCTACGTCCTCGTAGGGCCACTGCGTTCTTGACTTAGTTATTATTTCAAATTCCATCAGCTTGTATTAGTCATTAATATAATACAGTCGCCTCATCGATCATGTGGCCATTGGTTGATTTCAATATGTTACCTTTATTACTGTAAGTCATTTCTTTTATCGACGGGATTCCGAGCTTGATCGGGACACACGCCAGCCCTGGACGGTTTCAGCCCTCTGCTTCTACCAACCAACTTTCAAAACTGTCCGGCCTGCATCTTCCGACACAGAGACTGAGAGTCCGACACGATAACCAACCCAGAGTCGAAAAAGGGCCTCATTCTCTACAATCGTAGGTGATGTTGCTGCCTTGAATGCCTCACTTTGTTCTGTTCCTAAGAATCGACTTTACTGCACTTCGGGCATACCCATATGTAATCAGTCTCTTTCAGTAAATAGGGAATTTGCAGATGCTGATGTTTTCTGCAGCTTGTTGGTCGTACACATTTCTGCTCCGTTTTCTCTTGCGCCACAATCAACTCGAACTTCGTTCGATATTCAATCAGCAATATATGAATTGCTGATTCATCTATTGTGGTGTCATAATCTAGCGGGCGGACATTGATATACTTGAACATGTCACTCCTGTCTATATCTAATGAACCTGGTAATGGAGTATGTGACGTCAGGTTGTTGTTTTTGAATGCTTACAATGAGAAACTCTTTTGTTGCCCTGAACCACAGAAGGACCATGACAGTAGATCCATACCACACCCTCCAGGTTTGATGCTTACACAGCCTTTCTGAACCTTCCAAAGTAATGATTGACAGTTTGGCACAATTACTGCTCCTGTTAACGAGGTCACAGATATATATCTCAGAGAACTGCACTAACCGCTTCCAACTCCATTGTTGTACTGGAGGTTGCTGTTCGGTATGCACTGCTTTGCCCAGCGACGACCAGACCTCTCACTCTAGCCGAGAAGCCCCAACCAGACATATCTCACTGCGTAGCATCGATCCATCGCTATTTTTGACGGCATCACTATCCAGAGTCTTATCATTTATTAGCTGGTTAGCCTCCAGCTCTGCCCTGCTGTTGCGCCACTCTCTGCATTCCATGTCTAGGGTTAATATAACTCTGTGGGAATATGTCATTCTATCGCCAGTGTGGACCCATTCTTCCCCCTTGGCTCTGCTCTGCAACAACTTTACGGCTCAGTCTAGCCGAGACGTTCAATCATGATTTCTCAACTCGCAGAACAAATTCTTCGGTATATGCACTACCATCATGTTACCGAAAAGCAACCATTTTATTTCAGCTGTGTAACTTAAATTTTTTTAAAATCTGGAATTTTCACAATTCTCTGCGGCTCCTGTCAAGGATGAGTTCGTTCATAATCTGTCATTGTATCGGTTGCGTTTCTATATGAGCCCTCTTTCAATTGAATCGAAATGGTATTTAACTGTTGAGCATTCCTCTCAATACCTATTCTTGATTCTGGTTCCCTTGGCGCTTTCAGTATTTACATATAGCGGGTGCTTCCTTTCTGGAGTTTCGCAATATCTTACTTGCATCTCTATATGATTTGATCGACAAGGTCCCTAATAATATGCTTCGATAAAATGTCGCTACGATATTTTCAACTTTCCTCTCCTTTCAATACCAAACCAGTTGTCGGTAATGCTCGGGAGGTTGTCCATATCAGTAGAGTTGTTCAATGAGCAGGATATCGCCTAGGTCTCATTTGGATTGATATGCGAGCAGAACCCCTGACGTCACAGAAACGTTGTTTGCATTGTCTCTTGCAGGTCTTAATTCTTCTTCTTGTCATTGCGGTTCGTCCGGAAAAGAACAATGTGATGTTGTGTCGTTGTTTGCAGCGAGGCTGCGATATCTGCACCTTTTACTGGCTTCTTTGAGTACCGAGTTTGCCTTCATACTGCGACTTATATCCCTTGATCAGACTTCTCTGGTGACTAGCGCAGTTTGTTTTCAGAGCCACCACGTAGAGGCGGAATATGGTTTCTGTCAGCTATGGTTCGCTGGTTGCTGGCATCCACTGTTGACACTTGGCACCGGATTAATTCTAGAGGCAAGAACAGGATGAATACATAACATTATGGTTAATTTCTTCCAAAGTAGCACATTAACTCAATGACATGAAATATTTTATCCATTTTGTTGTAATATGAATTAAAAGGTCATATACATTTATAAATAGGTGTACATATAACGCATTGTTATGGAATGTAAAATAAAAATACATCTTTATATTTTCTTGTTTATCACTAGTGGTTATTTGTAGATGACAGGTGTTGATTTTTGATTCTTTTCTGTTTAATTTTTCATGAATTTCATTTATTGAGAGTGTAAATAGTTAACCTGCAAGAACATGCATGTATGGTATAGTAACCGGGTACACGAGAGACTGCTGTAAAACGTAATACTGGCTAAGGAGAAGGGATCGAAGAGGAAATGCTAACCGGTACTCACAAAATGCTTGTTGAAGTCGGATGTGTTGGACCGAAAGGTTCCCATATCGTAGTCAAGCTGTAAACTACGAAACAACGCATTTCGTTATATGTGCCACGTTTTGCTACTTAAGGCCTTTTCAGGTTTTGGTAGCGGGAGATTGAGAACGAACGCCAAGCCAAACGCAATACCAGAAAATTGGCTAAAATCACAAGCAAGATCGCTTTATGCAAAACAGCATCAACAACATCAAAATGCATTTTAACCTGTGAACAGACATATCCTGGCATCTTGGCATGTAAAGAATTTTATTATAAGACAAACGAAAATACAGGAAGCATGTATTAATATCGATGGTTTTACATGCTGCGGCTGCTACTCCTAGGCACAACCTCTTTTGTTAGTTTTTACCTCATTCTTGGAGATCTGTAGTGCTCCTATTCTTTTTGCGCTGACTGTCGCTCGGGTAATATGTGGCTCTGAAAAGGGGATGGGGGTGGGGGAGGAGTGGGGAGATAGCAATAAAGTACTAGTTGGGATCACATATCTGCACGTGCAGCATCGACGTATGCCACTCGGAATGTTGCCTGATTGCTGAGTGCTTGCTGAAGTAAAAGGACATGTACATGTCGCAGAAGGTTGAAACAGGCTGAAGTTAAGGATCACCACGAAAAGCCACTTTCGAAATGGGATATAGCACTACCGTGACTGGACTTGCAAGCCGATAAACAGTATACTTTTTCTACGAAACTATTACATGATCTTAAATGGACTGATATCATCGGACTATGAATTGAAACTATCGACGGATTACCGAAGAGGCAATTAAAATAGCAACATTAAATGATAGCAGACTTGGTGAAAAGGATCTGAAAAAAATATAATTTATGGAAAAGGTTAAGATAAAAATTCACGGATTATCAGATAAGAGGGGAAAAAAAGGACAGAACATAAAAGAAGATCATATAAAGTGTGTACTATTATCGAACAGAGTTGACACAAAGAAAAAGACTAAACACAGTGTAGGTTTTCTTGTACATCCATCATGTAGCATGTCCTTTGCAGAACGTTGCTCCCATCTCTTGCCGAATCTCCAGCCTACTCCAATCATGACCAAGCAGTCCTTGACATCTTCGTGCTGTCGGCGTCTTGGTCTGCCTCTCTTGCCTGGCACCATACCTTCTAATACCGCTCTCGCAAGACCATTGTGTTTTCTGATTTGGCCAAAGTACTTTAATTTCTGGTATTTTAAAGTATTTCTGGTCATCAAGAAATTTATTTACCAGTTCTCCTCTATGTCCAGCTCTTGTCGAATGTCTGTATTTTTCTATTTTTTGGTCAATGCTATTCTGAGTACCTTTCTATACCATTTCAACTCGAAGGACTCGATTTTCTTCCTTGAGGTGTGGGTGACTGTCCATGTTTTGCAGGCGTATGCTTTCAGGGCAAAAACACATATTCTCCTAATTTCATTTTAGTTCATTTGCTGGTATCCTGCTATAGTTTCCTCAGGTTGTGAAGATTGCCATTGCCAATATCCTTCTTATTTCCTTCGAGCAGTTGTAACAGTTCCCGCCGGAGCAAGAGGAGTTTAGGATGCATGAACATTTTAAAGTCTAAAGCTACCTGAATGCATGTCAAGGTCACTCACCGTCTCAGCAAAGGAGAACAGAGTTGGGTTGAGGAATGGGGACAGATAGAAACTGACCACTGGCCTTCCGATTTTGGTAGGGGGAGATTGATTGACAGACGAAATTGGCAGCGGGGCTTGCTGCGAGAGAAATGGAGTGACAGGTGTGCAAAAGTTGTTTCGGTCCAATTGGATTGAAGATGACTATCACCTGAGATCGATTGGTCAAGCTCTGGCCTTGCTTGAGGATATATAACTCGAGACAAAGTTTAGCTCGAGAGGCTGGAGAGAGAGGCTGGAGAGAGAGAGGCTGTATGGAGGAGAGTGAGACTGAATGTAGATAGTATGTTTAACTCACCGACTTAGATAGAGGAGCGATTGATAAACGGTTGGATCGCTCAAATAGGTGAATGAGTTTTGCATTAATAGATAATGTGTAAGTGTGTTTGTAAGCAAGGACACATTGTGAACGAGTTAATACGAGATCGCCCGCATGAGGGGATTTCAGTGAGGAAGAGTATTTGATAAGGTGTGTTGAAGACGCAGTTAAGGCGATGTGTGTGTGATGTAATTGCAAGGCAATAGAACTGGGTTTTTAGATAGTTGGGAATTCCATCAATAGCTAATGCTTACAATTCCCGTTTTAGTAGAATGTTTAGTTAAGATATGTATTATATTGTGTTTGTAATTTCTCTACTCATTCTATGATATGAGTATGATATAATAAATATGCCACCTGCTGTGTGATATGTCATTTCCTGAGTATGGTCATGATGATGTGGATGAGTGTGAGAATGTTCTAAGTTAGATCACGGCCAGCAAGGGGTTTGCTAGACAGTCGTCATTGTTATTCATTCTAAAGCCCACATAGTCCAAGTTCGAAATTTATTCTACTTCCACAACACCTAATTTGAATTCATGTTGACTTCTTGTTTTATCGGTGGTCATTATCTTTGTTTTCTTTATGTTTAAAAAGAGGTTTTGATATTCGCTGCATCTGATTACGGATGCAGTTAGCTCCTCTAAACATACTGCATTGTTTGATAACATTCAGAAAAAGTCAAGTTCGTTTTATAAACATCAGTGAAAGACTAATATGTCTATATTTTTCTTCTTCTTTTTCGTTGATCCTCAGATCAAGGTCCCGGTTTCTCTTACAAAGGACACTGTTATTTGCAAGGCTATTTTAAACTCCGTACAGCTTTTGTCTCATATCTGTCTCGTGAGACCAGTATTGTTCACTCTTTTCCTGCGTGAGCATACGCTTTGCAGGATGTGTTCCACGGTCATGATATGGTCCACACATGGACACTTGTCGTTTGTCCCAATAATCATTTTGTTGTAAAGATGACCCTTGAGTCTGTTATGACAAGTTCTCAGTCTGAAGATGATGACCTGCTCTTCTCTAGTCAAGTTAACGTAGCTGTCTTTTCGGAAAATCGGGGAATTGATCAGCCCATTTTCTCCAGAAGTTGGCTTTAATTATCGTCTTGTCCTAATTTTATCTGATGCTCTAGTTTGTGGGGATACTCCTCCACACTTCGCTACTTTGTCTGCAGCTTCATTGTCTTCAATATTGCAGTGGGATAGGATCCACTGTATGACCAACCTTGGATGTTCTGCCACAAAACCTATGATGTGACGTATCAACAGTCACCACAACGTGTACACCAGAACATCGACTTGCCAACACAACAATAACAGCTAGACAGAATAATTATACCAACTCGGTGCTACAATTATCAAACGTGGTCCTTATCGAAGGCACGGGAGAGAACAATTCAAACTTGTGAAATTAAATCATTAAGAAGGGGTCGGCGTGGCCTAGTGGTTAAGTGGCACAGCTCACAACCAGAAGGTGCTGGGTTCGTTCCCCATCACAGCACCGGCCGTTACCCCGGGGAAGCAAACCCTTAGAAAATGCAGGAGGAAGCAGACCCTTACATAAAAGGCATGCTGAAGTCGGATGCACTGGGCCGATAGGCGCAAAATAAAAACCACAGTGCAACACACACCCGCCTTGGGGAATAGAGAAATAAGGCGAACGCAAAAAAAAAAACAAAAAAAAAACATTAAGAAAATTCATTGCTGTCCCGAGGTAAGATAACATGAGAGATAAAAGACATTAGGAATATGGAGTACTACAGTTTGTGCTTAAATATATTTCAAGGCAGAAAATAAGTTGGTTTGATCATTTCTGGAGAATGCATCCTTATCAACTACCATTCACTATACAAAAAGATTTGATTACAAAGAAGGAAGAAAATGCCACGAGGCAGAAGGATATATGCCAAAACAGAAATCCTTGAACATCCCTGGCTTACAACAACCGACACAGCACACTTGCCCCAACAACAGCAACTTAAACTCAACACGCCGCTAAACTACATGTGTGGATAGTAAGCAGCTTAGTAAAGTTACTGGATTGCAATTCCAGCTCCTTTCTAGCTACGAGGTCCGATGTGTTTCCATCCCATCGATATGCCAACAATAACCGTATATTGCAGGTTAATAAAACAATCTATGAACCAGCAATCCACAGTTTGCAAAGTTTTGAAATCCAGCTGTGAATGGTGCATGGGTTGTACCGAGGAGCAGTGTGCACAATAGGAGAGCTGCGAGAACCGTCAGTGTGTACGACCCAAGGCAATCTATGTTTATACACCAGGTGCAGTGCACATTTTGAAATTTATACAAAATTGTGTAGTCAAACCAGCCCATACAGACTAGTCGTGGAAAACGGCGCATCAAAAAATGGAATAGACGGACGCAGATTCCCTAGATCGATCTGCGGGAGAAATCTGCTTATGGACACCGCTTGCCGTTCGCAACTTGAAAGTCACAATAAATAGATTCCGAACTCGTGTATCACTAAAGCGATTGGGATGGAGGGATGATAAGTAATACGACTATGGAGCAACACATGCCCCAGACCACCCGATGATCTGTCTAAACCTTCTGGAAACATGCAACATTGATGACATGTTGAGGGGGAATGGCAAGGCGATCCCGTGGGTGAGCACTGAAAACATGATGTCTGATGTGGTGTCATGGACACGGAAAGTAAGAATCTACACTCTGCTCTATTTTTTTGGATGGAATGGGCACTTATGCAGTGTAGTAACAGTGATGCTTAACAAAACAGAACAGAGAAGCTGCGAGGAGAAGCAACGTAGATGGACGACGTGTGACGTGGAACTGAGACGCTACTCCTGTTAGACGCAACATACTGACCAAGACCACTTACTCTCTTCCATGTAGCGTTCCTTGGAAACATACTGTTTTCAAGGCAGCCTCGTGGACGAAATGTGGATCGACGTGATCCCCATAGTAGTGAACGTCACGCAAATGAAGGAAAGCATAGCAAAACCGTCTGGAAGACCACGGCTTGCATTCATCTGCACACTCAGGATGTGAGGAAAGTTACTGCAACACGCCACTTTTCAGAGTGCACAAACAAGTAAACATAATCATTTTGGGCATTCAACAACAACGACCACGACAACAACAACAACGCCAACAAAAACAACAACGCCAACAACAACAACGAAGTGTGGCATATCCTCAATGTTTCTTTCCCTCTTCGCCAATCACGCGTTCGTCTACAAACAAGATTTCAACTGCGTACTTAAAGAACACAGGAAAGACTTTAGAGAGATATCCTTTTTCTTCGCCGTTCGTCCTGAAAAGGACTATGCCGTTGTATCGTTGTTTACATATAGACTACGATATCTGCACCTCCAATTTAAGCTGAAATAAAGAGAAAATCATGGTGGGTAGAAGAAGTCAAAATGATAATAATGGACCAGAAAGCAGCAGGGAAACAACACGTGCATGCTGGGATTAGTTCAAGAGAAACAGAGAAATATAAATAATATCTAACGGTGAGAACAGAAAGCAGAAAACCTGGTAATATTTTGGAGAAATACTGGAAAAGAATGTATGAGAAGACTAGAAACCTAAAGAACACGGGGAACGGAAAGAAGAGCCATCAGAAATGTGTAAAAGCAAAGTACATTGCCGACTGCACAGGAAAACATAATGTACAGATGAAAAAAATATTTCTCAGACCTACTCGCTGAAGTGGAAGATACAAATGAGGAAACCATGGAGGGGGGGGAGATAAATTTAACATAGAGGAACTAAAAGCAACGTTTGAGAAAAGTCAGGCTGGAAAAGCAGCCAGATGCCATGGTTGTTGTTGTTTGCGAATGCCCACAACGAGAAGGTTACTCTTGTGTGCGCCCTGAAAAGGACGTTAAGTGGCGGGTTGCAATAGCTTTCCTCACATCCCGAGCGTGTTGATGAAGGTGGACCGGGTTCCTACAGGCGGTTTGCTATGCCTGGCTTCATCTGCGTGTCGCTCACTACTACGGAAATCACGTCGAACCTCACCTTGTTACCCAGAATGTTGTGCCCCGACAACATCCCGTCTCCAGGACGACCAACGAGGAAGTCAGGTTATGGTCTTGGCTAGTATATTTCTCCAGACCCTTGCTAACATTGTCTGATCAGTATGTTTTGCCTGACCAGACGTTAGCCTCATCGTCTCGGATACTATCGTAAAACGCCAGAAATGCTAAGGTACATGGGAATTGTCGGAGAAAAACTATTCATGAATGTTCTTATGATAGACTGACGCCACAAGACTATCAAAGATTGAATGATTTTCATAATAATACTAATTTTCAAATATAGTGATGACCGGGAATATGAAAACCATAGATGCATAAGCCTCCTTAAAGTATCTGACAAAGTCACTTCAAGGATCCTGGACCAGAGATTACATCTGACCAAGATACAGCTAGACGCCCTAGAAAGTATGCCACCTAGGAAATCACCCACATTAGATATGATTACTGCAGATGACTTCGATGCCTGTGGACTACCACTCTATCTAACTTTAGCTTAATGCTATACAACATACCTCCACACAGGAAGAATACATACAGCATAGTGTAACTCCAGAACGATACTCCTACATAAAAAAGAGACAAGGAAGACTTTGGAAACTATCGGCCAGTTACGCTTCTCCCGGTCATCTACAAGCTCTTTACTACGAGTATACTTGCTAAGATTAGTCACCTCCTCGAGGTCGCTAAACCGATCGAACAGGCTGGTTTTCTGCAAGCCTACAACACAATGAACCACATCTCAAACTGTTGCCGCCTATTTGAAAAAATAATCTCGAAAGTGAGTGAGTGAGCAAGTCCAGGTAGCAATGAGAAAGGCAAATACAATGTTAGGTATGATACAACGAAATATGGAACATAGGATCAAGGAAGTGATGGATTTTATCGTAGAGGGAAAATAAACATGCTGGAAAGGATACACAGAAGAGCGACAAAACTGAAAGTGGGATTCCAGAATTATAGTTATGAGGAAAGACTCAGAAAACTTTCTAGAAGAATTCAAGATGATTTAATACAGCTTTAAAAGATAATCAACGGAAAAGATAAATTAGATTATAATGAGATTTTTTAAAATGCAGCCTCCTACAAGAACAAGCGGTCACAGCCACACATTATTAAAGAAAGGTCTAGATCAGATGACAAGGAATATTATTTAGTCAGAGAGTGGCGAATGCTTGGAATGCATTACCACCGGAAATAGTGTAGGCAGGGTCAATTAATACATTCAAGAATAGATTGGATGCGCATAGTTTTTTAAATTTAGATCCTGAAGGTAAACGAAACTGGTTGTATACAAACTCTACAGAGTCTTCTAAACCAGTATAAAGAAGTTAAGTTAAGTTAAGTTAAGTTAAGTGTCGATCTTGAAACTCAGTTCATCTTGACTCGAGGGGAGCAATCACTAACAAGGAGGTTTGGGCATGTCTGTAGAATGAAAGAAGACTGGCTAAAACAGCAAGCACGGGAAACAGAAAAGCAACAAATATACTCATATATATAGGGGACGGCGTGGCCTAGTGGTTAAGTGGCACGGCTCACCCTTACATAAAATGCATGCTGAAGTCGGATGCACTGGGCCGACAGGCGCAAAATAAAAACCACAGTGTAACGCACACACGCCTTGGGGAATAGATAAATAAGGCGAATGCAAAAAAACCACACAAAAAAAACAACAAAAAAACAACAAAAACCAACTCATATATATATGTACATTCTTACTTAGTATTTATGTCAAAGCACCAAGTCGTAGAGCGTTCATGCAGTGTTCAGTGGCTTGAATTGCTATGCCATTACCCTTCAATGTGCTGCTTTCGTTATATGTACATGGAGGTCGGAACAAATCATCAGATGGCCTAGATCTTGTATCGCTCTGCAGTCACATTTATCACCACTAGATAGATCCCATTTCTTCATGTTCCTCCTAAATCGTTATACAGGAGTTCGAAGTCTATTTTTTGTCTTCCACAGCTAGTAGGATCAGTGATATCCAGCAGCTGGTTCCTTCTGAAGCCCGATCCCTGAGTCCTGGATCATTTCGTGTCATAATTCGATGTGACGACTTTCAGGGCTTGACTGGATGTATGTCTTTGTTGACACACAATCCCCCCCCCCCTCCCCCCACTTTCCGTCCCCCGCCCACTCTCTCTCACACACACAACACAGAGAGAGAGAGAGAGAGATAAAGAAAGACAGAGAGAGAGAGAGAGAGAAATTGATCAGTGCTTTGCAGTGAGATTTCTAATTTATAACTCAAATGCTAGAGTGAAAGGTCAGGTTGAGGCTGTGAGGAATGGGGAGTGGGGAGTGGGGAGTACGAAACAATAAGCTCCAGTACGAGAGTGGAGATAAAAGCAGTGACGTCAGTTCTGAAATAACTATCTAAGACCTCCTTTACAACTCCAGTCATCGTGTCAGAATCGCAATAGTTACTGGATTATTGGATTACTGGATTACCTGTTTTTCAGCGGCAGTTACACCGTTGCTGGTCCCAACTTCTCTTCTAACGGTCTCTGTCTTGGACCACGGTGGACCAGTGGATAATGAGTGGCCCGTCTGTGGCATCGTAAATGTTGTTACGGGATGCAAGGGAGTCGGACCAACGTGTTGGTGGTCGTCCCCGTGGTCGTTTCTTATCTCTAGGGTGCCATATTGCTGTTGCTGTGCTCCAATGGTCGTCCGTTCTTCGCAGTAAGTGGCCACCCCAGCGATGTTTCATCATGTATGCATAAACAATTGCATCTTCCACTAGGGACAATTGACGTATGTCCGAGTTGTGAAGCCTTTTTGCGCACTGGCTATTAAGCGTGAGGCCGACCATGCGTCTCTCGAGGGATGCTTGGGTGGCTGTGAGTTTGGACTCCATCTCTTTCGTGAGTGTCCATGTTTCCGTCGCATAGCATGTTGCAGGTAGTACTGTGGAGCTGAATAGAAAGGTGCGCAGGCTCTGGTCGTGGATGTTGTCCAGTGCTGGCTTTTTGAAGAGAATCGCAATAGTCACTTGGGAATATTCAGAAGGGCTGGTTAACACATTACGCAGCTTGAAAGTCTTCAAAACCTCAAGGGTTTGATGGGGATCTACTGTCTTGTCATGTTGGAGATTAGAACAATAAAAGAGTTGACATTCTGTCTTCATAAGTACCCAGCATGACCCACTAGATGCAGATATAAGTTATATTTTGAAGTATATAAATGATCGCTATTTGAAAGAGGACACAGCACATGAAAGAATGCAGAGTTTTGAAGTCAAAAGAGGTTCGAGCAGTGTAGGACGCATACGAGGACGGAGCAGAAGTGTGTGAAACCAACAAATTATAGGAGCCACTAGTATCCCTACCTTTCGTCATTTGCTGAGAGAGACTGAGCGCCTATATGTATTATCTGAATGCAGTGAAGTCGATTCTTAGGAACAAGACAGAACGAACAGACGCAATTTCATGTATTACTTGAGGGTGAGAAATTATAATGTCCGTGCGCCACCGGGGTTCTGTAAGGGGACTAAAGAAAAATAGGCATGTAACCTGTCTGCAAGTGTTCTTCCAGTACGCTAATTGGACACACATTGGGCAGACGAAACCCGTGAGCAGTTCATCTAGGAGACAAAAACATGACCTTCCAACCATCTGTCACCTAACAAGCAGGATGACCACAGTCTACCGATGACCAATAGGGTGACCTCCCCTGTGGTGGGGCATACTGGGTGCCCAGCAGTGCACTTGGTCTGGGAGAGCAACCTGGGATCCAATCTTAACTCTCTGCCTGACATGATGTGTGAAGGAAGTTCAGACAATGGCTAGAGGGTTCGAGAGCAGAGATGAAAGCTGGCTGTGTGTATGACGGGGTGATTCCTTTGGAGGGCCCACAGTCAGAACATAGGAATTTAGTCTGTCCTTCTGGGGAGTCCTCTTGGATTGTGAGAAAATGCACCATATGCCAGTGTCTAAAATCAAAGACTTTCCGACAGCAAAACGAGACAGGATGGAATATTTTAGTTTAGGGATGGAGTCCTTATCTTAAACAATATGTCGTAAAAGAGCAGAATAGTCACACAAAAGTCACTATAGTCACAACATAGATTCAAATAACAAATCAAGCTCTCGGGTTTATAAGCTGAGATATGAGAACCACACCAATATTTGTGATCGAAATCGAAACCAACGTAGCACCTATGGAATTAAGTCGTAATGACAAAGTACTTGAGCCAACATAACTCTACAAAAGAATGAGACAAGAGTACCCAAAGAGACATCTAGACGAAATCTAAAAAAGTAATTAACAGATTAAAACGAAAGTCCTCATTACAAATAGCAATAACCTTAGCAACAAACAAACAAAATTATCGCCCACAAATACGGCTAATCACACAAAA
The DNA here is from genome assembly GCA_036924085.1 of Ariolimax columbianus. Classification (NCBI taxonomy): domain Eukaryota; kingdom Metazoa; phylum Mollusca; class Gastropoda; order Stylommatophora; family Arionidae; genus Ariolimax; species Ariolimax columbianus. Next base: position 26,059,812 of record JAVGWX010000006.1, read on the forward strand.
ATGTAATTAAAACCAGGTATAGCAAAAATCCTACTTTTATGAAGAATAATGACAGGAGACATCAACCCAGCAGCACAAAAGAAACAATATACAACTACCCTGACTCTTTGATACGCGCATAAACAGAAGGATATGTCATAAAGTTCACTGTCATTGCAGGACTTTGAGTTTTAATAAGTTACCCAATTGATAATACATTCGGGATATGGGAACTGTGTGGGGAATACTGAAATAATTACCAAGTAGAAATGTCAGCAGTTAAACATCATCAGAGGGGGGACGGCGTGGCCTAGTGGATAAGTGGCATGGCTCACAATCCGAAGGTGCTGGGTTCGATCCCCATCACAGCACCGGCCGTTACCCCGGGGAAGCAAACCCTTAGAAAATGCAGGAGGAAGCAGACCCTTACATAAAATGCATGCTGAAGTCGGATGCATTGGGCCGACAGGCGCACCGCCTTGGGGATTAGAGAAATAAGGCGAACGCAAAAAAAAACAAAAAACAAAAAAACCAAAATAAAACCATCATCATTCAGGTAATGCGGCTACAGACACTAGAAACAAACATACACACTAACAACTAAGAAATTATACAGCTGTCTGAGACTATTGACATGATACAAACAACAAACAGCATTAAAGACACAATTCATGGGATTCCAGAACGTAAAGACGTATTATGGCAATAAGAAACCAGATAAACTAGCAAAGATATCAGCCAGCATGGTTCAGATATACACCCTCTAACAGCAAAACACATAAATGACACACCTAAAAAGTATGACAACACCAAGAAACTTCGACGCAATAAATAGAGCATAATCTTTCAATTTAACACAGAAATATCAAACGAAACAAATATTTAAACAAGTTAGACACTGCACACAAGCCTGTCACAATCACACCCACGCATATGAGACAGCGCAACATGCACTGTATGCTAGCCAAGGGTTCGCCACAGTATGAAGGAATAGCCCAGGGTTCGCCACAGTATGAAGGAATCGCTTACCACAACAACCACAAACACTTTATACGGCTCCACCAACCGGCTAAGAAACAACTAAAAATACATTTTACAATTTGGCATTAGCTGAGAAAGAGGGATTGCCTCGACAAATCAAATTAATTCAACTACAAACATCTTCTCAGGTAAGTCTCAAAAGGCAAACATAAGTCACAAGAAAGAGCAAAGAAAACATCTACACCGTTTGAGATCACTGTATTACATCACAGAACAGACTAATTCGTCAGACAAAGTTGAAAATGTGCCTCATTGCATTTTAATATGTTCTTCTTTGATGGTTTTAAGCCAGCTTGGGGGCCCACTGCTAGTGAATGTATAATTTGTTAGTTGCAAAGGTACCTCGGTAAGCCATTACAATTTCATATATTACTTGTTAATTGTAAAGTTATCTTGACGGACCATTACAATTTCATATATTACTTGTTAATTGTAAAGTTAACTTGACGGACCATTACAATTTCATATATTACTTGTTAATTGTAAAGTTAACTTGACGGACCATTACAATTTCATATATTACTTGTTAATTGTAAAGTTATCTTGAGGAACTGTTGCAATTTAATACATTAATGGTAAGCCGCAGGAAGTTTTAAAATACCTACTACGTATAGCCGAAGCATTCGGCTACCTGACAACAGACATTAACAGGCCTGCTTGAATACCAGGATTCCATGTATTCCAAGTTAATTGTAAAGTTAACGTTATAGCCTATATAGCAATTTAATATATTATTTGTTTGCTGTAAAGTTAGTTTGTGAGACCATGGTAATTATATATATTGTTTGTTCATTGTAAAATTAACTTGAAGGACCATTACAATTTATTATATTACTATCAGACGCGTGCAGACTATCTGCCAGTAGGTGAACTGTACAATATGAAAGAAACAACAGCTGTTTAACAATAACAGCATCTCCTCACATCACCATTGTACTCTACCGCCACCCACTAACCAACCAATTTCTTCCCCCACAATCATCCCATTCTAAACCATCCATTCCTTCAACAGGTGAGTTCAGAACAGGTAGAAGCTTGGAACGGGGAAGGGGACCGGGGAGAAGTTGATCGAAGAGTGAGGTTGGGCTGAATTTGAGAGGTGGGTGGACAGAAGAACCGAAAAAAAGACTGAAGGTATCTCTGGTCGGTTTTATCATCGATGTTGCATCATGGAACCTGTTTGCACAGAACCGCTCAGACTGGTGCGTTCCATCACACGCGGTGCTCACATCAGCGAGAAGAGTCTTATGGGCGCAGCGCATAATAAGCTGTACGAAAGGAATGAATGGAAGGCAACGAAACTCCAGATGCTGTTATCGTGTGACCCACATGTGGTACAGTCTGTTGCGATCGTATCGCACTGTACAATCACATACGGTCATATCTGAATACACTCGTCTTTGCTCGCTGTCTATTACATCATTAGTCATATGCCATATATTTATTTACAGCAGGATCGACTGCAGCGTGACTACTGTTGGAGTTGAACCCCGTACCTTTGCCGTTTTAAACGCATGCTCTCCCAATACGCTAATCAGACTCTCTAAGAAAATAAAATTATATTCTTAAATCTCTCATCATTATTACAGATCTGACTAATGGAAAGAAAATATCACCATCATTGTTGAGCATACACACTATGCATACACAAAAACAATTCCAGGAAGCTTGGTACAGTTCCAGAACTGGCAACAATGATCTCTCATAGATACTGTCACGGATTCGCATTCTTTCACATCGATTCACTAACATGAAATATCAGAGCTTCAAGCCCGTGTCAATAACATTCCAGTCAGCGTCCGCTGGGTCGCATCTGTCACCAGGCAGCTTATCTTCCAGTTTGGGCAGAGCAAATGCATCTTAAGTGGCTTGTTTTCCCCCAGCGTTAGGGAATGAGAGAGCTCGCAACATTGATAGAGGAATAGCTAGGATGTTTACGCGTCTGTCACAATCTACGACTAACGAATGTCATTGCTGAAATATTTGATGAAGATCTTAAAAAAGAAAATTCCTACCCGTGCGTGTTTAAGACAATCACAAACAAACACTCAGCGCGAAATTAAGTTGTGCATCCCTTCTAGATACTTCAAATCAAAGAAACAAGATATTAATGGATACGAAGAATATAACCGAAAAAACGCATAGAATTCATCAAAAAAAATGTATAAATTGAAGCAAAATAATCTAGAAACCTAGTAGATTCTTGGCATGGATCTAGCAACGTCGTTGTGTAAAATAAGTTGCTACATAAATTATCAATGCAAAAGCAGGATTCCTGAAAAAGGCCAACATCCTTTTCTAATGAACGCTGTGGATAATTTCGAAACCAACACGTCAGTTTCTTCGCTGCCATGAGTACTACTTTTTGCCAACAGATCAGTAGAGAACAATGCGATATGCAACGTTGTGGTGGAGGTAATACCTTTTTTCATGTGATAATTGCGAAGTCTATTTCCAAACCACGATTCTACAATGGTTCCTTATCATCTACGATTCATCGATTTCGTGGAACTCCTCTCACTCTGAAGCTCAGCTGCCTGGTTTTATAGCCTCACATAACGAGTAGTTTTTTTTTCAATTTAGCACTTCACATATTTCAACATTGTCGGGCTGGCTATCTTGTGGATTATCTTCCCACCCGAGGCGGACACCTTACCTCCAGACCACTGAGTCTCCCACCCGAGGAGGACACCTTACCTCCAGACCACTGAGTCTCCCACCCGAGGAGGACACCTTACCTCCAGACCACTGAGTCTCCGACCCGAGGCGGACAACTTACCTCCAGACCACTGAGTCTCCCACCCGAGGAGGACACCTTACCTCCAGACCACTGAGTCTCTCACCCGAGGAGGACACCTTACCTCCAGACCACTGAGTCTCCGACCCGAGGCGGACAACTTACCTCCAGACCACTGAGTCTCCCACCCGAGGAGGACACCTTGCCTCGAGACCACTGAGTCTCCCACCCGAGGAGGACACCTTACCTCCAGGCCACTGAGTCTCCCACCCGAGGAGGACACCTTACCTCCAGACCACTGAGTCTCCGACCCGAGGCGGACAACTTACCTCCAGACCACTGAGTCTCCCACCCGAGGAGGACACCTTGCCTCGAGACCACTGAGTCTCCCACCCGAGGAGGACACCTTACCTCCAGGCCACTGAGTCTCCCACCCGAGGAGGACACCTTACCTCCAGGTCACTGAGTCTCCCACCCGAGGAGGACACCTTACCTCCAGACCACTGAGTCTCCGACCCGAGGCGGACAACTTACCTCCAGACCACTGAGTCTCCCACCCGAGGAGGACACCTTGCCTCGAGACCACTGAGTCTCCCACCCGAGGAGGACACCTTACCTCCAGGCCACTGAGTCTCCGACCCGAGGCGGACAACTTACCTCCAGACCACTGAGTCTCCCACCCGAGGAGGACACCTTGCCTCGAGACCACTGAGTCTCCCACCCGAGGAGGACACCTTACCTCCAGACCACTGAGTCTCCCACCCGAGGAGGACACCTTACCTCCAGGCCACTGAGTCTCCCACCCGAGGAGGACACCTTACCTCCAGGTCACTGAGTCTCCCACCCGAGGAGGACACCTTACCTCCAGACCACTGAGTCTCCGACCCGAGGCGGACAACTTACCTCCAGACCACTGAGTCTCCCACCCGAGGAGGACACCTTGCCTCGAGACCACTGAGTCTCCCACCCGAGGAGGACACCTTACCTCCAGGCCACTGAGTCTCCCACCCGAGGAGGACACCTTACCTCCAGACCACTGAGTCTCCGACCCGAGGCGGACAACTTACCTCCAGACCACTGAGTCTCCCACCCGAGGAGGACACCTTGCCTCGAGACCACTGAGTCTCCCACCCGAGGAGGACACCTTACCTCCAGGCCACTGAGTCTCCCACCCGAGGAGGGCACCTTAACTCTAGGCCACTGAGTCGCCTAAATAAGAAGCATGAGAAAATTGAAACTTACAGTGGGGTCTTTATCAGTCAAAAAAATTATGGAGCGCACCTCTCGCATGCATGCTTTATCAATGTCAGCGAGAAAGCTCTTGTGGAACTATTTGAACAAGTGGGAAGCAATAATAAAATGGTACAATCACGCCCTAGGAAAATATATAACTGATTTGAACATTTAGAGATTTCTATTTATTTTTGTGAAAATGAGTTGCCAGCTTGTTTTTTCTTGAGATATATTTTTTCTTTAACTATCTTTTGTTCGTGTAATAAATATGAAATTTGAATTGTATAAGATAAGGCATGGACACACCGAATCTCATGGGAGGACCTCAAGAAGACGATTCAATTATAGGGATTGGCTAAGAGTATTTATTATAGCGGTATGTTCCGAGGGGGAACTGCAGAGATGAGATAAGTAATGATCTAATAGACATGCGTCACGTCATTTATAGATTTCAAGTGGGAACTAGAGCGATGAGATAAGTAATGATCTAATGGACATGCGTCATTTATAGACTTCAAATGAGAGATAGAGAGATGAGATAAGTAATGATCTAATGGGCATGCATCATTTATAGACTTCAAGTGGGAGCTAGAGAGATGAGATAAGTAATGATCTAATGGACATGCGTCATTTATAGACTTCAAGTGGGAGCTAGAGAGATAAGATAAGTAATGATCTAATGGACATGCGATATTGAAAGACTTCAAGTGGGAGCTAGAGAGATGAGATAAGTAATGATCTAATGGACATGCGATATTTATAGACTTCAAGTGGGAGCTAGAGAGATTAGATAAGTAATGATATAATGGACATGCGATATTTAAAGACTTCAAGTGGGAGCTAGAGAGATGAGATAAGTAATGATCTAATGGACATCCGTCATTTATAGACTTCAAATGGGAGCTAGAGAGATGAGATAAGTAATGATCTAATGGACATGCGATATTGAAAGACTTCAAGTGAGAGCTAGAGAGATGAGATAAGTAATGATCTAATGGACATCCGTCACTTATAGACTTCAAGTGGGAGCTAGAGAGATGAGATAAGTAATGATCTAATGGACATGCGATATTGAAAGACTTCAAGTGGGAGCTAGAGAGATGAGATAAGTAATTAGTGTAATTGCAAGGATTTCAGTAGGCCAACAACTTTGGGCATTGCAGGTTCGATCATCACCTAGTTGAAGAGACTGCTGTAACACAAACATGTTTCTAAGTTTCTAGCAATGGTTTATTCGCAAGGGATGTTTGCTACTAACGTGTTGCCAGCTTGGCGTACACACCTGAAGTACCAGTCTCGAATCAAGTCGAGCTTGATTTGACTGACCGGACATGTCGTTTGTTTCGTTTATGATTTAACCGCTTATCCCAGTCAATCCAGCTATAAATGGGTACTTGACTATGCGAGAGGAAAAATTAGTATCCACCAAGTGAGCTACGTAATTCTTGTTCTGTCGTCGGCACTTTCACAATGAAAAAACTGAGCACATAAGTGGGCGCAATGACGTCGATTCAACGAGCCATGTTTCATTTATACGCGAACGAATACACACATACACATATACCCACACAATCCCATAAACTAGTTTTTAAACTACACTATACAATGGTTTAAACACAAACAAAGATCACTAAAAGCATATATTTAGTGTTGTTGTTGTTGCGTTCGCCTTATTTCTCTATTCCCCAAGGTGGTGTGCGTTGCACTATAGTTTTTATTTTGCGCCTGTCGGCCAAGTGCATCCGACTTCAGCATGCATTTTATGTTAGGGTCTGCTTCCTCCTGCATTTTCTAAGGGTTTGCTTCCCTGGGGTAACGGCCGGTGCTGTGATGGGGATGGAACCCAGCAACTTCGGGTCGTGAGCCGTGTCACTAAACCACTAGCTCACGCCGTCCCCAAAAGCATAAATAGATCTATATTAAGAAAATGGATCCTTTTATGAACACCTTTTCGAAAGTCTACACGACTCAAACTGCTGCTGTGTGTGTTCCCCGTGTACATGTCTATACTACGTAAATAGGGAAATATCAGTTTACACATTCCATTCTCCCCTACCTCATTCATTACAGGGTTTAGTATAAAGAAAATATTAATTTGTTTCTAATTCGACAGAGAGCTCGAATTTCCAATCGTTTCTTGTATTGATACAGAGACCACATCGAACAGATTTGGTGACTACAGAAATGGAGATTCCCACCCACCTTAGTAAATAAATACGTGTTTTTTAAAATGACAACACAAACAATCACAAAAATTCACATGTTATAAGCTTTAAGAAAAAAAACACACCAGACAACAGAGAAGAGTGTAAAATAATAGACAATCCAAATTCGAACCACCGACCTTCAGGTGACGATATTAAGAAATATTTTGTTAGTCAGAAAGTGGTGAATACTTGGAATGCATTGCCACAGGAAATAGTGGGGGCAAGGTCAGTTAATGTACCCAAGAATAGATTGGATGCACATAGTTATTTTAAAATCAAATTGGTTAGAATAAACTGATTGTAAACAGAATCTGTAGAGTCTCCTAAACCATTATAAATAAGTTGAGTTAAAAGGTAAGTTAATAAGCGGCTTACTGTACAGAAAGATATGATATAGCCTATTAGGCTAACTGGACAAACGCAGTCAGGAATAGTTCTTCAGATAGGAGAATGCTGAGGTAGGTTGGTGTAGGCGAGGGAAACATGAAAGTCTGCTTGAGAGTGCACGAGTCTACCTGGAACATGTTGATGGTGCCCTTTACAATAAGCGATATTTAGTCTCCCAATACATATTCGCATTTAAAAAAATGATTCTTTCAGTTTCGTGATTTTGTTCTGCGTTATATTTTTTCCCCAAGGCGGGATGAACTGTACTGAGTTTTACGCTTAATAGCCAAATGCACCCAACTTTTTTACGCATTATTTTTATTAATGTAGTTCTAACATGAGTACGACATTGATATTGAAAAAATCTGAACGTGGCAAAATTATAAATCAAAAGAATGTAAATGTTACAATGTATATCAACCGTTACAAATGTTTGTCAATAACAAGAATCGTTTAATCTGCTTTGTCAGCTACCTATGAATTGTAATCTGTTAAAATTCGGAGAACACGTGATTTATATTGTAATACTGGAATAGAATAATATTGCAGATTGATTAATAACAAGTGTTTCATTATAATACGACCAGTATAGAAATTATTAGTGTTTAATTATAGTAGAGCAAGTATAGAAATAACAAGTGTACCATTATAATACGGCCAGTATACATATTATATGTCCCATTATAGTAGAGCAAGTATACATATTATATGTGTCCCATTATAGTAGAGCAAGTATATAAATAACAAGTGGTCCGTTATAATACGGCCAGTATACATATTATATGTGTCCCATTATAGTAGAGCAAGTATACATATTATATGTGTCCCATTATAGTAGAGCAAGTATATAAATAACAAGTGGTCCGTTATAATACGGCCAGTATACAAATTATATGTGTCCCATTATAGTAGAGCAAGTATATAAATAACAAGTGGTCCGTTATAATACGGCCAGTATACAAATTATATGTGTCCCATTATAGTAGAGCAAGTATACATATTATATGTGTCCCATTATAGTAGAGCAAGTATATAAATAACAAGTGGTCCGTTATAATACGGCCAGTATACAAATTATATGTGTCCCATTATAGTAGAGCAAGTATACATATTATATGTGTCCCATTATAGTAGAGCAAGTATACATATTATATGTGTCCCATTATAGTAGAGCAAGTATAGAAATAACAAGTGGTCCGTTATAATACGGCCAGTATACAAATTATATGTGTCCCATTATAGTAGAGCAAGTATACATATTATATGTGTCCCATTATAGTAGAGCAAGTATATAAATAACAAGTGGTCCGTTATAATACGGCCAGTATACAAATTATATGTGTCCCATTATAGTAGAGCAAGTATACATATTATATGTGTCCCATTATAGTAGAGCAAGTATATAAATAACAAGTGGTCCGTTATAATACGGCCAGTATACAAATTATATGTGTCCCATTATAGTAGAGCAAGTATACATATTATATGTGTCCCATTATAGTAGAGCAAGTATACATATTATATGTGTCCCATTATAGTAGAGCAAGTATATAAATAACAAGTGGTCCATTATAATACGGCCAGTATACATATTATATGTGTCCCATTATAGTAGAGCAAGTATATAAATAACAAGTGGTCCATTATAATACGGCCAGTATACATATTATATGTCCCATTATAGTAGAGCAAGTATATAAATAACAAGTGGTCCATTATAATACGGCCAGTATACATATTATATGTCCCATTATAGTAGAGCAAGTATATAAATAACAAGTGGTCCGTTATAATACGGCCAGTATACATATTATATGTCCCATTATAGTACGGCAAGTATAGAAACAACAAGTGTTCTATTATAGTAGGTCTAGTATATAAATTATATGTGTCCCATTATTATAGGGCCATTACATGAATAACAAGTGCTCCATTATAATGATAGCAGTCTGGTACCCACGAGACAGAAGACGACCAAGGGGAAGACCAACCCACGCGCTGGTCTGATTCCCTGAAACTCAGAAACAATATCTACGATACTACAGAAGGGACATTTATCTCCCACTGGTCCACCGTGGCCCAAGACAGAAGACGATGGAAACAATGTTGTGACCCGCAGTGGCGTAACCACCTCTGAGGAACGAGTCGTCCAGTAATCTAGTAAGTAATAGAAATAAGAAGTGTTTTATTAGGGCCGGTGCAGAAATAACCACGATCGAGTTTATAGTTAACAATAATTTCTGACGATGTGTTAGACAAGTGCGTGTTTTGTTAGACACTATTTCTGCAAGGCAGGGGTCATATTTAATTTACTAGTAATGTAAACTATCTAGTATTGTTGTTTGCGAATGCCTTAAAAAGGACGTTAAGTGACAGGTTGCAGTAGCTTTCCTCACATCCCGACCGTGCTGATGAAAGTTGACCGGGGTCCTCCAGGCGGTTGTGCTATGCTTAGATTCATCTGCGTGTCACTTACTACTACGGAGATCACGTTGATCTCTAACCTCGTTAGCCAGGCTGCCATGAAAACAGCCCGTTTCCAGGAAGGGCTGCGAGGAAGCCGAGGTGAGGGTCTTGACCAGTATATTTTGCCTCACCTCGTCTAACATGTCAGATCAGTATATTTTGCCTCACCTCGTCTAACATGTCAGATCAGTATATGTGTCTGACCAGACGTTAGTCTTCCTCCCCATTATCTAGTATTAAACACGTCTTGAAATTGTGTCAAGTACATCGGTTGATAATCTCTTATAAGGAGAATGGCACTTTGTGGCTCCAACACAGAGGACTGCATATTTGAAATTTACATACACTTCCTGTAAAGACACGAACACAGTTACTTTCACACGCAAATCCATATACAAATACACACACACACACATACACACATACATACATACACACATGCACACAACACCTACCAATATACACAAGATATACATGTGTGCCAATAATATATATTTCAGAGACTGAGCCAAGGGCGTTAATGTCATTTTACAGTATGTCTTCGTCTTTCTGTGTTAGTCTTTGGCTTTCTACAAAAAGTAGTTCCTTTAACGAGTTTGATTCTACGTTTATTAAGTTGGATCCCCCTTGTGATGTTGGAATTTGGTTGGCTTCTGTAGTTATTCTGTCCACGTAAATCTTTAACAGCAAGGATGAAATTACAGATCCGTGTTGCACTACTTTAATTATTTCAAAAAGCATCACCGACTCCGTCAGTCGGTCTTATTACATTTTTATGTAGTCCTTTAACATTGTCTAGAGTTGTTTCCTATTAACTATATTAAAGTTAACTCCCAATCTATCAATTTGATGTTGAAAATCCTTGTCATATTTTATTTATCATTCGCTAAATTGTATTAAAGTGAATGGGGAATCAGACATTCCCGTATGAAGCCGAGATTCAGCTTTGCTCAGCTGATGTTCAATAATTGGGCTTGTTATTTGTTCCTCTATTTTATCATACATTATCCCTGATTGACCTTAGTAGTGATATATTTCTTTATGTAGTACAGTTTCTGTTACCGCCTTTTTTCTTTGAGATTTGTATTATCGCAGCGTGTTGCCGGTCGTCTTGTATTCTTCTTTATTGTCATGCTCTCGTACATAATCTCATAACCCGACTCTACCTTTTCCCTCTCCTCACAAGCTTGAACTGCTTCAAACCGTATGCATCCCCCACATCGTATGACTTATTTCTAGGCCTGTTCTGTACTGCTCGTTCTATTTCTTCAATCAGTATATCAGGTTACAAATGATCTTTGTGGCTTTGGGATACATATTAATAACCCCGAGTGTCTGTTGGGTTGACAAATCATTGGACGTACTATTTTGTCTGCTGTTAACTACGCGGCCGTTAAATATTGAGAATCCCTTTTGTCATTAAAGATTGAAGCAGGATGCCAGCTCCGATCACTTAACCGTATTGCTTTGCTATTTTTGCAAGAATCTTCAAGGCTTGTTTTTGCAAATGGATTGTATTATTCTCCCTATTTCTTCCATGATTCTTCTTTCTTGATTTTGGTTTAGCTTTTGATATTTCGTCTTGCTACTTTATGAGTAATATAATTTTCTAGTCTCTTGAAAGTCAGTTTTGTTTCGTGGATCGCAGCCTGTATTGATTATTTATTGTTGTTACGGATCTAGCAGCATCCGGACTATAGCCCTTCAATCCAATGCCATGTAATGGTATCTGTTTGCGTTTGTAAGTTGATGTCAAGTGCCATTAAAAAGGGTTCCAGTTACCTGGCAGCGGAGGAAGAATGTGTGTCATTGCGTGAAGTATTTTTTTTCTAAATGCCTCTTCTGATTGTGTAGATTTGTGAGGATTTTTTGATTTTATTATTTCGGAATTTTTCTTTTTGATATATGTGCCAGTATCTCTGGTCGATATCAGTATACATACAGACATTGGGGATTACTATACAGCCTGTTATATTTTTCTTTTGTCATTGTTTTATGAATGTATAATCTTCTTCTTCTTCGTACGCAGTCAGACAGTAACCATTATTTTTTCGAAAAAAGCAGCCGTCATCCTGAGGCTGTCGACACTGCCACAGAGCTTGTCTAGTGTTGCCACTGGTGATGGCCACATCTGCTCTCTCTGATCCTCGAATGTCGGGCAGTTATGCAGCAGATGCTCAGCGGTCATTTTCCCGGTACCACACGAGCATTCGTCGGTGCCACCTATCTTCAATTTGTTGAATAGGTGGTACCTCAGTCTGTTGTGGCCAGTGCGAAGTCTGAAGACCACGACCTGCTCTCTTCTGTTCAGCTGGTAATAGGCATCGTTTTTTGTGTAGCCAGTATGTTCGGTTTCCCATTTGGTCATGTATCTAGCTCTAATAATCCGTTTTGACTCTTCGTATGTCATGCTAGTATCTGGTTGGGGTAGTTTTGCACCTTCTTTTGCCAGTCTGTCTGCCTCCTCGTTGTCTTGGATGTTGCAGTGAGATGGAACCCACTGCACCACTACCCTTTTTGGTGCGGCCTGCTGGCATAGTTGACAGAGTACTGCTCTTAAATCATTAGAATGTAAAATCAATTTGTGATGATTTGTGTAAGTTGTTGCACCTCTCCTACGATATCTTTTGTGTGAGTTGTTTCACCTTTTACCACGTGATACTTTGTGTGAGTTGTACTTATTTGAACATTGAGATGGCTTGGAGTACGCTTCTGAAGTCTGTTAGAAGTTCAGTACATACATTTATGAGCGTTTCTCCATTGCTACTCCACTCTGATGTTATGTCACCGAAACTACCTAAACAATATTTATATAATGATATCGTTGTCTCCATTAATTGTCTCCGGCCATTAAAATCGTCCAATACGATTGACCTCATTGATAACGTCTGAAAGACGCTCAAAGAATTCCCCTGTCTCCCTCATTGTGGTTCTCATTGCATTGAGCGTAAACTTGGACTATTATTGTTCTTTTTCCATTTTCATCTTTTTTTAAACCAATTAGTCTTTCATTGGTGTGTTCTGTTTCTGCAACGAACGTTTCTTTCTCTCGGTGTACATGTAGGCAGCATGTGTTATTTATTGTATGTCTTCACCGCCCAATACTTGTACATATTTTGCATATGTATTTTGCATATGCCTCCTTGATGATTTAGCACTGTTTTCCTATAATTGTTAGCTCTAAAATTGATATCATTTATTTTTTTCATAAATTAAATAAGCTTCGATTTCATTCCAACGACTGCAATAACATTGAATGTTGATATTTTAGTTGTATGCCTATTCCGTAGCCCGTTAACATGCCCAGTCCGTTTTCTGTGTCAGCTTCTTTAATTTCTTTGTAGCAATAGGTTACTGGTTGTCGGGTTGATAGGCCTGTAATAGCATCTTTATATACGCAAGGATTAACAACCTTTCCAAATACTTAACATAGCACGTGTAGAGCCGGGCGTTGTAGAATTATTAATTGTAGGACAACTTTAAGGATTTGGTTTGTAACAGTAAAGGTGAATATGTTTTGTTTGTTAAATTTTTATTTTAAATTCCGGTTAATTTGTTACTTCTTCTTTTCAGTTTTAAAGTTATTTATTGCTACATTTCAAATTGAAAAATAGACTGAAATCGTTGAACGAATGTTATTTCTGTTATAACTTTTGAAATATTGTTCGTTCCAATGAAAGGGGAGATATTTAATTTTGTATCTTCTTTCTGTTTCCATTATTGTTATTGTCTTCTTTAACTTTTCAAAATGCAATATTTATTTTTAGCATCTTTGTAACTGATAAACATCTATTGTCCATTCTCCTCCTACTTCTTCTGCGTTCCTTCTCAATCTCCCGATACCAAGCGCCGAACAGGTCTTTTCAAGTAACAGGCTGTAATCCGGTGAATTCTTTAAAAGATCTTCAATTTTTCTTGATTTTTTTTTTCTGTGTTTTCTTTTTGTGCCAGTGAAGCACGATGCGACACCTGCAAAAAATGAATTTTGTCCACCATTTATTTATCGATTAGAAGCCACTGGACACACACACACACACACACACACACACACACACACACAAAACAGCTACTTCACGTGGATTGATTTAAAAGAATTTTACATTTGCTATATAAAAGGAAAAAAGTGAGTTGCTCTCAAATGTATGACTTTGAAAATGTAAATCTTTAATTGTTGACAACAGAAGTGCCAGAAGGAATTGATGTCACCACTGGTTCCTATTTGAAAACTGAAAGTCAACTCTTGATGTTATCAGAGTCATTTTAGTATCCATATCATTGTTATTATTACAAAATATAGCTATCTCTTATTATTACAATAATATAGCTATCTCTTATTATTACAAAATATAGCTATCTCTTATTATTACAAAATATAGCTATCTCTTATTATTACAAAATATAGCTATCTCTTACTATTACAAAATATAGCTATCTCTTATTATTACAAAAAAAGTATACAATTATTGAGCTTAATGAATTTTTTTCTTTTACCTCCATTGTTTTTCTCTTACGGCTTCCACCTAAATTGGTTACATTTGTTGTTTGATCTATGTTAACCCTCACCATTGACAAACTTAATGGGTTGTAACATAAATTGCTCTTTTCTGTATTTGTGCTAATTCAAATTGATCGATGCATATTTCTGTAAAGATTTACGTTATATTACGTATATTTAAATTAATTTTTTGTATTGTTATTCTTTCGTAAAATGTAAATAAACTACGCACTTTTTTAATTTTTTTTTTCAAGTTATTTGATCAAAATAAAATAAACACTTATCTCATTTATAAAAAAAAAAAGAATTATATTATTTCAATACCGATATTATTTATAATTAAACAGAAGACACATTTAAATACTAGTTTATTTATACATACTGTTCTCGATTAATATAAATAGGAATACCATTTTAATACTAATCTCATTTATAAATAAATACTAATATTATTTACACATGCATACCAATCTAGTTTAAACATTATATACTAATCTTATTTAACATAAATACTACTCTTATTTACATATAAATATTTATCTAATGTATATTTAAATATTAATTTGGCTTTTACATAATACAAACCTGGCTATAAATACCTATTATTCTTATTTATACATATAATATAAATCTGGCTATAAATACCTATTATTTTTATTTATACATAAACACTAATCTAATTTATACTTAAATATTGATCACATTTATATAAATACACATTTTAAAACAAACTCATTTATATTATTATCTTGCTTGTCCTTAGCAGATCTTCGCTCTAGTCACAACCGTCCTGTAAGATTCTCGATGTATTGCTAGCGTTCTTGCCTTTTTTATCGCCTTCTTCAGAATATCTTTGATGCCGAGTGTTCATATTATCATCAATCTGCCCCTGATTCGCTTTCCGTGTATCATGCTTTTGAGTAAATTAAATGGCTTAGCTTCGTTCGTTCTCAATCTCCCGCTACCAAACCCTGAAAGGGCTTAAGTAGCAGAATGTAATCCAGAGAACGGAATGCGTTCTTTCGTAGTTTACAACTTGACTGCGATATTTGCACCTTTCGGTCCAACATATCCGACTTCAGCAATCATTTTTTAGTACCGGGTTAGCATTCCCTCTTCGATCCCTGCTACTTAGCCAGTCTGCCCTGCCGCAGTCTGTTATCCAGGATCACCGAGTGGAGGTGTAGAAGGGTCTTGGCAGCTCTGGTTCGCTGGTCCTGACGTTGGCAGTCAGCTATGGGTAGCTGACCACTACAGCTCATGCGCTGCTCAGCATCTTGATCCTAAGTAAATTAAATGAAAGGTTTTTCCTTGGTAGTTACACCACTCCCGTGGAATGAAGTTACTAGAGACTTCAGTATACTAAGCTATAGCTTGTATGAGGTAGGATGTCCAGTTCCTTTCCTCGTTGACTTTAACTTTCCTAGTTGTATGTCAGGTACCGATTATACAGCCGGATCGATTGGAGCGTAACGGTTGTGTTAGTTAGAACCCGGTTCTTTTGCCGTGAAAAGCGAATACTCTTACATAGCACTGGTCAGACGCCCAGGCCTTCCGGTATTTATGTTTAAATAACAATATAATTTTGTTTTTAAATAATCTGGTTCATAAATCAGAAAATAATCTCAATTATTAAAAAAAATCTCAGTCATATAATACAATTCTAATCTATGTTCAAGATTAATAGTAGTCTCAATTGTAAAGTACGGAGAGTTCTATTTTGCACAAATATTACTATTATTAATTTTTTTAAATTTTGTTCATCAGTTACGGACAAATATGAACCTGACACATTTATCGATACTGTATTACTATATTTTTCTGAATTAAAAAAAAAACAAGTAAAAAGAAGCAAACAAAGATAATGCCCATTAGCATATAGAGACCCCCAACTCAAGATCACTATTGGTAATGAAGAAATTGAACACGTGGATTACTTTAAAAACCTTGGCCCGGTGGCAATGCAAGGAGGCGAGACATAGGCCCTCACATAAATATTAAGAAAGAGGATCGGGGCTTTCGAGATATTATGCCACAGGGAATACTAAAAGTACTTTGAGTAAAGAAAATAACAAATAAAGCCATCTTGCAAGATCCGAGTGTCGAAGAGAACCGGCTTATAAACCACGTTATTTTTCGGAAACTGAGGTTTTTCGGCCACATGAAGCACCACGAACGACTCGACAAAGTAGTTCTGGAGGGCATTGTTACAGGAAAACAAAGCAGAGGCCGACCAAGACGTAGATAGACACAAGACATCAAGAACGCCCTAAGAATAACCATGGAGCAGGCGGTTAGACTGACTGCTGATAGAGATTGTCATCTAATGAATGTGATGAGAGCGACGTTCTGCCAAGGACATGCTACATGATGATGATAAGGATGCGGGTGATGATGACGTATTGCTGTAATCCAGGCAACCAATGAGACGTATCTTTGTGCATGTTGCCAGGTAGCCAATAGATGTTTGAAATTATTTTGAAATCCTGCCTAGGGACATTCTGTTGGACCACTGGCTTTGTTTGATCCAAACGCCACCTCATTGGTGGGAGGACTGGCTGAACATTTATATGTAAATACAAACCTTATGTGAACATATATATTATTTTATATCTTTAAATAATAATCTTATTTATACATAAATATGAATAAAATTATATATATAAAATATTTATTTAATTTATTTAACGACTGATCTCATTATTTATTAATACTAATCTAATTTATAAACACAAATAAATTTAATTTCTTCATAAATATTGATATCATTAACTTATTAATGCAAACTTTGTTTACGTATAAATACTAATCATATTTTATACATAATTACTAATCTCATTTACACATAAATTCTAACCTGATTTAATGGGAGAGGAGAATAACGTCTGGTCAGGTATAACATACTGATGGGACAGCCTCTCCTGCATTATTATGTCTCCAGCAGCACCGTGTTTCTTACAGAGTCTGCTGTAGGGCGCGACCGAGTACCTGGAGGTATAAATGGGCCGGGTAGACGAAGCTCGTTTGTATGTTCAGACAGTTTGCCTAGGAGAGGAGGAACCCACAAGTTCCAGGAAGTGCTGGCTAGTCTTTGGATGATGAGAGTATCATAGGATGTCTTGAGTAACTACCCTCTGCGGGTAACGACTCCACTACCTTGTGAAAACATCGGGAGGGCTACGGGAGTAAACCCAGACAGGAAATCCGGAGTGGTAGAACCTAAGGCGGATGGTTTCAAAATTGCGAACTCATTCCGGCAGCTTCTGCAGCTGAGCTGGTGCCAAATTGTCATGCTTTGCATTTTTTTGGATTACACCATCGAGGCCGAGAGGGGGATCCTGCAGTTTGGGCAGCCCAGGGTTTCCATATTCAGCGCCCAGGCTTGCACCCTGAGAGGCTACTCACATGGTGCCACGCGCATGGTCTGCAAAGACTGAGACGCCTATATATGTATGTAAAGCAGCAGGCGACTGGTTTGATGGCCGATCAGTTAGAATACTGGTTTCCTGACTAATGGGACACTGGATCAAAACCTCGATAAGTCATGTTTTTATTTCTCTACAGAGGATAAAATTAGACCTAGCCCGTACACTGTGCAGCGGCTGTACAGACAAGCGACCTTTATTCATCAGCCTTATAATAGGAATAATTGCCGAAATAATTAAAAGATTATCAATCACCTAACACTATTATCATGCATGTTCATACCGAAAACTGAGAACAATCATTATTTCAACAACGGTATCTCATTGCTCATGTACACATGAGGATTTTAAAGACAAAAGAAAGACAAACAGAAGCCACTACTTTCCCGGCCTAGAACTCGTACACCGTCCTCCACAACCTAGGGCACCTATATCATATCCGCTTGGTCACAAGCCTCTCGTGTATATAGCAACACCCTTCAATCAAGTGTCCATCTAATTTATCTATACAAATTCTTTCTCTCCTTCTTCCTTCTCTACCGTTTCTTCCTTCTCTTCTTCTTGACTTCTTCGTTTGTCTTGAAATAAACGTTTTCATAAACTTGACAGTCTGTCTATGGTTCTCATCACCATAAAATTTATCCAGCAATTGGATTGGAGAGAGCCATGTTGTCACACTGCTTATTTCGTGGAACCGGCAGACCTAAAGAACATGTTATGCTGTTTGCGTGTTCTCCCCACATGGCTCCACGTTTGTTTAAACTGAATCTTTAATGTGTGGAATAGGGTGGCTTTTTTAAAGTTGTTTTTTTAATAATCTGCAGTGGCCTGCTTGAGGTCAGAACATAGTCGCTTGATAACTTCTTGGCAAGGAGTCGAATGGTTCTTCTATATCAGACATGCGTGTTCCCTCTGTCATTTGTCTTTGAAGTTTATTTGTGTCGTTGTCTTTATTGCGTTAGTTGGAGTTTTCCTTCCTCCCTCTTTGGTTAGTCTGTCTCTTCATTTCTACGTCTAACCCTGTCCTGGAAT
Organism: Ariolimax columbianus; assembly: GCA_036924085.1. Classification (NCBI taxonomy): domain Eukaryota; kingdom Metazoa; phylum Mollusca; class Gastropoda; order Stylommatophora; family Arionidae; genus Ariolimax; species Ariolimax columbianus. The sequence continues at coordinate 26,078,814 of JAVGWX010000006.1, forward strand.
CCATTTATTTTCACACATTTAAAATTGTATCTGGTGTTCAGGAGTGACCCTGACAAGCTCTCCATTTCATTGTTGTTGTTGTTTCTGAGGGCTATTATAATTTCTATGGAATCTAAAAAAAAAACTGTCTTTCCCCTGGCTTTGTTTTCCAAGGTGGCAGTTGCAGTTGTTCCTGATGCCTCGACTCTGAAGCTTGAGAATTTTCCAATGGCAACTGGAGATTTGAATGTCTTGTCCTTTATTTAATTTTGTTTAAACGCATTCTTCGTCTCCCTCCCCATTTTTCATATCTCTCATTGCTGATCCGTTTCTGCGTATATAGGTCTATACACATGACCAGGCGTGTCAGCAGCTCTTGAGGGCTGGCAACAACTTTAGATACAAGTAATCGCTGTTCAAACTTCACGGACAGTCTTTAAATGGACGTTGGCCAGGATGTTATCAAACGCTGCTTGGCACTAACCAGAGCGTCGAGATTTGGCCGTAGAGCAGGGCAGCAGTATGTTGTTCTCGTGATAACGTTACGAGGATATAGTTCATAAATCTCACCAGGTCTCGAAAGCACTGAAGATGGACGAGCAAACCTAACATTGTAAGGCAACAGCTGTTCGTTCATCGCAGATGCCCAATCACTATCCCGAGGACGTGATGGAGAGTAAATGTAGCTGTAGGAAACTAGGTTGCCTTAATGAACAGAAAAAAGTTAAACGCCGTAATCTTTAAAAACAAAAAGCCACGGAAGAGTAAAACATTGGAAATAAAAACCTAAAGAAAAAGCCATGGAAGAGTAACAAATGGGAAATAAAAACCTAAAGAAAAAGAAACATTAAAAAGCCAAACTAAGTGGCATTGATCTTAAAACTCACCAACATTTAAAAAAAAATGCAGATTTAGGTCAGATAAACACCACTTTGTCCTTGTCCCCTGTTTGTGGTAGAATCTTTCTTAAATGGGGTTTCTTTTCCACAATTGACAACAATAATTGTTCAGTTTGTGATAAGAATTTTTTTACAATGGGGCTTCTTTTCTACAATTGACAACAACAACTGTTTCCTATTTGTGATGAGAATCTTTCTTAAATGGGGCTTCTTTTCTACAATTGACAACAACAACTGTTTCCTATTTGTGATGAGAATCTTTCTTAAATGGGGCTTCTTTTCTACAATTGACAACAACAACTGTTTCCTATTTGTGATGAGAATCTTTCTTAAATGGGGCTTCTTTTCTACAATTGACAACAACTGTTTCCTATTTGTGATGAGAATCTTTCTTAAATGGGGCTTCTTTTCTACAATTGACAACAACAACTGTTTCCTATTTGTGATGAGAATCTTTCTTAAATGGGGCTTCTTTTCTACAATTGACAACAATAATTGTTCACATATTATATCGTGTTGATGTTGTTTCTCAAAATGTATATGAGCTACATCTGGTAATGGAGATCGTCTTGAAGCTCAACATTATCGGAGGGTTGAACTTTGATAGTTGCCTTTCACAAGCGATGATTGCGACATCGTTAGACGGTTTTTGTCTTCTTGATGATGGAACTTGCGCTGTATTTGATTATGGCGAGTAAAAAAACTGCGCTGGTCATCAGCCTCACTCTCTCGTCCCGAGCTACTTTGTACCATTGGCAGGACTGGAGGCAACTCAGGATGCAGACACTCTAAACAGAAACAAAAATGTAGGAATACGTTTCGATGCAGGAAAGAAATTCGGGTACATTAATTTTAACTTCCTGACACTAATCATGGCTAAATGGGAATTTCGAAATACTTTATCATGTCAGATATGTTCTTCATTTTGATTGTATACACAATGGCATTTTTTTACCACAGATTATGGGAAACAATGAGTTTACGACAGATGACAAGCCGTTATCACTTTTCTTCTTCTTCTCATTCAAAAGTCGTTATTTTCACTTATTTTTTCGTTTATTTGCAATTTCTCCCCACCCCTCTCCTTCACCAAATAGGCGGTTATTTTGGTAATATTATGGCATATTTAATGGCGTGTTTACCATCTTGCTTGCATTTCAGTTGTTTTGGGATTAGATCTGTTAGGAGGGGGGGGGGGGAAAGTTATTTTGGTGTTGTTTATACAGGCTACATGTCACAATAATAGCATTAATTTTACAAACATGTGTTATTATTTTGTTAGTAATGACTTTAGTGAATTTCTGTGTATATTATCGGTAACAGGCAAATTAGACGGTAGTTCTACAGATGTCATGTATCTCCTTTTTTTGTGGATGAGAACCGTTTTTGAGGACTTCCACTGGTAGAAGCTGATTAGAGGCAATTATTAAACAACTTCGACATACAACTTGATGAACATTAGCCTAGAAACAAGCCATATACAGAAAAGGGTTCTCCACTACTGACCACCACCACACGATCAATCAACTGCGCATGTGAACGGCACATACTCACATGTACTGTATGTATCGATTACGAGAAAGCCTTTGACAGTATCGAGACCAATGTTGTAGTAAATGCTCCCAGAAACTAGGGCATCTTTGAAACCTAAATCGGACTGATTGAGAAAACTAGATTACAATACAGCCATCACACTATACCGAAAATCAGTATAAGTTGCGATAGCAACACTTACCCCAATGCTATTTATAGCGGCTCTCGTAGAGATTTTCCAACAATTACATTGGATCAACAGAGATGTAAATATAGAAGGCAAATGGCTCACCCATTTACGATTTGTAGATGACATCGTGCTCATCAGTTATACAACTGAGGAAGCTCAACAATCCTCGAATGGCCTAAATGAGATCAGCAGAGCCGCTGGTCTGAAGATAAATAAAAGTAAAACACAAAGCCTCAGAAACCCTTACTGCCTAAAGCAGAACATCAAGCTAGGAGAAGAAACCGTCGAGGATGTCATCTACTATATCTACATAGGCCAAGAGATGAATGCCAACCACAAAATCGACCACGAAATATCTAGACGATGAAAAGCAGTTTGGTTTTAATTTAGCTCCATTAAGCCAATACTAAAAGAGATGAAAGAAACCACGGCAAGAGAAAACACTTTCAATTCCAGAAATGATTTACGAATGCAAAGTGTGGAACTTGCGGGAAACAGATGCCAAAAAATTCATTCATTCATTGAGCAATGGGACGGCGCGTACTAAAAATGTCGATACGGGATAAGATCCGAAACAAAGAAATTCGACATCAAACTTTGTTTCGAGGTGTTGTGGAAGCAACGATATCACGCAAACGTTGATGGTGCTGGACTTGTGGTACGTATGCCTGACAACAGGTGGACACAAAGAACAACGTTTTGGTGACCATATGTCTGTACACGTCCACAGGGCCGCCCACCTATGTGATGGCGAGATGGACTGACCAAAGACCCAGGCCAGCATTGGTACAGCGTTGCATAAGATCCGGACACATACATAATATTGTTGGTTCCCTCACATACGGCACATCTGACGAACTGACGCCAGGGATAATCTGTATTGTGAATGTGTTATAATTTTTTTTTAAATACGTTGATACACAATATTCAATTTTTATAAAGAGCATTCAACAAATCGTTTTGTTATAGATCAAATAGATTCTCTGGCAGATCAACAGTTATGACGTATGTCAGTAGTGGAACGTTGACAATTTACATGGTTTGGGCACGTCATGAGACATGACTACATCTAAAAAATATTATTGCAGGGAACAGTTGCAGGCGGAAGGAAGCGAAGAGGACAACAAAAATCATGGGTTGATAACATCAAAGAAGGGACAGAACATGATGTTTCTACTCTACTAAATCATTTTTATAAACTCAGAATGCTATTTCACAGGCCTTTCCTGTACGAGTGTCGAGATGTTTAAGGTCTTCTTGTAACTCCAGATGTGCTACAGTTCCCACAAGAGACAAGGTCCGTTGACAACAGCCTGGTTTCTACACGTGGGGTTCAAATTGCTTACATTAAGGTCAGGTATAACATAGTGCCCACGATCCTACCTTGAAACAGGCTGTCTTAGCCTGGCCAAGAAGGTGGGGATCGACAATGTAATCCCCGTATGGGTGATCCTACTGAGAAGCTTTACATTGCACTACAGCAAGGCATTCCCAGATCCACCTTCTTTTATACGTCACATGATGCAATAACAGCTAGTGTAAACCTGTTTCCAGAAAACATTAATCAACAAGGAATTAATCAGATATTAGGTTAACACAAAACACAAACAACAATCTACTCAGCGTTAGTTCCACAAGAGCAAACATGTAGAATTCTTGAGACGCGCTGCATGGTTTCCAAAACCTACATGTCTTCACCAAAAGATGTCTCATGAGTGGACAAGTAAGTATCTTTACGATTTATTACTTACTTGCTTAGTTTACTCTGGAGCATGGGAGTCGACGTAGCGCAGGCGTTAGTGCACTGTCTTCTCAGAAGAGCAATTGGGGCTCGGTTAACAGTTGGTGCGGGACTTTTTCCGATCGCAAAGGTTCTACCAGGGTCGACCCATCCCTCAAAAATGGCGTACCAGAATAATCTGGAAAAGTAAAGGAGGCCGACATTATGTTGACCACAACACCTCAAATGTGCTGATGGTCAAGAACAATATGGGTCTTATCACAATATTGCCAATATCCTAAGCGGCGTGAAATCCGGATGTTTGCTTTTTACTTTACTACTCTGGAGCATAGATGTTTATAAATCCTGGTCAGTAATCTTGGACAGTTCTTCGTTTTTTTTCTCTATTTGTCATTTACAAAAAGGAAAAAAAAAAAAATGCACATTATCGCGTTTTTTCTTGCTACCTTCAAGTAGTACGCATTTTCAGAAATTGATAAGCAAGTAAGCTCCAGGAAATGATGTCATCACAAATGAAATGATTAAAAAGACTAGATCAAGGGGCAAGAAGAAAACTCATGAAAATTTTCAACCAATTATGGAGCACGGGTAAGATCCTAGACCAGTGGCGGGAAGCTATCATTGTCCCCATCAGAACACCAAAAAAGGACAAGACAAGCAAGGAAAGCTATAGGCATATAAGCCTGCTCAGCTGTGTTGGAAAAGTCATGGAAAAAATGGCAAACGCAAGACATAAAATATCTGGGGAAAAAACCAGCTCCTACTCAATTCACAGTCAGCCTTTATGAAAAACCACAACACAGAAGACCAACTAGTGTACCTAACCCAAGAAATAGAAACTGCATTCCAAGGTAAGGAAAAAGTACTTGGGGTCTTTGTGGATATGGCAAAAGCTTTTGACAAGATATGGAGAGAAGGACTCCTCCTAAAACTATTAAACAACAAAATAGAAGGGAGAATGTACAATTGGATACTAGATTTCCTCCGATACAGAACAGCAAGAGTGAAATTAGATGGATCACTGAGCCATAGAATAACTCCAACAATGCGTACCCCAGGGAGGAGTCATCTCCCCTATCCTCGTTATCCTGTTCTTAAACGATATAACGGGAAAACTCCCAAAGAAAGTATCTAGTGCCCTACACGCTGACGATTTTGCAATGTGGAGTGCTGCAGAAAAACTACTAACAGCTAAAAAACAGAATGCAGACAGCACTGGACACTGTTGTAAAGTGGGTTACAGATTGGGGATTGCAGATTAACATCTCAAAGACAATTACAACATGCTTATCACTGTCCAACACCAAGGAGGAAGCAAACCGTAATCTAAATTGCAAAGAGCTTGTATAAGAAAATACCACTGTGTATCTCGGAGTTAAAAGGAACAAGAGACTCGCATGAAGGGAACACATCAGGAGAAAGAACAAAAAGCAACCAGAAAACTATCCCTTATGAAGAAGCTGGCCGGAACAAGCTGGGGTGCAAATAGCAACATCTTTTAAAATGTATATACTGGCACAGTCAGGCCAGTACTTGATTACGGCATGGCAGCCTGGACCACAGCATCAAAAACAAACACGGAACGCCTAAACAAAATTCAAAACTCGGGCTTAAGAATAATAACAGGAGGAATGAAGACTACACCGATCCAGGCAATGGAGACATATACAAATATAAGACCCCTAAATACTAGACGAGAGGAAAGAGTGCTGACACATAGTGAAAATATGCTACGCATGCCTGATCATCCCATACATATCAAACTAAAACACCCAGTTAAAATTAAGCTAAAGAAAACCAGCTTCATCCATATATCAAACCACCTACACCAAAAATATGGAGAACTAATACCCAACCAACCTGCTGAAATATAAATGCTTATTAACTATGAAGAGCCAAGCTGCAACATAAACAACATGGCAATAAGTACAGAGATACCAGTAATCAGAAGAAAAGAACAATACAGTGTCCACGAGCTGAAAACTTTAGCACAAGCAATGATTGAGGAGAAATATAATACCAAGGAATGGACACAGATGTACACATATGGTTCAGCAGAGGGGACAGGTCGAAACGGGAGAGGAGGCATTTTCATAAGACACAAAAGTTGAAATATAACAGAAGAGGCCCACTAGCCAGGAAAGTCGTCCACAAACCTCAGAGCAGAATCTATAACCCTTCTGCGAAAACTAAGAATATAAAACAGAAAGGCCACCACCAATAACAATAGATGTATTCACAGACTGCAGAGTACTATTATAGGCAATACAAAAAAACAAACAACGAACCACTGTTATCAGAGATCAGAGCAGAACTAGGAAAGCTCAAGAGATCCTCAACAATAGCGCTCCAGTTGCTACCATTCCATTGGGGAATCAAAGGAAACAAGAGAGCTGACGCTCTAGCAAAAGATGGCAGCAAAAAGGCACAATTTAATCATCAAATACCCTACAGAGAGATCAAGAACATCATCAGAAATAGTATATACACCAATGGAGAGAAGACAGAAACATAAGCAGTACACCAGACCCAATTCACCAACTCAAAAGAAATCAACAAACTATCTTATTTCGCTCGAGAACTGGACACTACAGACTACCACAACATCTATACCGACTAAAGATCTCACACACCGATGTATGTCCCTGTGGAACAGGAGGTCTGAATCCTGAACACACTGTACATGAATGCCCACTCTATAGTGAAATGAGATACCAGACCTGGCCAGAGGGTGCGGAGCTGAGACAAAAGCTGTGGGGCAGCCGCTGCTACCTGATGAAGACTACAGACTTCATCATGGTGACTGGCTTGCAGATATAGCATCACCAAAAGATCTTGATGTTAGACTTCGCTCCCTATCTTCAGACTTACACTCTGGTCCAGCTGATCAGTATGTTTTACCTGACCTTGATGTTAGACCTCGCTCCCCATTTTCAGACACACTCTGGTCCAGCTTGATCAATATTTTTTACCTGACCTTGATGTTAGACTTCGCTCCCTACCTTCAAACTTACATTCTGGTCCAGCTGATCAAAATGTTTTACCTGACCCTGATGTTACACTTCGCTCCCTATATATCTTCAGACTTACACTCTGGTCCAGCATGACCAGCGTGTTTTACCTGACCCTGATGTTAGACTTCGCTCCCTATCTTCAGACTTACACTCTGGTCCAGCTTGATCGGTATTTCACCTGACCCCGATGTCACATTTCGCCTTCTACCTTCAGACTTACACTCTGGTCCAGCTTGACCAGCGTGTTTTACCTGACCCTGATGTTAGACTTCGCTCCCTATCTTCAGACTTACACTCTGGTCCAGCTTGATCAGTATTTCACCTGACCCCGATGTCACATTTCGCCTTCTACCTTCAGACTTACACGCTTGTGAAACTTTAAGAAGCACTTCGCCATGAACACGATACGTACTGAGAGCTCATGCCGTGTCATTTTTGTTGTGTATTTAAAAGGATGATACATATATACGTAACACACATGAACAGGAACATAAAAGAAAGGTTTCCGCCCTTCTTTATAAGATGTCAGTACCAAACCAGTCGGCACAACCCCACCGTAGTGACAGATCTAGCATTGTGACCAACTCTATGTCCACACCTGAACAAAGGAGTCTGGCACGACAGGTAATTCCAGCCAGTGAGACGAGGACTTGAAAACCCGAATCTGTCAGACGCGTGTCCTGATTGGACGAGCCGGGAACTGTCAACGATACGCATGTTGACAGAACGATTACCAAGCTGACTTAAAACTATCGGACGTGTCTGATAAGAGCGACCCTGAGCAACACCCAGTGGCTCTTACTTCTGCGCGACTCCCGCTCTGCGAGTCATAGTGGGAACTTGATAGGCCCGAGAGAGTGATAATAATTCTTTCCTGATGGGTTGTCGCTGATTGTTCATGGAAAATTCAAGGGATGCATTTATGGCGCCTGTGTTTCGTTCTGTGGAAGTTACTGTAAGTGTTATTTGTGTAATTGTCTTCTTGCCTTGTCACCTTTACGTTCCAAACGAAGCATACGAGACAACTGCTGTTGAACTCACATAAAGGAAACATATTTCAGAGCGTCTGCGCGTGCTGTTGCTGTGGTAGCTGCTGTTGCAATTATTTTACATGATGAGGTTGTTAGCCTAATGCACATCCTTCTTTTGTCGCTTTTTACATCAGATTTTAAAGGCGATCTGTGACTATTCCTTCCTTGTCGGGTACGTGACGGACTTGTTGCATTGATGATATATTGTGTAGTCAGACAGTAATAAGTATGATACTGGTAAATGGGGACCACAACTAAGCTTTTACAAACATCATGATATCTGAAAAGAACTAGAAGTTAATAACTTAAAATATTTATAGTCGTGCAGATGAAGGGACGAAAGATCTATCACATAAATTAGACATGCCTCGAGATGGCTACATCCGCCATGTAAATGTTGAATGTAATCGCGAAAAGCAACGTCAGCCCTGCAGTGCAAATCAAGCTAAATGAATCATTAGTAATGTATTTTTATTTATATGGTGTGAGGGAATATAAACATGCCAGAAAGGATAGAAAGACGAGCGACAAAGCTGATAGTGGGAGTCCAGAATTACAGTTATGAGGAAAAACTGGCCTACACTGTCTAGAGAAGAAAAGAATTCGATATGACTTAATGCAGGTTTATAAAATAATAAAATGAGCGGATAACTTAACTTAACTTAACGTCTTTATACTGGTTTAGAAGACTCTGCAGAGTCTGTATACAACCAGTTCCAATTACATCACCTTGCTCTAGAAGCTGTACGCATCCAATCTGTTCTTAAATGCATTAACATAAATTAGACTATAACACGTTTTTTGTCAAAATTCAACTACTTACAAGAACAAGAGGACACAGGTACAAAATAATTAAAGAAAGGTCCAGATTAGACATTAGGAATCCTTTTTTTTAGTCAGAGAGTTGTAAATGCTTAGAATGCATTGCCACAGGGAAAAAGTGGAGACAGGGTCAATGAATGCATTCAAAAATATATTGTTTGTGCATAGTTTTTAGATCAAGGAAATGTAAAAGAAACTCTGCAGTCTTCTAAACCAGTGAAAACATATTAAGTTAAGTTGAGTTAAGAGATCTGAACGTTACCAGTTGATGTGGAAAGAAGGATACATACTTTTGAATATAAATACCACAGAAGCATTTTGCCGATTTTTATAAAGAGCATTCAACAAATCGTTTTGTTATAGATCAAATAGATTCTCTGGCAGATCAACAGTTATGACGTATGTCAGTAGTGGAACGTTGACAATTTACATGGTTTGGGCACGTCATGAGACATGACTACATCTAAAAAATATTATTGCAGGGAACAGTTGCAGGCGGAAGGAAGCGAAGAGGACAACAAAAATCATGGGTTGATAACATCAAAGAAGGGACAGAACATGATGTTTCTACTCTCATTCTCAGGGCTGAGGATAAATACCTATAGAAAACGTTGTGTGTTGATGTCTCTATCAAGGCATTAATACGATCCAAGGAGAGCCGTATGTACACCCATAGCCGTATGTACACCCAAAGCCATATGTACACTCATAGCCGTATGTACACACAGAGCCGTATGTACACCCAAAGCCGTATGTATACACAGAGCTGTACATACGGGGGATAAATAAAGTCCCATATCAGAAACTACTGTCGGGGATGATGTGTTGAAGACTTCATTATAGTAAGCCAGAACATGAATGAGGTGGCGTTGCCAGTCCCCTATCTAACTGCCTGATTTCGTTAACCGTATGCCACGTCCGCATTTACCCATAAACCCTCGATACAGCTGGTTCGATTGGAGCGTGTCGGTAGAGGGAAATGACCCCGTACTGGATCGTCTACGTTCTGTTTGATAGCCAGCTGTAATGGCAAATACAAATCTATGGAAGAAATCCGCCAACAACCAAATACTGCAGGGATTAGTGGCGAGAACGTGGGGATGGTTGGCACACATTCTCAGAAAAAAAAACTGGCAGCATAACCTGATATACGCAGGATTGGAACCCACAGGGAAAGAGACCAATGGTACGGTCAAGGAACTCAAGGTGGGGAACGGTCAGATCTCGTTGACAGAACTCAAGAACTCTGCACATAATTGGAATAGATGGAGAGTAGCTGTTGTGGCCCTTTGTTCCAAACGGAACGAGACGGATAAATGATGATACTTGAAAGTGTCGAGACTAGATCACTAATCCACACACTCTATTGATGGGAGAGACACGCGATCTAACTGCAATGCCAAATACATTTGTTGAAATTTTTGACTTTACTAGCCTGGATTGCTGGGGTCTTAACCGGAAACAAATAGTATGACCACTGCACGTCCATGTACGTGGTGAAAGGCGACGAAGGAGATGTGTGAATAGCAAACCAGGTTCTTTTCAGACAAAATACAACTTTATGAACAACGGTCATTCTAACAGACTCCGGGAACGTACTCCACGTCATATTAAGCCTCAAACAAGACCGACTCAAGGAACGTACTCCACGTCATCTTAAGCCTCAAACAAGATAGACTTTCACACGAAATAAATATAACATCGGGTTGCTATCCAAAACAAAAATGTGTCCTACGGTGGATTCCAGTCCACTGCCGGATCCTTGGCAACGAGAAGACAGATGGGCTCGCAAAAACCGAAGTTGGCGGCATGCACTCGGCATCCACATAGCTATAAAGAAGCAAAGACACTCATCAAACGATCCATCCACAGAGCAATAAAGAAGCAAAGATACTCATCAAACGATCCATCCACAGAGCTATAAAGAAGCAAAGACACTCATCAAACGATCCATCCACAGAGCAATAAAGAAGCAAAGATACTCATCAAACGATCCATCCACAGAGCTATAAAGAAGCAAAGATACTCATCAAACGACTCACGAGGACAGAATGAAAAGACCAGCACAAAGAATACATGCCAGAAAGTGGTAGCATAGACAAACTCAGTAGAGATTGGCAGACAAAGATCGTTTGACTTTTAACGGGACACGCAGACTCATTGCCCACCTCAACAGAAGGGGTCTAAGAGAAACCGCTACATGCGACTGTGGAGCACCAACGCAAACACTAGAACATATCCTACAGAACTGCCCCACTTATCCAGACTAAAGAGAGAAAGTCTGGCCCGGGCAAGGGGCCATGCTCAAAAAGCTGAGGGGAACCAGCGAAGACCTGCAACGCAGTCTTCTTCGTGAAGCTCACCGGGCTAGACGCATACGATCGGTCCATCGAAGGAAAGGAAGTGTGAACGGGGTTAGCATCAATATCTACAGGTACATTACTATAGAGACTACCACTGCAAGAGCCAACACACTGCCTGGTTGCAGTCTTCCTGCAAGGATCATTCTATGGTGAGGCTTCTATATTTGATGACAAACTAAGCTCAGTAGAAGCAGAAGAATACGACACGACTCTGCTTTATTAGGGTTTGCCTCATTTTGTCAAGATCAAATGACAGACAACTCGATGTGGAAGGCAAGGGAAACCACCACATCAGATTCCTCAGGAAGGTTTATGATATGTCACAACATATAAATCTCCCTACCGGTAAATACAGATCCTTGGATAGTCCAGGTATCACGCCGGCACGAGAGGAAGCAAAGCCTCTCGGATAGCCATCAAGCGAAATCCTTGTTTCAATATAAGTACGTGGAATGTTCGTACAATGATGAAGACGGGAAAGTTGGAGAGCATCAAAATGGAGACGAGAAGACTACAAATAAATAAACTTGGATTGAGTGAGACACGTTGGAGAGATGAGGGAGAATATCAAAGTGAGTAATAATATAATATGATTGAGTGAGACACGTTGGAGAGATGAGGGAGAATATCAAAGTGAGTAATAATATAATAGGATTGAGTGAGACACGTTGGAGAGATGAGGGAGAATATCAAAGTGAGTAATAATATAATAGGATTGAGTGAGACACGTTGGAGAGATGAGGGAGAATATCAAAGTGAGTAATAATATAATAGGATTGAGTGAGACACGTTGGAGAGATGAGGGAGAATATCAAAGTGAGTAATAATATAATAGGATTGAGTGAGACACGTTGGAGAGATGAGGGAGAATATCAAAGTGAGTAATAATATAATAGGATTGAGTGAGACACGTTGGAGAGAAGATGGAGAATATCAAAGTGAGTAATAATATATAATACACTCAGGATATGTCAATAAACACGGAAGAATAACCTGCATACTGGATAATAAGTCAGCAGCTGACCATACACAACCACAGGTTAATGACTGAGAATGGCTTATCATCCGGTAGACACAGTCATAATACAAATATATATGCCCACATCAGCACACGATGAAGATGAGATAGAAGAGATTCGTCTTTGTTTTCGAGCGTTTCCATCTGTTTTTTTTTATGGAGAGGGTGGTGGTGCGGGTGGGGGTGTAACGGTCTGAATTCATTTATAGAAGGATTAATTGCTTGTAAAAGCCTACAGTCTGTGACGTAATCCTTATGTCCACATCCACACAACGTATTCTGTGTTTAAGTACATTTATAATCACATAGATTATTGATTATTTAGAGCTGAGGCCGGGGAAACATTTTCTGGTATTACTAAAATATATATTTATGTCAAGTTATATTTAGCTCCACCCCTTTCAATCCCCTCTTCCAATCCCCTCTTCCAAACCCCAAAATGGGCCCACGCCACAACACCTCCTCCTCCCTTAAGCCTTCAAAGTAAACAAAAACAAGCTAATTCTTCTAATAATTAAGAATGTATTGCTTTCAAAGCGAACTGATAACTATTTTTCATTTGCTTACGGTTTTGTTAAGCATCAATCGATTTACAAATTCTGAAGGTCAAATTTAAGACTATCCAAATGACTTTAAATTGATATAATTTGACCTACATAATATTTTTGTTGTAGGTTCACAAATTTTGAATGGGAAACAAAAATGTTGTAATTTTCTAAAATAGTCACAACTTCGCTTGACGTAAAATCCTAAAACAAACTGTATCTACTTTTATCTGGATTTTTAAAAGCCTTCATGACTCCCAGCATTCTTACTTCTATCATTAACGGGTAATATACCGGTTTTCCGATCTCTGATTTAGAAAATCAAGTGGCCGATTGGTTAGATTACATGTTTACTAGGCACGATGATATGGGTACAATTCTGCATGAGCATTTATGATTTTATCTATCGGGAGGTTGAAGCAACCTTGCCTGAAAACGTTCCGGCAACACCAAGACAAGTAACTGTTTTCTTCAGTCATATGGACTCTTCAAAAATAATGTTATATTTTGTTTATTGAATGTTTAAACATATTTTTAAAAGGAAAAGTGAAACCGTCCGGCATATTGTTTATCGCTTTAATAATATTGAACCATGTCAACGTCACCAAGACACGTAGAACAATATTGAATGTAGCAGATGCGTAGAAAATAGACATGTATAGCAAAGGTCTGAAATAAGATAAAATCGTAATACATTAACAGATATGCGGCATGGGAAAATAACAAATGAGAGATTCAAAACAATCCTTTAGACAGCTAAAAATGAAAAGACTGGGTACATTAATTGCTCACATAGAAGGAACTATGCAAATATAAGTTGTAGAATCACGTATTCTGTTTATATTGACGCAGACTAAAAGCAATGTAATTACGCTTACGTTTGCTGAACCTAAAGAAAAAGCCATTGTATTATTTGTTCAGTAAACCTCTGGAATAAGTTGTCATAACATGTTGATATTTCTTACAGAATAACAAACTTGTTTGTTCATAATCGTAAACAACAGACAACTATATTTATAATTTTATTTCACGTAGAAAGAGCGCGCACACGCATATATATATATATATATATATATATATATATATATATATATATATATATATATATATATATATATATACTTAATTTTGACAAGTAGAAAACATAATAATGCATAAATAATTTTGACACATAGAAAGAGCGCATTTATATTATATACATAGATAATTTTTACACGTATGAAGAGCGTAAATATATATTTACATATATATATATATATATATAAATATATTTACACACACACACACAAACACACACACACACACACATATATAAATATATATATATATATATATATATATATATATATATTTATTTATATATATAATTTTAACAAGTAAAAAACGCATATATATGCATTCATAATTTTGACATATAGAAAGAGCACATGTATATACATGTATAATTTTGACATAAAGAAAGACTGCACATATATATATATTTTTTTTTTTTGACACGTAGAAAGAGCATGTAAATTTATATATAAACAAATATAATTTTGATATAAACAAAGAGCACATATATATACATATATAATTTTGATATGAAGAAAGAGCACATATATATACATATATAATTTTGACATAAAGAATAATGCACATATAAACATACATAATTTTGGCACGTAAAAAGAGCATATATATTTATATATATATATATATATATATATATATATAATTTTGACATGTACAAAGATATATATATATATATATAATTTTGACATAAGAAAAAGATGACAAGTGGATGTCTTGTAGCTTCATTCATATCTATCGGTATTTATGAGGGTAAATTATATTGTACACTAGTTTTCTGGGGTGTGTTTTACATCTATACAATTCAATTATGTATCGGTGTGACAGCATATACAATAAAATACTACTGATGTGTTGTCAGTCTACTTCGGAGATCTGGTTCTTTTCCACTGTGCAATTACGATGTTTATCATTTTTCTTCTTCTTCTTCTTCTTCATCGTACGCTGTTTACAGCGATATTTACGTTGCACTGTTCTATTTTGTTAAGCCTGTGGCTCAGTGCATCCGATTTCAACAGGCGTTTCTGTAGGGTTGCCCTCCTTAGCCTTTGGCTGTCTCCAGCCTAACTGCAAGGCAGCAGTTGGTTTATCATTCAAAGTCTCAGCGAACCATCCGGTACACAGAAAACAATACGTTCCAACAATCTGAAAAGCACATTTATTAAGTTCTGACTCGACTATTTCCTGGCAGCCCTCATTCATTGATTCATTTAGAAACTATACATATTTTTTTAAACGCTTCTGTAATTCAGCTTAACTTAACATCTTTATACTGGTTTAGAATACTGTTTTCCATTTCGTTAACTTAAAAGGTAAAGCACATTGCTGTTTGGGATGAAGTGTTAGACGCTTTGTTGTACGAGACCACAGCTTGTTAATAAGGTTAGGTGGCCAGGTCCTCTCCTCGCTGCATTTCATTCACTAACAGTGAGTTAGGTACGCATTTACATCTGATTCCATTGCTGAGTGCTGGTAACGGAGTGGTCATTACTTGATAATAAACAAGTGAATGGAAATTCCTGGGCTAATAAATAAACCAAGTAGCGACATCAACCGCAAGGGCAAGAATATTACAAAGACTCGGAAAACAAACTCCAGATTACATAACAAATATGCCCCAAGCAACTCAAAACATATACATTAGATAACAAACAAACATATACACCAAAGACGGAACATGTACAACAAATAGAAAATATATATACACCACACAGAAAAGATATACACCAAACAAAAAACATATACATCAGATAATATAAAATATATACATCAGACAACAGAAAAAATATACGCTGGATAACATTAACAAATATGAACCAGACAACAGAAAACATATACACCAAGCATAAAACATATACACCAGACAACAGAAAGCATATACACAAGACAACAGACAAACATATACACCAGACAACAGACAAACATATACACCAGACAACAGAAAACATTTACACCAGACAACAGACAAACATATACACCAGACAACAGAAAGCATATACACAAGACAACAGATAAACATATACACCAGACAACAGACAAACATATACACCAGACAACAGAAAACATATACACCAGACAACAGACAAACATATACACCAGACAACAGAAAACATTTACACCAGACAACAGACAAACATATACACCAGACAACAGAAAGCATATACACAAGACAACAGACAAACATATACACCAGACAACAGACAAACATATACACCAGACAACAGAAAACATATACACCAGACAACAGACAAACATATACACCAGACAACAGAAAACATTTACACCAGACAACAGACAAACATATACACCAGACAACAGAAAGCATATACACCAGACAACAGACAAACATATACACCTGACAACAGACAAACATATACACCAGACAACAGAAAACATATACACCAGACAACAGAACAGAACATAAAGTAAAAGACATAGAAAACTGGAACTATAGACCTCTGTGTTACAGATGCGCCTCGCTGTAATAACAAAAGATAAGTAAGGACATTGTTCCAACTAAACTGCACACATATAAAAAGGGATTTCTCTGTATTTCAACCCATTCGTCGCTAAAACTGACTGTTCCTAAGTACTTTCATCATCATTATCAGCATGCGATGTTGTGTGAAATTGACTTCCAGATATCTGAGGGTCATCCATCTCTTATTTCCCACTAAGTGAGACACATTTGTTATTGTTTTAGCTCAATACGTCATGCTTGTTTCTGCTCGTCTTCTGTTCATTACCTGACTCCCACGCTGATAAGCTTAATGATTATCACTATGAGATGTTCTGTTACTTGAAATACACACAAAGGGAAATCATAAACACTGCTGTTTCTAAAAAAATATCACAATAATGAAAATAAATAGAGAAAATGCCTAACACTGTATATAATTTTTTTATAACCACAGTCAAAGGACCTTTAAAGTAAATAAATAATATATAAATATATAATACATAAATAGCAATAATATAATGTTAAAATATATAAATAAAAAATATATAAATATAATATATATATATATATATAATTAAAATGTTTTTAAAAAAAATACATAAATAAATAATAAATAAAAAACAAATATATAAATAACAAATATGTTTTTTAAAAGATATATATATATATAAACAGAAAATTTATAAGAAATAAATTTTCAATAACGGATATATCAATATGAAAACAAATGTATTTCAATAAAATGTAAATATTTATAGACACAAAATATTTAAATAAATAATAAAGCTTGAATAAATAAAAAAAATATAGAAATGAAAAATTTATAAAACAAATAAATATGTAAAAAAATATATATGAATAACAAATACATGAAAAAAACAACCTATTTTTACAAACATAAAGAAACAAATATATAAATAACAAATATATAAATTAGAAATATATACATAACATATATATATATATATTTATATATATATAAAATATATAAACAGCAAATATATTTAAAAAAATATAAATATCAACTATATAAATAACAAAAATATATATAAAATATATAAACTGGAAATATATAAAAAATAAATATATAAACAACAAATATATAAATATCCATAAAAATAAAAATGTATAAATAACAAATATATAATAACAAGTAAATAAATAACAAAAATTATAATAATAAACAAAAATTGCAAATATTTTTAACATACATTATTATAACAACATAATTATAACAAATATTCAAATAATACATATAAGTAACAAATCAATGAATACAAAACTTATGTACTAACTATGAAAATAACAAATAGATGATGATGAGGAGGATATAATCTCTTTCGCGGTGAGCTGGCATCTCTTGACATCCCCATAACTCCCCAACAAAAGCACACGTCCTCCACAATTGTTGTAGTGATGTGTTGAGTATGGTGGGGTGTGGTGGCAGCAGCATGTTCCGCAGATCAGCCAGCCTTGGGCACAAAGTCAGGAGGTGCTTGACTGATTCCTCGTGGTCATGGCAGAATCTGCAGTTTGGTTCACGTAGTGGGTATAATCTATTCAGATGTTTGTTGAAGATCAAACTCTGGTCTCTTCGTTTCGGTTTCTTGGCTGGGTTCTTGGGATCTGGTTTTGCTTGGTTTTTGAAATATACTCGGCTTGTCTGGGATGTGGCCCATTGATCTAGCCACTCCTGTCTATAGTCATTGTTCAGGATTTGTTTGCAGGATTGTAGTGTGATGCTAGTGGCTGTGGTAGCATTGCCCCGCTTCTGGCCAGCTCATCAGCCTTCTCATTTCCTGGGATTCCGACATTGCCTGGAAGCACTACTTCCGATCATAAGAGGTGGATAATTGATCAATTAATTTGTGGATGTTTTTAACATCTGGAGACATTCTGTTTTTCAAGGCTTGGAGCGCAGACTGAGTCTGAGAAAACAACGATCTCCTCAGGCTGTATAGTGCCGCTTTCAAAATCTGAGATTATTCGGCACAAAGCTTTTTCTATTCCTATTATTTCTGCTTCGTAATTAGAACAGGTCTCTCCACAGGGACCATATATGCGGGGGTGGTCTTCTTGGTTCAGGTTATAGTATTTAATTACAACGTCATATCCATCGTTGGTGGTAGCCCCGGTGGCAGATCCATCTTTGTATACTTGGATATTTTGTCGGTATGAGTCTATAGTTTCCAAAGCAATAGTTTTCAGCAAAGATGGTAGAGTGTTCCTGTCAGCAGAGGTGTCGGAGAGTACAGTTCTTACTGTGGGGGTAGTCGCCTGCCAGCAGGCGATTCATCATTGATGACCGCCATATGCCTTCTACCTTCTGGCAGATTGTGTTTATCGATATTGTCTTGCGCCTTTTTTTAAAGAAAGATGTCTTTTTTATTCTATGCTTTTGGTGCCAATGTTCTACCATTTTCCTATTATCCTCCGTAGTGTCCATTCTTGAGTATCTTTCACGCATTTCCACGACAGAGCGTTCTGTTCTTATGTTTCGAAGTTCGTTGTTAGAGTTAATTTCACATGCATCTGTCGGCGTTGTTTTTATGGCACCACTTATAAACCGCAGAGCGTGATTTTGTACTCAGTTCAGCTTGTGTAAGAGGCTTTTGCTTGCAATGACTTGGAGGGGGAGTGAATAGTCAATCACTGAACGGATATATCCAATGTATAACTGGCGTAGTGAATATTGATCTGCCTCTCATCCATAAATAGATAGGTGATTGGTGAGTCTGAGCCTTGTTGATGCTTTTTCAAAAAGCTTGTCTATATGGGATTTCAAAGTGAGTCTACGGTCAAGCTCGACTCCGAGGTATCTCGAGGTTTTGTCATACGTTAATTTCACTCCTTTTATATTGACATCGATATTTTCCTCTTTAATCCTTTTATTTTAGCTGAACTCAGTTTTCTCCACATTAATTTCAAGCTTCAAAAACTGGCAATATGTAAAAATGGTTGTCAGATTCATGTTCATATTTTTGGTGATGGGTTTCAGATGTTTTCATTTTGTACAAATGACCAGGTCATCCGCAAAGAGTGACTTTTGGCAGGTTATGACATCTGGTAGGTGGTTTATGTACACAAAGAATAATGTACAACTTAGCGCAGATCCCTGAGGCATTCCTTCTTCCAGGGTCCTTTGTTTTGATGTTGATCCCCTGAATGTTGTTCGGATGGTTTTGTTATGGAAGAAACCTTTTAGCCAGCTGTACATTTGCCCTGATATTCCCATTTTTTGCATCTTGAAGAGGAGGCCAGTTCTTCAGACTCGATCGTAGGCTTGTCTGAGGTCAGTGAATGATGCCAGCACATTGTTTTTCTCCTGGAAAGCATCTCCTACCTCTTGGGTGAATCTTATCAGCTGGTCCATTGTCTGTTTCTTTCTTCTGAAGCCTGATTGTTTTGTATTCAGAATATTGAAGCTTTCTAGCCACCAATATAACCTTTCGTTTATCATCCTTTCAGCGACTTTGTCTAGGTTTGAAGTCAGCGAGATCGGACGATAACTTGTTGCTAGGTTTGATAACAAATATATAGATCTACAAATAACAAATATACAATTAACAAACATATAAATATCAATAAATGACAAATATATAAATAATAAATATTTAATGGCAAATCAATTAATGACAAACATATGAATAACACATATATAAATTACAAATACATAAATTACAAATATATAATGACAAGCATATAAATTACAAACATGAATAACAAATATATAAATGACAAATATATAAATAACAAATATATCATGACAAACACATAAATAATAAACATTTGAATATTAAATATAAATATATATTTTTTTTTTGTTGCGTTCGCCTTATTTCTCTAATCTCCAACACGATGTGCGTTGCACTGTGGTTTTTATTTTGCGCCTGTTGGCCCGGTGCATTCGACTTCAGTATGCATTTATGTAAGGGACTGCTTCCTCCTGCATTTTCTAAGGGTTTGCTTCCCTGGGGTAACGGCCGGTGCTGTGATGGGGATTGAACCGAGCACCTTCTAGTTGTGAGCCGTGCCACTTAACCACTAGGCCACGCCGTCCACCCTAATAAATATATAAATGATAAATATATAAATAACAAATAGATAAACAAGAAACATAAAAATAACACCTACATTACTAGATCAATGGATGTCCCGTCCTTCACCGACGGTTGCACCCTTGCAGGTTCCAACTTCTCTTCCAACGGTCTCTGGCATGTACCACGGTGGATAACCAGTGACCGTGTGTAGCATGCGGAATGTTGTTGTGGTATGCAATAAGGTCGGACTAGCGCTGCGGTTGTAGTCCCCGTGGTCGTTCCTTGTCTCTGGAGAACCATGTTACTGTCACTGTGCTCAATCGGTCGTCCGTTATTCGCAGTAAGTTCTCCCTTGTTCTGTTCTTATAAGTTCTTATTGGCTGTGGCTGTTCTTATAAGTTGTTATTGTCTTTGGCTGTACTTATAAGTTCTTATTGGCTGTGGCTGTTCTTATAAGTTGTTATTGTCTGTGGCTGTTCTTAAAAGTTCTTATTTGCTGTGGCTGCTCTTATGAGTTGCTATTGTCTTTGGCTGTTCTTATAAGTTCTTATTGGCTGTGGCTGTTCTTATAAGTTCTTATTTTCTGTGGATGCTCTTATGAGTTGCTATTGTCTGTGGCTGCTCTTATGAGTTGTTATTGTCCGTGGCTGTTCTTCTGATTTGTCTAGCTGTTTGTAGAGTTGTTATTGTTTTTTTCATTACATGAGTCGAAACGAGTACTTTTACCGTGAAAGTTATGGCTCTATAACTGCGCAGCTCGGACTTTTAAAGTGTTGTTTTCATTGACCAAAAGAAGGCTAAACTTCATACACAAATTATCTCATAAAAACGTTACTGCAGTGTTTGCTTGTTAATTATACAACTCTGTTGCTTGAGATGTCCGTGTGGGTACAGGGGCGCTTACAGGCGAGGGTCCTTATTATTGTTATGTGGTGATGATCTTCGTGTTCGTTACGAATGAACGATAGGGCCAAACGTATACCTGACCCATTTATGGTAAGTCAAGAATTTGCAGCGGCGGTTTAATTGCAATGGGTCGACATGATGATGTTGCTAAACTCATGTCCAACATTATAAGTCGCTGTTTATGACATTGAGAACGAAAAGTTTTCTGGGTCAGGTGAGGCACGCTGATCAAGGTTGGATCGAAGAGTAATCACTGTGAGGTGAGCCCTATCGATCAAGGTTGGGGGGAAAAGTGATAAATATAAGAGAAAACATGCTGATCAATGTGTGCACAATGTAATCAAGGGCAAGTTAAACTGATCTAGATCCTCACCTCACCTCTTTCGTGCTCCTGAAAACAGGCTACCTCACAGCAGCCTGACCAACGAAAGGGAATAAACACTGTAGTTCCCATAGTGGTGTGCTTACTGGGGAGTTTCGCATTGCACTACAGCCAAGAGGACCCACCCTAAGTACGCATCGGAACACACCGAAAGCCAATGTAACCAGCTACCGAAGAAACGTCGTAAAACGCATCACGTTTGGCTTCTAATAACAACAGCAACAACACCTGCGACATGCATGGACGGTTTTTGTGATCATCTTCTTTTCGTTATTCACTATGGTAGTATTCTATTTTGTATGTCATGAAAAGTAGCTAAATAGGGTTGTGCATGGGACTAGCAGCGTTATCGTGTACAATTAGATACCACAGAAACCGCTAATTCAAAAACACATAACGGGTTCGACCCGAAAAACTATACCTAAAGTAAAAAGATATTATGGTACTCAGTTTTATTCTTCTTCTTCTTCGTACGCAGTCAGACAGTAACCATTATTTTTTCGAAAAAAGCGGCGGTCATCCTGAGGCTCTCGCCACTGCCATAGAGCTTGTCTTGCAGTTCCACTGGTAATGGCCACATCTGCTCTCTCTGATCCTCGTATGTCGGGCAGTTCTGCAGCAGATGTTCAGCGGTCATTTTACCAGTACCGCACGGGCATTCGTCGGTACACCCTATCTTCAATTTGTTGAATAGGTGGTACCTCAGTCTGTTGTGGCCAGTGCGAAGTCTGAAGACAACGACCTGCTCTCTTCGGTTCAACTGGTAATAGGCATCGTTTTTGGTGTAACCAGTATGTTCGGTTTCCCATTTGGTCGTGTATCTGGCTTTGATAAGCCGTTTTGACTCTTCGTACGTCATATTGGTATCTGTTTGTGGTAGTCTTGCACCTTCTTTTGCCAGTCTGTCTGCCTCCTCGTTGCCTTGGATGTTGCAGTGTGACGGAACCCACTGTACCACTACCCTTTTGGTGCGGACTGCTGGCACAGTTTGCAGAGTGCTGCTCTTAAGTCATTGAGCTCAGTGTTTTTCTGGCTTTTTAGCGCTGTGACTACGGTGAGAGCATCTGTCAGCAGGACTATATGGCTCTCATTTTCACTGTGTGTCACCATTTCTTCCACTGCCGCCCTCAGTGCCTCTGCCTCCGCTCTGAAATTGCTTGTGTACTTACCAGTAGCGAATGACAGTGTTATTTTTCTGCCATTTGGTAGGTTCAGGAATGCTCCTGCCCCTCCGTTCTGTGTAGTGTTTGTTACAGAACCGTCGGTGTATGCATGGGTCCAGTCCATGCTTGGGTAGCTTTTCTTTATGAAGCTTAGGGTAGTATCTCTCCTTTCTTTTTCAGTCTGGTAGTTTTTGTTTGCAATACCTGGTATATTTTCTACCACCTCTGGAAATATATCCTGCCTCCAGGTAGGTTTTCGTACAGTAGTGATGGGTTTTGGTGTTGTTAGTGCGTTTATGGGATCTTCGTGCATCTTTGCTTTGGCTATTTCTGCAAAGTTTCTCCGCTTTAGTTTCCCATTTCCCAAATTGTTTAGTCTCTGGTGCATTGGATGGTCAGTCAGTCTTCGGAGTTTCTCTGACTGCAGCTGGGCTCTGCAGTCTCTTCTATCGGTCATGGATTGCAGTTTTGTAATCTTTTCAAGTTCTACAATTGGCGTTGACTTCATGCCACCTGTTATAATTCTCATGGCTTGGTTTTGAAGTTTGTTAACTTTATCGAAGTTCGCCTTCGCTGCTGTTGTCCATGCCGCAATGCCATACTCGAGAACTGGTCTCACTCTTCCAGTGTACAGTTTCTTTAGTATACCTTCGTCTGCTCCCCAGCTTGTGCCAGCAAGTTTCCTCATGATTGCCATTCTTTCTCTGGCTTTCATTCGGTTTCTCTCAATCTGACTTTTCCATGTCATGCGCCGATCAAATGTCACTCCCAGATAGGTTGGGTTGTCGTTTGGCTGCAGGATTTTGCCATTGAGACTTAATTTGGAACTTTGGGGTTTTAATGAAAGCGAGAATATTGTGCATGTGGTTTTCTCCTCGTTTATTTTGACCAGCCATGAGTTCGCCCACTCTTCCAGCGATGTTAGGGCCGTCTGCATCCGATTTCTTGCTATGGTGAGATTCTTTTCAGAGGTCCACATAGCCAGATCGTCTGCAAACATTGACCTATGGACTCTTCTTGGTATATTCTCTGTGATATCGTTTATATATACCAGGAAGAGTGTGGGTGACAATACTCCCCCTTGGGGTACTCCCTGCTCGAGTGTCACCTTTTTGCTCATCTGCCCTTGTACTTGGACTCTGGCCGTTCTTTGTTTGAGGTAGTGGTTGATCCACTTGTACATCTTCCCACAGACATCACTTCTTCTTAGCTTGACTCTAAGTCCGTCCTTCCAGACTTTGTCAAATGCCTTTTCCAGATCCACCCAAACAGCTACTGTGTGTTTCTGTGCCTGGTAGGCATCTTCTATCTCCTGGGCTATGAGGATGACCTGGTCCTCAGTGGATCTGTGCTGTCTAAAGCCGGCTTGCTGTGGAATTAGTATTCGTTTTTCTTCCAGATGCCACATCAGTCTGGTGTTTATCATCCGTTCCATCAGCTTGCCGACACAGCTCAGTAGGCTTATGGGCCTGTATCCATTTGGATCTGTTTTGTCCTTTCCTGTTTTTGGTACTGGTACCAGTATTGCATCTTTCCATGCCTGTGGTACAATTCCCCTTTTCCAGCTTTGGTTCAGGACCGATAGCAGTTTCCTCTTCGCTGTTTGGCCCAGCCCCATCAGCATTTCGTTTGTTATCCCGTCTTTTCCGGGAGATTTCCTTTTCTTTAGTGTTCTCATAGCCTCTTCCATTTCGCGCATTGTTAGTTTGGCCATCATGTGCTCTTCAGGAGCCGTATTTATGTTTTCGTGTCCCTTTAGCTCTTCGCTAATGTCTGTATGCTTATCTGCAGGGACCTCGATGTGGTTTGCTCTGGCATAGTGATCGACAAAGGCGTTTGCGGCTTTCTTACCTGTGATCAAGTTCTCGCCCTGCTTGATAGTAATTTGTTTATTTGACGGGGTTTCGTCGTTCATGGCTCTGACTAGCTTCCATAGCTTGTTCCCGTCTTTGTCCAGGTTTAGACTTTCCGTTTTATTTTTCCAGCTTTCTCTTGCTGTTTGTTTGAGAGTGTGTTTGTACTTCGCCCCGGCGGCTTTGAGGGCGATGTTTGCCTCCATGGATTTTTCTCGCTCTGCCATGTTCCTAGCATTTGTTACTGCATCTTCCACTTTCTGCAACTCATCATTCCAGTAGGGCTTATAGTTTTTCCTAGCTCCTCTTGGGATGGTTTCAGTGGCGGCTTGCATTATTGCCTTGCTTAGGCTCTCTACCATGGGCTTCATTTTGGTGTTTCGTGTGTTGATAGTTTCACACAGCCCATCTGTCAGGATTGCAAATCTGTCCCAGTCGGCTCGTTTGTAATTCCAACGTGGGAGCGGTTTTGTTTCCTGTGGGCCTACTTCCATGTCAATGGTTAGCCTGATCGGCCTGTGGTCGCTACCTGCCAGTTGGTTTAGCACCTGGCGGTCTATTTTATGGTGTATGTCCTGTGTGGAGAAGGCCAAATCTGGAGTCGAGGTGGTATGCCATGTTCTTGAATAGAAGCTAGGGCTATCCTCCGGCCTATTGATTAGGGAGAGATTTGCATCTATCTCCCAATCTTCCACTTCGTCACCTCTGCTGTCTGTGTCAGAGTATCCCCATCTCTCCGAGTGGCTGTTAAAATCTCCAACTACTATGCAGTTGGAGTCTCTGACCTCCATACTCGAGAGCGATAGGTCTCTATTTGGTGGTCCGTACAGATTGAAAATGCGGAGCTTCGTCTCTTGGGCCATTATGTCAACTCCTACAATTTCTGCTTGTCCGGTGTGATTGACAGATACCGCGCTACTCGGTATGCAGTTTCTGGTCAGTATCAGGACCCCTCCTTTGTGGCCTTCTCTATCTAGACGGAAGGTCTGGTATCCTCTGATTGAGAATTTATGGTTATTGTTGAGGTGCGTTTCCTGGATACATGCCACGTCAATCTTACCTTCATGCAGGTGGTGTGTTAGGGAAAGTTTTTTGTTAATGACTCCCTCCACATTCCACTGTAGTATTTTGAGGGTCTTGAGGTTTTGGCCAATAGAAGTTGCCCCATAGCCATGTGCCTTGACTCCACAACACATGGGTGGGTGACCACCAGTAGTCAAGGGTGGGCCCCTTCGAGGCGTGAGGCCCGGCACTATCGCTGCCTGGCGGGACTCCGCAGGATGAGCGCCATGCGTTTTTCTGATAGGTTGTACTGCCATCATACTGCGATTTACGTTGCACTGTTTTGTTAGGCTTGCGGCCCCGTGCATCCGATTTCAACAGGCGTTTCTGTAGGGATGCCCTCCTTAGCCTTTGGCTGTCCCCAGCCTATCTGCAAGGCAGCAGTTGTTTATGATCAGAGTTGTCTCTCTTATGGAAGTTGTCTTACTAGACTATCGAGTCTTCACTACTCGTGTCTATAGGGTGCAATGATGATATGTGAGGTGATATATGAGATGGACTGGTTTACCCGGAAGAGAGGCAGTCCAGTGTGTCTGTATCCCAGGATCGTCACGTCCTGCCAGAAACGTAGCATTTGCATGTGAGTGGGGTATCTCTTTTTCCTTTTATTTTCTTGGCTTCTATGCAGGGATGGTACGCCTAGCATTCCCCGCCACCTGGGGTGTTGACACAGTGGGGCAGGTGTGCAATGTCCGCTGGTCTGCATCTCTTCTGCGTCCAGCATGATAGTTATATGGCTGATAACGTACAGAGGTAGATATCGTAGCCGGAGTGCATTTAGCCAGAGGACAAGCCTGGTAATGTCACAGAGATGTTGTTCGCCTGGTGTGCGGACAACTCTCATGGTCAGTGGTTTAGTCTTGACAGTTCACAGTGAGGTGGCTGCTCTACTGTTTTCGACACCCCGACCAGGTACTAAGTCTTTGGTTGGTGGTGTCGCACCCAATCGCCTTATAAGTTGTCCGCCCGCTTTGATTGGCGGACGGCAAGGACCTCTTACTGTGGCTCTACCTGATAGGGCTGGGGCGCAAGCCCCAGGTCCCGAGCATGTAGGAGCCTCCCATTGCAGTGGTGCTGAGATTTTGGGCGGGATTGCGGCTTACAAGGGTTCGGCCGTAATCCCCCACATGGTAGCCTCGCGCCCTTGGCTTATCAGC
Source organism: Ariolimax columbianus (assembly GCA_036924085.1). Taxonomy (NCBI): domain Eukaryota; kingdom Metazoa; phylum Mollusca; class Gastropoda; order Stylommatophora; family Arionidae; genus Ariolimax; species Ariolimax columbianus. The sequence goes on from JAVGWX010000006.1 coordinate 26,106,044, forward strand.
CTGGTACGTGAACCAAAGTGTCTGCGGCTCCTCTCGATTTGAGCTGGTTTTCCGTAGCAACGCCCTGTCATTTGTAGGGTAAAACTGACCTGTCTTCAGATGATCTATTTCCAGCACCCGTTCACTATTTGGTCAAACGAATTTATTGAGGGCTTTTGTTTGTCAATGACCAGGTATTTGAAATCTGCGGTTTCTGCGGAGTTAAACACGATTTCCGTAGCGTTCTTTCATTTGAGTGTTTGAGAGCTGACTTGTCATTCGTGAGTCTAATACCAGCGTACGTTCATTATTAGACCCAAACGGCAGTGCTCTCGATTTGTCAGTTGTTCTACAGTATTGGCGTGTTCAGTCAAATTAAGCCGCAGGTTCCACACCTGGTGGTGCCCTTCCGTCAATTCCCTTAGCGAGACAATCAAGTTTCTTAGGGGGTAGCCCAAGATTTTCGAGGGTCTAATTCCAAGTTTTATTCAAAAACAGTTAATGTTTGGAAGAAAGTTGATAAAATATTGATAATCAGGCATGAAAAAATGTTGATGAAATATTGATAATCAGGCATGAAAAAATGTTGATAAAATATTGATAATCAGGCATGAAAAAATGTTGATGAAATATTGATAATCAAGCATGAAAAAATGTTGATGAAATATTGATAATCAGGCATGAAAAAAGGTTTATGAAATATTGATAATCAAGCATGAAAAAATGTTGACGAAATATTGATAATCAAGCATGAAAAAATGTTGATGAAATATTGATAATCAGGCATGAAAAAATGTTGATGAAATATTGATAATCAAGCATGAAAAAATGTTGATGAAATATTGATAATCAGGCGTGAAAAAATGTTGATCAAATATTGATAATCAGGCATGAAAAAATGTTGATGAAATATTGATAATCAAGCATGAAAAAATGTTGATAATCAAGCATGAAAAAATGTTGATGAAATATTGATAATCAGGCATGAAAAAATGTTGATGAAATATTGATAATCAGGCATGAAAAGAATTGGGATAAAAGAATTCAAATTTATCAATTGTAGGGTAATGTTATTTTTCAGTTCACACAGTGAATGCTTTGAGAGGGCTTCCTTGAAGGAGGTCAGTATTAGTGATGGTGCCATGCTCCTACGGAAGTGAGAAAATTGTTTATAATAATGATAATGTTGATAATGATAACTGTTTTGAAGATCAAGAGGGCTTCAAAGTGGGCCAGTCATCCAGCGACATTATTTGATATAACTTAAATTAACGTCTTTATATTGGTTTAGAAGACCCTGCAGAGTCTGTAAACAGCCAGTTACATTTACATCACCTTGCTCTAAAAGCTATGCGCATCTAGTTTATTCTTAAATGCATTAACTGTCCCTGCCTCCACTACCTCCCCTGGCAATGCATTCCAAGCAGACACCACTCTCTGACTAAGAAAATATTTCCTAATATCTAACCTGGACCTCTCTTTAGTCAGCTTGTAGCTATGCCCTCGTGTTATTGTGGGTGGCTGTATTTTTAAAAAACTTGTTATAGTCTAATTTATCCATTCCTCTTGATCATCTTATAAACCTGTATTAAGTCACCCCGAATTCTTCTCTCTTCGAGACACTGTAAGCCGGTTTTTCTGTGTCGTTCCTCATAACTGTAATTCTGGAATCCCACTATCATCTTTGTCGCTCTTTTTTGTATTCTTTCCAGCATGTTTATATCCCCTCTATGATAAGGACTCCACACCTGTACACAGTACTCCAATCTATGTCTAACTAATCCTTTATACAGTTTGACGATCACTTCCTTGCTCCTATGTTTAATATTTCTTTTTATCATACCTAACATTGCATTTGCCCTTTTCACTGCTACCTTAACTTGCTCACTCACCTTTCCTGTATGATCTATTATAACCCCTAGGTCCCTTTCCTTATCTATCTTTCTAATATTGTTTTCTCCCATTCTGTAATTATGTTCCATATTGGATCTACCCATCTATCAGTGACGTGCCCACGAGCGAGCTCGTACAAATCTATGTCTGAGAATTTTGAAATGTTTCAATTGAAGGGCCATATCTGCCGAGCAGCACAATGTTCTAATATGGATTTGATCAAGTTGGTTATCATGGAAAGAGGATGTGAACACGTGAGAGAGAAATGTTGATAACTGCTCACAGTAACGTGTATTCGATACGTGAAATTCTGAGCTGTCCACGATATCGATCAGGAACCACTTCTAAGGAGCAATCATTTTGCACAGATTAAAGCAACGAATGGTATGTAGGTTTACAAGAATAGGACCACGCATGTCGCAAATAGGGACTAAAGAGTGTTGTGCTTAGTAATAACATTGCTATTAAAATCATTCATTGAATGCATCCATATATAGGCTTCTTGTAAAGTAACCAGCTGTTTTTAAAACATTTCCTTCACATTAGAGTGTATAGGTGAATGATTGTAGGCGCTTGGGAACAGACTAACCTTCAAAGGGGTCACCTGCAGTGATGGTCTAAGGTTCATTTTAGAGGAAATGGTGAATGAATGAAACCAACGGCGAAACTGTAGTACCTGGTAGGGACAAATACAGCCACTGTAACTTTCCAAGTATGTCAGAAATTATTACATATCGCTAGCAACTTCATCATGTAAAACTAATTACAGCAAAAACCACCACTCCAAAATTCACGTAAATGCTATAATACAGCCTTCCCGTGAGATGCCACCAGAAATATGCCTGATCAGTATATTTTAATTCATCCTAATATGCCTGATTAGTATATTTTACCTGATCCTAACTAATATGCCTGATCAGTATATTTTACCTGACCCTAACTAATATGCCTGATCAGTATATTTTACCTGACCCTAACTAATATGCCTGATCAGTAGGTTTTATCGGAGCCTGACTAATATGCCTGATCAGTATGTTTTGTCTGACCCTAACTAACAAGTTTGATCAGTGTGTTTTGTCGGACCCTAACTAACACGTTTGATCAGTATGTTTTGTCTGACCCTAACTAACAAGTCTGATCAGTATGTTTTGTCTGACGAGACAGTAGTCTCCTCTTCCCTGGATCACTTTGTCAGTTGATCTTGAGCAGCCGGTGCGGACAGCCCGTGTGAAAGTGATTGAACCGTCTGCCATAACTCTTCTACACCATTAACGTTTCGGAAGCGTAGAACGGGAGATTAATGTAAGAGTTGGCTAGAAAGATGACAAGAATAGGAGAACAGAGATCATTCTTATTCCGCCTCATAAAAAAGCTAACGGATCCATCCACATGGTAAACTGTATCCTCTAGACTTGTTTGATCTGTTTACCTTGTCACATATACTACATCCATTAAAAGTGCCTTGCTGTACCACATCATACATTGTTAAAGACTAAATTGTATTAGGTTTCAGCTTTTATGAATTGGGATGACCAGTTGCGTGCCTTTCCTTTCTGACCATTAAGTCAGACCGCGGTAACGCAGTGGTTAGTGCACTGGCCTCCCAGTCAAGCGATCAGGGTTCAATCCCCAGTTAGTTCAGAATATTGTTTCCGATCGCAAACCAGCCCCTGGATAAATTGGGAATCAGTAACACATCTGGGAAGTAAAGGCGGCCGGCGTGATACTTAGCACATCACCACAATGCGTCGCGGGTCAGAACTGGTATGGGTCTAGTGCCATTATTAACATACTTACACCGCATGGCGTGACGGGATCTTTAATTTACTTTACGTCAGATTCCCATTTACATATGGGTCGACTGGATCACCCGGCACCTTGCTGTGAGAAGCAAACGCACCACTACTCTGTTACTCAGACGCTTGAGTCCATGTTGATTCACCTTCCGCTCCAAGTGGAGCACATGACTATCCTTTCAGCTACCTTCTTCTCCAGGTAGAGCACACGACTCTCCCTTCACCTACTTTCTGCTCGAGGTAGAGCACACGACTCTCTGTTCACCTTCCTTCCACTCCAGGTAGAGTACACGACTATCCCTTCACCTTCCTTCCACTCCAGGTAGAGTACACGACTCTCCCTTCACCTTCCTTCCACTCCAGGTAGAGCACACGACTCTCCCTTCACCTTCCTTCCACTCCAGGTAGAGCACACGACTCTCCCTTCACCTTCCTTCCACTCTAGGTAGAGCACACGACTCTCCCTTCACCTTCCTTCCACTCCAGGTAGAGTACACGACTATCCCTTCGCCTACCTTCCACTCCAGGTAGAGCACACGACTCTCCCTTCACCTTCCTTCCACTCCAGGTAGAGTACACGACTATCCCTGACGTCAAATGGGGGGAGATGGGTGCAGAATATATTTGCTATATTTATTGAAGAACTACTTTTATATCCTAAAGATGACACATGTTATATCAGTGACAAAGTCAGTTTACTTTGGTTGGGAGCTCGGTTACAAGAACCGGGATTGGACCCCATACTCATCCGAATCTGTGCTGCTGGTTCAACCAAAACGGACGATTGGTGCGTTACAGTGATGTAGAGGTAACCAACATTATATGTTAACAATTTCTATTTTTGCATGACTGCACCATCACCTACGATATTTCTAAGAAGAGAAAGCTGCTGTTACCTAATAGAAATTGACTTCCTGCCATTGGCCCAGTGCCTCACAAGAAAAGTCTTTCTTTTTCGGTCCAACCGGATATTCTAGATAATGAAGACAAAATTACGGCCAGTAAACATCTACATACAAGAAAGCATCTATCAAGAGGTACTGATTTGATGCTCATTGAAGAGTCTGCACAGCCACATAAAGTTGAAGAGTGTGAATTGGGTGATCCGGTGAGAGAACTTGAATTGTCAAGCAGTAAAACATAGCTGCTTGGGTCCAAACTCAATAAATTAAATCTTCTAGAACAGAATGCGTCTATTTTTCGTTGAGGGTAAACAATTTTTAATCGACATATAACTTCATTACTTGCAGTGAGATAGTAGGTCTGATGGCAGCACTACAAAACGAATGCGTGGACAATGGTTGGAGACTAGCCATAAATTGGTACAAGTTGAGCTTAAAAGCTGTACTACTCCATAATGCCACCGTTATAGCTTCTTTTCTACGCGGGTATGCAGTCCACATGAAAGAAACTTACAGCAAGAAACAACTGTTACACGCCAACGAATATGACAATTATAATTGGCAGATTTGGGATGTATCCGAAGATCATTGCCATCTTGATGTGACTACAGCAGGGCTACACAAAGTGTTACTGTTTCTTCTTTCTCTGGAGCAGTCTTGCCAAGACTTCATTTAACCAGAAAAACAACTGGCTCTCACGTTAATCACTTGAACCGAGAACACTAATGTACTTAGCGAACCACTTTTTGTTGTTGTTGTTGCTGTTGTTGAATGCCAAAAATGAGTAGATTTAATGCCAAAAATGAGTAGATTTAATGACAAAAATTAGTAGGTTTACTTTTTTGTGAGCCTTAAAAAGGACGTTAATGGGCGAGTTGTCGTAGCTTTTCTCACATCCCGAGTGTGCTAGTGAAGGTGGACCAGGATCCTCCAGGTGGTTCTGCTATGCTTGGCTCCATCTGCGTGTCGCCAACTACTACTGGGATCACGTCGACCCCCGCCCCTCCCCCCCCCCATCTCCCAAACCTTGTTAGCAAGGCTGACATGAAAACATCCCGCTTCCAGGAAGGGCTACGAGGAAGCCAAGGTGAGGGTCTTGGCCAGTATGTTAAGCCTGACCATGACTAACATGTCTGATCAGTTTCGTCTGACCAGACGTTAGTCTTCCTTCCCTGCGAACCATTTGTAGAATACAGCAAGATCTTGCTCCCCGCTCTTCGCATCAGACTAGAACAAATGTAGAAGTTCGTCTAGGCCATAGATCGATAAGGTACATGCTTTTTGCACCTTCGCGAGCAATTTTCAAGTCTTAGAGAGGCCGAAATCAAATAAAGTCTCTTTGTCGGTCCACGAATACGTCAGCTCTTCCGAGATCAGCGATTTTATTTTCTCAAAAGTGATGAAAAGTATCTAAAAAAAACTCTCTAATAAAAAATAATAAGCCTCAAAATTTACCAAGAGTTTCTACAGATCATCTTGCAGCGTTAAAAAAGTTTAGGTAGCAACACGCCATTAACTTTATGTATTCTCTTCAGAATTTATTTCCGCTAACTGCAGTACTGTCAGTGACTAACATGGTGAACGATTTCAGCAAAACTTTTCGGTCATAGAAAGAAAATTACCAATGGAAACATATGTAGCAATTCTAGCTATCTATCTTTGGACCGTAGTGAGAGATGATCCAGAAACTCATTACAGCAATAGCGACGTCACTCTGTACTCTGGATGATTCCTCTTGAGGATTATCAAAGGTTTTATATAGATCTCAATAAATAAATATATACAAATAAATATATTTCAAAAACTAGAGCACATCTGGTGTTTTAATGGCAGTCTGTGTCCAGGACCGTCACGTGGAGGTGTAATAGTGGCTTGGACGGCTATGGTCCGCTGACCCTTACGCAAGCAACAGCTATGAGTTTGTTGGCTACTGTTAGCTCATGTACTGCTACATCTTGGCCCTCACTAGTTGATCAATCCATGACCTCAAGTTCGCCTGGATAAATGCTATGTTACAGCAAGTAGGAATTGACACTATAGCGGTGATCCTGCTTTAAAAAACCAGCATTGTAGCACAGACAGGAGCACTCGGGTCCGGCCTTTTCAGTACGCTGTAAAACTGAAAACAGCACTACACATGAGGAAATTTAGATAATGATCACCTTAACTTCACAGACAAATGACAGAGAACACTCAGAGTCTGATATAGTATAAGAATACGACTCCTTGCCAAGAAGCGATGAAGGAATATTATTCAGGATGCAAACAGTCCACTACAGTCTGTAACATCATCCGTTAAAATAAATAAAAAAGAATGGGCCCACAGACAAGTACCGACGTGGGAAGAACAAACAAATGTGGAGCGTGTTTTTCAGACCTGCGGCCTCTCGAGAAAAGCAGAGTTGCAATACTGCCCTTCCACACTTGTGGGATAAACTAACTAACGACATGTAAAGCATGCGACCGACCGACAAGTTAATGAAGGAATTTGATGGGAGTAGTTTAGAACGACGAAAGTGAAAATTTGCATCTCGAAATTTAAGATGAGCCACTGAAATCCGTCACCATTGAGCAAAATATCTCAGAAACAAGAGCTCAGTACGTGTAGCTTTTACAAATTCACTACAAATAGCTTCTACAGATTCAGTACTTGTAGCATCTGTAGATTCAGTACAAAAAGCGTATACAGATCCAGTACTTGTAGCATCTTTAGATTCAGTACAAATAGCGTATACAGATTCAGTACTTGTAGCATCTATAGATGCAGTACAAATAGCGTATACAGATTCAGTACTTGTAGCTTCTATAGATTCAGTACAAATAGCTTCTACAGATTCAGTACTTGTAGCATCTATAGATTCAGTACAAATAGCGTATACAGATTCAGTACTTGTAGCTTCTATAGATTCAGTACAAATAGTTTCTACAGATTCAGTACTTGTAGCATCTATAGATTCAGTACAATTAGCATATACAGATTCAGTAAGTGTAGCTTCTATAGATTCAGTATGAGCAGCTTCCATAAATTCGGTAGGTGTAGCTTCTACAGATTTAGAACGTGTAGCTTCTACAAATTCAGTTACTTAACTTAACTTAACTTAACGTCTTTATACTGGTTTAGAAGACCCTGCAGAGTCTGTATACAACCAGTTACATTTACATCACCTTGCTCTAAAAGCTATGCGCATCCAGTTTATTCTTAAATGCATTAACTGTCCCTGCCTCCACTACCTCCCCTGGCAATGCATTCCAAGCAGACACCACTCTCTGACTAAAAAAATATTTCCTAATATCTAACCTGGACCTCTCTTTAGTCAGCTTGTAGCTGTGCCCTCGTGTTATTGTAGGTGGCTGTATTTTAAAAAACTTGTTATAGTCTAATTTATCGATTCCTCTGATCATCTTATAAACCTGTATTAAGTCACCACGAATTCTTCTCTCTTCGAGACACTGTAAGCCGGTTTTTCTGAGTCGTTCCTCATAACTGTAATTCTGGAATCCCACTATCATCTTTGTCGCTCTTTTCTTTATTCTTTCTAGCATGTTTATGTCCCCTCTATGATAAGGACTCCACACCTATACACAGTACTCCAATCTAGGTCTAACTAAAGCTTTATACAGTTTGACGATCACTTCCTTGCTCCTATGTTTAATATTTCTTTTTATCATACCTAACATTGCATTTGCCTTTTTCACTGCTACCTTAACTTGCTCACTCACCTTTCCTGTATGATCTATTATAACTCCTTGGTCCCTTTCCTTATCTATCTTTCTAATATTGTTTTCTCCCATTCTGTAATTATGTTCCATATTGGATCTACCCATGTGGATGACTGTACATTTATCTACATTAAACTCCATTTGCCAGCTTACAGACCATTCTCGAATTTTATCTAAATCCGACATCAATATATCCACTTCCGCTTTAGATGAGACACTACTGCATAGTTTTGTGTCATCAGCAAATTTAGCAATCATGGATCTCATATCAATGTCCAAATCATTTATATATATCAAGAACAAAATTGGTCCCAAAACTGAGCCCTGTGGCACACCACTTTTCACTTCACTCCACTCAGAGTACTCCTTATTTATGCCCACCCTCTGCCTTCTTCCCGTTAACCAATTTTCAATCCATTTGGCAACTTTCCCACCTATTCCATGTGATTTTAACTTTCGAAATAATCTTTGATGAGGTACTCTATCAAAGGCCTTTGCAAAGTCTAGATAAATAACATCCACTGGCTCCCCTTTATCTATGATTTTAGTAACCTCCTCCATGAATTCTAATAGATTTGTTAAGCATGATCTCCCTCTAGTAAACCCATGCTGACTATTTCTAATTAGATTAAATTTGTCTAAATGCATTACAATGTTTTCTTTGATTATTGACTCTAACAATTTACAGACTATGCTCGTTAAACTCACCTGTCTATAATTTGCCGGATCTGATTTTTTTGCCTTTTTTGAATAAGGGGATCACTCCTGCATCTTTCCAATCCCGTGGAACAATCCCTTTTGTAAGTGATTGAGAACATAATATAGCCAATGGTTTTGCTAGTTGGTCTCTAATTTCATACAGCAATTTTGGGTGAATATCATCTTGACCTGGACATTTATTCACTTTCAACCCCTCCAATTTTTTAAAAACCATTTCCTCTGTAATACAGATTGATCTTAATCCCGCTGTATCCATGTCTCTTTGAAAAATATCTATAGGCTCTGGGATCTCGGAGCAGTCCTCCTTTGTGAAGACTGTGCCAAAGTACTGATTGAGCAAATTAGCAGCCTCCCTATTCTCACTTATTATTTTCCCTGTACTGTCTACGAGAGGGCCTACTTTGTCTTTCGTTCTTTGTTTATTCCTAACATAAGAGAAGAAGCTTTTGCTGTCAGTCTTGATCCTCTGAGGAAGTTTTTTTTCAAAGTCTATTTTTGCTGTTTTATTCGCTTTCTGAGATATGTTCTGCTTGTCCAAATATTTTACATATGTTTCTTTTGATTTACCTGCCTCTATATATTTTTTCCATGCTTTATTTTTTGCTCTTCTACATTTCACTACAAATCTAGTTATCCGCTTTTTACGCTTGGGGTTTACCTCCCTACATGGAACACATTCCTCTTTTAGCGTTACTAGAACTGTTTTAAAACTTTCCCACTCCTGTTCAACATCTGTTCCTACAAGAATATCTTTCCAGATTATGTGGTTCGCTGCCTCTTTCATCCTCTTAACATCTGCCTTAGAGTAGTCATATGTTCGTGTGTTTATGTTTACTTCTTTCCCTGCAATAAGATCCCAACGGATGATTTGATGGTCACTTGAGCCAAACAGTTCCCCAACGGTAACGTTTTCAATCATATTTTCCTCTGTGGTAAAAACTAGGTCGAGTATGTTTTTGCCTCTGGTGGCTGCTTCTACATGTTGAATAAAAAAATTGTCAGTTATGCACTTAACAAAAGGTTTTGACTCTACAAGTGCTTCTGCCATATCCCATTTTATTTCTGGATAGTTGAAATCTCCCATTAATAATAATTTCCCTTTACTTGCCTTTGCTATGCTACTAATCAGCTCCTCATCTTCCTCTTTTTGACTTGATGGACATCTATAGCACACTCCAATCACTGTTTTTTCACCCCCACTTTCTATTTCTCCCCATACACTTTCATTTTTGTTACCACATGATAAATAATCTTTGATCGTTATATTAACAGAATTTATACAGTATAATAAAACGCCACCTCCCTTAGTCTTGTCTCCAATTATCCTATCTTTCCTTAACATTGTATATCCCTCAATTTCAAGTTCACTATCTGCAATCTCTTCATATGTCCATGATTCTGTTAACCCTATTATATCTGGTTTTTCTTCTTCTACATACATTTCCAATTCTTCTCTTTTATTTACTATGCTTCTCACATTTGCATAAAAACATTTTAGTTTGTAATGTTGTTGGTTTTCCTCTTTTTGCTTCTGCTTTATCATTTTAGTGTTTGCTTTTCTACTATGTATTTCACACTTCCCTGACACGAACTCTCCCCTTTGACTACATCCTCTATAGCACCCTATTGTAGGCCTATCTTTAGTCTCATACTTCATAGGCCTTACTAGTTTAAATTTCTAACACAATGATAGAACATAAACTTTGCTACAACATGCTGTCCTATCTCATTTAGATGTAAACCTCCACTATCTAACATTTTACTTTTGTCTACTTTAACATCAATAAATTCCATTCCCATGTCCGCACACATCACCTGTAACCTAAGGTTGATACCTATTATTTTGCTATCTAGATAGTCTGACCCATCTGCTCTGTCTAAAATGCCCATCATTGTGACCTTTCTAAACTTTTTTCCCTGAAGTGTTCTCATAAGACTTTTATATTTATCCATAATTATTTATGTACCATCTCTCTTTACATTATTTGTACCTGCCAATACTACCACATGACTGTTTCCTTTGTCATCTATCCTCTTTATTCTCTCCTCTATGTCCTCTATTTTTGCTCCCCCAATATCCATTCTTTCAAACATGTTGTGTTGCTTAGACAAATGTCTGCCAACCTCTCTCACCATTGAATCTCCTACTACCAATACTGACCCCTCACCTATATGTGCGTACTTCTCTCCATAGCTCTCTGCCCTGTGAGCTGTTTCCTCAACCAAATCTCCCTTACTTCCTTGACTACACCTTGACTGCAGCTTCTTTAAAATTTCCTCCATTTTCACTTGTTTCCCTTCTATTTCCATCTGCCTCTTTTCTATCTCCTCTAATCTCTTCTCATTTTCCCTTATATTGCACTCCATTTGTGCCTGCCTCTCTTCAACTCTACATATCCTACATAAAACGGTTCCTTCATCTTCCAACGTTGTAGTAATACTAACATTTTCGCCACACAAATCACATAATCTGACTTGGCCTTTCCTCGCAGCAGTTCGTCTCGTCTTAGTGGCCATACTAATTTTGCTATTTATTTCCGTTAGCCAATAAGTTATATTAATACCTAATAAAATGTATACTTCTTAAAGCAACGCCAAAAAAGGAACAAACAAATGTCGCTGGAATTTACCTTTCTACAAAGTATCAAAACGACTAGGCCTAGTGTTACTTGAGTGTTATTACCGCTCACTGTTCCACGCTATTTAATTCTGTCAAGTCACTAACTATCTGTTATAACAAGGCTACTATATTTGAAATTACGTATGCTACAATAAACTACAATCACAACTATGTTATTATTACACAAATTAATTTTCCATACTAATACTTATCTGAAACGTTATAAATCTCTGTTCTGTCAATTCAAACCAACCACCATCTTGAACAACCGGAAACACGATTCCCTGTAGCTTCTACAGATTTATAATGTGTAGATTCTACAAATTCAGTTACCTGTAGCTTCTACAGATTTATAATGTTTAGATTCTACAAATTCAGTTACCTGTAGCTTCTACAGATTTAGAACGTGTAGATTCTACAAATTCAGTTACCTGTAGCGTCTAATGATTTAGAACGTGTAGCTTCTACAAATTCAGTTACCTGTAGCTTCTACATATTTAGTCCGTGTAGCTTCTACAAATTCAGTTACCTGTAGCTTCTACTTATTTAGTATGAGTAGATTCTACAAATCCAGTTACCTGTAGCTTCTACAGATTTAGTCCGCGTAGCTTCTATATATTCAATCCGTGTAGCTTCTACATATTTAGTCCGTGTAGCTTCTACATATTTAGTCCATGTAGCTTCTACAAATTCAGTTCGTGTAGCATCAAACACAAGTCATTGGCCAAAGCGGGCAACTTAGAATATAAGCTGAAGTATGAAGGTTATAGGAGATCAGAAAGAACAGGGAAGAGAAAACGACCTTGCAGTTAGTAGGTAGGAAATAGTAGCTAAAATAGACTGCAAAACATTGCCAGTGAGTGACAAGACTAGAGAGATAGAACTAGAAGCCACCGAAGCAGACCAACACTGAAAGGCAACGGGAGACCACGAACGTGTAAGAATCTGTCTGTTTGTGATGTTTGAGTGGTCGCTAACACCTGTCAAACGTGACCCGACTTCCAAGTCCTTGAATGGCATTCGTCTGCATTCTCGTCAGAGGGAGACGTGTTGCTTCAACACGAAGATGTCGTCCTGGACAACACGTCGTGGCACATGTGTTGCCTTGGCCTGACAACCACAGTGACAGAACCACTATCCTCTGTCATAGACACGAGCGTAATCGCCGAGTTCCTGCCTACAGACAACGTCAGAAGAATAACCAGCAGATCTGATCACTGTAGATATTTTCCTGACGTTGAGACGAGACAGGATGCTCCGAAGACATCTACGTTGTATAAGCTAAGAGGTGGAACATAAGTCCACCAGACGAGCGAGGACAGAGAGATTAGGACTGAGAACAAGTAGCTAGACAGAATTATATCAACGAACAAGGATAAAGCCGATGAATAGAACAATTTCTAGATCTGACAAAGTGATTAGAACTGGGTAATTTTAGTGCAAGAGAAAGACCTGTGCTAATTGTACGCAACTCTTGAAAGTCATTATAGTTAGTATATAGTGTATAATGTTCAACAAATAAACATTAATTGTTTTGCTGTTGTTAAAAGAATTATTAGTGGTTTAATTAAAGTGCGAGTTAAGGAGTGTTAGTGGTAAGGGAGAAAGTTAGTAAATAAGGGTTGATAGAGTACGTAGGGGAGGATTAACCCTGCCAAATATAAATAACAAGTACCGTGACATAGGATGAGCTATAACGGTAGCCCTGCAACATATAAATAAATTATACTGTGATCTAGGATAGCGAACCGATAACACTGAAATTAAAAATAAATAGTACCGTGATTAGTACTCTGTCACAGTTTATATTCAGTGTGTATTGCCAGCTAGTATATTGCCTTCCTATACCTCACGAAGGCATTTGACTTGGTCAGTCGTGTGGGTCTGTTAAAATCGCTTGGGAGGATTGGTTGCCCACCGATTCTTCTGAGCATTATCGAGTCGTTCCACACTGACATGAAAGGTATCATCAATTTTGACGGTGCGTCCTCAGAGGAGTTCGCAATCAAGTGCAGAGTTAAACAAGGCTGTGTACTTGCTCCAACCCTCTTTGGAATATATTTCTCACTTCTCTTGAGGTATGCATTTCGTGACCAGGAAGGTGGTATCTTCATTCATTCTCGCACGGATGGTGGCCTATTCAATTCCCAAAGGCTGAAAGCCAAGACCAAAATAAACAGGGTGCTGATGAGCGAACTGCTCTTTGCGGATGATGTCGCAATTACGACTCACTCAGTGGAGGAACTGCAACGCTTTCTATCTGCATTTTCGGATGCCTGCTGTGAGTTCGGGTCAACAATCAGCAAAACGAAAACACAAGTTTTGGTCCAGGGTGCAAACAAACCACCAGTAATCTCAAATGATGAATAAGCTCTCGATGTAGTAAATCATTTTACATTCTTGGGATTCTCAGTCAATAATAAATTATCTCTGGACCAAGAGATCAATATCAAGATAGGAAAGGCAGCAACATCAATGAGCAGATAACAAAAAGGGTCTGGGAGAACAAGAAGCTCACTGTTAAAACAAAAAAAACACTTGTTTACCAGGCCTGTGTCCTCAGCACTCTTCTTTATGGCAGTGAGACATGGTCTACCTACATGCACCAGGAGAAGCGGCTAAACAGCTATAATATGAGGTTCCTGGGTAGAATCCTGGGTGTTGGGTGGCAAGACACGATCACCAACGCAGAGGTGTTGGAGAGAACAGGCATTGTCACAATTTTGTCCATGCTTAGTCATCGAAGAGTCCGCTGGCTGGGACACATTCGGAGGAGGGATGATGGCAGAATACAAAAATATCTTCTCTATCGGGAATTACAGTTGGGGAAAAGGTCTCGGGGCCGGCCACTACTTCGGTACAAGGATGTATGCAAGCGGGATATGAATGACGCAGGCATGGATTTGGAATCATGGGAACAGGACGTCATGGATCGTGTTACACGGAGGGGCATAATTAAGCATGGAATACAGACAAAGGAGATACTGATTGCTGATAGACTAAAGACTCAGAGTTGGAGAAGACACGTCACACCATCCGATGCCGCAAACGGTCCTAATTTTTCTTGCACCCACTGTGGAAGATGCTTCACTTGATTCTGTTCTATTCATCTCCAATGGCATTTAGAGACCAACAACAAGTTTACTAGGAGTTGATACAGGAACAAGTGAAAAGCAGCAGAGCACACAGGTCAACAGCCAAATCAGGCAAATTCCCAGTACAATAGAGATGAGCATGTGATCAGACTGTACAAGTCACAACAAATTAAGGTAGTATCTATACGACAAACTAAGATTGTATCTGCATCACTGACAAAATGACTGCTGAGAATCTGCTACAAAGGTGTCAAACATACGAGGAACCGAGACAGCCCGCGTGGTCATCGCCAATACCTAGACAAGCTCTATGGAGATACAAATAGTCTCAAGCTAACCACTGCCACCTTTAGATACAAGTATATTCGAGCTGCGTCTGAAAACAGAAGAAGAAGAAGAAGAAGAAGAAGAAGAAGAACAAGAAGAAGTAGAAGTAGAAGAATAATAATAATAAGAAGAAGAGGAAGAAGAAGAAGAGGAAGAAGAAGAAGAGGAGGAAGAAGAAAAAGAGGAAGAAGAAGTAGAAGAAGAAGACGAAGAGAAAGAAGGAGAAGATTAAGAAGAAGAAGAAGAAGAAGAGGAAGACAAATAAGAGGACGAAGAAGTAGAAGTAGAGAAGAAGAAGATAAATGGCACATATTTAACAATTGGCCAGGACACAGCAGCAGACAATCCAGGCAAATCCTGAAGTTTATGATCTGGTAACCAGCTTCTGAAACTCCCTCCGGATCTACACTACGGCAATAATAGTTTAACCCTTGAGATTTGATTCAGCGGGTGGTGTCTGCCCCAACAGAGAAGACTCGCAGCCGACAGGTGTCACAGTTATGTAAACAGCACGGATGCCAGTCAAAACCTTCTTGGCATATCGTGAACAGGGTTATGTTAACAGGAAGTTCTATGTCGATAAGGCGCTCCAGGCAAGTGTGCAGGTGACAGTGAAGTGTGGGGAGGGGGGAGTTGGGGTGGGGGAGGAGGCGGAGGAATGAAGAAGGCGTCGAATTACTAAAGGAATATTTTAATGGGTTTATTATTTTATTTCGTTCGCTTTCTTTGTTTCCCGCGGTGAGGTGTATTTGCACTGTGTTGTCCGCGTTAACAGAAAGTGCATTCCACTTGAATAAGCATCTAAAAAAAATGAGTTTATTTTCAATTGGGTTGGACCTTGCTTCTTTATGAATCCGATCACAAGTTTGGGTTGGGAGCTGTGCCACTAACCACTTCACCACGCCGCCCCTTCATGGGATCTAAACTAGCACACACACACACACACACACACACACACACACACACATACACTCACACAGAGAGAGAGAGCCCCCCCCCCCCCTGCCTCCCCACACACATACGAACATACGAAGAACCACACACACGCACTCTCAGACACATACACACAACACGCACTCACACACATCCACATAGAAAACATCAAATACGTTTTTTAAACATAAAAGCTTACAGCTGATCAGTTAATGCTTATGAAGTATGACTTCAAGAGAGCTCAGTATTGTCGAACATATATCAGTCAATAAATACACTTTAAACTGCCCGAGACACATGGCCTCCACAAACAACTGCCAAACTATCGCATCATAAGCCATCAGGGCTAGCTCATCATTCGACTTGCGTGTATTCTTAATGTTCGATTCGAACTCTCTATCCCATGTATGCTGTGACCTGCTGCTTGTTAGTTTGACGTGAGGAAACTCTTCTACGTCTGCCGTGACCTGCCGCTTGTTCTCTCTTGCCATGATAAATCCCCCCAAAGAGACTCTTGGAATGTTATCAGAAGGACGTCTTAATGTGTGACCTATCCAGCACTATCGGCGACTTGGAATGTCTTGTTTTGCCATCAGTTGCCAAATTATGGTTATTGGATCGACATTAGTGACCTTATCGTACCATCTTAGCCGTTCGATCCTGGCCAGGTAATCGTTGATGAAAGATTATACCCTCTTTGTTGGGCCATTATTAACTCACAATGATGACTCAGAGACATATAACAGCAAAGATTTCACAACAAAATTTTCAATTTTTCAATTTGATGTTATAACCAATCACTAACGATCCCCTTAAAGATTATAACGAAATGAACCCACGGGTCTCTCGTTTTTTAAAACTTGTTATCTTAGTGTTGTTGTCTACTATCTAGGTTTTCATTAGCCAGTCCAATGCCAGTACAAAGAAAAACGACAATAGGTGGCATCCCTGATCATGATTTAACTGTTGACCTGTGTGCTCTGTTTCTTCTCACTTGTTCCTGTATCAACTCCTAGTAAACTGCTTAGCCTCGAAATGCCATCGGAGATGAATGAATAGAAGAGAGTCAAAATTATGAAGGGACATTCTCTGAGAAAGGGGCAAGGAAAAGCTTGTGGCAAAAAGATAGATAAAAAACAACCAAAGGTTTAGCAGAGAAGTGCAGTGGCTTTCGATCTGAAAAGACACAAGGAGACAACCTTCGTGAAGGGACCATTTTACATGTTAACGTTTTCTTAATTATATCAGTGAGAATTTGGGGCACCCCGTAGTATCTAATCAGTGTTGTATATTGTTTCCTCTTATTAAGTTCTTAAACGCTTTTGAAAGGACCACTTGGTCCATTTAAAGTAATGATCGCTACCCTACGCTTTGTTCAACAATTATCCCCAGTGTAACAATCTAATCTACATTGAACCTCTTACGCCAAAATCCCTTCTGTTTTAACCTTGTGCTTCATGTCCACATCATCCGTCAGTCTTTCTTGAATGATCCAGCACAAAACCTTATCCGGAATAGAGAATAACATTGTACTTCTGTAAATTGTAAATCTTACATTGTTGTAAATCACTTTTTCTATGTAACTTTACCACATCTTCCCTCAAAACTGCAGTTAATATTTGCTTCTCCCAAACTGTCATGTTATGAAAGTTGTGCTACGGTGCTGAGACGGGGACACTAACACAATCACTGGAGGACAAATTGAGAGTGAACCTAGGCCTCTCTTAAGATACGCTTGGTCGGAATCACTCTCCGGAACCGACGTATGTATTATCTCCACAATTTTGACATAATACGATTGTCCCCGGTGAATGCTGTAATAATCCATACAGACAAGGCAAAACATAAATGGGCAGGTCACATATTAGGATGAAACGATGGTCGATAGAGCACAACGACAGCAGGCTGGTATCCCCGAGGTAAGAAGAGACCGCGGGGAAGACCTCCAATGCGTTTGTCAGACTCCCTTGCTGTACGCTGCAACATCTGAGATGCCTCTAGAGCAGCACTTACCACGCACTGGACTTCCGTGGTCCAAGACAGGGTCCGCTGGAGACGAAGTTGGAACCCGCAGTTAACGCTGAGGAACGGGTCAACAAGATCAATATGAAAGTTGGGCGACCGTTTTTAGTTCTTCAGAAAAGTACCACACAGAAGCATTACCATCGATACATAACATTATGGCTTTATCCGTATTTTATCCCTGTTAGGTAGCTGATAATTAATGTGAACATTCTTACCGTAAGTTGACTGTTAGGAGGAAACTGTGGAGCAGGTCTGTTAAGCAGCATTGTAAAATGCTTTGTTCATCTTTGTACTTGTTTCAGGCTATCATTGATCAATACATCTTTATCTTTGATGAAGTCATGTAGTTGTCTAGATATGCCTCTCAGTTTCTTCATGACATTGTATAGCGTCTACATATTCTGGCAAAGATGGCGCCATAACTGGCTGCGAGTCTACATTTCTCTACTGTTTTGGATCATTATGGATGCCGCTAGACCACGGATTTGCCTGGAATTCACACTAGTCGACGACTTACACTTGTGTTCACTGAAACGTGGTGTTGTTTTCCGCCTGGACTTGTTATTTCGTTATTTTTTTGTGATTTCTTCCATCCGTTTATCCTGGTATGGACGCCGGCTGAATGGCGCTTCGCTTATACTTGTGGCGTATTTCACGGGTTAGTTCTGCCGGTTCTCCTTCGCGAATTTGGCGCGTGGGAATTTTAGATGCTACTATGATGAGTTCAATACAGCTGGGGAGAGATGCCAGACCCACTCACACGCTGAGTGTTGTCCATACGGCCTCTTGCGGTTATCGAAAAGGCACGACAAACTGCGTTAGATGCCTTCCCACCTTTCTACCCTGCGGGTTACATGTTTACGGAAAGGCTTCGGTGGTAACCCTGAGGCAAAATCTGCATCCTATGCTATCTCCAGTCGTCTCGATGAATGTCTTGCCACTGGCAAAAAGGTAGCTTAGGCTCTGTGAGTGAGGTTGACAAAAGGCGCAGTTTCTTCCTCACTTTAATCCAAATCACCGCGCAAGTCACCCATTTCCGCGGACACAGCAAGAGATACGACTGTCCACAAGGCTGAACAAAGAGAGTGGTCTTCATCACTTGTGATGGACAACTATTATTATTCCGCCACGCGGCAGCTACTTCTGCCTCATGCGCCAATTTGTCCACACATCATCTGTTGTACTTGTACATACTCTTCCGAACTACTTTATTGACTCTACTGATAATATTATTGGACCTGACCTTAGCGCTTCTGTTGACGAATGTATCTAAATCTATCTTCTTGGTTTGCAGCTGCGCGTTTGACAGTATTTTCTTAATCTTGACAGCTCACAGCTCATTAACCTTTCTACGACCAGGCAGTTGATTATGCCACCAAATTCTGCTCCCTGGTATTAACGTTTTGACCATCTTAGTTCGACCAACCGCACATTACAGTTTTGATTCTCTTATTCGTGTCAACTCGTTCTGCCTTTTCTTGCGTCACTGCCATGCCTCGTCACGCCTATCGTGTATAGACAGGCGATCTGATTCGTGCACGTCAGTTGCGCGTCACTAATTTGATGACCAGGCATTTGACTATCTTAAGAAAGTTATAGTTACTTCACCCGTTTACTCGCGCTTGGTTGCGATTCTTTACTTTGACATCATTCAGAGCACTGGATAGAAATCACAAGGTGACGGCCGTCGCAATGCTTTGTTTTAATTAGAGTTATGCCAATCGACATGACTAACTCCAGATATGACGCTACAGCATAGCTAGGCCGGGGTACATCCTGTACTAAGTTAGCCTAGGTCTATTGACTAGTTTGTGGATCTAACCTGTCTAAATTTATATATATATATGTATATATTTATATATAAATATATATATATATATATATATATATATATATATATATATATATATATATATATATATATAAATATGTGTGTGTGTCTGTGTGTTTTATCCCCTTTTCTGTCGGTGAAGACCAAGAACAATGCATGAGACAGCGCAATGCCCTTGGTACCGCTTGCTCCAATTTTATTCTACAGCTTGCGTGGCCTATATGTTCCTTATGGGGTATCTATTTTGGGGAAATCATCTATCTATTTGTACATGCGCCCACAGACTCCATATTTGAGTAGTTATTTTTTTTCAAGCTGGCTTACCCTACTTTATCAAAGGCTTTTCTCTAGATATACCCATATTGCCAGTGCGTGTTCTTTTTTCTGGAAAGCATCGTCGATCTGTTTTGTGATGTGTTAGTTGGTCCTCCGATAAACCTGTGATATTTGAAGCCAGGTCAAGCTTTCAATCAGTCAACCTGCACAGCTAGGTAAACTGATGGATCTGTAACCGTTCTCTTTTGTTCTGTCTTTACTATGTTTTAATACAAGAATCGTGGTTGCTTCCTTCCGTATTTGCAACACTGTCTCTTTTTTCCAGTTTACATTAATGATTTTTAGTAGTTAATTTTTACATTTAGGTCCACATTTCATTTGTAATTTAATCTTTTTCTGGACATTTCTTGTTTTTTAGTTGCCGTAGTACATCTTCTGTTTTTTACTGTGTAAATGTGGTCATTATGTGTCCTTCTGATGCAGTTGGTGAGTTGGTCCCTCAGATTGTATGTCTTCTCTGCTATCTCGCTTTCTGTTTGCTGTTATGTTTGTTTTGCTAATCACGCTGTATTTTACAATGAATATATTTGCCTCACGATTTCCTGTTACCAGATTTTCATTTTTCTATTGTGATATTTGATGTTTTTATGGTTTTGTTGAGTGTCATTGCAAGTTTCCATGCTTTGTACCATTCAAAAAGTGTTCAAGTGGAGTCACTCTGTTTTCTCTTCCCAACTCTTTCTTGTTGCATCAGTCATAGTATTTCTGTGCTTGTGGGTTTCTTTAGACAGATATTACTTTCCCGGGTTTGGTCAACTTCTGCTAGTTCTCTGGCAGTCGATAGTTCTTTCCAATTTTTCTGCAGATCTTTTGACAAGTATGATGTGTAGTTCTTTCTAGCTCTTGTGTGGATTGATTCCGTTGCCGCTTTCAGTATTCCTTGTTACACTTATTTACCACGTTCTCAATTTGTGTTATGTCGTGTGCTGAAGTTCTTGCAATATTGATTAGTTCTGTACATTGTTTCGGGTTTGCCCTTGAATGGTTCCACCGTGACAAAAGCTTCTGATGTGGCGGTGCATACTTCAGAATCACAGCTAATTTAATTTGTTTGTCGTCACTTCCTATCTGTTGTTCTTGAATAATTATGTGTATTTTATTTGTTAGATCTTCTGTTGTAAAGTCTAGGTCTGGAGTACATGTTGATTTCCACCGATTTGAAAAATAGGTTGATTGATCTCCTGCGTTGTTGATTACCTGCAAGTTGTTATCTATCTCATAGTCTTCTTCTTCTTCTCATCTACTGTCTCTTTGTACCCCCACCTTTGTGAATGGCTGTTCAATTCTCCAACTATAATACAGTGGCTATCTGGTACTTGGATTGTTTTCAATTTCACGAGTTTTCCAGGTGGGCAGTTCATATTACATTCTTTAAGGATTTCCTGTCTTATCACAATGTCTGCTCTTACTATCTCTTTGTATCCTCTTATTTGGATTTAAAGTTTTCAAGCTGATAGAGGTAATGGTAGAGAATCAGGACTCCCCCGTTGTGCCCATCGCTATCCATCCTTATGGTTTGATGCCCTCGCATCTGGAACCTGTGATTGTTTGTTCAAGCATGTCTCATGAATGCACGAGTCATGCAGGGGTTGAACTTCAAGATTGCTACGTATTGTCTGGTTACGGATCTTGTCCCTTTTCATCACCTTTCTTAGGTACCTCATTTCTGAAGTTTGTAATTGCCTTTATTGGGCTGTAGTCAGTGCCCATGACTCACATCCATATGTCGGGACAGGCACATAGGTCGAGCGGTATACATCCATCTTTGTTTTCCTGCTTATTTATCTGTTACTGAGGAAACCTCTGTTTATTGCATTGAAAAGTCTACCTGCTGCTGCCCTTCGTGCAGTTAACTCCTCTATGATTCCTCCACTGCTGTCTATTTACACTCCTAGATATTTAAAGTTGCTGACCTGCTCCAGTGCTCGTGTTCCCAGTGTTATCTGGTCTCTTTTCATCTCTGGCGATCACCATGGTTTTTATTTTGGAGTTGCTGATGTGCATTCCTCTCTTCTTCAACTCTTCTTCCAAGACCTGCAAGTTGATCTGGAGATGTGTTTCGGATTTCGTGATCAGGGCCACAACATCTGCAAATGCTAGTTCCGATATGCAACCTGGTCTAATCTTCCAGTACCCTACTTCATACTTTTTTGTCCGTTCCTTGCAGGCTTTGATGACTTCATCCACGAGGAGTATGAAAATGAACGGTGATAGAATGTTCCCCTGTCTTACTCCGCTAGTGGTCTTGAACTCTCCTGACTTTTGATTTGATGTCCGCACATAATTTCTGCATGTTTTATAGACACTCTGTATGGCAGAGATCAGGGGTCCTGGGATGTTCTTCCTTGCCAGGCACTCCCAGAGTTTGTTCCAAGGTACTTTATCAAATACTTTCTCCAAATCCAAAAAGCAGAGATGCATCTCTTTATCATATTCAAGAGCCTTTTCACTTAGCTGTCTGAGTGTAAAGATAAGGTCTTGAGTACTTCTGTTTGCCCTTAACCCACATTGAGTTTCATCCATATTTGGCTCTGCTAGACCTCTTAATCGCCGTTCTAGAATCCTAGAGTAGACTTTCCCGGGGACACTGAGAAGAGAAATACCTCTGTGATTTTCACATTGTCGATTGTCGCCCTTTTTAAATATTGGTATTATTTCAACTTCCCAGTCTCTTGGTATCTTCTTGTGGCGCCAAGCTGCCTTGAGAATCTTCATGAATAGCATCTCTCCTGCCGTTCCAATGTATTTAACCATTTCTGGTGTTATACCATCATGTCCTGCTGCTTTACCAATCTTAATTTTCTCCAATGCTGCATTTAGTTCTTCCATTGTGATATTATCGTTTCCATCCATTGCTCCCTCTTCTTGAATATGAGAAAAAAAACACCATAAATCGCTCT
This sequence comes from Ariolimax columbianus, assembly GCA_036924085.1. Classification (NCBI taxonomy): domain Eukaryota; kingdom Metazoa; phylum Mollusca; class Gastropoda; order Stylommatophora; family Arionidae; genus Ariolimax; species Ariolimax columbianus. The sequence goes on from JAVGWX010000006.1 coordinate 26,129,121, forward strand.
ATTCGTTTGAACGTTGGGAAATATTGGGAAATCCCAAATCAATAATACACAGAAACGCTAAAAAGATTACAAAGTGTATTTCAATGTATTCAGACATCATACATCAAACAACATAACACTTAACGAATGTCCTCAGCCCTTCTTACAGCCTGATGTGTACTTAACAAGGGGTACCTTGGTCCTCCTCTTTGAAGGATAATGTATAGCTTCCCAAAGGGCTCTCCAGTAAGTGAATCGAAGTGGTAATACCCACCTCACTGACCAGGCTGTTGCAACGCCGCCTGTTTCCAGAAGAATAAGGTGGACGTGAGGGTTGAGGACAGGGTGTAAGGTTGGCGCTTTTGGTTAATATGTTTCACCTGACCCTGACATCATCATTCACACTCACAAAAAGGAAGTGACGTGTACTCTAGCCACTCCTATTGGCGTGACGATAGCGGCCATTCCCCTTCTGTTGTTTGATGCTCGTGTTTACTGATTGGTATCAATTTACATATCGTGTCGACCGCTATGGCGTTTGTTATTTTTTGTTGTTAAAAAAAATTATGATTCAGTTACCACACCGAGACAGAAACATAACGGAAGCAACGTTACGACCACAAGGTATTCGTCAGGGACAAAGAATAAACGGAAGCTCTTAACAAATAACAGCGAGAAAGGATTTAATGACAGCTTAAATTCATAAGACAGCGAACAAAGAGTGGTCAAGAATGTGTGAATCACAGTGATGGTGCGTAGGACAGACTAGTTCAAACAAATAATGATCAACATAATAAATAAAATCAACAAATATTATAACATGTGCACAAATTAGAAATACATTAAAACATTCACACTTACAAATACAAATAAATATTGAATACATGAAATAAAGAGAATACTCATTAACACACACCACTACATGTACATACATATCAAGAAACATACACACACAAACATATTGATATACATATATGATCAGACATAAGCATATACAGGCACACGAACATGTATAAAATAAAACAGAAATGAATGTAGAACAAAAACAATAATAATACAATTATATTTTGAAAATGCTTTGTTTTGCCTTTTTCGAATATCAATTTCCTGATATAGATCGAAATGAGTCGAAATACAGGTACTGTTACTTTTCTCATAAAAATTTGCAGTTTTAACTATTGTTTATCTAACCTAACTTAACGTCTTTATACTGGTTTAGAACTATGCAGAGTCTGTATACAACCAGTTTCATTTACATTTCATTGCTCTAAAAGCTATCCAATCTATTCTTAATTATATTAATTGACCTTGCCTCAATTATTTCCTGTGACAATCATTTCTGTCAGATTTAGACCACGTTTCAAAACAATTTCAACTATATTTGTGTTACATTTATCATCTTGCTATTTATCATTCTCATTATTAGAATGCCTCTTTTGGATCATGAGTCCAATGATCTGACAATATATTGCCTAGAAATAGGTCTTCATGCGATTTCTCACCTTCAATTCTTTGTCTAGCTTTGAATTGCGGAACCACATTACTGCTTCTGAAAATGTTTTCTGTTAGCTTATTAATTGTCCATATTTTCCATCCATAAAGCGAAAACTGGTACTGCTTTATTCTATTGAGAGGACTTGTTTATTAGTCATGTTTGCATGACATACACTAAACAAACATAGAATCAGTGCTTAGTTTACTCTAGTTGACAACTGAAATTCATGCCATCTTAATGTAAGTGGCCCCTTAACTATACTCATATACCAGCTAACCGAAAGTATGAATCACACAACAGATGATAAATCGCAACCTGACATAGATTCTGTCACTTAAATGGATATGTATATATATTTTAAATCTAGAACATAGATAAGGAATATTTAGATCAGCCTTTTAGCCATGTCTATCGGCACGTCTACATTTTTCATGACTTTCAGTCTATTTGCACGCAAAGGGAGTCTGACCATATTTTACATAATGTATAGAATGCGTCTACATTTAGCTGTTCATTAGTTCTCACGTTATTGTTATGTAATGGTTTTTTTTATGTTGGTGAGTGCCAGTCTGTCATCGAGATTTAGATCATTGATGGATCTACCTGTATATTAGCTCGTAATGCAGTCAGAAATCCTAGTCACATTAGAGTGACCACAATGTCTTGCACAAGGACATTTTCTGAAGCTTCAAATGAAAACCTTAAAATTGAGATAGAAATTGGAAAAAAACCATTCCTTTGTATTATAACTTGTTAATTGTTAATATGACTGCTAAGGATGGCAAGAGTGTCATGCACGTGCCATCAAGGTGTAGAGTAACAACATGACGTCACTATTGCAGTTACAAAATGGTCGTTCCACTATTAACATGCACCAAAGAGGAGCAGCTTTCCTGTATCCGTTTTTTAGCAGCGAAGGTGTGAAACTATAAAAATTCATCGTCGAAAAAAGGTCCAGTGCGGCGTCGCATACCTTTCACCTCAACAAATGTATCAGTGGAGTAGGAAGTTTCAAAACGGCGTAAGTTCTGTAACAGACTATTTACAGCCGAGTCAGGCCCCTCGAGTGGTGACTTCAGAGTCTGTTGTAGTCGTAAGCCGCCTTTAATGGAAAATCTCTGATTGACTGTACGTGAAAGACATGCATCCCCGTACTGAAACTTTATTTACCGATGAATTGTTATAGGTTTCACCCCTTCACTGATCAAAAACAGAACGGTTCTCCCCATTGGTGCATGTCAATATGTTGGCGGTCATCTTTTAACTACATGGATGTGGTCATGTTGCTCTTCTGCGCCAAAGTAGCACGTGCAGGACATTGCTAATATCCTTAGCAGCATTATTAACAAGTTATAATACAAAGACATGGTTTTTCTCATTTCTATCCCACATGTAACGTTTAATTTGATGCTCACTCGCACATTAACGAAAGTTTATAACTATAACACAGATTAGCATTAGTTACACACCAAGAGCAACATGAACCACTAATACTGTGATTCGAAATCGAAACAGTCTTAAAAAACGGTCCACAAACAAAGCACCAGGCACGGATGGAATTACAACCGAAGCAATTGGAGCTGGTGGCGAGACTGGGGTCAATTGACTGAAACGAATTTTCACAACCGCATGGCGAGACAAAGCAGCCGCAATTGACTGAAACGAATTTTCACAACCGCATGGCGAGACAAAGCAGCCGCAATTGGCTGACATAAGGTCATACTAGTGTCGATTTTGAAAAAAGGGCAATACAATTAAATGCGACTCATACAACAGCTTTTCAATCTTAAACAACACAGGTAAAATCTACGCAAAAATCCTAGATCAAAGAATAAGACCCATAGTAGAACCACAATTAAGTAATGTACAATGTGGGTTGAGAAAGGAAATTGAATTAACAGATGCTTTGTTTAGCCTAAGACGAACAAGCGAATGAACAATAAAATGCGGTGGAAATCTGAACATAATTTTCATAGATCAGGAGAAAGCCTTGGATAGAGTGGACAGAAACAAACCCTAGTCTGTACTAGAAGTCAACAGAGTACACACGGAATTATTAGATAATGTAAGAGCCCTGCACGAAACGTGCCAAAACATAATCAGAACATCTGACGCCCTATAGATGCATTTTAGATTACCACGGTAGTCAAACAAAGGCTGTGTCTTATCACCACGTCTATTCTTCTTCTTCTTCTTCTTCTTCTTCTTCTTCTTCTTCTTCTTCGTACGCAGGCAGACAGTAACCATTATTTTTTCGAAAAAAGCGGCGGTCATCCTGAGGCTGTCGCCACTGCCATAGAGCTTGTCTTGCAGTTCCACTGGTGATGGCCACATCTGCTCTCTCTGATCCTCGTATGTCGGGCAGTTCTGCAGCAGATGTTCAGCGGTCATTTTACCAGTACCGCACGGGCATTCGTCGGTACACCCTATCTTCAATTTGTTGAATAGGTGGTACCTCAGTCAATTGTGGCCAGTGCGAAGTCTGAAGACAACGACCTGCTCTCTTCGGTTCAACTGGTAATAGGCATCGTTTTTGGTGTAACCAGTATGTTCGGTTTCCCATTTGGTCATGTATCTGGCTTTGATAAGCCGTTTTGACTCTTCGTACGTCATACTAGTATCCCACGTCTATTCAATACATACATGATAAAATCAGATCAGAAGCAAACCATGAAGGCAGCGAAACTGCAGAAAATGAAGATCATGAGCCCATGAGAGTTACTTTTCGCAGATCACAAATTTCTAATGTACAAAAAGGAAATTGACTTTCAAGATCATACAATCATGATTAATACAACGTATGCGGGATACAACATAAAGGTTAGTACATCAAGCTTAATACAACGTATGATGGATACAACATAAAGATTAGTGCATCAAGTTTAATACACCGTAATGATGGATACAACATAAAGATTAGTACATCAAGCTTAATACACCGTAATGATGGATACAACATAAAGATTAGTACATCAAAGACAGTAACTATGTAAATCATCAGATCGCAAGGCCCTCTGAACATACCTGTCAACTGCAGCAGGCTCAAATAGGTGAAAGAGTTCAAGTACCTGGGATGCATTTTCACTGATGACGGACGCTTGAACAGAGAAATCGAAACGAGATAGTAAAAAGTAAGTGCAGTGACCTACCAACTACCCCCACTGCTCAAACACCAGAACATAAATATAGAAACAAAAACAGCCATTGATGACCGCTATTTTCTTACCAGCTCTGTGCTATAGGTGCCAAACATGGCTCCGTCCAAGGTACAAGACAATAAAATTGCAACCTGTGAAATGAGATGCCTGTGAAAAGACACCAACACACCAGAACAGACAGAATGAAAAATACCGACACCAGAAATATTGTCTGAGCAACACCCTACTACATGAATAGACAGAAATTAAAGAGGTTTGGCCATCTCATAAGAATGAAACTAGATCAGATATCATTAAAAACATACACCAGTTCGAGATTGGGGTTTAGATCCAAGAGAAGACTGCGAGGCAAATGAATGGACACCATCAAAGGCTTCTTATGCCAGCATGGGATCACAAAAATCAGAGAAACACATCTGACCCAAGTGCGAAACAAGCAGCTCCCTACTACGCGTCACGGCATTAGCGAAAGGATAAAGTAAGTAAGAATAACTAATTAAAACACTTTATTAAAAATAGTCCTATAAAATGTATGTTTTTATGGAATTCACGGATCTGTTGCCATGGAGAAAATATTGTATACAAATGCTACATACAGATTTTACTACTGTTGCAAGAAGCCTTAGTCTTAGTCATAGTCTCAGTCTTGGTCTTAGTGAACCTGTACTTCTACAGCGGCAGATACGCCTGTGCAAGTCCCAGCTCTGGCGTGAGCTGGATGTAGTCCGGAGGAGGATTTCCTGCTTAGCTGGCTAGGCTCGAGCAGCTTATTACACCCTTGAGTTGGGACAAGTACCACGGATGGTAGTTAACCGGTGTGCGAGTCCATCTGAATACACTTAAACACTAGAGCAAAGTGGACAGCCTGTTAGGCGCCTTCTATGCTGCTCTTAACAAACCACCTAACCATGGCCGCTGTTATGACATGTTACACAGTTAGTAGCCTCTTACGACATGCTCCTTATGGAGCAGGGGTGCTGTTCTTCTCCTTGCTATACAATAAAAATTCCGGTAGACCACTCGGTATACAAAATACGTATACAAATACAATATGTTAGAGAGGGTTAAAAATCATTAATATTTTCGTTCACTGAGGTTGTTACAAGACAATGACAATAAGGTATACATAAATCATTTTAATGAGAGGACATTAGACTATTGATGCTTTTTGTTACCAGCGGTAAGCTGTTACTATTGTTACTAGAATGTATACAATTGTAGGTAAGAATTTAATACAAGGTAATAAAGTTTCAGAAGTTCCAGCTTATACTTTTGTAATTCAGAAAAAGACTAGCAATACAGTTTACATTAAAATGACGCAGTTTTTTGTAATCACGTGTTACTCTTTTGACAAAAAAGGGCTTGCAAGAATTAACAAAACGCGCTTAATTGCAGATTCTATTATGTTTTGATTTGATCTGTTAGAAACAGATTTCCTGCACTCCGGGTAGACTCATAGGTGCTCAGTTTCTTCCATAAAATCGTGAAGGTTGTGAATACATAGAGTTTCAATAGACCGCTTGTTGCCCATACTCATGTTCCATCTTCTCAAGGACCCCTCCTGGCTCGACAGACGTTTGATTTGAAGACGCCGCTGTCTCCGGATTGTCGATTCATCAATTTCAGTGTTATCATCAAGAGGTAGTCATTGATCCATCTCAGAATGTGACACCGATCCACATTCAATGTCTACATTATGGATAGTCTGAGGCCTGGACATTAACTCTTTCATTGCCCTCAGCCCCAACCTGGCCAGAAGTCCAGGAACGTGTGAGGCCTCTATGTAAAAATATGTCATATAAATTAATCAAATAAACCACAATGAAAGCACAAAGTAGTAATAACTTGGATAATGCCAACATGAAGACGCTGTTCTCTTTGCTTCCGTCTTTCCTTCTTAACTTGTCGGTCAGCAGTAAGGTTTCTCTGTCTTCATAAATGTTATCCCTGTTCTGGATTGGACAGCGTCGTGTAGAAACCCTGCTCACTTGTTAAAGCTAATTTACTTGGGTAATGTTTAACTCTTGGGACATCCATCCCACACGGGCATATGTCTGGTACACATATACATGACAATTCATGTACATTTATTCACGTACGCGTAATATCTATATAGTGCATCTAAATGACTAGGTAGTCGGTGTGTTTGTCTGTCTGTAAATCGAACTGAATACGTAGCCTCCTCACGACACTACCCATCATATCCAGACTATCCAACTGAGTGGCAACTGTTACATATAGGGAAGGCAAAGCAACAAGGAAGAGACGTATTCATCCAACAATCAAATACATAAGATTACACACAAAATATTTTCTAACACGATTTCATGCACGAAAGTATCTGTTATGTGACTTTCTATCATCGTGGTCTTTATTCTTCTAATTAATTGAGAGATCAACAGAGATTTTTGAGCGTCTGGCTAGTTAGTACTAGCACACTCGCTTTTAACGGAAAGGTACAGAGTTTAACACTAACGAACAGCTGTAAATTGGTACCTGACGAACGACTAGGTAAGTAAGAGGCAGCGATAAAGGAACTGAACACCCTACCTCAAACACGCTCTGGCGTAGTATGCCGAAGTCTCTAATAACGTCCTTCCCTGACAATAGTGTAACTACCATGGGACAAACCTTAACTTTACCAAGGGAGATTCATAGAACTGAGGCTAAAGACACATTCCCCATTAAGCCACGGATATCACCTTCTGTTTTGATTTTACCTCTCTAGTAAAACAAACCTATGTGTTAACGAGAATTTGAAACCGTGTTCCCTTGGTCAAGAGACTGTAATTCTAAGCGGTAGACCAGTCGCTTCTCTCCTTCATCTTCTAATATTCACATTCCAGTGGTTCCCAACATTTTTTCGGAGACCCTTTAAAAAATAATAATTTGCAGATCACTCTTTACTCTCCCCAATCACACGAGATGAAACTAATAACTTTTGTAGAAAGCCACATTTTAAAACATTTTACATTTTGAAGCGAAATGGGAAGGTCAGGGTTGTATTCCCCAACAGGAGACATATATATTGACACCCAAATAGATCATTGAACAAATGAATAATGAGAATGATTACGTGCTATGTTTACTCATCATAAATGTGGGGTCAGAGACCTGTACAATGAAAAACTGTTAGAGAGGAGAACTGAAGTCTTTGAAATGTGAATATATAGAAGAATGGGGCACGTTTGAGGGAAAGAATATAAGATAAAAAAGGAATATTGGAGAAATTTGGAATTCACAGAGAATTACCGATATATATCAGAGTCAGACTTAAGATATATTAGTCATACTAAAAGACACAGAATGCTACTGAAAGCAGTACTGGATGGAGAAATAGAGTACACATTTGTCAGAAGACAACAACTCTACATGTTGGAGGATAACATCATTATCATCAGGTGCCTTGCCGGCTGGCGTTGGCGGTCATGGAACTCCATCGCTTCTATCATGTGTGTCATTTACCAACTCTGTTGTTGATTGTCGCTTATGCCATTCTCTCAGGCTGTCCAACGTCTTCTCTCTCTGCTTCCACTGTCTTTGTCATGGCACCTTTTCTGTTGTCACAATGTGCTCCAAACCCCCACTTCTCATCACACGCCAGAAAAAGAATGACTGTCTTATTCTGATTGTTGCAATGAGTTGTCCTTGTGCCTCTTCGAGTACTGTACCATTATTCTTCCTTCCAGTTCATGGGATCGCATGAATTATAACACGAATCGATAAACATTGCCATTCCTGTAAGTCTGCAACATCAAGATGCGATATAGAAAACACTTGAGATCCATTGCAGCGGACCTTCGATATGGAGTTCACAACTGAACTGACCTGAACATTTAGTTCACGGATTTCTCATTTGACTCGTAGCGGACCCGTAGTTGAGAACCACTGTAATATACTGTTAGTGGTAGTATTTAAGTACTTCACTCATTCACCCAAATAATCAATACATATTGCTGTTTGCGTACAATTGAGTCTTCTTCTTCTTTTACTTCTGCTTCTTTTCCTCTTTTTCGTGTGCTCGTTCTCAAAATCCTGCTACCAAGCTCTGAAAAGGATTTTACAAGTAGCAGGAGAACAGAATGTGTTATGTCGTAGTTTACAGCTTGACTGTGATTTTACACCTTTCGCTCCGACCCATCCGAAACTAGCCTGTTGATTTTGAGTACCGGGTTAGCCTTTCCTCTTTGATACCTTCTTAGCCAGTCCGCCATATTGTAGTATATTATCCAGGATCACCACGTGGAGAATAACCGTCTTGGCAGCTATGAGTCGTTGACTCTGATGCTAGCAGTCAGCATTGGATCGCTGACTCTGACGCTAGCAGTCAGCTTTGGGTAGCTGACCACTACAGTCCATGCATTGCTCTGCATCTTGATCAGTTAATCAACTTGTTAACAATCTTCATGTCTTCGAAATGTATTATCAATAAAAAGTCCGTGTAACCTTACATAATTATTTTTTATTTCAGAACACCAAAGAGCAACATCCTGTGCTGTTTGGAGCATTGAAAGCTAGAGTGAGCGAGAGAAGCATAGACTTGAAACCAAAGTGATTACTGGCTACTTGATATACTTAGAGAAAGTTCTAATTCTCGTGACGTGCTAAGAGCAGATATTTTCAAGCACAGTTCTCTTGTTTGCTGATGATCACAAGGAAATGTTTTGTGAGATTATGCGATATCGGCTTCATTGGTGTTTTAAAAATCTGGACTGAGATTAAGTCAATGACATTTTTTGGCACGATTGTGTTGAGCGATAAAAAAAAAAAAACTTGGGTGCAAACACGTAAATGAAATGGCAGTGCTGAGGCGCGTTGGAGTACTGCTCTTCTTATATGACTTTGGCTTCATCTGAATCACATGTTCGTCTATGCAAGTGGGGATGCGCTGAAGCATATGTCCGTCAATGTAGTTGTTGATGTACAAAAGTACAGGTCCGTCAATGTAGTTGTTGATGTACAAAAGTACAGGTCCGTCAATGTAGTTGTTGATGTACAAAAGTACAGGTCCGTCAATGCAGTTGTTGATGTACAAAAGTACAGGTCCGTCAATGTAGTTGTTGATGTACAAAAGCACAGGTCCGTCAATGCAGTTGTTGATGAACAAAAGTACAGGTCCGTCAATGCAGTTGTTGATGTACAAAAGCACAGGTCCGTCAATGCAGTTATTGATGAACAAAAGTACAGGTCCTTAAATGCAGTTGTTGATGTACTGAAGCTTGCAACAAAGCAAATCGTTTTTTTACAGCTGTGGCTTCGCAGTATATGTTTACATGATGATGCACAGCCCCTCTCTAGTGTCAATTTACGACATGTTTGGAAGATTACAACATGCCCATTGTTGCCCATCGGGATCAATGTAGATGTCTTAATGGTAGTCTGTTTAAATTGGTAGTCTGTCGGTACCAGATTATCGCATACGTCTGAAGTGGGCAGGATACCCGAAGCTCAAAATGCACGACCATGATCCACGAAGACCTCACTGCATGGTTAGAACATCCCCACCACAAATATGTGACTTCATCCCTAACGTGCAGAGTCATTTAAAACAGGTTCAACAGCAACACTGTCAACAACAAATGCAACACCAACAATACCAGCAACATTATCTACATCAGCATCATAGCTCTAACCATAATCCACCACAACATGTGAAAAAATGTTCACAAGACAGCCATTTTATTTTTGCGAACCCTAACTTCCCGCCAACAACTTCTTCGTCTGCTGTCAGCGAAGATATTTACAACGTTGATGAATTTGAGGACGTTGATGAAGATCAAATCAGTGACCTTGACGACGAGGAAGAAGAACTACGCTTGAGCTACGAACGCTACCGCCAAAACTTTCACAAAGGCAATGATGTCACATCTCAACTTTTGGAGTTTGCAGATGTGGTCAGTGCAGACATTAAAAAGTTTTTCGGCCGCGCCAAAGACCAAGACGATTCTTGTGACGTCTACGAAGATAAGTGGGTCACGGCAAAGTCAGGTAGAGAACTGTATTATGCTGATCTACTGAGGGTAGCCCAGGGAGATACAGAACCTGCCAGTAAAACTAAAAAACATTCGCTTTCGTCCCTATCATCACCATCGTCTTCCTCGTTATCGCCTCACCAGGAATATTCCAAAAGGTCGCAATTTAGCGGTAAGAGAGATGATTCTGTTGGCATGGGCCCTCTTACGGCACTTTTCGAGTATGGATTTCCTAGTTTTATTCATGGTGCCAAGGATCATCAGGGTGTGACTTCAGTGGCAAGATCAAAAGTAAGCTCTCATACAATGTCTCGTTCCCAGAAGTTAGTTGCTCGTGTCATTCCTATGCACGAAAGAAACTTTCCAGAAAGTTTTTGGCGTGAACCCTGCACGCGAGTAAACGGATTAACTAGCAACTGCTCAAACAGATTAGAGATTTCACAACATAATATGCTGTCGTCATCAAAATTGCCAGACTTCAGTGATCTTGTAGAGAGCTGGCAGGGTGGGATTGAAGGCATGGCTGCAAGTGATATTGATAAGAGAGGCTCAACGAATGTCGATCACCAACGATTATAAATACCTTTTTCGACAAGCGTTGGTGTTTACAAAACGATCCCACGTATTATATCAGAATCTAACATATTTGTTGATATCATTCATTTGAATAAATTACATTCTCGTATGTGGTCAAAATATAAAATCTGTTAATATATGTCCTCATATGTCAGTACTACAAATGTATGTATGAAAATATTCGGCTCTGAATGTCAACGTAATTATTTGTTGATACTTTTTGTGAGTAAAGGATAATAGATTGACTTTATTGTGATTACGGACAGTTTAAGAACGTGCAACCACACATTTCCGAATACAAATCCTGTAGAGATTAAATTAGAAAATAGCAATCACAGTGAAACATGTGAAAAGAATATATTCAAAGAATCCCCAAATATATATATCAACGACTTGTAGATGTCAATAATACAAGTCAAAAAGCTGTCAAAAAGTAAGGAATAATACAAGAGAGCATAGAAGAGGGTATAAGCACTTATCAGAATTGTCTTTAAACAAGCATGCAAGCAGCAAATACAACGCTACAGATAAAGAAATTAAGAAAAATCTAGTATGTATTAGCAAAAAAAAAACAATCCAGAAATAAGGCACTAAACAGTGTATACACTTACTATTTAAAGACATGTACAAGGAAAGTGGATAGAAGCAAAGCGAAAGATAATAAGAGACACGGGAAAGAAGTACACAACAGGGACTGCAGTTCAGATCAGTTCATCCCGTAACCCATCAGGTCGTTGGGGCACACATAAAGACACTCCCAAAATCCCACGCCATCCCCCTCTGTCTGTCGCTGCCTGTCGTATCTCACCGGGACGAAGGCCTGACCACTCAGTGATGTTGTCCACCCATCTCTTCCTTGGACGTCCTCGCCCTCTCTGTCCCGGTACGGAACCAAAGAGTATCGAGTTGGTATCTATGCATGCAGAAATAAATTACCTCTCAAACAAGACAAATCTGGCTCAAGAAGGTGGTACATGAAGAACAAGAATGGAAATAACTTGCTTGACGAGAAAGACATATCAAACAGGTAAACAGAATATATAAGTGAACGGTTCAACAAGTACAACAGAGGAAACAAACCATCAACCTATAATAAGACTGCCTCAAAAGTTTCATGTCAGAACTAGATACAAAATGCAAGAGTGTTCAGTTACCTTGCTTAAGCAAACTGTCACTGTAAATTCGGGCAGGGTTAGTTCCTCTTGTATCAGAAGTGACAATAGGATTGCGACCAGGATGCGTATTGTCGCCTGTCTGTTAAACATTTACACAAAACTGATGTTTGGACAGAGAGACTTAATGACATGACTCATTATTAGTGGAATATCAACAAATAACATCAGGTATGCGGATTACACAGTTCAGCTGGCTGAAAGCGAACAAGAACTACATTAATTGGTGATTCAAGTGATGGACAAAAGTTTGGTATACCGGATATACATTGAGAAAACGGAAAACAATGTAATTAGCAAAGCAGGTTCAGATACAATTAGATTAGGAAACACTAGACTTGTCAAGTGCTTTACTGTCTTGGAAATATACAAACAGAAAATGTAAGAATGGAAATATTAATGAAGGCGATAATAAGGATAGTCAAATTTGTTTTCATCAACATGAGTTATAAATTGACATCCAAAGAAGTAACTAATGCATTAAAAACGAGAGGGATCAAAAGTGGTATATATATATATGGGGCTCTTGGAATTGGAAAGAAAATAAAAGAATTAAGGAATTAATTATGAATTTAGGAGCGCAAGGAGAATTGATGAACAGAAGAGACATTTCAGATGCAAAGAGAATTGACGAACAGATAAGAGACAGTTAAGATGCAAAGAGAATTGACGAACAGATGAGAGACTGTTAAGATGCAAAGAGAATTGACGAACAGATGAGAGACTGTTAAGATGCAAAGAGAATTGACTAAGAGATGAGAGACTGTTAAGATGAGAAGAGAATTGACTAAGAGACAATTCAGATATTTTGGTTACATTGGGAAATATAAGATCCTGCTGAAGCAATAAGGAAAGAAGGAGAACACACTTGCCAGAGGTACCATTATAGTACAAGACAGAGGACGTGGGAGATCCCTTGCAGACGACCTTTGATGTGGATATGGCACTTGAACTGCACTGATCTGACAGTAAACTAACACGCACAGTGTTAATGGTAGGCTTGTTTACAAGAAAAGTGACCACAATTATTACAAACAACGGAACAGAAACATTCACGAAACACGGCCAATTCTTATAGTCATCCTATCATCATTTACAGAACACATACTTTAATAGAAAGATCGTTTAAGTAACAAAACATTATGGAAGGTAGTCACGAAACAAACAATGCCATAGCGGCTGTAGTGTTACAGATTTCATAACTATTTTTGTTAGCTTTATAAGATGAAATGAGATGTTCTTTACCCCTCTGCATGCCTTCCTTAATTCAGAGTTGAGTCAGGCATTCATTTTTGCAGATTGGTAAACAGTATTGTACTATATATAAGTCAGCCAAGAACCCGGTTCTTTTCTTGTGAGAGAAAAGCTGTCTAACAACTCGCCAAACAGATGCTTAAAAGTAAACAAACAGAAAACAACATAAATAAGTTACCAAACTACTATGTTTACCCAGCATTCAGTAAACGGGATCAACCAGATAGTGTGTGCAACATCGCAATAGATAAATATAGTTTCAAATAACGTTCAGTGATATTCTCACTCACATTAAATGGCTGAATATAAACTCTATAGAGCCTTCTAAACCAGTATAATGAAGTTAAGTTAAGTTAAGTTAAACATTACGTGTTCGTGAAGCACGGATAGATATTGGAAGGATTCAAGGTAACAGAAGAAATGAGAGAGAAAGAGAAAGAGAGAGAGAGAGTATGGAAAGACTGATAGTATTTAATACATATTGTAGATACACTTTCAGGAAGACAACTAACAAATAAATAATAAATTCACATATATTTTATTCTTATATCAAAGACATGCATCCGCTCTTTGTGGCCAGATGCTCATAAGCCTCCTTAACTCTTCCCCTCTGAGTTCCAATCTCTGCAAAGACCTTAATGTGAAATATACAATTGCTATATTGGAGCAGCTATGTCGGATTTCACCATCATTCGCCATATCTCAAACATACTAGCTGGCTTTCTTGCATCTGTCCAATAACTGAGCTTAGGATTTAGTTTATATCAGCGTCTTTCAGTAATTTGTTTGCAGTTGTCGAATATTTGTCGATTACCTATATTCAAAAGATCTGTTTCTATGGTTGAAATTATCAAGAGGTCACTGAGCAATTGGTTGGGTATCTCGCATGTAACAGTTTTCAGTTCTCATTTTATAGTTTGTTGTCATTCTTGTTCGACTGAATCGGTTCTTTTCTTGCTCATTTATCCTCTTGTGTTGTCCCCATTTTCCCTCCAATAGGAGTTCACTTCACTTTATGTGCGTTCTGTAACAGCTAGTTTTACGCGATGGGGTTACTAGCCTCATACACAAATCTCTGTAGTCACCTTTTACAACATACATGGAGGTGTAGTGAGCATATTCTTTCCTCCGTAGTGAAGGGTCAGGGGATCAACACGGTGAGATGACAGAGAAATCTCCCAAAAACAGAAGTCTGGCACGTTTTTTTTTTTTGCTAAGATGTTTGCCTCACTAGTTTCTACTGGCGGAGGCGCGCCATTTTCCACTCCAGACCGTAGTCAATTGGGCGATATCAGGACGCATAAACCAGTGCTTGGATGCATGTGTGCATCTGTATGTACCTATGCTAGGTTTTTGCGCCCTCAGAAGCTAGCCCAACCAAAGTGCAATGGAAGGGCTTTACCACGAGGGTGCGTGTGAAAGTTGTGCAAGGATGTGACTGTGGGACAGAGACAAATGAAACAGAGTGAGGTGAGAGGGGAGAGAAGAGTTGCCCCCAGGGTAGAAGACGAGGTCCAGAAAGAAAGTCTGGCACGTGATGTGTAAACGCCACTCATGATTCGCATATTTCCTCCTTGTCAACAGGTGTTTGTTATGTCAATCTTACCGACTTGTTTCAATATGCCATTCAAACTTAACGATACGACCCATAACTCTTCTGTTTTGTTTTGTTTGATAATACAAACTGTGATATATTTCTCTGTTGGTGGTACTCGTTATTACTCGTACGCATTCAAAAGTTGAAGAAATCGTGTTTTAACTGTTCACTGATTTACTTGTCTCAACTAAAAATAAATTGTGTGGCAGCTGAGCAACGCATGATGATGTTTTGAAACGACTGGTCTGAAGAATTTCAAATGGCTGCTCTTTTTATTTTTTTAGAAAGTTTTCATCTAACTTGACATGACCGTTGACTGGATGCGTATGGGATGCGTGGATTGATATTTCGCCACTTTTAACCAACTTCCCGATAACATAGAATGCTGAAATTTCGTACATAGTCTCCACGTGTGAGACCTGATAATATATCACATTTTGAAGGATACTGGGCAGGTCTTTCAAAACATTTTTAACGAAAAATTTAGTTTTTAAAAAGTTTTCTTTGTTTAGTTACTTTGGGGCTTAGTGGTCTCAAGGTAAAGTGTCTATCTTGGGCGCCGGAGGTAGCAGGTTCGAATCACGATGGAGACCGAGATTTTTTCACGTAAATCTTCTGGTAAAAATGTCCCTATCTCTGGGTAGTGAGATTAAAATCCCGTGTTCATTTTCGAGAACGTTAAAAATCACTTGACATCACCTGTTTGAATCATCATGTAGCATGTCCTTTGTAGAACGTCGCTCCCATCACAGTCTGTCTGAAAAAAACTCGTTCTCTTGCCAAAACTCCAGCCTCCGCCACAATCATACTCAAGCATTCCTGGATATCTTTGTGCCATCGTCTTCTTGGTCTACCCCTTCCTCTTTTGCCTGACACCATACCGTCCATCACTGTTCTCTCGAGACCGTTGTTTCTCTTGATGTGACCAAAGTATTTGCATTTTCTAGCCAAAATAGAATTGATAAACCAGTTCTCCTCTATGCTCAACTCTTGCCGAATGTCTACATTTGTCATTTGTACCCTGTCCAGGGTACTCCGGGGATCTTTCTGCAACATTTTGACTCGAATGATTCGATTCTTTGTCTAGAAGTTTTGGTAATCGTCCATGATTCACTGCCATAAGCTGCCACAGGAAAAACACAGGCTCTCAAGACTTTTACTTTGATCCTTTTGTTGGTGCCCTGCCATAATTTCTTCAGGCTGTTCAGTCTCTGCATTGCCATGGCTAGTCTTCTTCTGATTTCTTTCGAGCAGTCGCCATTTTTGTCAATTCTGGAACTCAGATATTCAAAATGTGTAACCTGATCTATTTCCTCACCACCCACTGCACATTTTTGCTGACATTGTGTTTTGTCGGTGGTCATTATCTTTGTTTTATTTATGTTTATAAACAGGTTTTGATCTTTACTATGTCCATTTATGGCTGAAATTAGCTGCTATAGCCCTTCTGCACGTCTTGATAGTGTCACCGTGTCGTCTGCTTATCGTAACTCTGGAATCTCGTACCAACCAATCGTAAATGTTTAAAAACCAGGATTCCAAGTCACTTCAAATTTTCCAGCTATTTGCTGTCCTTCGAAGCGTGAAAGACGATTGTCAAAGTGAACAATAAGGCACCTGATGTTGTTGTTTAATGCCCACAATGAGTAAGTTGACTCTTTTGTGCGCCCCGAAAAGGACGTTAAGTGGCAGGTTGTAGTAGCTTTCCTCACATCTCGAGCATGCTGATAAATGTGAACCGTGGTCCTCCATGCGGTTGTGCTACACTTGGCTTCATCTGCGTGGCGTTCACTACTACGGGGATCACATTGACCTAACTCTCGTTAGCCAAGCTGCCTTGAAAACAGCCTGTTTCCAGGGAACGCTACATGGAAAAGAGGTTGTGGTCTTGGTCAGTGTATTATACCTGACCCTGACGTGACGTCCTGGTCAGTATTTCATGCCTGACCAGACTAGCGTCTCAATTCTGCATGCGCCTGTAAAAAGCAAGAAACGTAATTTAGAAATGAAAATAATTAATCTGTCAGTTCATGTCGTGACAGACTGAGGCCATCTTTAGTGAAGCTCTTACTAAATTTGTATAAGCAGATAAATAAATAACTTAACTGAACGTCTTTATACTGGTTTAGAAGACTGAAAAGTCTGTATACAACCACGTTCCATTACATTAAATTGGCCCCAAAATAACTATGCACATCCAATTTATTCTTGAATGTATTAATTGACCCTGCCCCCCCCCCCTTTCCTTTGGCAATGCATTCCAAGCATTCACCACTCTCTGACTAAAAAAATATTTCCTGGTATCTGGTAAATAATCTGGACCATTTTTTAATTAATTTATGACTGTGCCTACTTCTAGCCAGCTGTATTTCGACAAATGTATTATAGTCTAATTTATCCTATCCGTTGATTATCTTATAAACCTAAAAACATGAACATTCGTGCAGCTATTTGTAACTTTTAAAATGAGCAGATCAGAAACCAAAAAGGGTTAATTACCGACTCATCGAACTGTGAAAAAGCCACATCGTCTTAAGCAGCAAATAACCAACATTACAGGGCAATGCGCAACTTTTTGTAGATTTGTAAATGAGCAGACACCAAAAATGTCTTATTTTTAATATTTGCCACCGAAATAAAATGCCAATAAATCCTAAAAAGTAAATGCCAATACACAAAAGAAACACCACAACAATAAATTTTACTTCATGTAGTCACTTCAATGCATCCGACTTCGGCACTCATTTTATGTAAGGCTCTGTTTCCCCGGCGTAATGACCGGGTTGGGGAGCGAAACCAGAACCTGTGGTTTGTGAGCCGTATCGCTAAACCACTAGCTCACGTCGTCCCTGAACAAATTATATGATAATGATATTAAACATATCAACTGTTGGGATTGACGTCTAAATTTAATATTTCGAGATCAAAGAAACGATTGAGGTTAAAACGTGGTTTAGAATAATAACAATAACAAATGTAATCTTCACTTAACTTAGTTGGCAATTTGACATCTGTATACTGTTTAAAATGCTCTGCTGAGTATGTATACAAGCAGTATCGTCTACTAAATTTGATCTAAAAATAACTAACAGGTCGACCTAAATAGGTTATTATCAAAGTAAGATAAATAAAACCGTCATACATGAAAACGACGTACTACATTAGACAAATATTGGTTTGCGATCTAAAGCGAATAACCAATGTCACGTGACAGCCCATTCAGTGACCCCAAGGTATGGCGAAGAGAATAAACAGCTACAAAGTAAGAAGAACTATAGGCAAAAATGAACTGTAAACAATAAATGTAAAAACACAAATTAAAAAAAATGGTTATCCTATAGGAAAGGGGGTAAACAGTGAAGTAAAGGTTTTACTACTGGAAGTTACACAAGTACGGAGAATGAGGTTGTAAGAGACTTCAGTATACTAAGTCCAGGTTTGTCCCATTGTAGTTACACTAGTATCGGGGAATGAGGTTGTTAGAGATTTCAGTATACTAAGTCAAGGTTTGTCCCATAGAAGTTACACTAGTATCGGTGAGTGAGGTTGTTAGAGACTTCAGAATACTAAGTCAAGGTTTGTCCCATAGAAGTTACACTAGTATCGGTGAGTGAGGTTGTTAGAGACTTCAGAATACTAAGTCAAGGTTTGTCCCATAATAGTTACACTACTATCTGGGAATGAATGTGTTAGAGACTTCACTATACTAAGTCAAGGTTTGTCCCATAGTAGTTACACTACTGTCAGGGAATAAAGTGTTATAGACTTTAGTATACTAAGCCAAGTTTATCCCATAGTAGTGACACTACTGTGAGGGAATAAAGTGTTGTAGACTTTAGTATACTAAGCCAAGTTTGTCCTATAGTACTTAAACTAGTCAGAGAATAACGTTGTTAGAGACTTCATAATATTAAGTCAAGGTTTGTGCCATAGTAGTTACACAACTGTCGGGGAATGTAGTTGTTAGAGACTTCAGTAAACTAAGTCAAGGTTTGTCCCATAGTAGTTACACAACTGTCAGGGAATGAAGTTATTAGAGACTTCAGTATACTAAGTCACAGCTTAATGAAGTACGGTTGTCAGTTTCTTTCAAGGCTGCCTTTTTAATTTTTTTGTCGTGACTGTCGTTGGTTTTGAACCCCGTACTTTCGCGGTGAATAGCGAGTGCTGAGACGCTCCTTACTCAAGAGATCGGTACTATTGCAGCTCGGTCATGTTTTTTTAATCAAAGGCAAAGTTGGTCAGTCCCAAATCACACATTACTGTCGGAGATGAAGAGTTAGAGACCATTGTTCTAGGCTAGGCCACGTCTTATTTATGAGTAAGTGTGGCCAATTGCCTTCCTAGTTGTCTTTCTTTCCATACCATTAAGCCAGGTCTCAATATTTGTGTATACTAAAGTCGTTGAAATATCTTTTTTAATGGACATATAACATTACACACAAGACCCAGGTACAAATGGAATGATACTCGAGGTGTTGAACAAAAACACGCAAGACTCATGCATCGGTGGAATGACATTTAAGGTGTAAACAATAAACACGCAAGACTTATGTATGCATGTAATGAAACTAAAGGTGCGAACAATAAACAAGACCCAGGTATAAATGGAATGATAGTTGAGGCGTGAAAAATAAACACACAAGGCCCAGGTATAAATTGAATGATACTCGAGATGTGAACAATAGGCACATAAGGCCCAGGTATAAATTGAATGATACTCGAGATGTGAACAATAAGCACCAAAGTCCCAGGTATACATTGATTGATACTCGAGATGTGAACAATAAGCACATAAGGCCCAGGTATAAATTGAATGATACTCGAGATGTGAACAATAAGCACATAAGGCCCAGGTATAAATTGAATGATACCCGAGATGTGAACAATAAGCACATAAGGCCCAGGTATAAATTGAATGACACTTCAGGTGTGAACAATAAACACAATGTCTAGATATAAATGGAATGACGCTTGAGATGTGAAATGTTGTATGAAGCCTGCGCATAACAATGGGTAATGGTAGGTTTCGAAGGGTGAATGCGAATTAGAGAATTATGACAGCATGAGAAAATATTAATATGCAAACAAACACCAACTAAATGATAGTTTAAAGACATTTTGCATACTCTCCAATATCGCTGGAAAATGTCGAGAGATTTGAAGTAGTTGAAAACAAACGTAGAAGGAAAAATACTTTGTAGTCAGCTGAGGATACAATTCAAATATTGGGAATAATGACAGCAGTAACACTGGCGTCCAATGGCAAGCAAGAAAAACTTCAAGATTAAAATTCAGTTTTACAAAAAATCTGTAACGGAATGGCTCCAAAACAACAACAGCACGCACAGCACAATTTATCTGTTATTTCGACCGCTTTAGTTTCTAAATGACGGCCGGATGTAATAAAGGAGATACGTATTTTGCAGAGATAATGCCACAAACGGCAAGATATAGATTAATTGACTCGGGGTACTGTTGAGCGGTAAGACTGAGAAAATATTGATCCGTTGCAAGATCTTCTAAATGTTAATACAACATTTGAGTAATGTGGTCTTTACGGAAAGACATTTAACAACTTAGAATTCTGAATAACGGATTGGAAACTTTATTGACACCTTGCTGCTTTTATCCATCGTCATGTCAAATGATGTTGGGGATCAATTCAATTTCAGAGAAACTATTCCATGAGCAGATCAACACTTCATATCCTCTGTGTATTCTCATCCATTTTGCCACGTCATCCCTGATCATCATTGTCTCATCTGGACCTCTCCTGCATGTAATATTTGCTGTTATCACATGATTTGCCAGCCCACTTCTTTAAGAGTTGATTTCCAGTTAACTTTGCATTTCTTATTTTCATTTGAAATACCAGTTATTGTATAGTATTGTTGTCTTGTAAATGTATCTATCTTGAATTGATCATGCTAAATGTAGCACTTTTTTCAGGATCTGCTCTTCTGTTGAGGCAAGGTATTCGTTTGTTTGTTTAGTTATTCTCAGAGATTTGATTCCAGCAATCAGGTTGACTTCTACATTATGGCTCTTGCGAGGATTACAATATAATATTAACAATTCACCTCCTAAAGATAAGCACAAACGATGCAATTTTGTTTCACACGTCTGAGTTAATCGATAGAACACAAAACAGGGAATACCGAGATTAGCATACCATAAAAGTCTGTATTAAAGTTGTTGCAGTTAATGTAAAGCATCGCTGTGGCATTCGACTGCTGCCATCCGGTGGATTTTTTACAGAGTGCTCCGCGTGTCAAAGTTTATAAATTCTTCGAAAACCGGGAGAACGACGGAAGCAACTACAGGAACAGCTACAGGAAGAGCTACAGGAGCAGCTACGCGAGCAGGTACAGGAGTAGATACAGGAACGGCTACAGGAGCGGCTACTGGAGCGGCTACAGGAGGAGGTACAGGAGGAGGTACATGAGCGGCTACAGGAGAGGCTACTGGAGCGGCTACAGGAGCGGCTACAGGAGGAGGTACAGGAGGAGGTACAGGAGCGGCTACAGGAGCGGCTACAGGAGGAGGTACAGGAGAACGTACGCGAGCAGATACAGGAGCGGCTACAGGAGCGGCTAATGGAGGAGGTACAGTAGGAGGTTCAGGAGCGGCTACAAGAGCGGCTACAGGAGCAGCTACTGGAGCGGCTACAGGAGCGGCTACAGGAGGAGGTACAGGAGGAGGTACAGGAGGAGGTACAGGAGCGGCTACAGGAGTAGATACAGGAGCGGCTACAGGAGTAGATACAGGAGCGGCTACAGGAGCGGCTACAGGAGCGGCTACAGGAGTAGATACAGGAGCGGCTACAGTTGCAGCTAGTGGGACAACTACATGAGCAGCTGCAGGAGCAGCTACAAGAGCAGCTACAGTAGCAGCTAGAGGGACAGCTACAGGGACAGCTACAGAGACAGCTACAGAAGCAGCTACAGGAGCAGCTACAGGAGCAGCTACAGGAGCAGCTACAGGGACAGCTTCAGGAGAGGCTACAGGGACAGCTACAGGAGCAGCTACAAGAGGAGCTACAGGGGCAGCTACAGGAGCAGCTACAGGAGCAGCTACAAGGACAGCTACAGAAGCAGCTACAATCAGCAACTACAGGAGCGGCTACAGGAGCGGCTACAGGAGCAGCTACACGGTACTACTCACTACCGGTCCCTGATTTTCATTTTTAACTTTTAAACAAATAAACGTAATTCAATAAAATTTGGCAAGGACATACCTTGGTTTGTGAGAAACATGATAAGCTTATATTAAATGTAGCAAGTGGGTACCATTAGCATCCATGTTACAGATGGTATTCACCAACGCATCAGGAGTTTCAGACTGTTTCCCACCGATTGTTTTCTTGTAGTTTCATGAGATTCCTTGACTTGCTGCGAGACACTTTTTCTTTCAGCATGCCCAATACAAAGAAATGGAGTAGAGTAATGCCAAGCAACCTTTGTGGCCAAAGTCACATAGCAATGATACGATCTTCAAAGAAGGAAGCAATTTCAGCCATACTGAAATAGGAAGTGGGGCATGTAGCTCCATCGTCGAACAACTTGTTCACAGTATGTCCATGTCAAAATATATTCAATTACGTTCATTAGTTTAAAAAGTTATAAAGGAAAATATAGGGAGGATACCGAGTGGGACACCCTGTATAACTATCTTAAGGTACCAAATGCCTCGTAGTCTGATTAGTGACACGCATGAAAAAAAAGTTAGTTGACCATCGCAAGTGATGATGACGACACCATCAGATGGTTCTGCCCCGATGATATAATTTGCGATGTATTTGAATTATAGGGTGAAAGAACTGCAGTGGTTATCATCCTTACTCTCTGGTCCCGAGCGACCATAGACCAGTGGCAAGACATAAGTTGGGACGACGACAGATAACTCTGGATGCAGGCAGTCTGGTCCAACCTCCATTGAGACTAGTGGTTGCGTTAATCCCGCGGGACGATCGTCCACCATTTCCGCCGAGAGACGACTACCTTACCTCTCGACAATAGCGAACACCTACAGGCATAAAAAGGCACTTAAATGGCTCATCACCTGATCAGTAGAACACATTATGTTATTGTTGGCGGTCGTTGTCATTCCATCCAAGCTGCTGTCTCTAAGGGCTGGTGAACCTATGACAAAGACACCTGATGAACGCGCTGGCAGAATGTTAGTGTTAATGTGCCAACACCTAGGCTTGGATCGAGGTGGTAGCATCAAATGGGTGTCAATACCCGGGTTTGGATCGTGGAGGTAGCATCAAATAAGTATCAATACCCGGGTTTGGATGGTGGAGGTAGCATCAAATGGGTGTCAATACCCGGGTTTGGATCGTGGAGGTAGCATCAAATAAGTATCAATACCCGGGTTTGGATGGTGGAGGTAGCATCAAATGGGTGTCAATACCCGGGCTTGGATCGTTAACGTAGCATCAAATGCGTGTCAAAACCCGGGCTTGGATCGTGGTAGTAGCATAAAATATGTGTCAATACCCGGGTTTGGGTCGTGGTGATAGGATCAAGTGGGTGTCAATACCCTGGCTTAGATCGTGGTGGTAGCATCAAATGGGTGTCAATACCCGGGTTTGGATCGTGGTGGTAGCATCAATTGTCTCATCATCGATAGGTCGGGGCGAGTGGAGAATGAGCAGGTAATGCGAGATGTGTTTCACAACTGACGATCAACATCTTCCTTATCCGCTCGCGCTGCTGATGGTTCATCAGCAAACTCCCCTCAAAGTTCTATGATTGGTCGTTGAAAAGGACCATTATTTATTCCCTGAAAAGCCATGCAGGCGACTAGAGAAAGCTGTGATGGAACTAGCAAGCTCACAACGTTATAACCATTGCCACTTTAACCGCATTGCAAACAAATGGATTCAGGATTCCATAAAAGCTGGTTAAGGAAAATCAACTGCAGTGACAGTTAAACGATGGTCACATTGTGTTTACGTTAGTGTGTTTGTTTGTCTGTGTGTTTGTGCAAATATATATATAAATAAATAAATATGTGTGTGTGTGTTTATCTATGTGCAATGACTACTGCTTATAATATGTGGTCACTACAGCGATGTATTTATATTTTTGCTCGGATGTTTTTGGCAATAAAATTAATTATGATTTCTTGAAATGTTGTTAACATTTTGTTTTGAAAAAAAAAATGAATTACCTCAAATTGAGCTCAACATCTCAAACAATGGTGTATATTCTAAGTACGAGGCGTGTTAAAATGAAACCGGACCAAACAGCAACAAGTGAACATACGTACGATGCGAATAATGACATCACTGCTGGTGTAAATAGCACATACCAACCGTCAATTTTCCAAAATTCATTATCCTCCGACTCATAGTTTTTTCAGCAGACTTGAAAACATCGTGGGTGTGATACGGAATCCGTCCAGAGTTGATCAGCGAGCTGTGATTCGGTTTCTAACAGTTGAAGGATGTCGACCAGTTGACATTCAGCGCATAATGCAGGCAGTGTATGGTGACAAAAGTGTGTCGAAGACAACAGTGAAGAACTGGACAACGATATTTGAAGAAGGACGTGAGTTAACCAAAGATCTCCCGAGACCGGGTCAGACGCATATTGTTACTTTAACTCACACCATTCTATAAACATCGTTGTCCAGTTCTTCACTGTTGTCTTCAGCACACTTTTGCCTGCCTAACCCCTAAAATAATATTGTACTGGTAATAGCGTCAGTGGGCTTAGAAACTAAAATAATAGTAATAAAATAGGATCTGTCGGCTAAATTACTGAAGTAATAGTGTAGTACTATTATTATTTGTTTGATCAATGACTCACATAATATAGTAGCAATATTATCAACTCTCGAAATGTCCAAAATAGTACTATAATGATTTTATGACGTGTTGTAACGTCTAAAATAATATTGTAGTAACGTCAAGATATGCTGAACCAATGTCCAATTAAGTGTTTTACTGATTTTAGGATCTCATGGACTTATTTCTAAAAAACTGATTGCAGTGATATTAATATCAATCAGCCTATTGTCCTTCTTTCTTCTTCTTCTTGTCCTTCTTTCTTCTTCTTCTTGTCCTTCTTTCTTCTTCTTCTTGTCCTTCTTTCTTCTTCTTCTTGTCCTTCTTTCTTCTTCTTCTTCGTAGGCTGTCAGACGTCAACCTTTATTTTTTCGAAAAAAACAGCGGTCATCCTGAGGCTATCGACACTGCCATAGAGCTTGTCTAGTGTTGCCACTGGTGATGGTCACATCTGCTCTCTCTGATCCTCGTATGTCGGGCAGTTTTGCAGAAAATGTTCAGCGGTCATTTGCCCGGAACCACACGAGCATTCGTCAGTGCCACCTATCTTCAATTTATTGAATAGTTGGTACCTCAGTCTATTGTGGCCTGTGCGGAGTCTGAAGACCACGACCTGCTCTCTTCTGTTCAACTGGTAATAGGCATCGTTTTTTGTGTAGCCAGTATGTTCTGTTTCCCATTTGGTCATGTATCTAGCTCTAATTAGCCGCTTTGACTCTTCGTAGGTCACACTAGGGTCTGGTTGTGATAGTCTTGCACCTTCTTTTGCCAGTATGTCTGCCTCCTCGTTGCCTTAGATGTTACAGTGGGATGGAACCCACTATACCACTACTCTTTTTGGAGCTGGCATAGTTGACAGAGTACTGCTCTTAAATCAGCCTATTGTCCAAAACAATGTTGTACTGATATTATGATATGTCGAAATGTATAAAATTGTACTGTAGTGACGTTAGGTTCTGGCACACTAATATTTTTCTTCTTCGTTCGTTCTGTATTTCCAGATAACAAGTCCAGAACAGGGCTTTGAAAATAGCAGGATGTAGTCCGGATAACGGAATGCGTTGTCGCTAGTTTCCAGCTTGATTGCGATATTTGCATCTTTAGATCCAACACATCCGTTTTCCGTCAAACACTAATGTCTAAAATAATATTGTAGTGATTACTGTCAGTGGTAACTGTAAAATTCTCAAGCAATTTCAGAGCGGAGGCAGAGGCACTGAAGGCTGCAGCAAAAGCAATGCTGACAGGCGAGAGCAATGAAAGCCAGATAGTCCTGTTTACAGATGCCCTGGCCGTGGTTACAGCACTAAAAAGCCAGAAAAATATAGAACTTATTGATTTAGGAACAGTACTCTGTCAAATATGCCAGCAGTCCGCACCAAAAAGAGTAGTGGTACAATGGGTTCCATCCCACTGTAACATTCAAGGCAACGAGTAGGCAGCCAGACTGGCAAAAGAAGGTGCAAGATTACCCTAATCAGATTCTAGTGGGACCTACGAAGAGTCCAAAAGGTTTATTAGGGCCAGATACATGGACAAATGGGAAAAAGAACATACTGGCTACACAAAAAATGATGCCTATTACCAGTTGAACAGAAGAGAGAAAGTCGTGGTCTTCAGACTCCGAACAGGCCATAACAGACTGAGGTACCATCTATTCAATAAACTGAAGATAGGTGGCACTGACGAATGCACCTGTGGTACAGGGAAAAAGACCGCTGAACATCTGCTGCAAAATTTCCCGACATACGAGGACCAGAGAAAGCCCATGTGGCCATCACCAGTGCCAACACTAGACAAGCTCTATGACAGTGTCGACAGCCTCAGGATGACCGCTGCTTTCTTCGAACAAATTCAAGTTGACGTCTGACAGCGTACGAAGAAGAAGAAGATATTGTAGTGATTATAATAACGTTCACAGACGTTAAAAAAGGAATACTAGAGAAATGAACAACTAACGAAGAAGGTAACAAGAGTAGTTTCCTTTTACCAAAGGTACACCACTTTCAGTACCAGCACACAGAGTCCTTTTGTTTATGTCATCTGAGATCAGGCATAACAAATAATCGCTATCTATGAGTTGAAAAAATGTCACTCTGAGAAATGCTTATTCTCCGTGAGAGTTATAGAACTATAGGTAACTTAACTTCAACTTAACGTGTTTATACTGGTTTAGAAGACTACTAAGAGTCTTCTTACAACCAGTTTCTTTAACTTCACTTGATCTAAAAAAAAAAGAGACTCTTTTCTTCCTCTCTCTTCTTACATCACTCTGTTTCATTTGACTCTGTCCAACAATCACACTCTTGCACAACTTTCACACGCCCCCTCAGGGTGAGGCTCTTTCATTGCACTTTGGTTGGGCTGACTTCTGAGAGCGCACAAACCTAGCATAGGTACATTCAGACGCACACATGAATCCAAGCACTGGTTTATGCGTCTTAATATCGCCCAATTGACTACGGTCTGGGGTGGAATAAGCGCGCTTACGCCAGTAGAAACTTATGAGGCAAACACATAAAATTAAAAAAATTAAAAACTATGAGTACCAAATCTATTTTCCACTATTTCCTGTGGCAATGCATTCCAAGAATTCACAATGCTCTGACTTAAAAAAATATTTCCTAGTATCTAATCTGGGCCTTTCTTTAATTGATTTGTAATGGTGCCCTCTTCTTCTTGTATGCGGCTGTACTTTGAAAAACGTGTTATAGTCTAATTTATCCTTTTCCAGTGAAAAATTCCATATTACGCATGGTTGAAACACGCGAAAATGTTCTGAGCACCTGCTCACACACAGTCTTCATATCTTGTCGGTCCAGTCATCCTTGTCAGTGCATATGCTCATACCTTGTGCTCCACAGCTGAAGCCAAATATGCTTTTTTATGAGAATCTATCAGCAATAATTAGAAACATACCGAGTCAGGAACCACATGTTCTACTCGGCGACTTCAATACTAGAGTGGGTGCTGATCACGATTCGTGACCTTTATGTCTTGGAAACTTTAGAGTTGACAGGGTTAATGAAAATGGGCAACGGATTTTATAGTTCTCTGTCTACCATGGGCTCTGTGTGACCAACTCCTTTTTCAGACCAAGCGCCAACATAAGATCCCATGGATGCACACATGCTTCCAAGCACTGGCATCAGCTTGATCTGATCCTTGTGAGAAGGTCTCTTCTCAAATCTGTTCTCACGTGATCCTTCCATAGCGCAGACTGTGAACCAGATCATGCACTGGTTCAATGCAAAATCAAATTGCAACCAATAAAGTTGCATCACACCAGACATGAAGGTCAACCACGCACCGACACCAGCAAAATGCCCCATATCATTGTCCTTATCTTTTAAATATTTAAAGAACAAAATAGGTCCCAAAACCGATCCCTGTGGCACTTCATTTTTACATCCCACAATTTAGAACTGTTTTTCTAATAAGCTTATTCAAACGAGTGTTGTAATTGCGTGAATTGTCAGGAAATTTGAGTATTTCGTGGAATCTGTGTATACTTTGATTTACAAAAGATCTTCAGTTCTAGAAGTGCGATATTATTAATACAACCATATCTGCTGAATCGTATTATCATACGGGTTGATAAAGGGCCTTAATTAGAATTACATTGGAAATCCAAGTTCTAAATAGTTATCATACGGGTAGTTGTCCTCAATCCACCACTGTGTGGGGGTTTTTATGATCGTTTTCTATTTTTACAGCTTGCCAGTTTTCTCAATCATAATTTTGAAATTTATAATGTCAAGACTTTACAAAGTGTTCCTGTTTGGTCCTGATAACATTGATTGGTGTAAAGCTAAAATTAATCACTGGCTGTTTAAACGGCAGTCAGATTGCGAATGTCTAAGAAGTGATAGTAATTGATAACCTACGACATTAGCGCCCCCAAGACTAAGTGGCGATTACTCTTAACATTTGCTCTTTTGTAATTCTCCTGTTTTTAACGTAAAATCGATTTTCTATTATCATAAATTGATTTTTTGTTCATTTCGCTGACACTACCTGATAAATAGGAAGCTTAATTATGCATTCTCTTATTATCTTCTCAGTTTCTGGACTATCAATGTTCTTTGATGAAAATGCTGGGTTTTTTTTCTTCCCTTCTCTTCTACCTAATTATTTTAAATCTACAGTCTTGTCTTTTTCTGTGTCCATACCGAAAGTACTTCTACCAAACAATGCTTTTATTGAAGGTTGCGCATGGGACTAACAACTTTAGCATGCACAAATATAATTTCTACAGAAAATGACCAAATAAAATCCTTCGAAACCAGATTCATTCTAGAAAACTAACCTAACAATGAAAACTAGACCAGTTTCTTTAGACTTTCTGCGATTACAAATTTTGCAACCAAAACATACAAGCGTACAACGATTTCAGAAACGTGTGTGGCCTGCGATAACTCATTTGGTAGAGCGGAGTACTGTTGCGGTAAATTTAGAAATCATTCGACCCTTAGTGCCAATCCAGCTCTACGATTTTCTTGTCTTTTCAAAGTTATATAATTAAAAACCAATGAATTTTTAAATTGTTTTTCTTGAAAACCATTATTGAGGTCGTTTAATTGATTTGCCAATTTTTAAAATTGAAAGTTTATACACACACTATTTTACGCAACAATATTTCTTCGAATTTTTTGAGTCGATGAACTGTGCAACACAAAGGGAGTGAAAGAGATATGCGAATATAATAATTCAGTGCTATTATTATACATTTTACTGACGACTGCGCCTGTGATACTGGGAAACTGACCCCTGGACATCTGCTGCAAAATTTCCCGACACACGATGTCCAGAGAAAGCACATGTGGCCATCCCCAGTGCCAACACTAGACAAGCTCTATGACAGTATCGACAGCCTCAGGATGATCGCTGATTTCTATGAATATATACAAGACATCGTACGAAGATGAAGAAGAGAATTATACATTTGAGAAGAATCATATATTCTCACTTATTTAATACTGTTGCTATGCCAATAGATGAATTTAGTTGATTATCAAGTTTTATGTCAATAAAATAAATATTATATTTTGAGTTTACGTTTCATTCAAAATCTACAATTATAATTCCAAGATCTAAAGATTTATTTTTAGAACTCTAGTTTTCTAATTCCAGATTTTCACTTTTATTCCGGACACAGATTGAACTCATCATTTTGTTAAACATAACCTAACAATCTAATTTGTTAATTGTTTCATAAAGAGAAAATGTTAATTTAAAATAATACAGACTTGTTATTTTTGAGCAAAATGATGAGATGGCTGCAAAAAAACAAATTGCAGAAGCTGAAAGGTATAATCGATAGCACCAACCACAACAAGCAAGCGAGAGACTACAAGTAGCAGTAATTCGACAAGAACATGACAAGCTCAAAGACGAACACAGGGTCAGTCTCAACCAGCAAATCCGTCTGTTAAAGACCAAAATTCTCAACCTCGTCAGCTATATGTCACTGGCACCGCTGAAAACAAATCTTGCAAGTTTTTGGTTAAAAACCATTTCTATGGGAAATAATTTTTGGAAATAAATCCACGTTCTTTAAAACAAATGTTGTTCTCAAGGGGCTTTAAAATCTACTTGAAAAATATTTTCGAAACATGTTCAAGTCTTTGAAGTCTTACTTCTAACGCATAATTGCTAGTTCATACATAAGAAGTTCCGTGGAAATAGAGTTTCGCTTTTTTCCATGATTATCTATTTCTTATTTGACGTCTGTTGACAAATAAAGTTGTCAGTGACACCTGATGGCATTTTTTTGGGTCAGCAACAAACTTCCTCTATTCCCTTGACCTGTCACCATCCTTCATTTGCAGCCCCAGCGCCGGCTAAAGATTTTAATTTTCGTTTCCACCACTCTTTGTCACTTTATTTTAAATGGTCTTCTCTTTATATTTTCCTTCTGTAGCTCACAGCATACCAGTTCCCATCTTAGTGTAGATGCTCATTCTAACGTCATAGCCGACCTGTCCTCGTGGTTAAAGACATATTCATTTCAAAGAATTAACTTTGGCTGTTTCGTCATGTGCTAAAAAGAAAAATGTTGACGCTATATACCAAGGTTATTGAAAGTGCAAAACATGTTTTCGCAGACAGGATGCAGGAAATAATAATTGTAAGCATATTGTGTATGTATAAACAGGTGTTCGTCTATGAGATATGTATCTGCCAATCACTATTACATCTTCTTCTTCTTCTTCTTTTTCTTTTTCTTTCCGGGTTCATCCGATTTCAACGCGGGCCATTTTTGTACACAGTTTGACTTCCCTCTTTGTTCTCTAATCTCTTACCCAGGCTGCATGGTTGCAGTCTGTTTCCAGAGCCGCCGCTTAGAGGCGGAATAAGATCTCATTCAGTAATGGGAAACTGACCCTGATGTAGGCAATCGGCTATGAGTTGCTGGTTCCTATCAGTTCAATTACTGCTGCCTTAATCCGAACTATTACATTCCACTAAACGTCAAGAAAAGCCCTTCACTGGAAATTTAAAAAAAAAATTAAATGAAAACCTATGGCTAATGTAATTGATGTGTGGTAAAGATACAAATGAGTCATGTAGGAACTGACTCGATATTTAGAGAATAAATAAATATAATAATAAAATAAATATCATGGTGATCGCCAGAGATGAAAAGAGACATCAGATAACCCTGGGAACACGAGCACTGGAGCAGGTCAGCAACTTTAAATATCTAGGAGTGGTAATAGACAGCAGGGGAGGAATCAAAGAGGAGTTCACTGCACGAAGGGCAGCAGCAGGTAGACTGTTCCATGCAATAAACAGAGGTTTCCTCGGTAGAAGAGAAATAAGCAGGAAAACAAAAGATGGATGTATACTGCTCGACCTATGTGCCTGTCCTGACATATGGATGTGAGTCATGGGCAATGACTACAGCCCAAGAAAGGCAATTACAAACTTCAGAAATGAGGTACCTAAGAAAGGCGGTTCAGGTGACGAAAAGGGACAAGATCCGTAACCAGACAATACGTAGCAATCTTGAAGTTCAACCCCTGCAGACACGAGTAGAGCAGTCCCAACTACAGTGGTTTGGCCATGTCTGTAGAATGGAAGAAGATCGGATACCAAAGTGGCCATGGGAAATAAAAAGTCAAGGATGCAGACCCCCAGGACATCCCAAAGTACGTTGGGAAGACAACATACGACAGTCCCTAAGTGATAGAGGGCTGGATTGGAAAGAGGCCAGGAAAAAAGACGGATAGAGCAGTGTGGCGTTCTCTTTGGCAAACCTCTACACCTCAAGGGTTGAAGAGGAGCGACTAAGTAAGTAAAAAAATAAATAAATTCAACTAACATAAATGTTAGATAAGGTGAGATTTAAAGCTAGTATTCTAAAAGTGAAAATACAGCATTTTGTTTCTTCTTCTTTTTTTTAGTTCGTTGTCAGTCTCCCGCGACCAAGCCCTGAAAAGGGTTTTCCAAGTAGCAGAATGTATTCCGGAGAACGGAATGCGTTGTGTCGTAGTTAACAGCTTGACTGCGATATTTGCACCTTTCAGTCGGACACATCAGACCAGCAGGCATTTTTAAGTACCGGGTTGCCTTCCCTCTTCGATCCCTTCTGCTTAGCAAGTCTGCTATGTTGCAGTCTGTTATCCAGGTTTACCGCATGAAGGTGTAGAGGGGTTTTGGCAGCTTTGGCTCGCTGTCCCTGACGTTACCAGTTAGCTATGGGTCTCTCATCGCTGCAGCTTTGTTTAAAACAAAGATACATTTCAGATACAATTTTTGGACACGTTTACGCCGTATAATAGTGTATAACAACGATTGTGGAGCAAAAACACCAGAACGTATACTGCAGAACTGCCCTACAGATACAGACTAAAGAGAAGCAGTGTGACCCAGGGGAGCGACTATGCTCGAATATCTGTAGGGGACCGACGAAGACCTTAAACGTACAGTTTCTTTCGTTAACTATACCAGGATAGAAGCATAGCATCAGTTGATCGTAGAAGAAGAAGAAGAAGAAGAAGAAGAAGAAGAAGAAGAAGAGGAAGAAGAAGAATAAGAAGAAGAAGAAAAATAAGACGAAGAAGAAGAAGAAGAAGAAGAAGAAGAAGAAGAAGAGGAAGATGATGATGAATAGCTACATATTTCAGATACAGTGTTTGAACACGTTTATGTTGCATGACCTCAAATTTCAAACGATAATTCAATTTAATTAACTTTATTGACCTGCAAACACCAAAATGGACCATGTGTTTTACTAAATCCGTCGTCTCCACCACAATGGTGAGGGACCAAGTGGATGCGAATAGTTATAGAGACACATTATTAAAATAATTTTTATTTAAGTTGTTTTTTAGATGAAATGATAATTATTATTTTATTTTGATCGGAGACACATTAAAAGTGAAACTTTGAGACAAGTTTAGTTTTTTCGGAGACACATTGAAAGGGAAACGAATAGAAACATTTTTCTCTGTCAGGTAACATATTACAAAAAAACATAAGTTTTATTTTGTCCAGAGGCACGCTTTATCTGAAATTATTTTGTAAAAAAACAACATAGCATCGCTTGAGACACGAAGAAGTCTGTAATGAGAAATCCAAAGAGAGAAACATTTAAAAGATCCAAGTATCCCTATGTTTAGACACCTAGTGCAATGCACAAGACTGAAATCTTCACGAAGTTTCTAACAATTCACATGGCCCCTACAGACTAGTCCCGGAAAACACCGCTTGAAAATATGGAATGGACTGACGCAGGTCCCCTGGATCCAGCTTCGGGTAGAACCTGCGTCTGGACACAATTTGTCTTACGCAATACGTGATACGTTTCAACATCGATTTAAATTCATAGGAATGTCTCGCACAGGATCGCAAGGCATGGCGAGAACCACCCTTAGAGGCAACTCCACTGCTGAGAAAAACCGGTCCGCCGAGGCACAAAAACAAAACACTTTGCGAAAAAAGCAAAAACAACTGACACTCACATGTCCAATTCTGAACTTAAATGCAATCTGTGTGGAAGGGGTTTGCGTGCCAAAATTAGACTATACAGCCACCTCCAAACTCACCGGTGAGGTGCAGCACACAATGTCTGATTGCTGTTGTCAATATCACCGGTGAAGTGCAGCACACAATGTCTGATTGCTGTTGTCAATATCACCGGTGAAGTGCAGCACACAATGTCTGATTGCTGTTGTCAATATCACCGGTGATGTGCAGCACACAATGTCTGATTGCTGTTGGTACCATCGCTTGGGACGGACGGCTATTTTTATCATGATGCAGGAAGAACTTAGAAATATGGGGATACAGAGATGATGAGACATTCGACTGGGGAACAAAACAAGACCAAGATCAACCGATGATCTGTCCAAACGTTTTAGAAACATGCAAATATGGATGGCAAATTGAAGGGGAACACCACAAGACAGACCAAACATTAGAAAAATAATGTCTGATGGCAGTGACGTATAGAGAGCGAGAGAGAGAGAGAGAGAGAGAGAGGGGGGGAGGTGGGATGGGAGGGGGGGGAAGAGGGCCAGTTGGGGACTACGTGCAAATATGTGTTTACATGCTGCTACTGCCTTTTGACTCAGTGACTGTGGCAAATCAGAGCAAAACGACATAGACGTTACGGTTATAAGACCTTTGTTGTGACCAAAAAAAACGAGCAAAAACAGCTAACAAATCACAAGAAACAAATAAGGATCTAGAAAGAGCGGGTACTTATTTTTTGTGTGTGGGTGACTAATTAATTGTGTTCTTTGGTATTGTTTATATTACATGATGAAGGTCTAGTGACCATAACGTTGGTATAGTTTTAATTATTTTCCTTGACTGGATCACTATATATGTTTTAATCGCTTACTAACCTTCAGTAGCGCTACAATTTCGATTGATTGATTTCTACTGTCTTGCAAACAATTTATAACAACTTGTGTTCTTCAGTTATTTCAACACAGGTTAAAAAAAGTGTAAGCGTGTGTATCTTCTTTATTGTCATATTTTGTTGAATTGATTGATTTCCATATCGAGTGATATAACTTGTATTATTTTCTCTATTTCGTTCTTTTTAAGAAGTTTAATGTAATTTTAACTTGGAGTTTTTGTTTCAAAATACTAATATTATGACAAACAAAATGTAATACAAATTAATTCAGTCCTTAACCAGGCTAAGTTCTGATTATTTGAAGCACCATTGAGATGATCAACACGTTCTGGCTGGCTTGGCTTCGTTCGTTCTCAATCTCCCGCTACCAAACCCTGACACGTGCCTACGTAGCAGAATGTAGTCCAGATAACGGAATGCGTTGTGTCGTAGTTTACAGCTTGACTGCGATACTTACACCTTTCTGTCCAACACATCCGACTTCAGCAAGCATTATTTTAGTACCGGGTTAGCATTCCCTCTTCGATCCCTTCTCCTTAGCCAGTCTGCTCTGTTGCAGCCTGTTATCCAGGATCACCGCGTGAAGGTGTAGAAGGGTCTTGGCAGCTCTGGTTCGCCGGCTCTGACGCAAACAGTCAGCTATGGGTCGCAGACCGCTGCAGCTCATGCGCTGCTCAGCATCTTCAACACGTTCTAATATAGCCAAAATGATTCAGTCTGTGGTTGAAAACGACGTGTCTCCGTTGAAATGAGCCAAGAATGCATAACTACCTAACTAAATAAATTAATACCTACGAATAAAAAGTCAAGTAACTAATTAATCCAACCAACATACCAACTAATGAACCAACGAGCTAACCAAACAACCAACAAATTTGTTATTGGAATAGTGAATTTCATTCAAGCTGATCAGTAGCTACCAGCAGGTAGCATAACATAACCGATTTGATCCACAGATTCATCTGGTCGGCCATTATAAGATACCGGCCAAAGTCACCCATGGTTTGCTTTCCGGACTTCTATTTGGCTATTAGTAGTAAGTGTATCGGTGGTTTCCTTCCTGTGGATTACTAAGCCTGAAGAGTATGCGGGTCTGAAGCTATCAGCGTCCAGGTTTTTCTATGTTGACATCTAGACAGCCCATCAGAAGATAGTCTGCACTCTGTCCCTGGTGCTGCTGGTAACTGTTAAAAATGCTAATGCCAATGAGTGTTCTATACCATCACCTATAGAAGGTATTTTACCATCGACACCACAAACATATTAACTAAAATACCATTTAACTGATTAACTAGAAAAACCAGTTAACTAATTAACTAGAAAAACCTATTAACGAACTACATAAAAACCAGTAAACTAACTAATATTCAAATTAACTAACTTATTAACTACTTGACTTACTAACTAGCCAACTAACTAACGTATTCACTAATTAACTTACTGACTACCTAACCAACTAACTAACCAACCATCTGACCAACTAAGTAAGTAACAAGCCAATTAACTAACTTATTAACTAGCCAACTTACTATTCAGCCAACTAGCTAACTAGAAAAACTATCTGTCAAACAATTGACATATGTGAAGGTGGGTGTCATGGCAAAACTTGCCATTGGGGATGAAGATAACTCTTCATGTGCTACGCCGCAGCCTATATTAGGTGTGGTGGGCAGTTCCCTTCCTTGTTGTTTATACCTTCCCCAACTTATACGTCAGGCACCCATTTACAGCTGGGTCGACTGGAGGAGCGGTCGGTACAGGAACGAACCACGCCAGGATTTATTTCTGTTCGTCCGTGATTTCGAACCATGCCGCGGTGCAATCCCAGTCTTAGCAAGCCAGATTACTAACGACTAGGCTACACGCTCCACAACATATCACCAAACAATTAACTTACCAAACAACCAGTTAACTAACACTACTAACCAATTAATTAACTAACTTGCCAACCAATCAATTACCTAACTAACTAGTCAATCAGCTAACTAACTAACCTACCAACTAGCCAACCAAACAATTCACTAATTAACCAACCAGCTCACTAACTATCCATCTAGCTACTACTTAACTAACAAGGAAATATCTTATGTTACTGTTTCAGAAAAAAACGGTGCCAATATATTATGTCTTCTTTGCAGAAAGCTTGTTCCTGACCCTTTTATGCGTTTTTACAGAGGTAGTTTCCTTGTGAAATTGTTGGAAATGGTGGAGGTGTGTCAAATTATTCGAATCAAAGAACAAAAGACCCATAATATACATAAGTATTGTGGCAGAAAAGCACATGGTGGCACATTGTACAATGGACGAAGTGTTGATGGCAATGAGATCACTATAAAAAAAAAGAAGTCACCAGGAGAAGATGGGGTAACAAATGAAATGTTACTAAATCTGGACACAATGACAAAAAATAAGCGCCTAGCAGCCCTAGATTGCAGTTACAACAAGGGAATTGTATTGCATGCATGGAATGAGGCCGTATTGAATTCAATTTTGAAAGATAGAGAAATAATTAATAAACTCAAATGACTACAACAAATCAGTTTATTTAGCTGAGTGGGAAAGCTGATGGAACGCATGATAAATACCATACTAACATTTGGAAGAAAAACATTTTTATTTCCCAGCAAGCTGGAATCAGTCACCAGCAATCAACTGAAGATCAGATCACACCTATTCCGCAAGAAAATGAAAATACCCTTCAAGAAAACAACATTCAATAGTAGTATAGAGGGAATTTTTTTAAAAAAAATGTCGGCAAGGTATGAAAAGACTGATTGAAAGTCAAGCTATGTAGAAGGGACGTTGGGGAGGAAGACTAACGACTGGTTAGTCAAAATATACTGATCAGACATATTAGTCAGGGTCAGGAAAACAAACTTGTCAAGACCCTTATTTCGGCTTCCTAGTAGCCCTCCCTGGAAAAGGGCTGTTTCCGAGGTGAGGCATCGACGTAATCTCCGTAGTAGTGAATGACACGCAGATCAAGCTAAGCATAGCACATCCGCCTGGAGGACCCCGGTCCACCTTCATCCGCACGCTCGGGATGTGAAGAAAGAACCTGCAGCCCGCCACTTAACGTCCTTTACAGGGCGCACAAAAGAGTAACATACTCATTGTAGGCATTCGCAAACAACAATAGAAGTGAAGTCTACGAAGAAAATGTACAAATGAGTCTGTCGCTAGCTTGAAAACAGAACCGCTAGAATTCAAGTTCATGGTAAAAGTAGCAGAAAAAGACAATTAGATCAGGGAGTCTCCCTACATGAAACAACAGAGAACTTTTGACACAATGCCCATGGCTCTGTTGTTTTGCCAGATATTTGCCATTGCAGATCTCATGATAAAACATCACAACAGCAAGCAATCGGATGCAGCACCATCTTACATCCCTGGTGGAGTGAGCAAAGGCATAGCTAGGGAAGATAAATGAAGACAAAGCCACATTCACAACTTCTTCAGTCTCAAAGAAACGACAGAGCGCTATATTTATGTTGAATGGGGAAAAAAACGCACCTTGATGAAAACCTTAACTATTTAGGTATTACCTTTGATCAGCTTCTGACGTGGAAAACACAGATAGAGAGATTCAAATACTTGTTGGGGCAACTTAGAAGGCAAATGAAAGTGTATTAAAGAAATCTAAACTGAATGTCTGAGATTTAACTTAACTAAACTTAACTTCATTTATACTGGTCTATAAGGTTCTACATAGTCTGTATACGCCCAGTTTATTCCACTTCATCGATACCAAAAATGACTGTAATCATACAATCTATTTTTTAATGCATTGACTGATCCTGCCTTCATCACATCCTGTGGTAATGAATTCCAAGCAGTCATCACTCTCTGACTAAAAAAACATATTTCCTAATATCTAATCTCTACCTGTATTTAAATAATTTGAAGCTGTGCCCTCTAGTTATTGTAGCCGGTAGAACTTTGGAAATTTGGTATAGTCTAATTTAACCTGTCCATTGATTAATTTATAAGAAACAAATTTTAAAAGAAAATTATTATTATTAAGTATTAAGTCACCTCGAATTCTTCTCTGTTCTAGACACTGCAGACCTGTTTTTCTAAGTCCCTCCTCATACCTGTAATTCTGAAATCCCACGATCATTTTTGTAGCTCTTCTTTGTATCCTTTCTATCATGTCTATATCTACTCTATGATGAGCACTCCACACCTGAAGACAGTACTCCAATTTAGGTCTCACCAATGATTTACATAGCTTATCTATCACTTCCTTGCTCAAATGTGTAATGTTTCTTCTAATCATACCCATTATTGCATTTGCCTTTTTTACTTCAACCTGGACTTGCTTTTGCACATTTCCTGTATGATCTATTAAAAGACCGAGGTCTCTTTCCTTTTCTATCTGTCTAATATTGTTCACACCCATCAAGTAAATATAATCCGTACTGGATCAACCCATGAGGATGAATGTACTTTTTTTTACATTGAACCCATCTGCCAGCACACAGAACATTTATGAATCGAAGTTAAATTTAATCTCAATAGATAACCTCTGCCTGAGATGAGACTCTGCCACATAATGTAGTGTCATCCGCGAACTTTGCAATCATGCATCTGATACCAATGTTCAAATCATTTATATATATCAACAACAAAATGTATCCCAATACCGATCCCTGAGGCATTCTACTTATTACATCGCATCAATCAGAGTACTCCTTATTTATGCTAACTCTCTGCCTTCTGCTAGTTAATCATTTGTCTATCCAATTGGCAATTCAGCTACCTATTCCATGTGATTAAAACTTCCGAAACAATCTTTGATAAGGCACTCTATCAAAGGGCTTTGCAAAATCCAGA
Organism: Ariolimax columbianus; assembly: GCA_036924085.1. Lineage (NCBI taxonomy): Eukaryota > Metazoa > Mollusca > Gastropoda > Stylommatophora > Arionidae > Ariolimax > Ariolimax columbianus. Next base: position 26,168,833 of record JAVGWX010000006.1, read on the forward strand.
TAAATAACATCTACTGGTTCTCCAGCATCTAACAATATAGGCATTAACTGGGTTTGTCCCCACTGTCGCCTCAGCGTGGTGTTGCGGATTCGGTCACGGGTTGTCTTTCCGGCTCTCACAACTCTGGATCTTACTCTTATGGGTTGCTAGTAAGCACCAAGATTGACATTTGGGACAAAATGTAGGAATATATAATGTATATATCAGCCTTTTCTTAATTGAAAGAAGCACTTTAAAGTGTTTACAAATCAGTGTAATTTGATAGTGGAGACTGTTAGCATTCTGAATTCTATGGGCAATCTCTCTATCCTCTCTGCCGTCATCAGTGAACATACTACCTAGGTGTTTGAACTCCCGTACTTGATTATACCAATGTCACTGATGGGGAAACGTAACTGCAATTGTTCACCTGAAATCAACATAGTCTCTGTCTTGCCTGTGTTGATCGTCATGTCATTGTTGATTCTAGGAACCAACATCATTACACAGGGAACATTCCCATAAGTGCTTCGTTTTCCGCCCAAGCAGCCAGCCAAGCGTATATATACTCAGAGTCTCAATCAGATGTTGATTTCGTGTTTTTCGGATCTTTCCAGACAAAACACACTTTCTCCTCTCCCCTAGTTATTCCCAAGCTATCATTCTCTGCACATATGCATTTTCGCACTCCTCTGTTTCTTCATCATTCATTAACTGTCCATAACTGCCCTTATAAACTCAACCCTGTCACTTGTCATCACCGCATCGTTCCCCACAGCTCGTCCCGCCACTGCATCAGCTCTTTCGTTGCCCCAGACGCCTGCATGTCCGGGCAGTAGACCCATGTGACATCTTGTATACCAGAGTTGTTCAGAAGAGAGGTCCACTCATTTCTTAGCATACACTGTTCTATCTTACGGAGCATGTCGTGCGAGATTGACAGTATTACTGCGTGTATCACCGGCTGCGTCACCAACCAAATCAGGTCCTCAATCTTCATCCTCATACTCGATGTGACAGTAGAGTAGGCAGCTCCACCACCTCCTTGCCATTTTGGTAGGCGACGAAACCCCAACCCCACTTGTTTGCATCTCTGCCGGCGGAGCCATCTGTGTACAGAATTGGATCTTGTGGTCCTAAGTCTTGCTGGATCAGCTCCTGTAGTGAAGCTTCTGTACTAGTTCCGCACTACTCACGACACAATCTGCTCAGTTGTATGACCACCATTGTCAGGGGACTCTCGTTGCCCATTTCTACCTCTTCCCACTTCTTCCAATACACAGACCCTCATCAGGGAATCTTCTGCCTCTGCCATTCAAGACCTTCCTCGCTTTAATGCGTCTGCCTTTGAGTGTATCAAAGTCTTGGTGCAAAGGGTGGTGTTCGTTGTTGACAACGTTGGCGTATGCCTTTACCGGCACTACTTCATGTCATATTTGTATCAAGCGAAATGGAGATAGTTCAGGTGGTGTTGTAAGTCTTCTCCATTTTGACGGTTGATAGAAAAACCAACGTACCAGAGAATAAATGGGCTTGGAAGGGGAAGACTCAAGTAAAAAAATGTGCGGCATCAGCGAAAGAAAACTTCAGAACAGAACCTTCAGAACCTACACACAAGTTTCCCACCTGAAGAAAACAGCATTTTCATGAGCTGACAAAAAGCATTGCCGGCAGTGTAAAAAGAAAACCCCCCAAAAAAACTCAGCCAGACAGAAATAGAAAGAAAGTCTCCTAACTATAATACACATAGACAATCACTACTACTATATATATATATATATATAGGTCCAGTTGTTGCTTGGGAAGTGATTGTCTATGTGTATTACAGTTAGGAGACTTTCTTTCTATTTCTGTCTGGCAAAATGTTGTGGGGGTTTTCTTTTTACACTGCCGGGAATATATAAGGCAAAGGCAAAGGCCGTCGCCCATCGTAGACGATGATGGCATAATTAATTTTGCTCACGCTAATTTTAGCAAGGATTAACTGCGCTACCTTTTATCCTCACTCTCTCGTCTCGTGTCGCCCGACCCAGGTGGCAAGTCAAGGACAAGACGACTAGGGGGGAATACGAAATGCAGGGGACTCCGCATCAAGCACACGTGAAAAAGACGGCGGAGTCTGGAGTCGAACCCACACCACCTGATCACGAGGCCAACGGCTTAACCACTTCGCCACGGAATCCCTATATATATATATACACACACACACACACACACAGGTATCAGCATAAAATGCAACAGTAAAACGAGGTAGATGCTTCTTTCTAAGTCTAAAATACAGTACACGATGACGTGACAGTGCCGACTGGAACATTGTCAAACATCTTTGGTGAGGAGGTCGAGGTCTTAAAAACTGCAAGAGAAACTCTAATGACAGATGAAAACAAAGAGAGCCATGTGGTACTCTTCACAGACGCACTGTCAGTGGTTGCGACACTAGGATACCAGAAAAATACAAACCAATACATTTTGCAATGAAGAGGCTGACAGACTGTCAAGAGGCAGAAAGCTGTCTCAAGTTGATACACGTATAACATATGAAGAGACCAAGAATTTTACCAATTGTATGTGCGGGAACAGGTACGAAGCAGAGCACACAGGTCATCAACCAAGTGACGCATTTTAACAGCGTTTGGACTTTGCACAGGACACAACAGAGGTATCATCTGCCCAACAAACTGACAATATGACATACAGATAGATGTGTCTGCGGCACTGACAAAATGACTGCTGAACATTTGCAGCAAAGGTGTCCAAAAAACAAGGAACCGAGAGAGCACGCGTGGCCATCACCAATATCATTCCTGGATAAGTAATATGGAGCTACCAATAGCCCCAGGCTAACCACAGCTTTCTTTATATATAAACAACTTGTCGTCTGCAAACGAACGACGAAGAAGACGGAGTAGGATGAAGAAGAAGAAAAGGAGAAGAAGAAATAATACACACTAGAAAGGGGGAATTTACCAGTATTCATTTACTTTTCTTTTAAAACCTAAAATATAATTACTTTAGACATTATAAACAGCAAATTTAACACACATCTGCGTATCTTCATAACATGCCAGCTTTTGTAATAATTTTTTGGTAAGAGACAAGTCCAGATTTAGGCTAAAGTTGTTGACGTTTTTTTTTATACCGACCACCTGTGGAACCCAGCCAGGCCACGGTCTTCTACTAATTCGGTATCTAAGTCCTAAAAGATTACACTCCCGTGCAAATGGCTGAGAGCTTGTATTTGCTAACTCCCGCAGTGAAGAGATCCACCCCACGTGACTATTTGTTTTTCGACTTCATAAAATGTGTTCGGTGACATATGGATTCCGGTTTGCGTTATTAATTATTCCAGAGAACATCATCAAACGAACGACGGCCACCTACTATCTTTGTTTTAAACAAAACCAACATCGTGGTGAAGGCAACGAGTTGATAAGAGATTCCAGGTCAGAGAAAATTGAATTGTTACGGCACTGTCTGGTATTCCGTACGAGGAATGTTAGTCGAGTGTTGACAGAGGTTTCCGATTTCGTCAACTTCAGGATTATCATTCTTGTAAGATATCTTGAACATCCAGCTTATTCGTCCTGGGCAGACAGACTGAAGAAGGGGCACGGCAGACATGAAAGCTGGAACAGTTTAAAATTGAGGTTGGAAAAAGGAAAAGGTCACATTCAATAGTGGAATTGGTTTAAGGTAAAGTTTATCAATATATCAGAACATCCGGTTAGCTTTAGTTTAAATAAATTGTTTTAACAACAGACCAAGATATCCTGGTAGATCGAGTTGAAAGTATTTCTTACCGTCTACATTGGTTATACGGGTAAAATTGGATGATTGGTTATACGGGTAAAATTGGATGATTGGTTATACGGGTAAAATTGGATGATTGGTTATACGGTTAAAATTGGATGATTGGTTATACGGATAAAATTGGATGATTGGTTCTACGGGTAAAATTGGATGATTGGTTATACGGGTAAAATTCGATGATTGGTTATACGGGTAAAATTGGATGATAAGTAAGGTTGATAACCGACATGAAATTGAGGAGAAATTAGACGTTATAAAGATGTAACAGCTATTCAGGATATCCTGATGGAATTAGATGACAGAAAAGTTTAACAACTGCCCAGGATTTCCTCTTGGAATTAGATGACTTAAAAGTTTAACAACTGCCCAGGATTTCCTCTTGGAATTAGATGACTTAAAAGTTTAACAACTGCCCAGGATTTCCTCTTGGAATTAAATGACTTAAAAGTTTAACCACTGACCAGGATATTCAAATAGAATTAGATGATAGAAAAGTTAAACAATTCTTAACATACCCTGATGGAATTCGATGACAGATAAGTTTAACAATTCTTAACATATCCTGATGGAATTCGATTACAGAAACGTTTAACATTTCTTAACATATCCTGATGGAATTCGATTACAGAAACGTTTAACAATTCTTAACATATCCTGATGGAATTCGATGACAGAAAAGTTTAACAATTCTTAACATATCCTGATGGAATTCGATGACAGAAAAGTTTAACAATTCTTAACATATCCTGATGGAATTCGATTACAGAAACGTTTAACAATTCTTAACATATCCTGATGGAATTCGATGACAGAAACGTTTAACAATTCTTAACATATCCTGATGGAATTCGATTACAGAAAAGTGTAATAATTGCCTACGATATTCTGATGGAATTCGATTACAGAAACGTTTAATAATTGCCTACGATATTCTGATGGAATTCGATTACAGAAAAGTGTAACATCTTACCAGAGTATCGGTGTGGATATTCACATATAATACAATTAGACTAAATTTTAATATCACAACAGGATGCCAAGGTTAAATACGATCTTCTTCTCCTTCTTCTTCTCTTCATCGATCAACTGGTGCTATGATTTTAGTCTGATGAGGCTCGACTACTTTTCTTTGGTCTGTATAGCGAAATATGTTTTGGCGTTTGCATTGGTGCTCCACAATTACATGTGGCAGTGTCTCTGAGACCAATTTTGTGGAGGTATGCCTTGAGTCTACAATGTCCCTTTCTGAGACTGAAGATATGTGTCTGCCCATCTCTGCCAAGTTTGTCTATATTGCAATTTTTTCTTGCTTGTATTTATTTGATCTGGTCTCTCCATTCTGTCAACATAGATCATTTGATGAGTGTCTTTGCTTTTTTATAGCTCTGTGGATGGGGAGTCTGCGTGCCTCAACCCCCCGCTTTTGCGAGATCATCTGCTTTCTCGTTTCCAGAGATTCCACAGTGGGCCGGAATCTGTTTTTTACAAACTAATCCTTTGTTGTATTTTATTTCATGTAAGACTCTATCTTGTTTGTGGCGTGAGAATGACCGTTTTCCTTGTATTTATGTTTTGGCTGATAAGAATCTCAGTTGCTGCATGAACAGATCTTGCTTCAGCTCTGAAATTGAGACAGGTCTCTTCTGCTGGTAAAGAGTGATTTTTCTATGTCACCATTGGAGTGTTCGATGTAGATTCCACTGCCTCCCCTTTTATCGCTCACCGAAGTCGATCCATCTGTGTACACGTGTGTCCAAGAGTTGCTACGGTACTGTCTCTTGAGCTCCTGTAGAACGTGTGTCCAAGAGTTGCTAGGGTACTGTCTCTTGAGGTCCTGTAGAACGTGTGTCCAAGAGTTGCTAGGGTACTGTCTCTTGAGCTCCTGTAGAACGTGTGTCCAAAAGTTACTAGGGTACTGTCTCTTGAGCTCCTGTAGAACGTGTGTCCAAGAGTTGCTAGGGTACTGTCTCTTTAGCTCCTGTAGAACGTGTGTCCAAGAGTTGCTAGGGTACTGTCTCTTGAGCTCCTGTAGAACGTGTGTCCAAGAGTTGCTAGGGTACTGTCTCTTGAGCTCCTGTAGAACGTGTGTCCAAGTGTTGCTAGGGTACTGTCTCTTGAGCTCCTGTAGAACGTGTGTCCAAGAGTTGTTAGGGTTATGTCTCTTGAGCTCCTGTAGAACGTGGATTTTTTGCTATGTTGCTGACTGCTCACTTTTCTTAGTTAACACTGGAACTTCCAAGATTATTTTGTAACCGGTCCTGGCATCGGGTCCGGGTTCTGGAATGAGTGCTTCGCACTTGTTGGTTTCAGTTTCAAGGATGAAATAAGTTCAGACAAAAACAAAAGAAGAATTTACAATATTTGGATGAAATTAGCTAAAAGAGTTGTTAACAAATTGACCAGATTCTATTGTCAAAATTTAGTGAAATGAAACCCGCCTCAAAGGCAATGTTATTTAAAAAGTCACAAATGTTTCTCTATACCGGTAAAATTAGATTACTTGAAAATGACAGAAAAATCTAAACTATACAGGAATAAATAGATATGGCGCAAATGAGCATGAATTTTGTGTAGAATTAATATAATTGACAATTTAACAAATGACGAGAATATTTAGATAAAATTAGTTTAATCAAACATGAGACACAATCTCATCTAAAATACGTAGAATTAGTATCACAATGTAAGAAAATCTCATCTAAACCACGTGGAATTATTTCACTAAAAATATAATAAAATCCAATGTAAACCATGTAGAATTAGTTTCACTAAAAATGTAACAAAATACCTTCTAAAGTAGTGTTTTCCAACTGTCGGTACGCGGACCGGTTGTGCACAAAAATGTCCTTCTGGTCCACAACAAAAGTTATCGCGGCGTAAGGGGGACGGCGTGGGCTAGTGATTAGTGACACGGCTCACAACCAGAGGGTGTTGGGTTCGATTCCCATCACAGCACCGGCCGTTACCCCGGGGAAGCAAACCCTTAGAAAGTGCAGGAGGAAGCAGACCCTTACATAAAATGCATGCTGAAGTCGGATGCACTGGGCCGACAGGCGCAAAATAAAAACCACAGTGCAACGCACACCGCCTTGGGGATTAGAGAAATAAGGCGAACACACAAAAAAACAAAAACAAAAACAAACAAAAAAATCGCGGCGTAAACCTTTCATAGAAGAAATCAACTTATGTGCAATTTATTATTATGAAAAAGAAATCATGATCGAGTGAATTGTCTTCTGATGTCACTCTGGTGTCCAAACATAAAATGAAACTTTTGTCCCAGTTTTGGATTTTCTTGGAAAACGAATATCCAATATATATATAGTTTCGGAGTTATAACGTTGTTGGTATATATTCGATTATTTATTTTTGTGTGAAGGCTGTTTCAACCTGTCAGTGATCCAAATCAAACAAAGAGGCAACATGGATTTCAATGCAGCTCTTCTTGTCTCAGAAACAAAGCTGTAGCCACAGTTATGAAATATTCTAATAAAATAAGCAGCAACTAGATTTACAAAAAACTTTATTAGAATTTAATATTGCTTTCTCAAAACGTTCTATCATTAGTATTTGTATTTATTGCTTGGTTTCTGGTTATTTGAAACACCTATACAGGTTTCATTTGATAATATTAGATTAAAAAATGTATACACAAAATAATATATAAATATAGTTTTTTTTTGTTGCTGTCTGAGATAGTTTTATTTCCACTTGTGCCGTTGAGCGGCGTGGGCTCTTAAGTCGTCTGTCCTGAGCCAAGTACGTTGTGTCGGTCAATGGGAGACCTTGTCGCTGTAAAATAACTCTATTGTCATCTATCCACCTGCGTCGCGGGCGCCCTCGTGTCCTATAACCAGATCTACCAGTAGATGTTTATGAAGTTGCATTCTCATGAGATGACCAAACCAACTTATTATCTGCCTAGAAATGTATTCTGTCTGAGATATGCGCGAAAAATTTATTTCATATTTTTACCGGTTCGAATGTAAAGAAAGGTCATGAAACACTGATCTAAAGAACCAAGTATTAGTTTCACTAAAAATGTAACAAAATCCCATGTAAACCACCCAGAATTAGTTTAAAGAAATGTTGCCTTCGCCGCATAGTTCAAAAAGAAATATTCTACGTTTAAAAAAAAAAATGTATTCATTTTTGGCTTAGGTTGTCTTAGAAGTACAGCTAATAAAAAGACGACAAAGTATATTGAGAATTGACATAAGAGGGACATTGTTTGAATAGGACCAGTGAAGGAATGCATGTATAAACAGCGAACATATTGATTTTGATAACATGTGATGTTTAACTCATTCTCGGTCAATTAATATCCGAGACATGAATAGAAAGGAAACGCGCTTGTATAACATTAGCGATTGTACACGTCGGGTTAAACTGATAAATTGGTTTCCACATAGTATGCCTTATGAATATAATTTTAATATTTGCAAGTTCGCGAACAGCCGCCAGGTAATACCGGGGCATGAAAGGGGAACAAAGAGTAGTTGCAATGTAACATGTCAAGCGTATTGTAAGAGCTATCCAATTTTATCGAAAATTTAAACCAACAGAATATTAAACGAATACTAAAACACACCATGATAGAAGAGGAACGAGTAAAACAAGTCAGTGATAGTCATGAATAGACAAAGACATCGTCTGAAGTACTGACACGAAGGAATACATATAGAAACAGCGAATACGATAACTGGAATTTTGCTTTACAAGGGAAGCTACCGAGAATATTGAACGACACCAGAAACGTGATATAGGATAATGGTGCACAGCCTGTTTGTGAGTGCTTTCCCGCTAAAGTATACTTTCATCATGAAACCATCATTCCACAAGATAAGTAAATGGTTACATTTTAGTGCCTCAGTAGAAATGCCATCAATGCCAGAGGTTCTACAATTCCGCAGTAGCGTAACGACAGTCCGTATATCACCTTTCTAGGTTGGGTTGCGCACAATTATTCTGAAGATCCTTTACCACCTGTTGAATGTCGGCTGGATCTTGTGAAGCCGGTCTATTAAGAAGCTCTGCAGAATACGATAGCCATCTTTGTACTTGCTTCCAGGTGTCGTTTATCACAACCCTTCCCATATCTTTGATAACGACAAGCAGACGTCTAAATTTGTCTGTCAGTTTCTTCATGATATTGTATTATAGATTTTCAAATGTTCCTTCTTCTGCCTCATTAGCCAGTTTGTGAACACACCTCCTGTTGTCGTTTCGAATGTTCTTTCTTACTTCTTTGTTGACTGTACTGTACATCTCATTGTCTTGGACCTTGCGCTTTTGCTAACGTTCTATTTATATCTGCTTTCTTCGTTTATGTCTATGCTATTTTTGTCAGAAGGGCCGATTTAATCCAATTCGTATGAAGATGTTCACTCTTCTCATAAACTTCATTACACATTTCGGTTGAAATCTTCTTCACTCGCAGTTTTTTATCTTCTACATCGTGCATGTCCTCTAGGTGTTATAACACCTGAAGCCTTTTCGCATTCGCGATTTTAAATTGATCTTGCACCTCTCTGTTGTTGAGCAAACGCATTTTGAAGTTTTGTTTGTGGTCAGACGGCGGGATTCTTAATTTGGTGAGTAAAAGATTGTGGTCTGATGCCACGTCTCCCCACCTCCCCCTTTCCCCGGATACAAACACGAACATCTTGTGGTAACGATATTAATTTCTAACTAATGCATATATGATCAATTTGCTTCCATGTCACGTAGTCAAGAACAACCACATTTGTATTTTCTAACTAGCGAACACGCTGTACCAATAATCACCGGATTAAACGCACGTGTATTTACAAAGAATTCACCATTTCCGTGCAATGAATGCTCCACGTTGGCTATGAGGTCGCCCCACAAAAATCGTGATATCTTCTTTCTTCTAGTATCCATGATATCTTGAAGGTGAAAACGGAAAGTATCTTTTACATAATCTTATTTTGGGGATCAAGATGCTGAGCAGCGCATGAGCTACAGTGGTCAGCGACCCATAGCTGACTGCTAGTGTCAGGGCCAGTGAACCAGAGCTGCCAAGACCCTTCTACGCCTCCACGCGGTGATCCTGGATAACAGGTTGCAGCAGGGCAGACTGGCTAAGAAAAAGGGATTGAAGAGGGAATGCTAACCCAGTACAAAAAAAGGATTGCTGACGTCGGATGTGTTGGACCGAAAGGTGCAAATATCGCAGTCAAGCTGTAAACTACGAAACAACGCATTCCGTTCTCTGGATTACATCCTGTTACTTGTAAATTCCTTTTCGAGGCTTGGTACCGGAAGTTTGAGAACGATAGACGGCGAAGAAGAAGAAGATGACGAAGAAGAAGAAACGTCATGCTAGACTGGACAGCAATGAATACAGCCGTACAACAAATCAATAGTAAGTGTATATCAGTTTCTTCTTCTTTCAAACGCCATCTTGAATATAACTAAATAAAGCAGTGGTTAGTTTGAGCCTGTCGGTATTTCCACGACGTTAAAAATGGATCCAGGAATGGTAATAGGGGCGGCTACTCGTGCTTTCTTTGTTCCTCGTATGTTGGAAACCTTTGTAGCAGATGTTCAGTAATCATTTTGTTAGTGACGCAAACACATTAATCTGTATGTCCTATTAATAAAGTCATACCCTATCAAACGCCTTCTTAAAATCCATAAAGAAACCAATGACCGGGGCCTCAGACTCCTAGAATTTGCAAGATGCAACCAGCTGTTGGTTTCAAATACGTTTGGGTTAAAAAGCCGTCGAGACGCTGGACATGGCATAACCTAAGCAATGAAGTGCATAGCCAGATTGACTATATACTGGTCCAGAGGAGGTTCCGATCGAGCATCAACACCGACAAAACAAGAAGTTTCCCCGGAGCTGACACAGGAAGTGACCACGATCTGGTTATGATGACCATGTCTGGGATTGAAGGGAGTCGCAAAGAAGGAAGCGACCACGATCTGGTTATGATGACCATGTCTGGGATTGAAGGGAGTCGCAAAGAAGGAAGCGACCACGATCTGGTTATGATGACCATGTCTGGGATTGAAGGGAGTCGCAAAGAAGGAAGCGACCACGATCTGGTTATGATGACCATGCGTCTCCGATTGAAGGGAGTCGCAAAGAAGGATGTGACCAGGCTAAAGTTTGACCTGGACAAACTAATGGACCCAAAAATCACCGAAGTGTTCCAAGCAAAGGTTGGAGGGAGATTTGCGCCACTGTTGGCTCTCAGAAAGGGACTGGATACAGATACAGTTACAGAGTCTCTTAACGCAGCTCTCATAGATACTGCAACAGAGATTCTGGGATGCCACCAAACAAAAAAGAAGCCATGGGTGACCAAGGACATTCTAGACCTTTGTGATAAAAGAAGGTCACTGAAAAAACACAATCACCCACCGGAGGAGGTCGGCAGTTATAAAGAGGTCAAGAAAGAATGAGAGAGGCGAAAGAAGCGTGGATATGTGAGAAATGCGCAAACATCGAAAAGAGACTAAACAGAAATGATGCTAAAGGAGCATACAAGGTGGTCAAAGAACTGATAACACCAAGACAAAGCAGGAACCTTATGATCCGTGATAAAAACGGCAAGTTTCTCATTGAGGGAAATGACGTACTGGCACGATGGACAGAGTACTGTTCCGAGCTATATAACTATGAAGGGCGAAACAAACCTGAGAAAACATTCTCCCCAACACCAACAAATATAGAGGATAACCAACTGATAACGAAGGAAGAGGTAATTGTAGCGGTAAAGACATTGAGAAGAGGGAAGGCGGCCGGCGTGGACAATATACCAGCAGAGCTCTTACAAGCAGGTGGAGAGGTAGTGGTGGAAGGCCTGACACACATTTGTAACAAAATATGGGCGACAGGAAACTGGCCGGACTTATGGACGAAATCAATAGTTATACCGTTACATAAGTCTGGAAACCTAAAGCTGTGCCAAAATTACAGAACAATAAGCCTCATTAGCCACCCTAGCAAGGTCATGCTTAGATTAATCCTTGACCGATTGAAACCCCAAGCAGAGAACATTATTGCCGAGGAGCAAGCAGGGTTCAGACAGGGAAGAAGTACTACAGAACAGATATTTAATTTAAGGCTGCTAAGCGAGAAATATCTAGAACAGCAGCAAACACTGTATAATGTGTTTGTGGATTTTAAGATAGCGTTTGATAGAGTATGGCATAAAGCGCTTTGGGCAACCATGAGGATGTATAATATCAACGGAAATATTATAACGGTCCTTGAACACCTGTATAACAAGGCGTCTAGCGCAGTTCTTGTAAATGGGAGGCGAGGAGACTGGTTTTGCACATCAGTTGGTGTGAGACAGGGGTGTACACTCTCTCCAACTCTTTTCAATATATTCCTTGAAGGAATTATGAGTGAGGTACTTGGAGGTCACGTTGGTACTGTCAAGATAGGGGGCCGAACGATTACCAACCTTCGTCTTGCAGATGATATCGACGGGTTGGCGGGTTCAGAAGCAGAAATCCAGGAATGGGTCAGAAGGCTCAATGAAACAGCTCTTGACTATGGTATGGAGATAAACGCTGGAAAGACACAATTAATAACCAACAACGCTAGGGACTTCAACAGCAAGATAAAAGCTAACGGTCAAGAACTCGAAGTGGTTGACCGTTTTAAATATCTTGGGTCGATTGTCAGTGATGAAGGATCAAAATGTGAAGTGTTGGCCAGAATAGCACAGACAATAGCGGCGCTTGCACGGCTTAACAAAATCTGACAAGATAAACGGTTAGCACTAAGCACGAAAATCAAATTAATGCGTACCCTGGTCCTGTCAATATTCCTCTCTGTATGTGAGACATGGACAGATACAGCTGACTTTCAACGAAGGATACAGGCCTTAGAGATGAGATGTTTCCGAAAACTTTTAAACGTCACGTACAAAGATCGAGTTACAAATGAGGAAATACGAGATAGAATTACAACAGCAATAGGGCCTTTCGAAGATCTCTTGGCAACTGTCAAAAGAAGGAAACTCACTTGGTACGGTCACATATCGAGATCAAGTGGTCTTGCAAACACAATCCTCCACGGGAAGGTGCATGGCAGACGACGAAGAGGCCGGCCCAAAAAGAGATGGGAGGACAACATAAAAGAATGGACCAGTCTCCGACCAGAAGAGTCACAGGCAGCGGCGTCTGACAGAGAGGGATGGCGTGGAGTTGTGAGGATGTCTTCATGTGTGCCCCAACGACCTCACCGGTTACGGGATGACCTGACCTGACCTGACCTGACCTATTTAAAGTTTGTTTAACAGATGGTTTTCTCAGCTTGATGCGGTCTGTGCGGAGTCTAGATTGGTACCTGCTCACCTCTGCTGAGCTGGGAATATGCGTCATTTGGTTTATGACCTGTACGCTCTGTTTCCCACTTGTTCTTGCATCTACACCTGGTAAACCTCTTGACTTTTCATATGTTACACCTTTAGCAGGTGTGAGGTAGCGTTCCGCCTTCCCTTACAGTCAGCCTTTTTGTTGCCGAAATTATTGCAATGAGGTGGAATCCACTGCATTATAACTCTCTTGAATCGGTGGTATACGGTGCAATTTTCAAGATCTCTGCTATAAAATTACTGGAAAATGTTCTAATCAACACTGCAAACTTTAACATATTTTTAGGCTCAGAAAGATTCCTCGATCTCCATTCTCTGTTGCACTTGATGCTAATCCATCCATAGATACATGAGTCCAGCTGTTGCTTGGAAAGTGATTCTCTATATGTTTTACAGTTATGGCTCTTCTTTCTGCTTCTGACAGGCTGTTTTTTTAACAATGCCGGAAATATTTTCTATCAGTTCCGGGAAACGCTGTTTTTCTCACACATGAAGCATGTGTGTAGTATGCATATGTTCGATTTGTGATGTGTCATCTGAAGGATGTGCCCTTCACTTTTCCTTCACTGATGTCACAAAGTCGCTCCACTTAAGTCTTATCATTCCAAGCCCATTTACACTCTAGTGCATTGATGGTCTATCAGCCTTCTTAATTTCACATCTTGTTGTTGCGCCCTGCTATCTTTTATGTCTCAATTGGTTTTAGCGTCTGACAGCGTACGAAGAAGAAGAAGAAGAAGAAGAATTGGCTTTAGGTTCGTAATTTTGTCAGGCTCTCAGATGAGCGATGTCCATATGTCACCTGTTATTGTTCGCATTGCTGAGTTTTGGACTTTGTTAGTGTATGTTCATGTTCTGCGTAGAGCGAACTTGGGAACTCAACTTTGTAGGTAAGCTAGATAACTGGTCACAAGATATAAACAAGAAGACTGTGTCCGATGCTCCCGGGCTACTGGTGTAGAGGGACTGGGACGAAGCTTTAGTTGCTGTGACGTCTAATACGAACCTGTCACCTTTACGTCCTGACAGATCAATTCCATGACATGACCAGGGCAAGACCCAATGGGCAATATTGAATCGGTTCCAGAAGAGACTATGAACGCTTATAAAAGGACGGAGGGTGGGGATAGAGGGAGTCCGTCAGCAGACTTAACCGTTGGTCAGGAATGACGTACAAGAGATTTTGAGGATTCTAACCCACAGCTTGTGTGGGGTGGGGCTCCTTTCTATTCTGCCTTTTTCTTCTCTAATCGTATGCCACGTACCCATATACAGCTGAGTTGATCGGACTATGACGGTTATGGATGTTGAAACTAGACACACAAAAGCGAGTGTTCTACCACTATACTAATCAATGAGCTGATAAGGAAATAAATACGGACGACCAGGAGGCAGACAGACTGACAAAAGAAGATGCAAGGTTACCACAACCAGATTCTAGAGTGACCTACGAAGAGTCCAAAAGGTTTATTAGGGCCAGATACATGGCCAAATGGGAAACAGAACATACTGGCTACCAAAAATCAATTATGCACATTGCCAGCTGAACAGAAGAGAGCAGATCGGGGTCTTCAGACTCCGCACAGGCCACAATAGATTGAGGTACCATCTATTCAATAAACTGACGATAGATGTTACTGACGAATGCACATGTGGTACAGGGAAAATGACCTCTGAACATCTGCTGCAAAATTGCCCGACATACAAGGACCAGAAAAAGCACATGTGGCCATCACCAGTGCCAACACTAGACACACTCTATGGCAGTGTCGACAGACTCAGGATGCCCGCTGCTTTCTTCGAACATATTCAAGTTGACGTATGACAGCGTACGAAGAAGAAGAAGAAGAAGAAGAAGAAGAAGAAGAAATACCGTCGACCAAGTTGCCCAGGGTGGGAGCAGACGCCAACGAACATCGGCAGGAACGAAAGGAACTGTGACGTACAGAGTGCAGAATATCGACGTAGAGTAGTAGACATAGGGACGACCCAAACAAAACATGGATATACTCCTACCGGCCGTGGGGGGTAGCACGGTGAAAAGATACTAACAACGTTATGTCTTACAAGTCTGATCAGCCTGAAGGACCGATTAATCATTCTGTCGACTTTTGCCATAATGACTAACCGGAGTCAAGGTAAAGAGCAACCGGAAGTCGGGCTGCTTCTACGTCATCTTCGTGAATCCCCAAATTTCACGAAATTATTATTTCGATTGCTTTAAAGTGTCTGGTTAAGACCAAATAAAATAGCGTTGGTACAGGTAAGGACAATCAAGAAATCATACTTGAAGAGTAACAAAAGCAGATATACCAAAGGTTAAGAAAAATGTACTGCACCCAATAAAGAGGTTAATGTGAGAGTGAGAAAAGGCAATAGAAAATATATTGACGAGTTTGCAACAGGAGCAGAAGAAGCTGCGGCAAAAGGGAATAAGTCAGAAATATACAACGGCACGAAGAAGCACACAAGGAAATATAAGCAGCAACTATATGTTTTCATTAAAACAGGGAAGCGAATTTGCTTAGCAACACAACACAGCAAATGAAAAGATTGGCAGACCATTTCTATGAACTTTTGAATAAACTAACTCCGCAAGATCCCCAGATCATTCAGTCAGGTGGAGCGGAAACTGCAAGTTAATTGCTCGAAACAGATCCGAAGGAAGAAAAGATTGCCACTGAAAGATGGTAAAGCCACTGGTCTATACAGTATCTCATTAGCAGTAATCAAAGCAGATATGAACATCTATATGGAGATATTATTAACATTTCTTAATAAAGTTTGAGCTAGAGAAGAAATATCATCACCGTGTAAGGAAGGCTATGTCGCCAAGTTGCCGAAGAAAGGGATCTGCAGCTATGTACATATTATAGGGTATAACGTTATTATTTGTTCCCTGGGAAGATATTGAACAGAAACATGTTAGAGAGATTGAAAGGGGTTCATAGATAGACAGTTGAGGGACAAAGAGGCTGAGTGTCGGCAAAATGAATCCTGGGTAGAATTCTGTAGAATAATAGATGAGAAAATTGTGAAATTCTCTCAACACTTTCCATGTAATTCGTGAACTATGAACCGGCATTTGGCAGTTTAGACAGGAAATCACTCTTGAAGGGCGCTTGAAGTTCATTAATATAATTAAGAAAACATGGACATATGAAGTGAAGAGTTCTACAAGAAGGCCAGCTTTCTGAGCCGTTTGAGAGAGAAAAAAATAGTGTGTGAAATCACCATTTCTCTTTCTGCACGATATTGACTGGATTATGAAGAACACTACTCCAATCTACGAGAAAGATATTAAAAGACATTTTACAAAACGACTTGATGATCATGGACTTTGCTATTGAATTGGCTCTTCTATCCATAACTTAAATCGTATGCACAGTGAAATTAGTGTACTTGATGAATGGTCGCATAAATTGGGATTGATGATACACAGACAAAAAAACTAAGAAATAACAATCAAAGGAGCTAACGACAATCATTTTGTGTTGGGAGGCAACATTCATACAAAAGATGGAATCATTCATCAAACTTGGTAGCAATATAAACGAAGTCGTAGGTGCAGATACAGATATCACATTTAGAATACAAAAGACCAGAAGGACTTTCACTGATAGATTGAATTTACTGAAATCAAATTAAATGAAGTCCTCCACAAAAATACAGATCTTCAACTCTCACGTCCGTGCTATTGCATGGCTCTGTGATGCCAGGAACAATGGAAGCTACATTTGAAATGGTCTAAGCTTTCAGCAATGGATGTCTGCGTGAATAGAGGAATAAAATGGTAGATCTGGAACTGTTGGAAGGAACAGGGCGGAAGTCAGTGGGGCACGACGTAGGAAGAACGTGATTTCGATGGGTAGGACACACTTCACGGAAAGCAGCTGATAGAGTTACACGACAGTACCTGTTCTGGAATTCTCAAGCTATGAAAAAATAGAGGCAGACAAAAACACTCAGGACGAAGAGAGCTTGCGAGAAACATAGAGGCGAAAGGCAGGACATGGACATAGACAAGATGGCGGGGCTAGTATTTGTTGAAAACCTATACTCCGCATGTAACTGAGAGGTTTTGTTCAATTGATTGAAGGAAATATTATATGGATATTGGAGGGAAGGTGTTGTGGTAAATTTACCTGCACATTTACAGCAATGTAGGAGTTACACAAGTACAATACAATGTTATTGTCTTTTCCAGGTTTTGTGCAGGACCATTCTTGAGAGACTGAAAGATGACGTCAACAAGCAGTTTATGGATGTATAGGCGGGGCTGCATGCGTAAGAGGTCTTGTACAGACTAGAGTGCTACATTGAGGATAATTGTTTAAACACATGTTGAATGGAGATCATCACTTTATATCGGTTTCGTTAATTTTTTTTTTTAAACGCCTTCGATCGATTTGACATGGACACAATATGGAAGCTCAACGGGTATCTCGAAAGCTCACTAACATAATTAGGAAAGCGTACGAGGCAGCAAATATACAAGAGGCACATGCAGCGTTCGCTGACAGAAAAGGGTGTCGTGAGTTTGTGAGGATGCCTTCATGTGTGTTCCAACGACCTCACTGGTTACGGGATGACCTGACCTGACCTGACGAGGCAAATGACATGTAGAGAGCTCCACTAGGGTCATCTCTCATTTCGATGCTGGCTTTATTGGGTGTGATTGGTTTTAAAACCGATTTGAAGATTTTCAGATCTGTGAAATCCGTGGTTTTGTACGGTTCCGAGACATGGGGCAGACTAACAAGACCTCGACAAAGAAGGTACAGACTTTGATCACCTATTGTTAGCGCCGGATTGAACGGCTGAGATGACATCATAAGGCTATTGATACGGATTTATCAACCAGTATTGGGCAACTGCAGTTAGAGTGAAATATCCAAGGTCGCCGACTGTGCTGGATAGATCACATATTAGGGTGTCCTCCTAATAGCACTGCAAGATGGTTTCTGTTGTGGGCAAGAGCAAGAGCCTTGGTAAGAGGACTACTAGCAGGACATGATTATACGTGGTAGAGAGAGAGAGAGAGAGAGAGAGAGAGAGAGAGAGAAAGAGAGAGAGAGAAAGAGAGAGAGAGAGAAAGAGTAGCACATTAAGACAACAGAGAAGCCGTGAGGGATGAACTGACATCAGCTCGGGATAAGACAGTTTGACGGTTCTTTGTTGAAAGCCTATGCTGCTCTTGGAGTGAAAAAAATATTGATTGATTGATTAATTAATTAATTGAATCCTTCAATGTATTTATTAAATATGTCAACATTTTTATCAAGTTAGGAATAGTTTGTATTATATACTCATGGAAAATTATAATAAAACAGAAATCTCAGCAAATATAATCCACTTTCTAAAGTCTATATGCCTTTAACTTCTGGTTTAAATGACTGTCTGATCTTTATCACGAACAGAACAGAAAAGACGGTATTGTGAGTTAAATATTTCGGGAACCCTTAATATCCATCATTGACTCAAATGGGATCCCAACTCGCGGGGTTGTTCACCTTGAGTTTATAACGTATATATCTTCAGTTCTTTGTTCAGAAATAATTCTTTGTTTAGCGTACAATTTTCGTCCAAGTTGAGCGTGAGTTATACCATCACCTGGTTACACTGTGTCGCATTTTACAGTTTGAGGCACGGATATTTTTGTAACTTCAAATCGATATTTTTTTTCAAAACGATGGCATTTTGACTTCTTCAGTCTTACTCCTATCTGCAAGATATCATGGGGTTTAAAGTCAGTCTTACTACCTGCAAGATATCATATGGTTTAAAGTCAGTCCTACTACCTGCAAGATATCATGGGGTTTAAAGTCAGTCCTACTACCTGCAAGATATCATGGGGTTTAAAGTCAGTCTTACTCCTACCTGCAAGATATCATATGGTTTAAAGTCAGTCTTACTACCTGCAAGATATCAAATGGTTTAAAGTCAGTCTTACTCCTACCTGCAAGATATCATATGGTTTAAAGTCAGTCTTACTCCTACCTGCAAGATATCATGGTGTTTAAAGTCAGTCTTACTCCTACCTGCAAGATATCATCGTGTTTAAAGTCAGTCTTACTCCTACCTGCAAGATATCATGGTGCTTAAAGTCAATCTTACTCCTACCTGCAAGATGGCATAGGGTTTAATGTCAGTCTTACTCCTACTTGCAAGATAGCATGGTGTTTAAGTCAGTCTTATTCCTCATTGATAGATACTACTCCCCGCTTACGGGCCTGACATCTAACCGAAGTGTTCTCGTGTTGGTGTTCTCGTTTCGTCTCGGGTTAATGACGAAGGTGTGGATTCTGTATAACATAAAATAACACTGACCGTAAAGCAATATTCACTATCCAAGCCTGGAATCCAAAACATATGACAAGCGATTAATCAAGAGCAGGACTGAGATCGAAGTAACATTTATATTCAGTGACACATTTATCCAAAAGAATAGCCGTCCAATAATGCACGTCCGAGTAGCAAATCCGGTTAGAGTGTTTGTCTCTAACAGCAAATGGCCCACAATCAAGCACAATCCATAACAATCCATAACCAACGATACACCCACAAGGTCTTCATCGTGGACAAAGAACACAGATCGCGACAATTTGAAGTCTACCCAGCTGTAAATGAGTATCCGACTTACAGTTAGCGTAGGAAAGGTGGCAAATAATAGAGCTGATGGTCCAAGCTAACAAAGAAGGCTGCACCCTTGTCTAATGGTGTCTCTAACTTTATGAATATCCGACTTCAGTATCTACTGTATTACTTCTTCTTCTTCTACTGCTTCTTCTTCTTTTTCGTTCGCTCTCAATCTCCCGTTACCAAGCCATGAAAAGGTCTTTGCAAGTAGTAGAATGTAGTCCCAAAAACGGAATGCGTTGTGTCGAAATAACTGATAGAGGTTAATAGGGTATCATGATATTAGTAAGTCAGGTTGGCTTGGCTTGGATTCGTTCGTACTCAATCTCCCGCTACCAAACCCTGAAAAGGGCTTAAGTAGCAGAATGTAGTCCAGAGAACGAATTGTGATGTGTCGTAGTTTACAGCTTGACTGCGATATTTTCACCTTTCGGTACGACACATCCGACTTCAGCAGGCATTTTTGAGTACCGGGTTGCCTTCCCGCTTTGATCCCTTCTCCTTAGCCAGTCTGCCCTGCTGCAGCCTGTTATCCAGGATCACCGCATGGAGGTGTAGAAGGGTCTTGGCAGCTCTAGTTAGCTAGCCCTGACGCTATCAGTCAGCTATGGGTCGCTGACCGCTGATGCTGATGCTTTCCTCGACGTCTTGATCCCACTACATCACTAAACATGTAGATCCGTATTGAGAAATATATGGAAGTCAGCGACCTCACTATGTAAACTACTTACCATTAAACCCACCAATGCACATGTTATTATACAGATTTCGTATAAGAGACCAGGTGACCCTATACTTCCATTGGAGTGGCAGGGCAAATCAGTATCTTCATATTGGTTCTAAAACACCGGCCTACAAATTCCAGGTCATCTGTAACGAATGTCATCAAAATAAACACTTATGTCAGGAGAAAAAGAATCCATTTTAAGATGAAAAAACATTTTAAAAAGTGCTGGCCTTTAACAAAATACAACTTTGATATGAGCCTGTGCTGTCAAGCAGATATTGCGTGTAGACTTTATAGGTACTTCGAGTGGATCCAGCACAATAGAAACAGAATAGAGATGGACAATACAAGTAATAGATGAGAGCAAATGAGTATTATTACTTACTATACTTTTTCCGTTTCCCAACGATGTAAAGCGGCGTGGGGAGCTTCTCTTTCAAGACTGTGCTATCTCCGAAGTATGCGATTTCATGAAGGAGCATGATTATTCTACTGGATTGCATTTTCCCTTCGATCCATATTTTTTTCAGCCAGATTGCAAGGATGCAGTCTATTTCTAGGGCCGTCACGAGTAAGTGAGATAGGATCTTGATCAGCTCTAGTTTTTTCTCTGACTCAAATAGCCAGTCATGACTCACTGATTCGTGGTATCTCGTTTACTGCGTCTATTACCCCGCGTACGAAACGGAAATTGATGTTATTGAAGCAAGTGTGCTACATCGTTGTTTGTAAACCTATTTTATTGTAGTTTTTTTGAATTTTCATATATCCATCTGCTACGTTTTCTTCTTCGCAACTACATCTTTCTAACTTTATATGCGTAACATGCTAGTTAATCAGGTTGTAATCTCATGAAATGACCGAACCATATTCATTTCTGGTTTACTATGTGTTTCTGTATGTGTTTCTGTATGTGTTTCTGTATGTGTTTCTGTTTGTTTCTGTATGTGTTTCTGTATGTGTTTCTGTATGTGTTTAGCCCCAGGGGTAGTATTAACAATTATCGTTGTGTTAGCATTTCTTATTCTATCTTTCCTGGTGACATTACACCTTTTGTCAAACATTTCAATTCACAATTCGAAATTTTCCTGTCCTTTTTCTGGTACATGTAGTTAGTAAGTTAATTGCCCATTGTATAGCACACAGGTTAGCAATCAAAAGACGCAAATTATCAGCTCAACAGAGGTGCTAATATTCGTAATGTTTCGACTCTTCAAATGCCACAACAGACTGTGATACCATCTGTTCAACAAACTAAGGATAAGAAATACCGATGATTGCCGAACTTCTGCTACAAGGGTGTCTAACACACGAGGAACAGAAAAGGCTCACAAGGACATTAACATTACATCTACTGTACTAGCTCTATGGAAATGCCAATAATGCCTGAATATTGTTTTCTTTGGATATATTAAACTTGACGTATAAAAACAATAATGAGATTAATAATAATAAGGATAATGAGAATGAGACGAAGAAAGCTTTTTTTCAAATCTAGAATTCTCCTCCACTCTAAACAGTCTGTATGAACGGATGGTGTGTCAAGTTACGCGCTAGAGCGTCTTCTTCCATAGTATGGTTAGATCACACATGTTCTTCTAATCTAAGGGAAGCACAAAGATCTCACAGAATGGACCCGGACAAGGGGCAATATCCAAACTTGGTTTTCAGGTTAGATTTATTTTATGTTACTTCCCTTATTAGAGTTAAAAGGGAAAATATCATTAAAAGGGAACCAAATTTATGTGTAACATGACATATTTGATGTGATGAATTTCCTTTTGGTGCACAAGAATCAGTTATGGTTGAGACCAACGCTAGATTATTTATGGATATATATATGTATATAACAAATGAATAATTTATGCGAATTTGTGTTGAATAAAAGATCAATAACAACAATTTGAAGAAAAAAAAATGAACGTACGTTCTTCTTCTTCGTACACTGTCAGACGTCAACCTGTATTTTTTCGAAAAAAGCGGCGGTCATCCTGAGACTGTCGACACTGCCATAGAGCTTGTCTAGTGTTGCCACTGGTGATGGCCACATGTGCTTTCTCTGGTCCTCGTATTTCGGTCATTTTTCCGGTACCACAACTGCATTCGTCAGTGCCATCTATCTTCAGTTTATTGAATAGATGGTACCTCAGTCTGTTGTGGCCTGTGCGGAGTCTGAAGACCACGTCCTGCTCCCTTTTGTTCAGCTGGTAATAGGGAACATTTTTTGTGTAGCCAGTATGTTCTGTTTCCCATTTGGCCATGTATCTGGCCCTAATAAGCCTTTTTGACTCTTCGTATGTCACACTAGTATCTGGTTGTGGTTGTCTTGCACCTTCTTTTGCCAGTCTGTCTGCCTTCTCGTTGCCTTGGATGTTACAATGGGATGGAACCCACTGTACCACTACTCTTTTTGGTGCATTCTGCTGGCATTGTTGACAGAGTACTGCTCTTAAATCATTAAGTTCAGTATTTTTCTGGCTTTTTAGTGCTGTGACTACGGCCAGGGCATCTGTAAACAGGACTGTCTGGCTTTCATTTCTTTTGCCTGTCAGCATTGCTTTTGCTGCAGCCCTCAGTGCCTCTGCCTCCGCTCTAAAATTGCTTGAGTATTTTCCAGTTGCCACTGACAGTGTTATTTTTCTACCATTTGGTAGGCTCAGGAATACCCCTGCCCCTCCATTGTGTGTTGTGTTTGTTACAGAACCGTCGGTGTATGCATGGGCCCAGTCCATGCTTGGGTAGTTTTTCGTTTGGTACCTCAGGGTTATGTCTCCTCTTTCTTTTTCAGTCTGACTGTTCTTGTTTCCAATACCTGGTATATTTTCTGCCACCACTGGAAATATATGCTGCTTCCAGGTAGGTTTGCGTACAGTAGTGATGGGCTTTGGTGTTGTTAATGTATTTATAGGGTCTTCGTTCATCTTTGCTTTGGCTATTTCTGCAAATTTTCTCCGCTTTAGTTTCCCATTTCCAAATCTATTTAGTCTCTGGTGCATTGGATGGTCTGTCAGTCTTCTGAGTTTCTCTGCTTGCTGCTGGGCTCTGTAGTCTCTTCTATCGGTAATGGATTGCAGATTTGTAATCTTTTCAAGTTCTACAATTGGCGTTGACTTCATGCCTCCTGTTATAACTCTAATGGCTTGTTTTGAAGTTTGCTAATTTTATCAAAGTTCGCCTTTGCTGCTGTTGTCCATGCCGCAATGCCATACTCGAGAACTGGTCTCACTCTTCCAGTGTACAGTTTCTTTAGTATACTTTCGTCTGCTCCCCAGCTTGTGCCAGCAAGTTTCCTCATGATTGCCATTCTTTGTCTGGCTCTCATTCGGTTTCTCTCGATCTGACTTTTCCATGTCATGCGCCGATCAAATGTGACTTCCAGGTAGTTTGGGTTATAGTTTGGCCGCAGATATTTGCCGTTAAGACTTTATTTGGCGTTATGGGGTTTGTTTGAAAGCGAAAATATCGTACATGTTGTTTTTTCCTCATTTATTTTGACCAGCCATGAGTTCGCCCACTCTTCCAGCGATGTTAGGGCCTGCTGCATCCGATTTCTTGCTATGGTGAGATTTTTTCAGAGGTCCACATAGCAAACATGGAGCTGTGGACTCTTCTTGGTATATTCTCTGTGATGTTGTTTATAAACACCAGGAAAAGTGTGGGTGACAGTACTTCCCCCTGGGGTACTCCCTGCTCAAGTGTCACCTTTTTGCTCATCTGCCCTTGTACTTGAACTCTGGCTGTTCTGTTTTCGAGGTAGTGGCTGATCCATCTGTACATTTTTCCACAAACTTCACTTCTGCGTAACTTGACTTTAAGTGCCTCTTTCCACACCTTGTCAAATGCCTTCTCTAAATCCACCCAAACCGCTACTGTATGCTTTTTCTCCTGGTAAGCATCCTCTATTTCCTGGGCTATGAGAGTGATCTGGTCCTCAGTAGATCTGTGCTGTCTAAAGCCTGCTTGCTGTGGAATTAGTATGTGTTTTTCTTCCAGATGCCACATCAGTCTGGTGTTTATCACACGCTCCATCAATTTGCCTACACAGCTTAGTAGACTGATAGGCCTGTATCCATTTGGATCTGCTCTATCTTTTTCTTTCTTTGGTACTGGTATAATTGCAGAATCTTTCCATGCCTGCGGTACAATTCCCCTTTTCCAGCTTTGGTTCAGAACTGATAGTAACTTCCTCTTTGCTGTTTGGCCCAGCCCCATCAGCATTTCGTTTGTTACCCCATCTTTTCCGGGCGATTTCTTTTTCTTTAAAGTTCTCATGGTCTCGTCCATTTCATTCATTGTTAGTTTTGCCCTCATGTGCTCTTCTAGTGCCATATTGATGTTGTCGTGGCGCTTTTGTTCTTCGCTAATGTCTGTATGCCTATCTGTAGGGACATTAATGTGGTTTGCTCTGGCATAATGTTCTATAAAGCGTTTGATGGAGTTTCGTCATTCATGGCTCTGACTAACTTCCATAGTTTGTTCCCTTCTTTATCTAAATTGAGGCTTTCTGTTTTTGTTTTTCCAGCTGTCTCTTGTTATTTGGTTTAGTGTTCTTTTGTATTTCGCCGTGATGGCTTTGAGGGCGATACGCATAATGACGTCACGCATGTATCCATCTAGAGTTGATCAGCGAGCCGTGATTCTGTTTCTAACAGCTGAAGGATGTCGATCAGTTGACATTCATCGCAGACTGCAGGCAGTGTATGGTGACAAAAGTGTGTCGAAGACAAAATTGTTTAACCATGTTTAAAAAAGGACGTGAGTTAAACGAAAGATCTTCCGAGACCAGGTCAGGCGCATATTGTTGTGTTAACTGACGTCCTTCTTTGAACATGGTGGTCCAGTTCTTCGCTGTTGTCTTCGACGCACTTTTGTCACCAAATACTTCTGCATTCTGTGATGAATGTCAACTGGTCGACATCCTTCCGCTTTTAGAAAATGAATCACCGCTCGCAAATCAACTCTGGACTGATTCCGTCTCACACCCGCCATGTTTTCAACGGTCTGCTGAAGAAACCATGAGTCGGAGGACAAATGCAATTTTGCAAAATTGACGGTTGGTATGTGCTGTTTGCACCAGAAGTTACGTCATCATGCGCATCATACGCATATTTACTTGTTGCAGTTTGGTCCGGCATCATTTGAACACGCTTAGTATGATAACTTCGTCTTTTCTGGACAGTAGATAGTATTCGTCAACTGGGTAGTATTTAACATTTTCTGCCCTGCATTGCCCTTTTATTATGCCGTTTGCTTCTGGATAATTGACCAGGTATTCTTCTTGTATACTGGAATACTGTATAGCCCGTCCTTCAGCTGATATCTGTCCCAACCTCTTTTAGAACGGTCTCTGTCTTAGGCCACGGTGGACCAGTAGATAATATTGTCCATCTGTGGCCTCGTGAATGTTATTGCGGGATGCAACGGACTCGGACCAGCGCGATGGCAGTCGTCCCCGTGGTCGCTTCTATTCTCAGAGATACAATATTGCTGTCTCTGTGCTCCCCCGATCATCCGTTCTTCGTAGAAAGTGGCCAGATTAGCGATGTTTGATCTTGTCTGCATAAATAACTGCAGCTTCCGCCAGGGACAATCGACGTATGTCCGAGGTATATAAAACTTGTGTGCGCTGGCTATAAAGTGTGAGGCCGACCATGCGTCTCTCTCTCGAGAGGCTTGGGTCACTCTTGAGTTTGATCCCATCTTCTTTATGGGCGACCATGTTTTCGCCACATATCACATGGCAGGCATTACTGTGGAGTTAAAGTGAGAGGTGCGCATCCAGAACAGGTTTTATAGAAGAGAAAGCCGCCCAACTCGCGCGATGCCGTCTTGTCAACTCTTGGCTTAGGTCGTTCTGCATGTTGAGCATGTCTTTCTGCACACGTTTGTTTAACTCTTTGTCTAGACTGTTTGCCTCCTCGTTTCCCTTGATGCTACACCGTGCTGGCATCCACTGAATGGATGGTTTCTGGAACACGCTGGTATCCACTTGATGATTAGTGTCTGGAACGCTTCGAAGATCCACAAAACAGTTGAAACGTTATGTACAATACTCAGTAGTTTCTGCTGTATCATGTATATATATATTTGTTTCCATTAAACATCAATGATTTTCTCAAAACTCTTGCAGGCATTAGATACATCTTAGGTAGATTATTTATTCATACTTAATACGTTATATAGGAAGACAAATAATAAATTATTTTGTTGAAGCTATAAAGATATATTATAGAAGGTAAGAATATATATGAAAGTCTCCATATTGAAGGAACAGAACAGAATAATAGTGCAAATCCACAAGAGAAATATCGATGTAAAGTGGAAATGCTTAAAACACAGCATTAGAAAAGCAAACTGCCTCCTACCGAATAAGAAAGAACATGCAAGACAAGTCTGAATGACTGAGGGCATTCAAAAACTCATGAAACAAGCAACAAACGCAAATAATTATAACATGATTGATAAAGAAATAGAAGCTGTAAACACGTAACACGGCACTAGAATTTCATGAGGAAATAAGCAATATAACGGGACGACAAATGGACCGAAAATGTGGGGATAGTATTAAGGGCAAATTGGAAAATATGTTGTTTGAGACAACAGAAAGAACAAACATATGGGCGGAATATGTTGATGCTCTCTGTCACAATGAAAGATACAGTAAACCAGAAATAAAAGATACCTCTTGACCGTCAATTCTTAAATCAGAAGTTGAAACAACTATTATGATATTGAAGGAAAGGAAAGCGGCTGGAATGATAGATGCACAGAAAGACGGTAGTGTTTATCAAGTCACATATATATACATCTACACATACGCAGTAGGACACATACCACAGGACCTTACAATTTCTGAGTTCAAAATGTTGCCTAAGAAGACCAAAACTGTAGGTTGCGCAGATTTTTAGACTATAAGATTTATGAGTCATGTCACCAACACACTTCTATAAATGATATAGGTAAGAATTAAAGGGAAAATTAGCCAAGAAGTCAGTTCGGAGCAGTTTGGTTTCAAGCAGAACAGCTGAACAAGATAAGGGATTCTTTGTATGAGAATTAGTGTGGAAGAACAGCGGAACAAGATAAGGATTTTCTGTATAGGAATGAGTGTGGAAACATACATGGACGTATATATTTACTTCATTGATTGCACGTCAAGCGTGAATAGTTAATAAGATGTCCGGGGGATATCAATCTGGACAGTAAGGATATCATACTTATCACAAACTTGTATTGGGTTCAATCAGTATGTTTGAGAACTACAGATGAGATATTATCTAGTAATAATAATAATAATAATAATAATAATAATGAGGACCACCAACATCATCAGAGGGCATAATGCAACCTTGAATATGTGTGTACGTTCATGACTGATCAAGCCAATTCGAGTCTGGAAAAGTCTGTGACACGACTGGCAAACGTAGTCAGCGGTTATCTGTGCTATTTCTCTGCTCTTGACTTCCTGATTCCACGTCTATCCTGGGCTGCCTGGATACGGAGTAACTCGCTGAGTTCAACATCGCCTGTGACCGTGCTCTTCCATGTTGAGCGATTTTGAGCCAGGTTATCCAAGGTGTTAATGTCTATTTGACAGTACTTTAGGAACTCCTTCAGACTGTTATTACAACGCTTTTTTGGACTCGTGATATTTCTCCTTCACTCAGTTCGCTATAAGAGAGCCTCTTTGGAAGTCTTTCGTTTGACATTTGGGTAATATGGCCAGTCCATCTCAATTGTGATTTTTTTTTAAAAGTGCATGAATAATTACTTAGTATAACTATTTTAAAAAGGGGTTAGACTGGGGTATGCGCTGTCCTTTTTCCTGTTTAATGTATCACATATTTGATGTATCCATTAGACGAATGTGCTCACCTTAATGATAATCATACGAGTCAAATAGATTAATGGGTGTAACAGGCTGAATTGATCCTAAAACACCCTGTTTGTATATTTTGTAAGAGTCAGTAGCTCTGGTTTTAAGCACATTTCACTGAAATGAATGTTTTTCACTACAGACAGGCTGTCATGAGAACGATGTTTCTGTAAATGACATGCTATATGATGATGATGATGACTTGAGGAGGCCAGAACATAATCTTCAAGCGCCAGAAAATGTTGACATGAAACATTGTCCGTTACCAGACATGAGATTATATTTAGAGACGGCCGTAATATTTTCTCAACCCAATCTCTGAAAATAGGACCGTTCATAGCTTTATGGTAGTCACGATTGTCAGATGATTTTAATTAGAAAACGAATTCTATATTTTTCACTAAACCGTTATGTCTGCTGCATGCATGGGCTATTATCAAACGTTGTCCCTTGCTACTTGGCACACATCTTTTTATGGTTCCATCTACTGACTGCCATTCCCTATCACTAGTCTTAGTTTAAGTCTTAGTCGACATGTACTTCTATGGGGACTGAGGGTGGTTAACCGATGTTTCCTAGACTAGAGTCTGCGGTTTAAAAACCACGTAGGCGATGCTGCTATAGTGGAAAAATTTACAAACAGATACAAACACACATCCATACACTGATCAATACTTCCTGACATCGACCAATAGACTTCGGTCTAGGGTGAAAAGGGCGTGCCTTCGTCAGTATAATCCAGAAAGGCAAACCTTAAATCAAGCCATAATACTCTTCTATCTTGTGTGGTTAGGAGGTTAGATACAATAATAAATACCACTATTATTGAGAGAGGTTGAAGAAAATTTGAGTTCTTCTCTCTTCGGACCGACACATCCGATTTAAGTCTTTCTTTTTAATTGTATACCTGCTTTTTGATGATCCCAATATCATGCCCAGACTACACTAGCGAATTATGCTACCTTTTTCCAAGGCCACGACATGGAGGGCGAATATGGTTTTGGTCAGCTCTGGTTCGCTGACCCTAATGCAAGAAGCCAGTTATGTGTCGCTGGCTGCTGTCAGCTCTGGTTCGCTGACCCTAATGCAAGAAGCCAGTTATGTGTCGCTGGCTGCTGTCAGCTCTGGTTCGCTGACCCTAATGCAAGAAGCCAGTTATGTGTCGCTGGCTGCTGTCAGCTCTGGTTCGCTGACCCTAATGCAAGAAGCCAGTTATGTGTCGCTGGCTGCTGTCAGCTCTGGTTCGCTGACCCTAATGCAAAAAGCCAGTTATGTGTCGCTGGCTGCTGTCAGCTCTGGTTCACTGACACTAATGCAAGAAGCCAGCAATGAGTCGATGGCTGTTGTCAGCTCTGGTTCGCTGACCCTAATGCAAGAAGCCAGCAATGAGTCGCAGGCTGCTGTCAGCTCTAGTTCGCTGACCCTAATGCAAGAAGCCAGTAATGTATCGCTGGCTGCTGTCAGCTCTGGTTCGCTGACCCTAATGCAAGAAGCCAGTTATGTGTCGCTGGCTGCTGTCAGCTCTGGTTCGCTGACCCTGATGCAAGAAGCCAGTTATGTGTCGCTGGCTGCTGTCAGCTCTGGTTCGCTGACCCTAATGCAAGAAGCCAGTTATGTGTCGCTGGCTGCTGTCAGCTCTGGTTCGCTGACCATAATGCAAGAAGAAAGTTATGTGTCGCTGTCTACTATCAACTCTGGTTCGCTGACCCTGATGCAAGAAGCCAGTTATGTGTCGCTGGCTGCTGTCAGCTCTGGTTCGCTGACCCTAATGCAAGAAGCCAGTTATGTGTTGCTGGCTGCTGTCAGCTCTGGTTCGCTGACCCTTGTGCAAGAAGCCAGTTATGTGTCGCTGGCTGCTGTCAGCTCTGGTTCGCTGACACTAATGCAAGAAGCCAGCAATGAGTCGATGGCTGTTGTCAGCTCTGGTTCGCTGACCCTAATGCAAGAAGCCAGCAATGAGTCACTGGCTGCTGTCAGCTCTAGTTCGCTGACCCTAATGCAAGAAGCCAGTAATGTATCGCTGGCTGCTGTCAGCTCTGGTTCGCTGACCCTTGTGCAAGAAGCCAATTATGTGTCGCTGGCTGCTGTCAGCTCTGGTTCGCTGACCCTGATGCAAGAAGCCAGTTATGTGTCGCTGGCTGCTGTCAGCTCTGGTTCGCTGACCCTAATGCAAGAAGCCAGTTATGTGTCGCTGGCTGCTGTCAGCTCTGGTTCGCTGACCATAATGCAAGAAGAAAGTTATGTGTCGCTGTCTACTATCAACTCTGGTTCGCTGACCCTGATGCAAGAAGCCAGTTATGTGTCGCTGGCTGCTGTCAGCTCTGATTCGCTGACCCTAATGCAAGAAGCCAGTTATGTGTTGCTGGCTGCTGTCAGCTCTGGTTCGCTGACCCTTGTGCAAGAAGCCAGTTATGTGTCGCTGGCTGCTGTCAGCTCTGGTTCGCTGACACTAATGCAAGAAGCCAGCAATGAGTCGATGGCTGTTGTCAGCTCTGGTTCGCTGACCCTAATGCAAGAAGCCAGCAATGAGTCGCTGGCTGCTGTCAGCTCTAGTTCGCTGACCCTAATGCAAGAAGCCAGTAATGTATCGCTGGCTGCTGTCAGCTCTGGTTCGCTGACCCTTGTGCAAGAAGCCAATTATGTGTCGCTGGCTGCTGTCAGCTCTGGTTCGCTGACCCTGATGCAAGAAGCCAGTTATGTGTCGCTGGCTGCTGTCAGCTCTGGTTCGCTGACCCTGATGCAAGAAGCCAGTTATGTGTCGCTGGCTGCTGTCAGCTCTGGTTGGCTGACCCTAATGCAAGAAGCCAGTTATGTGTCGCTGGTTGCTGTCAGCTCTGGTTCGCTGACCCTAATGCAAGAAGCCAGTTATGTGTCGCTGGCTGCTGTCAGCTCTGGTTCGCTGACCCTAATGCAAGAAGCCAGTTATGTGTCGCTGGCTGCTGTCAGCTCTGGTTCGCTGACCATAATGCAAGAAACCAGCAATGAGTCGATGGCTGCTGTCAGCTCTGGTTCGCTTACCCTAATGCAAGAAGCCAGTTATGTATCGCTGGCTGCTGTCAGCTCTGGTTCGCTGACCCTTATGCAAGAAGCCAGTTATGTGTCGCTGTCTGCTGTCAGCTCTGGTTCGCTGACCCTGATGCAAGAAGCCAGTTATGTGTCGCTGGCTGCTGTCAGCTCTGGTTCGCTGATCCTAATGCAAGAAGCCAGTTATGTGTCGTGGGCTGTTGTCAGCTCTGGTTCGCTGACCCTAATGCAAGAAGCCAGTTATGTGTTGCTGGCTGCTGTCAGCTCTTTTTCGCTGACCCTAATGCAAGAAGTGAGTTATGTGTCGCTGGCTGCTGTCAGCTCTGGTTCGCTGACCCTAATGCAAGAAGCCAGTTATGTGTCGCTGGCTGCTGTCAGCTGTGGTTCGCTGACCATAATGCAAGAAGCCAGCAATGAGTCGATGGCTGCTGTCAGCTCTAGTTCGCTGACCCTAATGCAAGAAGCCAGTTATGTGTCGCTGGCTGCTGTCAGCTCTGGTTCGCTGACCCTAATGCAAGAAACCAGCAATGAGTCGCTGGCTGCTGTCAGCTCTGGTTCGCTGACTCTAATGCAAGAAACCAGCAATGAGTCGCTGGCTGCTGTCAGCTCTGGTTCGCTGACTCTAATGCAAGAAACTAGCAATGAGTCGCTGGCTGCTGTCAGCTCATTCACTGTGCTGCAATTTCGGCAGCAATTGGAGTTCAAGAACCGCTCTACAAGATCCTGCTTAGTTTCACTTTTATATTTGAACATGTCAGTATTTCCGTATTCTTAACTTCTGTTTTCATAATCTGACTTTGAAACTGTCAGACGTGCTGTATAAATAAAGAACCCATTAAACTTTTATCGCAGAAATTCTGAACTTTTGTTTGCTTATGTTGCTAATTTTTTTTTACATGTTTCAGAATATCATTCCCCCTTCACAAGATAGTGTAACTCAAAAAGTCATCACACTTTGCTAAATAGGAGTCCTAATCCAATAAAACTCACCCCCACACACCTCTACCCCACGCCAAACTCTAATATAAATTCACAAAGAACGTATCCCGATTTGTTCTATTACTTTAGATACGCGTCTGATGATTGTTTTTTGTTTTTTTGCTTAGATGTTTGCCTCACTAGTTTCTACTGGCGGAGGCGCGCCATTTTCCACCCCAGACCGTAGTTCATTGGGCGATATCAGGACGCATAAACCAGTGCTTGAATGCATGTGTGCCTCTGTATGTACCTATGCTATGTTTGTGCGCCCTCAGAAGCTA
Source organism: Ariolimax columbianus (assembly GCA_036924085.1). Classification (NCBI taxonomy): domain Eukaryota; kingdom Metazoa; phylum Mollusca; class Gastropoda; order Stylommatophora; family Arionidae; genus Ariolimax; species Ariolimax columbianus. The sequence goes on from JAVGWX010000006.1 coordinate 26,201,512, forward strand.
GCCCAACCAAAGTGCAATGGAAGGGCCTCACCATGAGGGCGCGTGTGAAAGTTGTGCAAGAGTGTGACTGTAGGACAGAGTCAAATGAAACAGAGTGAGGTAAGAAGTGAGGTAAGAAGAGAGAGAGAACGGGAAGAGTGGCCCCCAGGGTGAGTGACCTCTGATGATTGGTTGGTTCGTATCTAAAGTATTTATAGACGACAGTTGTCAATGTTTCTCAACCTTTTCATCTCGAATGCCTGTTGGAAAAATTGTCATCTATAAGGGAACCAGAGAATACAGATAAGTATAGATACATCTCAAGTAATCAGTGCGGTGTAAACATAATAATCTTATAATAGCTAGCAATGCTCTTTGGATTAATTTTATTTAATTCTTTAAACACTAATAACAATTTTATGTCAAAACATAACAGTGTGAATATACATTGTTAGTATTTTAATTGTGTGCGTAGGTATAAACGACTGCTAGGTTTCAGTACAGAGTCCACATATGTGAGCTATGTTTAAAACAACATCAAAATAACTAATTCTATTTCATTCAGTCATGATCTTTTGCTAAACTCCTAGAGGTCTTTCGCTTAACTCCTAGAGGTCTTTCGCTACCCCTGTTAACAGCGTAAATCAAACCGGGGTTTCCCGTAACCACCTATCCTAAGGCCCACGGAATAATGTCGTTCGTCATATAGTCTTTTAGTTTTAACTTGAATATTTCTAGATTTGTGTAAATAAGTGTTATAATCAATAACGGAAAGTTGTGGATTAGTTACATCTCCATATGTGAACCAGATTCCACATTCATTATGTGGCAGATTCGAGACAAATCTGTATTTAGTAATAAATAGCACAGCAGCAACTAAATCCTGCCAAGGGCTTTTGCTGTTACCTTATTCGCAGATGACGTAATGGCTCACCCTTCATGCGTCAGTTGGATTCAGGTATTGTATATTTGTCCAGTGTATTGATTCTGTTATGTAGTAAACAGAATACTCACAGATATACTATTTCTTCAATGTTTAAATAACACCATCATCATCATGATTCATGTCTGCGGGTATTCCCAATTTATGTCTTCCACAACCATATGACGTTTCTTTCTCGTCGTATTCTTCAAACGAATTTAGTTAGCGTTGGTTCGTGTAGAAGAAGTACACGATACGGCAGAGCACTGGCAGCAGATACAAAATAAATGGAAGTAGACCCGTGGGGAAAAACGAAATACATTACAAAATATGGATTACATCTGATGCCAGTTATAACGAAGATGACGGTAAGGGAAATAAAGAAAGTATACTTTTACGGCAGGAAAACCAGACGCACCTTAGCCGAAGCTCAAGAAACAAATACTGCAACTAAAAAAAAAAGAGGTTAGAATGAGCGTGAGAAGAGACAAGAGAAAATCTGTTGATCAGTCAAGAAGAGAAGCGGAAGTACTTACGACAAAAGAGGATATGAAAGGCATGTACTACTACACAAACGAACTCACAGAACATTACAAGCAAATAAATGACTTTATTTAAGATAAGGTCAGAAAATTGCTCTTTAGCACGAAAGAGGAGATGTAGAGATACCAGCTCAACAAAATCTCCCGTACATTCAGTCGGCGGAATTGGAATTGCAAGTTGATTTGAGCGAAACCGACAAAAGAGGAAACAAAGAAGGCAATGTTACTCCTGAAAGATGGTAAAGCCACTTGCCCAAATAGTATCTCACCAGTAGCAATGAAAGCAGACATCCACACTTCAACGGAGATATTTAAATTACTTGACAACCTTCGTGAAAGAGATTAAGTACGAACAGACAAGGAAAAACAGGATTTGTTGAAGAAGTAATATCTGAATCTGTGTACACATTGCCATAACGTGATTATCAGTGAATGGGAAGATATTGCATAGATTATATCAAAGAGAATGAAAGAGATCATAAGTAAACAGTTGATGGACATACAGGCAGACTTTCAACAGGTCCTGTGGAGATCAGATAGCTACACTACGGATAATAGTTGAACAAAGGTGGGGCGGGGGGGGGGGAGGGGTGTGGGGTGGGGGGTGAAGAGTCGAACATCCCTTTATATCGTTTTTGTGGATTATGCAAAGACATTTGACAGCTTACATAGAGAGTCACTCTGAAAGTTGTTCATGTACTATGTAGTGCCCTTAAAGTTTACTAACATGAATAAGAAAGCGTTTGGAAATATGAAGTCTAGAGTTCTACATGAGTTCTTTGAGATAGGAACTGACGTGCGACGAATTACCATTTTACAAAACAACTTGATTATCTGGATTTTGTTGATAAGTTGCCTCTTTTGTCTCACAAGAATTAGGTCTGAGGATATACAGAGAGAAACAAATTATATAAATAGAAGCATCTAGCGGCAGTTAGATTGTATTGAGAGACACGATACTACAAGATGTGGAACTATCTTGGTAGCAGTATAGACACAGTCGGAGGTAGAGATAGAGATATCAAATTAAAAATATAAAAGGCCAGAGGGTTCATAAATCTTTTTTGGATATTTATCAAACATGGTTTAAGCTATTATAAATCTATAAAGGACACACTTTTAAGACATTGCCGATATCTCGAGGACGTAGCCGATGTGTGTCCCCTTAATAAGAACAAAAATGCTATACAGCATGATCCAAAGTCATCCCCATATGGAAACAAAAAGGAAGCGAAAGAGTGTGAAACATATAGGAGCATAGCCCATTTGAGCAATATAAGTTACATTTACACAAAAGTCCTGGACAACGGAACAAGGCCAAAAGTCGAAAAATAATTATGTGACATCATTTGGTTTCAGAAAAGGAAGAGGTTTCACGTTTAACCTCTTTTCTATAAGGCATATTAATGAACCAACTACTGAATACAACAAGAACCAGAGCATCGTCTTCGTAGACCAGGAGAAAGCATTTGATTGAGTGAATTGATACAGCTTATGGAAAATCCTTGAAGACTATGCAGTCAACGTCTTTAAACTTTAAACTTTACTGAGTCTATTTACTTCTTCTTCTTCATCTTCGTACGCTGTCAGACGTCAACTTATATTTGTTCTAAGAAAGCAGCTGTCATACTGAGGCTGTCGACACTGCGAAAGAGCTTGTCTAGTATTGGCACTGGTGATGGCCACATGTACTTTCTCTGGTCCTCATATGTCGGGCAATTTTGCAGCAGATGTTCAGCGGCCATTTTCCCTATACCACAGGTACATTCGTCAGTCCCACCTATCTTCAGTTTATTGAATAGATGGTACCTCAGTCTGTTGTGGCCTGTGCGGAGTCTGAAGACCACGACCTGCTCTCTTCTGCTCAACTGGTAATAGGCATAATTTTTTGTGTAGCCAGTATGCTCTGTTTCCCATTTGGCCATGTATCTGGCCCTAATAAACCTTTTGGACTCTTGGTAGGTGACCCTAGAATCTGGTTGTGGTAATATTGCACCTTCTTTTGCGTCTGTCTGCCTCCTTGTTGCCTTGAATGTTACAGTGGGATGGAACCCATTGTACCACTACTCTTTTTGGTGCGGTCTGCTGGCATAGTTGACAGAGTACTGCTCTTAAATCATTAAGTTCTATATTTTTCTGGCTTTTTAGTGCTGTAACCAGGGACAGGTCATCTGTAAACAGGACTATCTGGCTTTCATTGCTTTCGCCTGTCAGCATTGCTTCTGCTGCAGCCTTCAGTACCTCTGCCTCCGCTCTTAAATTGCATGATAATTTTCCAGTTGCCACTGACAGTGCTATTTTTCTACCGTTTGTTAGGCTCAGGAATGCCCCTCCCCCTCCATTCTGTGTTGTTTTCGTTACAGAACCGTCGGTGTATGCATGGGTCCAGTCTATGCTTGAGTAGTTTCTCGCTATGTACCTCAGGGTTATGTCTTTTCTTTCTTTTTCAGTCTGGCTGTTCTTGTTTCCAATACATGGTATATTTTCTACTACCTCTGGAATGCTATGTTGCTTCCAGGTGGGTTTGCGTCCAGTAGGGCTGGGCTTTGGCGTTGTTATGGTGTTCATAGGATCTTCGGTCATCTTTGCATTGGCTATTTCTGTAAAGTTTCTCCGCTTTAGTTTCCCTTTTCCATATCTATTTAGTCTCTGATGCATTGAATGGTCTGTCAATCTTCTGAGTTCCTCTGCTTGCTGTTGGGCTCTGCTGTCTCTTCTATCGGTCATAGATTGCAGATTTGTAATCTTTTCAAGTTCTTCAATTGGCGTTGACTTCATGCCTCCTGTTATAACTTTTATGGCTTGGTTTTGGAGTTTGCTAATTGTATCAAAGTTCGCCTTTGCTGCTGTTGCCCATGCCGCAAAGCCATACTCGAGAACTGGTCTCACTCTTCCAGTGTACAGTTTCTTGAGTATTCTTTCGTCTGCTCCCCAGCTTGTGCCAGCAAGTTTCCTCATGATTGCCATTCTTTGTCTTGCTCTCATTCGGTTTCTCTCGATCTGACTTGTTCATGTCATGCGCCGATCAAATGTGACGCCCAAGTAGTTTGGGTTGTCGTTTAGCCGCAGATATTTGCCATTAAGACTTATTTTGGTGTTCTGTGGTTTGTTTGAAAGGGAGAATATCGTACATGTGGTTTTTTCTTCATTTATTTTGACCAGCCATGATTTCGCCCACTCCTCCAGCGATGTTAGGGCCTGCTGCATCCGATTGTTTGCTTCGGTGAGATTTTCTTCAGAGGTCCACATGGCTAGATCGTCTGCAAACATGGAGCTGTGGACTCTTCTTGGTACATTCTCTATGATGTTGTTTATATACACCAGAAACAGTGTGGTTGACAGTACCCCCCTCTCCCCCCTCTTGGGTACTCCTTGCTCCAGTGGCACCTTTTTTGCTCATCTGCCATTGTACTTGGCTGTTCTGTTTTCGAGGTAGTGGCTGATCCATCTGTACATGTTTCCAGATACTTCACTTCCTCGTAGCTTGACTTTGTCCCTCTTTCCAGACCTTGTCAAATGCCTTCTCTAAATCCACCCAAACCGCTACTGTATGCTTTTTCTCTTGGTAAGTATCCTCTATTTCCTGTGCTATTAGGGTGATCTGGTCATCAGTGGATCTATGTTATCTAAATCCTGCTTCCTGTGGAATTAGTATGTGTTTTGCTTCCAGGTGCCACATCAGTCTGGTGTTTACTTACGCTCCATCAGTTTACCTACACAGCTCAGTAGACTGATAGGCCTGTATCCATTTGGATCTGTACTATCTTTTTCTTTCTTTGGTACTGGTATAAGTACAGCATTTTTCCATACCTGCGGTACAATTCCCCTTTTCCAGCTTTGGTTCAGGACTGACAGTAACTTCCTCGTTGCTGTTTGGCCCAACCCCATCAGCATTTCATTTGTTACCCCATCTTTTCTGGGCGATTTCTTTTTCTTTAAGGTTCTCATGGCCTCATTCATTTCACTCATGGCTAGTTTTGCCATCATGTGCTCCTCTGGTGCAGTCATGATGTTGTCGTGGCTCTTTTGTTCTTCACTTATGTCTGTATGCCTGTCTGTAGGGACATCAATGTGGTTTGCTCTGGCATAATGTTCTATAAAAGCGTTTGCTACTTTTTTTCCAGTAAGCATGTTGTCACCCTCCTTGATGGTAATTTGTTTATTTGATGGTATTTCGTCATTCATGACTCTGACTAATTTCCATAGTTTGTTCCCTTCTTTATCTAGATTGAGGCTTTCAGTTTTTTTTACCAACTGTCTCTTGCTATTTGGTTCAGTGTTCTTTAGTATTTCGCAGTGATGGCCTTCAGGTAGATGTTTGCTTCAATAGATTGCTCTTTCTCTCTGCCGTGTTCCTAACGTTTGAGACTTCATCCTCAGCTTTCTGCAGTTTATGATTCCAATATGGCTTATAGTTTTTCCTTGCCCCTCTTGCGATGGTCTCGGTGGCTGCTTGCAGTATTGCTTTGCTTAGGCTTTCCCCCATAGGTTTCATATTGTTATTTCGTGTGTTGATAGCTTCACACAGTCTATCTGTCAGCATTGCAAATCTGTCCCAGTAGGCTCGTCTGTATTTCCAACGTGGCAGCGGTTTTATTTCCTGGGGGCCTACTTCCATATAAATATCTAGCCTAATTGGTCTGTGGTCGCTACCTGCCAATTGGTCGAGCACTTGACGATCTATTTTGTGATGGATATCCCCCGTGGAGAACGCCAATTCTGGAGTGGAGGTGGTATGCCATCTTCTGGAATAGAAGCTATGACTATCGTCCGGCCTATTGTTAAGATAAGGATTTGTGTCTATCTCCCAGTCTTCCACTTCATCCCCGCTGCTGTCTGTGTTTGAATATCCCCATCTCTCCGAGTGACTGTTAAAGGCTACAACCACTAGGCAGCTGGAGTCCTTGATTTCTATGAGTCTATTTACAACCAGTTTTTTTTACATTCACTTGATCTAAAAATAACGATGCTCATACAATCTATTCTTGAATGCATTAATTGACACTGCCTCCACTATTTCCTGTGGCTATGTATTTCAAGCATTCATCTCTCTCTGACTAAAAAAAGTAAATTCAAGGACAGTTATTAGACAATATAAGAGCAATGTATAAAAATAGCCAAAGTATTGTGAGGACACCAGCGGACTCACTAATTGGTTTGCTGAATATAACTTTTGTTCATTGTAAATGTGAACAGAATAACATCTGAGGCAAACCCAGAACTTCCTGCAGATGATGATAGTCTCTTTTGTTCTGATGATCACAACCTCGAAGAACATCTGAATATCCTTGACAATGCATGCGATATATCAAAGCAACGGCAAAGCAAAGACAAAGCAATGCAAAGCAAGGCATATAATAGGAATATTAATGCAACAAAGACAGAGACAATTACAGCCAGCAGAACAGAGAAGACACTGAACATCCTAGTGAAGAGCATAGCACTTTAACAGGTAATAGAATTCAAATACTTGGGTATTTTGTTCCCACACGATTGAAGGATTGATAAAAAATGTGGAATACCGAATACAGAAAGCAAATGCGGTTTCCTATCAGCTCTTGCCGTTATTAAGATGCAAACATATCCGATTTGGGACAAAAAGATAGTTGATAAATGTTATTTTTGATACCAACTCTCATCTACCTGTGTCAAACATGGACTCTTACAAATACATAAAGTACAATAAAGACATTTTCGCGACGGAGGCCACATTCTTGAAAGGAAGACGCAAAATGGAAAATGTTTCCATTCCTAGAATTCAGATAATTCTATCTGATCTGAAAATTATTATTTCCAGTACGAAGCCAAGTACTACAGGTAGTACGGACATAAAATACTAATAGGTAACACTATCACCCAGGACTAAGATTTACTTCAACATATATTACTTTTCTTTCTATCCTGTAGCCTAAACGTTCGTTTTTTTTATGTGTGTTACATTCTGTCTTAAAGCGTCGATCGAAGTTCTATATTTAGTAATGTAGTAAACAACCGCAGCCTACTGTAGATTCTAAAGTAGGTCATGGAACAAGACAGTAGACAGACAAAATCGGGGTTTTCCGAAGTTGATGCATTTCCCGCGAATTTGTTATAACTAGACAATGATTACCGTACTGTTTGACATGACTTTGTTGTTTCCTTTGTTCTTTTTATGAGTCTGTGTGTGTGTGTGTGCGTGTGTGCGTGTGTGTGTGTGTTTGTGTGTGCGCGCGCGTGTGCGTGTGCTCGTAAGCACGTGCACACACACATACACACATATATATACACACACACATATAAATATAATTTGGAACGATGAGGCTAACGTCTGGTCAGGCTTAACACACTGATCAGACAATGTTTTCCAGGGTCAGGAGAAATATACTGGCCAAGACCCTCACCTGACCTCCTCGTTCGTCGTCCTGGATACGGGCTGTTGTCGAGGACACCAGTCTGGCTTACAAGGTAACGTGATCCCCGTAGCAGTGAGCTACACGCAGATGAAGCCAAGCATTACACGACCGCCTATAGGACCCCGGTCCTCCTTCATCAGCACGCTCGGGATGTGAGGAAAGCTACGACAACCCGCCACTTAACACCCTGTTTATGGCACATAAAAGAGTTACCTACTCATTGTGGGCATTCGAAAACAACATATATATAATTTCATTGGCTCTTGTGGTCTTGTCAAACGATAGTAATTGTGCTTTGAAAAAAGGATGTAACTACATTCAATGACAGTAACAAATGTGACTCGTTAGACCAATCTGAGCAGAGAAGCGTCTTCCACAGTGTGTGCAAGGAAAATCAGGATTGTTTGCTGCATCGCATGGTGTTTCGTGTCTTCTCAAAAGCTGTCTTTAGCCTATCAGCAATCAGTATTTCTTTTGTCTATATTCCATGCTTAATCCTGCCTCTCCGTATAACACGATCCATGACGTCCTGTTCTTCTTCTTCTTCTTCTTCGCTCGTTCTGAATCTCCCACTACCAAACCCTGAAAGGGCTTAAGTAGCAGGATGTAGTCCAGAGAACGGAATGCGTTGTACGTAGTTTACAGCTTGACTGCGATATTTGCACCTTTCGATCCAACACATCCGACTTCAGCAAGCATTTTTTTAGTACCGGGCTAGCATTCCCTCTTCGATCCCTTCTCCTTAGCCAGTCTGCCCTGCTGCAGTCTGTTATCTAGGATCACCGCGTGGAGGTGTAGAAGGGTCTTGGCAGCTCTGGTTCGCTGGCCCTGACGCTAGCAGTCAGCTATGGGTTGCTGACCACTGCAGCTCATGTGCTGCTCAGCATCTTGATCCCTGACGTCCTGTTCAAAAGTGAACTGAAGATAGATAGAATCGTGGTATATGCAGGGCCGTGAGTTTAAAAGGCTTAAACTCTAGAAAAGTTGGACAGCACCAATAATCACTTATTACATATCCTCAGTGTGACAGTGGGTTTATTCTTGTCTTTGTAACACACAGCGAGTCTTCTACCCTAGGAGAGTAAGCACACCGCTAGCAACGTCTTGCAAGCTGTCAGTGTGACAAGGGGCTTAGTTTGGTCTCTGTGACACACTGAGAAGCTTCCACCATAGGAGAGTTAGACCGCAGTCTAATCACTTCTAACATGCCCCGAGTTTGACAATGGGCTTAGTCTGGTCCCTGTGACTCAGAGAACCGTCTACCCCATAGCGGTAACCATACTGCTAGTTGCCCTTTGAAACATGTTTTGAGTACATTAGTGGAGCTAATCTCGTCCCAATAACACAGACACCCCACCCGGAAATAAATTCCAAGCATGTTGCAGAAACACACACCAGAAAGGAGAAAAATAATATTTCTTGGAAAATAGCTACAGATCAGCTCTTCCAAAAATGTTTTGCTACTGGAATTTCCACTGCAACTGGGTTCGTTCTTGCGTCCACGGGGCAAATTCGCAAGAAACGAGATTAAGCAGAACATACTGGCAAATAGCCAACCTGATATCTATGTCATGCTTTTTTAAACATTTTTGTTTACTGAAACCTGGTTATCGAGGCGGATTGGGGGGGGGGGGGTGGGGTGGGGGGCTGACATCAAGATCCCCTTAGTGAAGAGTCTGTTGAGACAGGTTTCGCAATGCACTTTTGCCAGGAGGGCACATGTCCAAATTGTTTACCAAGCCACCGGATACTAGAAAAACTACCACAACCAGAGGACATCCGTCAGAGTGAATAACCCAGTATAAGTAACTTACAACAGCAACAGCATTAACAACAACACCCCATAGGAAAGCTTCCAAAACTCCGTTTATAAATCACAGATGTAAATATATCGCACCGATTTGCACATGAAGTAGGTAAACACAAATTGTGGAATTATGAATTATTTCTTTATAAATCATCCACGTATAGTAAAGTACCCTAACCTATTTGAATGCGCTGTTGCAGGTTGTGGGGACTAGGTTTAACAAACGAAACACACCAAATAGAGATAGAAAAAGAAAGAAAATAAATATCTGTGCATGCCTGGTCACGTTTACAAAGTATGAAGCCTCGGTGGCATTAAGTATTAAGCCATGTCTATGATTAACCCAGGGATTCTCAACTAGAAGAATATTTCAGGTTTTCAAGTGTGAAATTATGGTTAGTAGTGATGGGATCAAGATGCCGAGCGGAACACGAGCTGTAGTGGTCAGCGATTCAGAGCTGCTTTGACCCTTTTCCATCTCCGCGTGGTGATCCTGGATTAAAAGGCTGCAACAGGGCAGACTGGTCAAGGAGGAGATGAAAAGGGAAGTCTAACCCGGTACCCAAATATGAAGTCGAATGTGGTGTACTGAAAGGTGCAAATATCGCAGTCAAGCTGTAAACTACGACACAACCCATTCCGTTCTCCATCTATATCCTGCTACTTGCAAAACCATTTTCAAGGATTGGTAACAGGAATTTGAGAATGAACAAAATACAAATCTTAGTAGAAGTAGTTGTTGCAGTAGTAGTAATAGTAGAAATAGTAGTAATAGTAGTAGTAGTAGTAGTAGCAGTAGCAGTAGTAGTAGTAGGAGCAGTAGCAGTAGTAGTAGTAGTGTTAGTAGTTGCAGTAGTAGTAGTAGTAGCAATAGCAGTAGTAGTAGTAGCAGTAGTAGTAGTAGTAGCAATAGTAGTAGTAGTAGTAGCAGTAGTAGTAGTAGTAGTAGTAGTAGTAGCAATAGCAGTAGCAGTAGTAGTAGTAGTGTTAGTAGTTGCAGTAGTAGTAGTAGTAGTAGGAGCAGTAGTAGTAGTAGTAGTAGTAGCAGTAGTAGTAGTAGCAGTAGTAGTAGTAGTAGTAGTAGCAGTAGTAGAAGTAGTAGAAGTAGTAGTAGTAGTAGTAGTAGTAGTAGCAGTAGTAGTAGTAGTAATAGTAGCAGTAGTAGTAGTAGCAGTAGTAGTAGTAGTAGCAGTAGCAGTAGTAGAAGTAGTAGTAGTAGTAGTAGTAATAGTAGTATAAGCCCGTTTCAGTCCTCACATGCTACTGGACGATAAGACCTGAGAATAGTAAGAAAAACGCTCTACTCAACTTTTAATCTGTTTTCTTTCTCCATGCGGCTTTGTCGTTTCACTGCTCCTTGTTGTAAGAGTTCTTGTTGCGGTGCATCTCCACTTGGATCGGTCTGCAGTTTCGTCTTCGTAGGATGTCAGACTCACGTCTAGGGTCTTCATATCACTCTTACACACATCGTTGGACATTACATGTAATGTGGTCGGCTAACTGTTTGCTTGCCATCCGTCAGCTGCCCATAGATAATATCATTGGGAATCCAACCATATTTCATGCGACGATCATGGCCAAGACATCATGGTCTTCCTTGTCTAAGGGGAATGCACATGCTTGTGAGACCGGGGCTAGAGTGCACTTCTACATTTGCCACTATGTCCATACATGTAATTCTAAGAATGGATTGTAGATGTCGTAGATGGAAGGTGTTAAGCCTGTGTTTTTGCTTGGCATAGGTTTCCAAAGTCTTGGTTTTAATTGTCGGTTTCTGGTTTTCTCAAACATGCGTAGTAATGAAATCAAATGTAGCAGCATCTTTGCTAATGTGGTTATTTATTAATGGGTCTAGAGAGAGGTTGTCGTTAATGAGGGAACCCAGGTATGCGAATTGGTACACATCAGTTCATAATTATTGATGCTGAGAGTTGTCGTGCTCTCTACTTTCTGTCCCAACACATTTGTTTTGTTGAGGCTATTGTGGGACCAAAATCTTTGCAGGCCTTTGGAGAAGCGATCTATCAAGCTCTGAAGTTCCTGCTGACTGTAGGTGACCATTGCAGCATCTTCGGTGGAAAGCATGCCTCTGATTGTGATCTCCGTAATCGTCAGGAACAGCGACATGTGCAGAATCAGCCTTTTAATATCGCCTTCATTGACCTGACAATGGCATTTGGCTTGGCTTCGTTCGTTCTCAATCTCCCGCTACCAAACCATGAAAGGGCTTAAGTAGCAGAATGTAGTCCAGAAAACGGAATGCGTTGTGTCGTAGTTTACAGCTTGACTGCGATATTTGCACTTTTCAGTCCAACACATCTTTCAGCAAGTATTTTTTGAGTACCGGGTTAGCATTCCCTCTTCAATCCCTTTTCCTTAGCCAGTCTGCCCTGTTGCAGCCTGTTATCCATGATCACCGCGTGGAGGTGTAGAAGGGACTTGGAATCTCTGGTTCGCTGGCCCTGACGCTAGCAGACAGCTATGGGTCGGTGACCACTGCAGCGCATGCGCTGTTCAGCATCTTGATCCAACAAAGGCATTTGATTTGGTATTTAGGGATAGACTTCAAAATCCTCTCTAAGATAGGCTGCCGAATTAAAGTTGCTACGACTAAAATTATCGTTCCATGAAGGCATGAACGGAACAGTCAAATTGTATGGTAGGATATCCGCAATGCGTAAGGCTGCACGCTGGCCTCGACACTGTTAGGAATCTTCTTTGTTTCTGTTACTGAAGCATCACAAACGAAGGAATCTGTTTTCATATTAGGTTGGATGGTCGGGTCTGTTAAACCTTGTAAGGCTCAATGCTAATTAGCTTTGAACTAGCAATACACGTACAAACGATCTCCCAGTCAATCGAACTGTACAATATGAAAGATACAATAATAGTTTAACAATCTAAGGAGCTCCCCCTCCCAGCACCACAAGTCTGTATCCCATCCTACCAGTCCATATCTCCTCCTCTCGACCTAAGCACACGCGCCCCGTCTTAACCCGCCGTCTCTTCCTCCTTCAGACGGGTATCACATCGCATATCTCTTCCTATCTCCCCAAGGCGCTTAATAGCTTTCAATGTAAGCTAACCTTTTTCTTATCACCAATTCTTTTCAGTCTATCTATCTATCATCAGTTTACTTGTGTCGTTAGACGTTGTGGGGAGGTGTGACCTCCTTCGTTTCATATTTTATCAACCGTTAGGCTGGTAGACACTGGACTATACAATCGCCTATTTTTGGACTGGTGGTGGTGGAAGCGTAAATTAGAGCAAGGTAGACCCGCAGTCTGTCTATGCCGCTCCGCTAACCACATAACCAAGACGTGATGTTATAGCCACACATTCCCCTTTATGCAACATATTATCTGTGGGGCGAGAATCCCTAGAATCATTTTCAGCAGATTTTTTAAATTGAATTGTGCCCGAGCATCGGATTACATATTGCTTTTCAATACAACTTCAAATAATACTTTATGACATAGAAGAAAGAGGATGTGGTCATGAAATTGATCAGATAATGCTAAAATTCAAATGCATGTGCTGAGTTAAAAGAATAAACGTAAGTGCTATTTTCCACCTCCATGACATTTAACACTTCGTACTAATATAATGTAATTATATTATGATTATTTCATATCATAGATAATTTGATTTCGTATCAAATCACAATTTTAGCTCAATTTATTTAATATTTGTGAATTTCATTTTCAGAAGAAAAAAAACCATTTCATATGGCTCCTGCCTTGGACTGTAAGACACAGATCTACTAAATACGGACGAGGAGGAAGACTAACGTATGGTCAGGCAGAACATACTGGTCAATACCCTCACCTCGGCTTCCTAATAGCCCTCCCTTGAAACGGGCTGTTTTCATGGCAGCCTGGGTAACGAGATGGGGGATCGACGTCCTCCCCGTAATAGTGAGCGACACGCAGATGAAGTTGAGCATAGCACAACCGATTGGAGGATCCCGGCACCTTCATCAGCAAGCTCGGGATGTGTAGGAAAGCTACTGCAACCTGCTACTTAGCGTCCTTTTCTGGGTACACAAAAGAGTAACCTACTCATTAGGGCATTCGGGATCAAGATGCTGAGCAGCGCATGAGCTGCAGCGATCCGCGACCCATAGTTGACTGCTAGCGTCAGGGCAAGCGAACGAGACGGTCAAGACCCTTCTACACCTCCACGCGGTGATCCTAGATAATAGGCTGCAACAGAGCAGACTGACTATGGAGAAGGGATCGAAGAGGGAATGCTAACCCGGTACTCATAACATGCTTGCTGAAGTCGCATGTGTTGGACCGAAATGTGCAAATATCTCAGTCAAGCTGTAAACTACGGCACAATGCATTCCATTCTCTGGACTACATTCTGCTACTTAAGCCCTTTCAGAGTTTGGTAGCGGGAGATTGAGAACGAACGAAGTCAATCTATTCTTAAATGCATTAACTGTCCCTGCCTCCACCACTTCCTGAGGTAATGCATTCCAAGAGTTAACCACTCTCTGACTAAAAAATATTTCATAATATCTAATCTGGACCTTTCTTTAGTTACTTTGTATCTGTGCCCTCTTGTTCTTGTTGGTGGTTATATTTTGAAAAATTTTATTTTAGTCTAATTTAACCTTTCCTGTGATTATCTTATAAACCTGTATTAAGTCACCTCGAATTCTTCTCTTTTCTAGACAATGCACGTTAGTTTTTCTGAGTCTTTCCTCATAACTGTAATTCTGGAATCTCACTATCAGTTTTATCGCTCCTCTTTGTACCCTTTCCAGCATGTTTATATCGCCTCTACGATAAAGACTCCACACCTGTGAAAAGTACTCCAACCTAGGTCTAACCAATGTTTTAAATAGTTTGACAATCACCTCCTTACTCATATGGTTAATATTTCTTTTTATCATACCTAACATTGCATTTGCCTTATTCACTGCTACGTGGACTTGCTCACTCACTTTACCTGTATGATCTATTATAACCCCTAGGTCCCATTCCCTATCATCATCATGTAGCATGTCCTTTGTAGAACGTCGCTCCCATCACAGTCTGTCTGAAAGAAACTCGTTCCCTTGCCAAAACTCCAGCTTCCGCCACTGTCATACTCAGGCACTCCTGGATATCTTGGTGCCATCGTCTTCTTGGTCTACCCCTTCCTCTTTTGCCTGGCACCATACCTTCCATCACCGTCCTCTCAAGACCGTTGTGTCCCTATCTGTCATTCTAATATTGTTCTCGTCCATTCTGTAATTATATTCCAAATTGAATCTACCCATGTGGATGACTGTACACTTATCTATATTAAACTCCATTTGCCATCTCACATACCAGTCTACACATGCAGCAGAGTTTTGCCAATGCGGCTGTCAATTTCGGGGTCTAGACAGAGACAGAGAGAGAGAGAGAGAGAGAGAGAGAGAGAGAAAGAGAGCGATAGAGAGAGACAGCAAGAGAGAGAGATGGCGAGAGAGAGACAGAGAGAGTGACAGAAAGAGAGAGCGAGAGAGAGAGAGACAGCAAGAGAGAGAAAGGGAGAGAGAGAGAGGGAGAGAGAGACAGCAACAGATAGAGAGGGAGAGAGAGAGAGAGAGAGAGCATGCAATTGTTGAGAGACCTGAGGGACGTGAATTAGTGCACAGCGGCCAGTTTATAAGTATGGATGCTAAGATATTCTGTTGAGACTAATTGTGAGACAAAAATATTTGCATGCCTGGACCAAGCAATCTATCGAGCTCTGAAGTTACTATTGACTGTCTGTGACAACTGCAGCTTCAGCAGCGATATGCAAGTCTTTGGTGGTGATTTCTTTGATCTTCGTAAATAGTATTATTATATCTCTTGTAATAGCCATTTGCTAGACCCTACGTCCTCCTCTGAATCCCACACATTATCTTCTCTCTGTGGTTCCAGCTATTGGTTTCCATTTGGTGTGGATGTTATCATGTGATAACGAGTTATTTCTTTACTAACCTGCCAAATAAAAGCTGCCTGTTTATCTAGCATCTAGCTATTACCTATATTTAATTCTTCCAGGTACGCAAAATTAACACAAAATACTAACATTGTAACCCTGGTTCAGCTTCAGCAACAAATGTAATAAATACAGTTAAATGTAACTTTATTTAGCTAGCAGGAACCTGGTAATGGGAAGTTTAAACGTTTACCGTATGATCTTAAATCTGATATTAACTTCCACAGAACCTACGTGGCAACAACAAGCGATCTTCTAAGAACTCTACCGGGATATTTTCCAATTATGAGCTGGAGAAGCAGAAGGTAAACAAAGACACAATTGGTATGAAGTACATCTCATACGTTCATTCATCCATTAGTTTTAGTATATTTTATATAATTTGTTTAGAATTGATGCCGATGTATTCTTAAAGGTGGAGTTGGAAGCGGTGACGCTTGCTGATGAAATGACGGTGATGCGTGTTGGGGTGGATTTTTAAATGACATGCGTAAATTGACAGCGTACGACGAGGACACTTGTGATGATGAAAAAGGTTGTGAATTTACTTTCGAGGCCAGAAAATAAACCAGTTGCCCTGAACGATAGAAGAAAAGTATTAAAATTGAGACAGTTATATCAATCTGACGTGAATTGTTCTATATTTTGTTCTTAGATTTTATTTAATATACTTTTTTCATTCTGAAAGAAAATGGCAAATAAAGTGGGTAGAACCAATATGGAACATAATAACAGAACAATATTAGAAAGATAGATAAGGAAAGGGGCCTAGGGGTTATAATAGATCATAATAGATCATACAGGTAAAGTGAGTTAGCAAGTTCAGGTAGCAGTGAAAAAGACAAATTCAATGTTAAGAATGATAAAAAGCAATATTAACCATAGGAGCAAGGAAGTGATAGTCAAACTGTATACAGCATTAGCTAGACCTAGATCGGAGTACTGTGTACATGTGGGGAGTCCTTGTTGTAGAGGGGGTCAAAACATGCTGGAAAGAATACAAAAAAAGAGCGACAAAGCTGATAGTGGCATTCCAGAATTACAGATATGAGGAAAGACTCAGAAAAACCGGCCTACAGTGTCTAGAAAAGAGAAGAATTCATGGTGACAAAACAGGTTTATAAGATGATCAGAGACATGGATAAATTAGACTATTACAAGTTTTTTTTCAAAATACAACCACCCACAAGAACAAGAGGGCATAGCTACAAATTAACTAAAGAGAGGTCCAGATTAGATATTAGGAAATATTTGTTTAGTCAGAGAGTGGTGAATGCTTGGAATGCATTGCCACAAGAGGTAGTGAGGGCAAGGACAGTTAATGCATTTAAGAATAAATTAGATGTGTATAGCTTTTAGAGCAAGGTAATGTATATTAAACTGGTTGTATGCATACTCTGCAGAAACTTCTAAACCAGTATAAAGACGTTAAGTTAAGTTTAGAATCAAAATGTCTAGAAATTGCTGCTTTTGTTTGTAAACAACGATGACAATTATAAGGACGATAGCAATGATAACCTTGACCTTACTAGTTGACCAATGATAACCTTGACCTTACTAGTTGAGCAATGATAACCTTGACCACACTAGGTGACCAATGATAACCTTGACCCCACTAGTTGACCAATGATAACCTTGACCACACTAGTTGACCTATGATAACCTTGACCCCACTAGTTGACTATTGATAACCTTGACCTCACTAGTTGACCAATGATAACCTTGACCTCACTAGTTGACTAAAGGTTTAATGCTATTCGTATTTTATTCTTTTCAATACAGAAAGAGGATTTGGAGAGAGAACAAATTGACCTGATGAAAAAGAATAACAAGCTAGAAATGCAAATAGAATTGTTCAGAGAACTCGTCGACACCATGAAGCACTCCAAGCTTTGTCTAGAACAAATTTCAAAAGAAATCCTGAGTACCGGGAACTGGTCATTGGATCTGTCGTTCAATCAGCGAATGAACAAAGAAGGTGCCAAAGAAATCTCAGAAGTCATAGATACTCATACATTACAAGAGAAACATATAAGTCCTGATGACGAGTCAAAATGCTGTGAAACAAGATCAGGCTGTGGTAAGGATCGAGATATCAAGTACAACTTAAAAAAACTGTCATCAAAGAATCAGAAACCAGTCCCCATGCCACAAAATATCGCTGCTAATTTTTTGAACAATTCCTGCAAAATCCAAGTTTCGCAAAACGAACAAAAGGTGACACCTTGTTCCAATGAAGGACAACCAGAACTATCTCCTCGTCCCATTCGCGAATTGAACGAAAGACGCGAAGAGTTCAAGAACCAGATGGGCAATAAACCAATCTATTATAACAACCAGGTCAGCAATTCCAGACTGCAGATGTACCCTAGTAAAGCAGTTGATTATCCTGACTTGTCAGAGAAAGATAACTCTGAACTTGATTGGATGAAGAAACAAGATTTCTACCCTGATGGCAGCCAAGAAGAATTCCACAGTCGACAAAATCTTAATGTGGGTAAACACTTTGAAGATTCGGCCACAGTCCAATGCTCGGAATGCCGACCATACCGTACAGTCTTTACTACAGAACAACAACATTTTAACAATATACTCAAATGGCTGGAACAAAGAGATGAAGCTATACATGACAACGACTTGTTGGACGAAATTGTCTCACTGGAGAACTGTACCTTGAGTGACAGACATTTTTCCCCCGCAAGCCATGACTCGCCCATCCAAGATTTCTCACCTGAGAATGATGACACCCTCACCAAGCATCTCTCACCTGGAAGTTTTAATTTCTTGAGGACAAAGGCTTTCTCTCCAGATAATACGTCACATTGCCACATAACAAGCCCTGAAAGTCCTGCATATCGAGATATCGGTTACAGCAGTGAGGAGTCACCTCCATATGTCCAGAAGTCGTCCAACAGTCAAAACAGAATGTCTCGGAGAGAGAGTTTTGATTATTTACACCAAGTGCAAGACTCTCCAATAGAAACGGAGTTGAATGATTCTTCCAAAGAACAACAACATAATAACCTAGCTCATCCATTTCAGAATAACAAAGAGATGGAGAACATAAGAAAATTGGACCAGAACAGAACGACGAACAATCAAATAAATAAGAAAAGAGGTTCAGATGACGACATGAAGTCTGATCATCAAAGAAGTCAAGTGCGAAAAATCACACGTTTTCAAAGCTGTGTAAGACCTCAGACACAGATGGTGGAGCATCCCAATGATCTGTCCAAGGAAGTTGGGGCTACGGAACAAAGCTTTGACAGTACAGAGAAAGAAAGAGCTATCACACCTGACAGTACAGAGAAAAAAAGAACTATCACACCTGACAGTGCAGAGAAAGATATAAATATTGCACCTCACAGTACAGATAAGGAAAGAAATATTGCACCTGACGGTACAGAGAAGGATACAAATATAATAGCTTACACTATAGAGAAAGAAAGAGCTATTACACCTTACATTACAGAGAAGGAAAGAACTTTTACACATGACAGTACAGAGAAGAATATAAATATTATATATATATAAATATAGCAATTCCGGACTGCAGATGTACCCCAGTAAAGCCGTTGATTATCCTGACTTGTCAGAGAAAGATAACTCTGAACTTGATTGGGTGCAGAAACAAGATTTCTACCCTGATGACGCGCTAATAATAAGCCCGGCGTTCGCCAAGACCATGGCTTCGGCTATGGCAGTCAAGAACAGAGTAACAGACAAATGTTTTCTCTTCATATAGTACGTCACATTGCCACATAACAAGCCCTGAAAGTCTTGAATATCGAGATAGCGGTTACAGCAGTGAGAAGTCACCTCCATATATCCAGAAATCGTCCAACAGTCAAAACAGTATGTTTCAGAGAGAGAGTTTTGATTATTTACTCCAAGTGCAAAACTCTCCAATAGAGACAGGATTGTGGGTTTCTATCCTAGAAGAACAACTTAATATCTTAGGTTTTCCATTTTACAAAAACGATGAAATAGTGAACCTCAGAAAATTGGACCAGTACAAAACGGCTAAGAATTAAATAATTTCGAAAAGAGGTTCAGATGACGTCATGAAGTCTGATCCTCAATGAAGTCACATGGTTGAAAATTATTCTTTGTCCCGAACCGCAGAACAACAGATATCTGCTAGCAGTAGTAATAGTTTCGCTCTACGTAGGCAGTTTAAAAAAAATATAGCGTAAATAACAACAATGAATACACAGCGAGAAAAATCCCACGTTTTCATAGCTGTGTAAGACCTCAGACACAGATGGTGGAGCAGCCCAATGTTCTGTCCAAGGAAGTTGTGGCTACGAAGCACAGCTCTGAAGATGACGGGTTTGACGAGCGTCTCAGTAAAACAAATAAAGATAACCTAACTATAGACTACAAAACAATTGACAGAAGTCTGAGTGACAATAACAATACAAGTATCAATACAGCAATACAGTAGATGAAAGAAATATTACATCGGATAGTACAGATAAGGAAAGAAATATTACACCTGGCAGTATAGAAAGGGAAAGTCATATTACACCTGACTGTACAGATACGGAAAGAAATATTACATCTGACAATACAGTTACGGAAATAAATATTACCCCTGACAGTATAGATGAAGAAATAAATATGACACCTAACAGTACAGATAAGGAAAGAAATATTAAACCTAACAGTACAGGTGAGGAAAGAAATATTACACCAGACAGTACAAGTGAGGAAATAAATATTTCACCTGACAGTACAGATAAGGAAATAAATATCACACCTGACAGTACAGTGAAGACAAGAAATATTATAATTGATAGCATTGAGAAGGAAAGAAATATGACAGCTGGCAGTATAGCGGGGAAATATATGGTTGTAACTGATGGTACAGTGGAGGAGAGAAAGGTTACTGAAATGGCACAGTGCATGAAGACGTAATGTATAAAAGCTCGAAGAACGTCATTGATGGTTACGAGAGAAATGGCCTCGTTAAAGAATACAATGGAGTGTGACTAGTATACAGTGATTATGTCCTCCATTACATCACACGGAACTTCCATGAAATTGGGACGGGCAGTGTAAATAAATTGTGACTGGAACATCTCGCTGACCAAACATGCAACACTGTCAATTTACCTGAACTTAACACTGTCAATTTACCTGAACTTAACACTGTGAATTTACCTGAACTTAACACTGTGAATTTACCTGAACTTAACACTGTCAATTTACCTGAACTTAATTGTTTAGATAAATCAGGCTGCAATGATAAACTTGACTAATGAAATAACAAAAAATATGAACACCTTAATTTAATGAAGAAAACAATACACAGAATGAAGATGACTGTTTTTTTCGACATCAGCAAGAAATTATATGTGACGACCGCGGTTTACAAATTCAGAAAATGCGTTCTCAACCAGATCAAATCACATATCCGTCTGCACAAATCGAAGATATCCAGAAATTGTAAGACCAGTTGAACCAAAGCAGAACTACAATGTTTAAAGTTCTGGTACTGTAGCTAGAAAAGGAATGAACTGTTAATTAAAAAGAATCTACCTTGGATAACTCAATAATATGGAAATAAATGCTGAAATTATATATCTGATCCCAGAAAGGCAACTTTAAAACCATAGTAACAAACAGGAGTGCGTGCTTCCATAATACTCGTACATGCACCAGTACTGTTTTGGTTCATTAAACAGAACAGATGAAGGGTCGTGACAGTATTCATTAATACAGTGTAAGGGTTTCTGACTACAGTCAACGTATCGGGGAAGTGACAATAAACAACAGTAAACAGAGGCACGCTTTGCCATGCAGCCCGCTAACAATGTAAATTCAACTTGCAGTTTAGGCATACGAACAAAGCATAACCTACAATTTCCATCTCAAGACTGTCATGTATCGTTATAGTATAAATGACTTCAACTTAACCAAGAGCCATACATCTATACGCATGAGGCTTCGAACTTTGTGAAACAAAGTTCACCAGAAATTATCACCACAAGTGATGATGCAGGAATTCTATGAATCGGGCTTCTCGCAAGAACAAAAAATGACCACATGCAGACCTGCACAAAGCCTGATGTATTTTGGCAAGTTACACATTTTTTTAAATTAATTAATTATTTTTCATGTTTTACATTATAAAATGTATATAGACTGAATATAGTATATATTCCCCAGTTGAGGTGGTAATATTTCTTTTTCAGACCGCAATAGTCTATCAAATAGATGTCTCTCTCTATATTTTATTTGTACTCACGTTCAAATGTCGTTTACTAATTTTCATACATATATTCTCTGCCCATTATATTTGCAAATGTGTAGATGAGATTCTTTAATGTAATGTTTAAAATAAGAAAATTATGAAATGATATATATGATATGATCATATTTATTACTGCTTACTTTCTGTATCAGTTGGACACCAAATCATTATTTACTGACAGAATAAGACAAAACCTACATATGTTGTGTTTTTTTTTGGTTTCGTTTATCTATTCCCCAATGTGGTTTTTATTTTGCGCCTGTCGGCCCAGTGCATCTGACTGCAGCATTCATTTTATGCAAGGATCTGCTTCCTCCTGTATTTTCTAAGGGTTTGCTTTCTCGGGATAACGGCCGGTGCTGTGATGAGGATCGAACCCAGCACCTTCGGCTGTAAGCCCCTCAATATTTTGTGTTTAAATGGATGTTCTATCAGTGAGGATTAGTGTTAGGAGCTTCAGACCTGTACAAAGCTTGATATATTCTGGGATGTTCAAACTTCTTTTTCAAATTAATTTTACAAAATATTTATTTACAATATATGTGGACTACTTTTTATCTACTCATCTTTATGTAAACACACAAAACAGTTCTATTTGATATCCCATTCAATTCTATCCATTTTTATATCAAAAGTATTAATGAAATATTTAAAATAAGAAAATTATGATAAAACATGTTAGGGTATCTTAACATATTCAAAATATAATTATGAATCAGGCGATGTAAAAGCGTGGTTTTAGTATGTGTATAATATGAGTTAAACTTAATTTATTCTGCTTTAAAGAACTGCACCCGTTCATATGTGCTATATACAAGGTAACACTGTTATTAGATCCATGTATAGTTGTTGTCTGCATGTCTTCATGGCACTTGTTTAATACCTTTGTTACATGTTTTTCGTTCTTATTTAACACAGTTCTATTTTAAACTATTCCAATCGTGCTGTTTCTTGTTAATCTTGTTTGTCGCTAATGAAATATTGTATTTGTACCCACGTTCAAATGTCGTTTATAAATTTGCATACCCTTTACCGTTCTAATCAGGTTAACTCAAGAACATATACTTGTAAAATTATTTTTTGTCATCTAGGAAGGCGTATATACAGTGGCAAGACATGATCGTATATATATATATATATGTAGGATATCAATACTAGTGTTGAGGTTTTTCATGTCTTGACTTTCTTGTACATTCTCATGTTATCATCCCCAATTTTTATATCATGTTTATTTTTGAAGATCGTTAACATCATCATTATCATCAAGTGCCGTTTCCGCAACAAAGGTTGGCGATAATGGATATCCATCTGTCTATGTCTCGCGCCAGACTGGTACACGTAGTCAATCTGTGTCCCGACCACTCCCTCATATGGTCTGTCCATCTGTACCTCTGTTGCCCTTTGGCTCTCTTGTCCTCTACGCTGTTCTTCAAAATAACCTTTAGCAGACTGTCATGGCGCTTGACATGACGAGAATATTTTATTATTCTTATTATTATCAGCGGGTTGCGGTGTATTTGGCGAGGTGTCCCAGCCGAAAGGTGGCAATGACATATGGACTACATAGAGGCGGTCAGGGTCTCATCTTTCGGTTCCGAACGGGACATGCCAGAGTCAGTGGCCGCTTGGGCCGCATCGGTCCCCGGCGCCTGTCCTTGTGCAGACATTGCTCTCATCCTGATGGGACGGTTCGACACCTGCTCATTCGGGCAGGGCGCTTGCGGACATGGGGAGGGGATTCTTGCAGGCGCTGCCGACGGTTGCCTGTACGCTGTACGTAGCAGTGACTCAACTGAGGAGAGCCTGTATTTATATTAGAATGGCATTGGGCTGCCAAGAACAGGCTTGTTCAGCAGCTATGCAATAAAAACAACAACAACATTTCATTCAAATGTATCTGTTCCACCTGGAATTGTTCCAGAACCTCATTATTGGTTTTCCTATCTTTTCAAGAAACTCGTCCAAGTTTTCTGAAAACCCACATTTCAAAGGCCTCAATACATTTTATTAGTCAGGGTCCATGTTTCTACTCCATACAATAAAACTGAATGCACATAGCATTTTATTATTCTCATCTTTTAATATCTGAGACATCTGCTTTGACAGAAGTATATCTTTTTTGCTGTTAAATGTATTTTTTGCCATTGCAATTATTATAATGATCTCC
Source organism: Ariolimax columbianus (assembly GCA_036924085.1). NCBI lineage: Eukaryota > Metazoa > Mollusca > Gastropoda > Stylommatophora > Arionidae > Ariolimax > Ariolimax columbianus. The sequence goes on from JAVGWX010000006.1 coordinate 26,225,547, forward strand.
CTTTCGCATTTGCCATCAGCTGAAATGAGTTGGTCAAGGTATACATAATTTTCTAACCCATATTGCTGACTTTTGCTGGTTATCTTTTCCATTAAGTTCTTCAGATGTAATGGATCCTCTGCTATTAACATTGAATCATCGGTATATCTTATATTATTGATGCAACGTCCCTCAATATTCAATCCAGACTTGTCATTTGTGTCTTTGAAAATGTGTCCTGTATATACATTAAGCAAGGGCAGAGCACACACCCCTGTCTAACCCCTTTTTTAATAGTTATACTAGAAGACGCCTACTCTCTAATTCTCAAACATACTGATTGATACCAATACAAGCTTGTGATAAGTTTGATACCCTTACCGTCCAGATTGATATTCGCTAAACACCTTATCAACTGTTCATGTTTCGCGTTATCAAAGGCTTTAGTGTAATCAATGAAGCAAGTTTACACGTCCTTTTGATTCTCCATGTATTTCTACATTTTCATACAGAAAATCCCTTCTCTTGTTTGGCTGTTCTGCTTGAAACCAAACTGATCCGCACTGACCTCTTGGTTAATCTTTATTTTTTCTTTCTTGTACAATTTTAAGAAGTATTCTGGTGACATGGCTCAACAAACTTATAGTCCGAACATCCGCGCAATCTACTGCTTTTGTCGTCTTAAGCAACATTATGAACTCAGAAATTGGTAGGTCTTGTGGCACGAGTATGTGTCCTACTGCATATATGTCATTGCAAAGATCTGTTACTCGATCAACACCAAATTCGTTCAGTGCTTCTATCATTTCTATTGTAATGACATGTGATCCTTTTCTTTAATATTCTAATAGCTCTTTCAACTTCTAATTTAACCGACAAATGCAAACAGCTTAACCTGGCATATGTCTTCTTCATAAGATTACTTTGCACATACATCATCTTATACACGTTGTTGTTGTACTTTATAATTGTCCATATTACTCAATAACATGTATATGTCAAGCTATATCTCTGTGACTTCGAGTAATTATTTTGTTGGGTATATTAATTTTTTATCGTTTGCACTAAATTACGAAACTTTGCTGTATGAAATAGGGAAGAATTCTCTAATTACCATCTCCAACAATTTGTTGTTTATAATATGTAACATTGAAGACTTCTCGAATTACCATCTCCAACAATTTGTTGTTTATTATATGTACCATTGAAGACTTCTCTAATTACCATCTCCAACAATTTGTTGTTTATAATATGTACCATTAAAGACTTCTCTAATTATCATCTCCAACAATTTGTTGTTTATAATATGTACCATTGAAGACTTCTCTAATTACCATCGCCAACAATTTGTTGTGTATAATATGTAATATTGATCTTTTTGTGTACTGTCCTGACCTGACCTGACTTGTTAGCTGCTCTTCTTCCATGAGGTTCACGCGACATGACTTATTCGCTGCTCTTCTACAATGAGGTTTACGTGACATGACTTATTCGCTGCTCTTCTACAATGAGGTTTACGTGACAAGACTTGGTCGCTGCTCTTCTGCCATGAGGTTCATGTGACCTGACAGTCGCTGCTCTTCTACCATGAGGTTTCGGTGACCTGATGCCGACGCTCTACTTCTGCCATGCGGCGTAGATGATGATACGTACTGCCCAGTGAGACAGATGCGTACTGCCCAGTCAGGCAGGGATGCGTACTACCCAGTCAGGCAGGGATGCGTACTGCCCAGTCAGGCAGGGATGGTACTGCCCATTCAGGAAGGGATGCGTACTGCCCAGTGAGGCAGAGATGCGTACTGCCCAGTGAGTCAGGGATGCGTATTGCCCAGTGAGGCAGAGATACGTACTGCCCAGTGAGACAGAGATGCGTACTGCCCAGTGAGGCAGGGATGGATACTGCCCAGTGAGGCAGGGATGCGTTCTGCCTTTTCAGGCAGAGATACGTACTGCCCAGCGTACCTTCCCCCATGCCTAGTAACCTGCAGGAAGTTTAAACTTAAAATAACTACAACGAATAACCGATAGTAGGAAGTTTAAACTTAAATAACTACTACAAATAGCCGATAGCCTGACTACCTGGCATAAACATTAAAATACCTGTTTGAATACCAGAATTAAAATATTCTAAGTATAAACTAGATCAAGTTAATGCAGACATTGATTTCCCATGTATACATGCACGGGAAGGAAACATTGACATTACGTTCTGAATTAGAACGAACAATCCAAGCAATAGAAATAAGATGTTTGAGACGGATAACTTTGAAAGTGTATCTCCACAATTTCTTTCTTCATCTTCTTCTTCGTTCGCTCTCAAATAATCGCAGCTATTTCCCTTATTTTACGGGTGTTTGTTCTCAGGATTCTCTCATCGCCATACGGTTCATCTCGCAACTGGGTTGGAGAAGCCATGTAGTCACTCTGCTCATCTTGTGTAGCCAGCAGACCTGCTGAACATGTTCTATAGTTTATATGTTCTCCCCACATGGGCACACGTCTATGTGTTCAATTTTTACATTGCGCTATGATTCCTAGTCACCACCTAGTTCATGTGGAGGAAGGAAAAGGAAGACTTGTTTTAAAAACGTACGGAAAGTAATGGTAACCGAATGTACTGTACACTTGCCAAGAAACTTATAACAGCCAAATAGGTTGGCGATTGAAGGAAGTCACGTTCTGCAAATGGCATGTTACTTACTTTTTGTTATCCTAATAGTTAATCGATAACAGTACACTTACAGTTAATACATAACAATTCACTTAAAGTTAATACATAACAATATCATTTCAGTTAATATGTACATAATAATCTCCAACTTTTCCTCTCACTACTACCACTACCGCTTCTGTTACTACTACTACGGCTACTACTACTACTACTACTACTACTACTACTATTTGTACTACTAATAATACCATCCCTACTTCTACTACTAACACCATTACTACTATTACTACTACTAACACCATCATTACTACTACTACTACTAATTCTACTGGTTTTTCTACTATTACTTCTAACACTACCACTGCTTCTACTACCACAACTACTACTATTACTGCCGTTACCAATACAACTACTACTACTACTGTTTCTACTACTACAACTATTACTACTACTACTACCGTTACTAAAACCACCACTACTACTACTGCTTTTACTACAACTACTACTACTGCTTCTAGTAATACTGCAGTATTGACTACAACTACTGCTGCTACTACCACGAGTACTATTATTGCTACCACTACTGTTACTGCTACTACGGCTTCTACTACCCGTACTACTATTACTGGTTCTACAGCTACTGCTACAGCAACAACCATTACTACTACGACTGTTACTACTACTACTACCACCACTACTACTACTACTACTATTAATACTACTACTACTACTACTACTGTTACTACTTTTACTACCATCACTACTACCACTACTGTTACTAATTTTACTATTACTACTACTACTACTACTACTACTACTACAACTACTACTACTACTGTTACTAATATTACTACCACTACTTCTACTATTACTACTACTACTACTACTACTACTATTACTACTACTACTACTAGTGTTACTACTATTACTACCACTACTATTACTACTACTGCTACTACAAGTGTTACTGTTACTACTACTACCTCTACTATCATTGCTGCTACTTCTGCTATTACGTCGACTACTACTACTTCTACTACTACAGCAACAAACCATTACTACTTCCGCCACCACTACTGCAACTACTACTTCTACTACTACAACTACTACTACTGCTACTACTGATGCTGATGCTGCTACTACTACAACTGCTACTGTTACAATCATAATCAGTACCACCAAGACAACTACGATTGTTTGAAATGTTATAACATTAGACTACGGGCTTCTAATTTTACAAGTTATCTCCCATCATCTTTGTAGCAGAAGAACCGAAACATGAACTACGACTATTGTGTAAGTTAAAAAAGTAAACAGAAAGAATATCATACCTTCAAATAAATAGTAATGTGGCAAATAGTGACAGAAATACGTGAATCTTGTCTTCTTCTATATAAGTGCTGCATATTATTAAAATAATGTGTATCTCTATCTCTCTCACACCCTCTCTCACACACACATACACACACACACACAGCCCCAGGCTCAACCGACACACACCCAGTACCCGCCCCACAAACACTCATTGCCCCTCACTACGTGTACAGATGTGTGTCTAAATATGTGTGTGTAAGATCGGGGTAGGTGTAAACAGTATAAATGCAGGCTTGACATTTGATACAATTCTGAGAAAGGAATCTTTACTGCCTGCTTGTCAATCAGTTTCAGCCTGAATGTCTTTTACCAGTCCGTCGAGTGTACGACCATGTGTTTCTTCAGAGACGGAAACACCACTTTGCTAATAACCAGAACAGAGTGAATTGTTGATAGAAAGATAGCAACATCGCCATATGTAACACGTATAACAGCATCGATAATCATGGTTCATATACTGCGTTGGAACAAAAACATGAATAAAACATACGTTACAATCGGAAGGTCTTCATCGGGGATAATGATCAACACAAACAAATGAAAACGACTAGAACATCCTAAGCGTATTGATGAGCATAGCCTTGTAGTCTCTGCCACTTTCGCCTCCTTTTGACATCAAGATGCTGAGCAGTGAATGAACTGTAACGGTCAGCTACCCAAAGATAATTGCTAGCGTCATGGCCAGAGCTGGCAAGACCCTTCTACATCACCACTTGATAATCCTGGATAACATGATGCAACATGACAGACTGGCTAAGGAGAATGGATCAAAGAGGAAAGGCTATCCCAAAACCAAAAATGGCATGCTGAAGTCGGATGTGTCGGACCGAAAGGCTCAAATATCGCAGTCAAGCTGTAACCTTCAACACAGTGCATTACCTTCTCTAGACTACATCCCGTTACGTGCAAAGCCCTTTTAATGTCTTCGTATCGGGAGTTTTAGAGCGACGAAGAAAACAACGAAAAAGAAGAAGAAGTCTCCTACCTCATGTTATAAATCTACAATGCATTATATGCCCGATGTTCCTTCGTACAAACCTCCTATATAAATGAACATCGTCAATAAGAAAGAACAATAAAGCAATACCATTTCAACTCCCAAAGGAGCACAGGCCTTCAATAAACAACTGTCAGACTGGTCTATGATGGACCAACACTTCAATTTCAGTCCATTCCTTCCTTGTTTTGTTATGTTCTTCCAGACAACGATGTGGACAGACTCGTCAGAGAGGGAGTAACACTGCAGGAGAGTGATACAGCAACCTTATCAGCTTCCGTGATGTACTCTCACTCAAGAGCGAGGCGCGAGTAGCCTTTCCAGGACGCAAGCATGTGCGCTAAACATGGCGACTAAGGGCTGCCCAAACTGCAGGACCCTCCCCCCCCCCCCCCCCTCCCTCTCGACCTCGCTGGTGTAATCCAAAGGAATGGAAAGCATGACAATTTGCCATCAGCTCATCTGCAGGAGCTGCCGGAATGAGTTCGCAATTTTGAAACCATCCGCTTTAGGTACTACAACTCTGGGCTTACTCCTGTTGTCCTACCCTCTACCGAGGTTCCCACAAGACAGTGGAGTCGTCGCTGCCGGCAGATGCTAGTTACTCGATACATCCGACGTTGCTCTAGTCGTCCCAGGACTAACCAACACTCTCTAGCACTCGTGGGTTTAAAATCAGAGTTTCTCATCTCAAAGGCTAATTTGCTGAACAGGCTTGAAGCTAACGGCTTCGTCTACCTGGGTTTAGAGTCGGAGTTTATATTCTCTTAAATTGGCTGCCAAATAAGGCTAATGAGTCCAATCTGCCCGCCCAGTTATACCGTCGGGTACTCGGTCGCGTTCCACAGCAGGCTCTGTGAGAAACAGGGGGCCCCTCATGAAGGTGTTGCTGGGGACACAATAATGTAGGAGATGCAACTGGCATGGAAACTCCAGCCCGGCAAACCGAACAGTGAATCTAGCGGCGATCTCTACACCTGGAAAGGAAAGGATTTAACAGACGCTTCACTTTTCTTTTACGAGCTCAGACCTCGCTACCTCTTACGATGGGAACCATCGGGGCTACATGCAGAGCAAAATGAAAAAAAAGCCACTCTAGCTACATAAAAATAAACTATGCTTACCACCGACTCTCTAAGCGACATCAGGTGAACATTTTCTTGCTACGCACAGAACACAATAGACCGAGATATCTATACACTACGTTCATGATTGGCACTACGGACATTTGTACCTTCGGTCAGCCCCGATGACAGCAGAACACATTTGCAGTCCTGCTCATCGTATACCGACAAAATAAGTAGCATTTGGCAACAACCAGTGTCCTTCCACGAGAACCTGCATGGAAGTGCACGGAGGCTCAAGTCAACTGCTGACTTCGTTAGAGTCATTGAAGTCGGGGTCTGAAGACGAACGAAGAAGAGGAATAAGAAGTTTTGTTATGTTCGATTCGAGCTATCTATTCCACGCATTCTGTGTTCTACTTTTCGTACTCGGGGAACACACAGCAGACTGCCTTGTAACGTTATCAGGAGTACGCCTTCATGTGTGACTACCCACCGGTATCGGGGACCTCGAACCTACCGTTCAACCAACTTTTCAACCGACCGTTCAACCGACCGTTCAACCGACCGTTCAACCAACCGTTCAACCGACCGTTCAACCAACCGTTCAACCAACCGTTCAACCAACCGTTCAACCAACCGTTCAACCGACCGTTCAACCAACCGTTCAACCGAATGTTCCACTAACCGTTCAACCGACCGTTCAACCAAGCAGAATGAAGTCCGGAGAACAGAATGTGTTCTTTCGTAGTTTACAGCTTGACTGCGATATTTGCACCTTTCGGTCGGACACATTCGACTTCAACATGACATTTTTGGGTAGCCTTTCTTCTTCGATCCGTTCTCTATAGTCAGTCTGCCCTATTGCAGCCTGTTATTCAGGATCACCACGTGGATGCAGAAGGGTCTTAGCGGCTTTGAGTCGCTGGCCCTGACGCTAGCAGTCAGCTTTTGCTCGCTAACCGCTACAACTCAAGCACTACTCAGCATCTTGATCTCATTCGAGCGTTCAATACGGTACATAAGGAAGTTCAACATTATTGAAACTAGGTTTATTTATAACCTCAACGAGACAGAACGCATGGGTATAATATTACCAGGAACTATATTTCTTGTGTTAGAAGTGGTTCCTCTTTTCGTTTATTTAATGTGTGCGTGTTCTTCTGATTTTTCATCATCTTCTTCTTCTGCGTTTGTCCTGAAAAAGATGTTGTAACATTGTGTTGTATTTTACAGCGAGGCTGTGAGATCTGCGTCTTTAGGCCGGCACATCCTATTTCAGCTTATTTTTCTTAAAAACAAAATGTGTTTTCCCACTACGAACCCTATCCCTTGGCCAGACTGCTCTAGCGCTTACTGCCACCTGTTTCCAGCACCGCCAGAATATTCTCATCATTGCTGTTCAACATTTGCATGAAGAAAATAACAACAATATTGCGTCATCAGAATGGTAATTCAAAACTGTAAGTAAATAACTCAAATCTTGATGACCCATTCTTCAGCGTAGCTACGGGTCCCAATTTTGTCTCTAGCGGACTCTGTCTTGGGTCACGGAAGTCCAGTGCGTGGTTAGTGCTCCTCTAGAGGCATCTCGGATGTTGCAGCGTACAGCAAGGGAGTCTGACCAACGTATTGGAGGTCTTCCACGCGGTCTCTTCCTACCTCGGAAGTACCAGACTGATGTCGCTGTGCTCCATCGACCATCGTTTCGTCAGAACATGTGACCTGCCCATCTATATTTTGCCTTGTCTGCATAGATTACCGCATCCTTCACCAGGGACAATCGTCTTGCGTCAAAATTGTGGAGCCTTGCATGCGTTGGTTCTGGAGAGTGATTCCGACCAAGCGTTTTTCAAGGGAGACCTCATCTACTCTCATTTTGTCCTCTAGTGATTTTGTTAATAACTCAAATCAACGAATAGGGATCAAGATGTTGAGCAGCGTATGAGCTGCAGTTGTCAGCGATCCATAGCTGACTGCTAGCGTCAGGGCCAGCGAACCATAGCTGCCAAGACCCTTCTACACCTCCACGCGGTGATCCTGGATAACAGGCTGTAGCAGGGCAGACTGGCTAAGGAGAAGGGATCGAAGTTAGGAAAAGTCATTGGCGTTACCAGAACCAAAAATATTTAAAACGATGATGTTAGAAATATGATAACTTTCTTTTGTATCGAATACATTTCAAGGCAGGAAATAAGATGTTTTAGTCATCTCTCTATCTCTTTCTGTCTCTCTCATATAAAATATGTTATGTCAAGCAATGCTTGGCCTGACATTTATTTATTTAGCATTTATCGCACTACGGTCAAGAACTAGTCGACCAAATCGGCCTACAAAAACCGTGTTCGGAGAAATTTTGTTGTTGTTGTTTAACGGAGCTGCTCCCGACAGCCATTTTCTTTATGCTCAACACTTCGCCATATATACACGATATTTTGCCGGTTAAAGTATCGTATATTAGATTACAAATGGCTTTTGAACAATTTAAATTTTATATACGCCGTTTGGAGCAAGCCGACTTTTTGCGAAAGGTGAAGTAGGTTGTTGGGAAAGATCTTTATCGAGTAGATCTGGGTTTTTTTTTTGGGGGGGGGGGGGGGGTTGTTTAGATGAAAGAACTACGTTTGAATTGGAAACTAACAGTTGTGTAGATATTGTAAACACAGTATCGATACGTTGTTGTGGTTTCCATGGTTTTCTATCGGAGTGACTAGGCCTAGCGGTCAAGTCAAAATTTTTTCGGGTTTTCCATAAATTTTCAACTTCATCTTTTTGTATCTCAGAAACTAACAAACACACAACAAAAACAATAACACCCACAAGTTTTTTATTCAATTGTGTCTCTACACACAAGAAAGTCATATTTATTGACAAACAAACAGAAAAGTTACAAATTTTGAAAGTCGACTACCAAAGCGAGAAATTAAGTTAATTAATTAAATTCTCTTGGTTCTAAACGAGGAGACAGATTTTGAGACGATAACTGAAGCCTTGAATTCGGCTTTACTCAACACGGCATCTGAGGTTCTAGGTAGGTGCAGGGTTAAGAAAAAAGCATGGATCACGAGTTAAATACTGGACTTATGTGACAAGAGACGACGATTGAAGGGAGCGAAGAATACACTAGATGGGATTCAGCGATATAGAGAGATAAATAGATCCATAAAGACCAAGATGAAACAGGCCAAGGTGGATTGGATAACGGCTCAGTGCGCAGCTATCGAACGAAACCTGGGACGAAATGATGCCAAGGGAGCATATAAATTAGTCAAGGACTTAGAAAGACCTGTCCAAAGTCGAAATACGACGATTCAGGACAAGAGTGGGAAATGTCTCACAGAAGCTCCCGACATTCGTGAGCGCTGGACAGAGTACTGTTCGGAGCTATAAAAGCATGAAGTTCGAGGTGACCCAAGAATTGCAATGTCTTCTGAAGTGAGTCTGCTAGAGGAAAATCAAACGATAACAAGGGAAGAAGTATATGAAGCGGTAAAAATGCTGAAGAGAGGGAAGGTTGTAGGTGTGGATAATATTCCAGCAGAGCTCCTACAAGTGGGAGGTGAGGCGACAATTACTACCCTGACTTACATATGCAATAGAATTTGGCAGACAGGAGTGTGGCCCACCTTCTGGATAAAATCAGTCATTATACCACTGCCTAAATCGGGAAACCTAAATGTGTGTCAGAACTATCGAACAATCAGTCTGATAAGTCATCCAAGTAAAGTTCTCTTGAGGATATTACTTAACAGACTGAATCCTCAGGCGGAGAGTATCATTGCCGAAGAACAAGCGGGTTTTCGAGCGGGAAGGAGTACGATCGAGCAGATATTTAATCTTCGTCTACTGAATGAGAAGTACTCAGAGTATCACCAACCACTCTACCATGCCTTCATTGACTTTCAAAAGGCGTTTGACAGAGTGTGGCATGCGGTGCTATGGTCAATAATGAGGCATTATAAGTTCAACAGTGATATTATGAGGGTAATCGCAAACCTTTATCAGCAGACGACCAGCGCTGTCTGAGTAGAGGGAACGCTAGACGATTGGTTCCGTACGACGGTGGGTGTGAGACATGGTTGTATACTCTCCCCCACACTCTTCAATATCTTCTTGGAGAGAATAATGGAGACAACCTTAACAAGACATGTTGGCACGGTTAAAATAGGTGACAGGCTTATCACAAACTTCCGATTTGCTGATGATATTGATGTATTGGCAGGCACAGAAAGGAAACTCCAGGAGTTGATTGGTAGATTGGATAGAACGGCCCTGAGTTGGTATGGAAATAAATGCTGATAAAACAAAGATCATGACCAATAACGTTGCAGAGTTTCAATCTGTCATAGAGGCAAATGGGCAGGTACTTGAGGTGCTGAAACGTTTCAAATATCTTGGATCGTTGATCAGCGAAGAGGGTTCGAAGCCAGAGGTAATTGCAAGAATAGCACAAACAACAGCGGCGCTGACTAGGCTGCAACCTATTTGGCGAGACAAGCGCCTCACCCTCGGCATAAAAGTCAGACTACTGCGCTCTTTGGTGCTGTCAATATTTCTGTATGCTTGAGAGACCTGGACCATTACAGCAGATATCCAGGGCAGAATACGTGCAATGGAAATGCGGTGCTATAGAAAACTCTTAAATGTTACATATAAAGATCGTGTCACGAACGTAGACATCCGTCAGACAGTTGAAGACGCTATTGGTCCTTTTGAAGATCTGTTCACAACTATCAAAAGACGAAAGATGGCCTGGTGCGGGCACGTCGCGAGGTCAAACGGAATTCCCAACTCGATACTCTTTGGATCCGTACCGGGACAGAGAGGGCGAGGACGTCCAAGGAAGAGATGGGTGGACAACATCACTGAGTGGTCAGGCCTTCGTCCCGGTGAGATACGTCAGGCGGCGACAGACAGAGAGAGAGCTGGCGTGGGATTTTCATGTCTTCATGTGTGCCCCAACGACCTGATGGGTTACGGGATGAACTGAACTGAACTGAAATTTTCGTAATTAAAAAATGTGGTGTGCTAAAGGTTAGAGAGAGAGAGAGAGAGAGAGAGAGAGAGAGAGAAAAGGGAGAGAGAGAGAGAGAGAAAGAAAGAGAGAGAGAGAGAGAGAGAGAGAGAGAGAGAGAAAAGAGAGAGAGAGAGAGAGAGAGAAAAGAGAGAGAGAGAGAGAGAGAAAGAGAGAGAAAGAGAGAGAGAGAGAAAGAGAGAGAGCTCAACATGATCAGCAGCCACTGCAGGTTAACGGCACAAGATTTGGCTGCACGGAACGAGGACGTCTACGTGTCAGATGGATGGATATATGACACAACAGAAATACTACAGCAGCCCCCCTGGTTGATTACAACCAACGCGCCAGACGACTCAAGAAAGTCAACTTAATATAAGGACATCGCTTAACCTAACAAGGGGTGGGAAAGTAAGTAACGTAACTAGTTAGTTAAATACGTTTTATACTGCAAACTGAGAGAGCGAGAGATGAGGAGAGAGATGGGGAGAGAAGGGAGAAAGAGAGAGGGGGATGGAGAGAAAGGGAGGGAGAGAAAGGGAGGAAGAGGGGGAGGGAGAGAGAGAGAGGGAGAGAGAAAGGGAGAGAGGGAGGGAGAGGGAGGGAAGGGAGAGATGGGGAGAGAGGGAGGGAGAGAGAGAGAAAGGGGGATGGAGAGATGGGGAGGGAGAGAGAGGGAGGGGGAGGGAGTGCTGGGAAGAGAGAGGAAGGGAGAAGGAGAGAGAGGGGTGGGAGAGGTGGAGGGAGACAGAGAGTGGAGAGAGATAGACAGGGAAGAGAGAGGCGGAAGAGAGTACGAAAGAGAGAGGGAGAGAGAATGGGAGAGACTTAGAGGGGAGGGAGAGATAGGGGTGAGAGTGGGAGAAAGAGGCAAGGAGAAAGAGAGAGAGGAAGGGAGAGAGAAGGAGAAAGAGGGAGGGAGAGGGAGAGAAAGAGGGAGAGATAGAGAGGGAGAGAGAGACGGGAGAGAGAGAGAGCGAAAGAGAGGGAGAGGGAGGGGAAAGGGGGAAGAGGAGAGGGGGAGAGTGGGGGAGAGAGAGGAGATAGGGGAGGGAAAGCGGGAGAGAGAGAGAGAAAAAGAGGGAGAGAGGGAGGAGGGCGAGAGAGTGGGGAGGGGGAGAGAGATAAAGGGAGAGAGAGACGGAGGGAGAGAGACAGTGGGGAGAGATACAGGGGGAGAGAGAGAGAGCGAAAGAGATGGAGAGATATGGGAAGAGGGGAAAAGAGGAGAGGAGGAGAGTGGGGGGAAAGAGTGGATATAGGAGAGGGAAAGCGGGAGAGAGGGAGAGAGAGAAAAAGAGAGAGATAGAAAGAGAGAGGGAGAGAGACTAAACGTAAATATCTGCGAAATAGAAATGATGGGTATAAGGAAAGGTAAAACACACATTTCGTGTGAGACTGAGGTAGAAGAAATTGAAATAACAAAAAGGTAAGATATTGAACATAGGAATTCTAATCACAGAAAAATAAACATAAACAACATAAAATATAGAACAAGAACACACTAGCTAATGCAGGTTTCTAGAAAATTAATTAAATAAAATACATCAGCAAACATGTCTCTGGCAAAACGAAAGGGAGAAAGGAAGTCTTGGCTTGGCTTCGTTCGTTCTCAACCTCCAGCTACCAAACCCTGAAAGGGCTTTAGTAGCAGAATGTTGTCCAGAGAACGGAATGCGTTGTGTCGTAGTTTATAGCTTGGCTGCGATATTTGCACCTTTCGGTCCAATACATCCGACTTCAGCAAGCATTTTTTGAGTACCGGGTTAACATCCCTCTTCGATCCCTTCTCCTTAGCCAGTCTGCCTGCTGCAGCCCGTTATCCAGGAACACCACTTGGAGGTGCAGAAGGGTCTTGGCAGCTATAGTTCGCTGGCCCTGACGCTAGCAGTCAGCTATGGGTCGCTGACCACTGCAGCTCATGCGCTGCTCATCATCTTGATCTCGAAAGGAAGTCTTCTTCTTCTTCTTCTTCATCGTACGCAGTCAGACAGTAACTATTCTTTTTTCGAAAAAAGCGGCGGTCATCCTGAGGCTGTCGACACTGCCATAGAGCTTGTCTTGCAGTTCCACTGGTGATGGCCACATCTGCTCTCTCTGATCCTCGTATGTCGGGCAGTTCTGCAGCAGATGCTCACCGGTCATTTTCCCGGTATCGCACGGACATTCGTCGGTACCACCTATCTTCAATTTGTTGAATAGGTGGTACTTCAGTCTATTGTGGCTTGTGCGAAGTCTAAAGACAACGACCTGCTCTCTTCTGTTCAACTGGTAATAGGTATCGTTTTTGGTGTAACAAGTATGTTTGGTTTCCCATTTGGTCATGTATCTGGCTTTAATAAGCCGTTTTGACTCTTCGTACGTCATACTAGTATCGAAAGGAAGTCTAACAACGCTATGTTATTTTGCTGTATTTGTGGGAATTTTGGATAGTGAATAACAGATAAGAGAGATCTCCTGTAGGATCAGAAATGTGGTTTCTGAAGAGGACTCTTCACATACCATGGTAAAGTCAGAAACCAAATGTGTATATAGCGATAGAAAACAGTTTCAATAGATGAATGCTAACGAAAATAAGAATAAGACAGGAACGATTCACTTAGAAAACTCATTATAGGATGAAGGTTTAAAGAATAAATAATTCTTTTTGATTTTTTTTTTTTGCGTTCGCCTTATTTCTCTAATTCCCAAGGCGGTGTGCGTTGCACTGTGGTTTTTTTATTTTGCGCCTATCGACCCAGTGCATCCGACTTCAGCATGCATTTTATGTAAGGGCCTGCTTCCTCCTGCATTTTCTAAGGGTTTGCTTCCCCGGGGTAACGCCGGTGCTGTGATGGGGATCGAACCCAGCACCTTCTGGTTGTGAGCCCTGTCACTTAACCACTAGCCCACGCCGTCCCCTCAGAAATCATATTGAGAAGGATCTATGATAGCAAAAACAAACGACAGTTGAAGCGTTGAAATGCGCAAATAATATGTAGTGGTAGAAGACACCATCTGTCAACGCCCCATTGTTTTGGCTTTACAATCTCAACTTTCCCATTCTTGTTACTGATACGAGTCTTACCGCCGCAGTAAGGAGACGGCCACCTCAAACTGACGTGGTATGACATAGATATATCCAGTAGCAGCCTTCGGGAATTCAGAAACCTCTAAAGAAAAGAGAATTACAATTTACGTAATTTTCAATAAACTGACTTTCCAATCACGCGATTTATAGATTTTCATTTCCTTTACTCGTGGATGTTAATATCTACAGCGCTGTGTAACCGTCCCATGTATATTCCTCCTTAGTCGCTTCTTACATTCCTAAAATGTTACAGTGTTGCTAGTTTTTACTACATTTTCTGGCCCCTGTAACAAACGGGTAATTTCTAATCAATTCAAAGTGCACTGTGCTTGTTTGCGTGCTTGGTGACTTAAGTCAAATACATTTTCTTCGTCTTCCGTTTAACAGAAAAATGAGTTATCTACTCTTGTATTCCTAATATGGGGTATTGTTTCTAGAGTTTTCTTTCAAATTCAGAAGACTACTCTACACAATTTACAATTAGTCTGAGCAAATATCCGGAATGGGCAAAACCAATAGTTGGATAGTCTTCTACTATAGAGGATTTTGAACAAAACTGTTAGTCGCCTCATATGACAAACTCTCAGTGTAGCAGTAATACTATTCACGTCTCTGTTCACATAAAGAGCCCACCCAGAATTCACGTGGACAAGTAAGTTCACAGATGGAATGTCGGACAGTATACACAGGAAGTGCCACGCCTTATTCGGCTCAGCCTTAGCAGGGAACCCTCTTCTATTCTATTGTTTTTACAGTACTAATGTAAAATACACATACACAATAAACAAATGCGTCATGTAATGCTGTCAGGGAAACTCCAATAAAGAAAGGGAAATATTAGTTGTGACCATTACAAGATATGAACTTGTGTGAACGGCATTTCCCATTTTAAGGTAAACAAATGTTTAAAAGCACACCAGCTTATATACGGCAAAATGTATGTATAATTTCAGTTAGGTTCTGGTGTTGCTACGTTTCGGACGTGCTCTGTTGTTAGCGTAGATATGCCTTTTTAGTAAAATGTTTTCCCTGCTACAATTCACACACACTCAGCTCGGTACTTATCAAGGCTTTTCAGTCATTTTTAGCGCGAAGTGCGTTTCGGTCTTTTTCGGGACTAAGTGTTTTTGAGTTATTCTCAGGGCTTATTGCTTTTCAGTTCTTATCAGAGCAAAATGCTTTTTAGTTATTCTCAGAGCTAAATACTTTTTTAGTTATTCTCATGGTAAGGTGCTTTTTTAGTTATTCTCAGAGCTAAATGTTTTTTAGTTATTCTCATGGTAAGGTGCTTTTTAGTTATTCTCAGAGCTAAATACGTTTTTAGTTATTCTCATGGTAAGGTGATTTTTAGTTATTCTCAGAGCTAAATGTTTTTTAGTTATTCTCATGGTAAGGTGCTTTTTAGTTATTCTCAGAGCTTAATACTTTTTTGGTTATTCTCAAGGTAAGGTGCTTTTATTTAGTTATTCACGTGGCTAAATGCTTTTTAGTTATTCTCGTGGTAAGATGCTTTTTAGTTCTTCTCGTGGTAAGGTGCTTTTAAATTCTTCTCATGGCAATGTGCTTTTCAGTTCTTCTCATGGTAAGCTGCTTTTCATTTCTTCTCATACACAATGGTTTTCTGTTCTTCTCATGGCTAAATGCTTTTTAGTTCTTCTCATGGCTAAATGCTTTTCAGTTCTTCTCAGAGCAAGGTGTTTTTGAGTTCTTCTCATGGTAAGGTGCTTTTCAGTTCTTCTCATGACTAAATGCTTTTTAGTTCTTCTTATAGATCAATGCTTTTCAGTTCTTCTCATGACTAAATGCTTTCCAGTTCTTCTCCTGATTAAATGCTTTCAACGTCTTTTCACGGTCCAATTGTTTTTAGTTCTCATGACAAGGTGCTCTTCAGTTCTTCTCAGGGTAAAGTGATTTTCAATTCTTCTCATGACCAGGTGCTTTTCAGTTCTTCTCAGGTCAAAGTGATTTTTAGTTCTTCTCGTGACTAAGTTCTTATCATGACTAAGGGCTTTTAGCCCTTTTCGGGGCTAAGTGCTTTTCAGTTCTACCCATGTGCATGTCGTTAATTTAAATAGATGTCAGTAAAAGTATTGTTTGTGCGGATAAGACATAACATATTTTATATACCAGCTGTATAAGTTGTATACTTTGTATTACCTTGAACAAATGTATTCTTCAACTGTTTATTACAGTTTCTCTATGACGTTGTGTCGCAGTGTCTGTGTCTGAATCAACAAATCAGTGCTGCAGCCGAGGAAAAAGAAAACTTCCAAACAGGCAAGTCAAGACATTGTTATCACCATCATTCAGCAACAAAGTTAACACATATAGCATAAAACATACTTAGGATATCAGCATTTGGCTTCGGTGATATATGTACATGTGAAGGTATGCAATATCGCAATGTAGGTATGCTTGACATGTACCACATTCCGAATGGTAAACCTTACACGGCGCTTGCGTTGACAAATAGAAAGATATCATTGCCAAGTTCATTCCAATTGTTTCGGTCTACCAAGTGGATTTGTAAAGTTAAGAAATATATTGACGTGATCCCGTAATAGTGACACGTAGATGAAGCCAAGCATAGAACAACCACACGGAGGACCCCGGTTCACTTTCATCAGCACGCTCGGGATGTGAGGAAAGCTACGACAACCTGCCACTTAACGTCCTTTTCAGGACGCACAAATGAGTAATCCTACTCATGTTAGGCATTTAACAACAACAACGACGGACATATATCCAAACCATAATGCCAACATCTCATTTTCAGTTATAGACGACAGTGTCCCCATCCTGAATGTTGTACGTTACTAACTTTCTCAACAGCTCAACACGAGCAGGAAGATAATACAATATGCCAAAACCTAAAAAGACAAGTTGTCAGCCTGAGCAATATGGGCAGAAGGTAAACCTCCTACATTTTTGGTCGCTAATAATCAGTTTTCGTGATTTTTGTCTTAATTTTTACAATAATGCATTTCCTGCGAATATTAATTTTAAAACGATGCTGTTTGTGAAGGCAGAGCAAATGTATATAAATATAATATGACAATTATGCGCACTGTGACCGACAATTGGAAGTTACCGTGATTTTTTTCCTTCGTTAATAGTGGAGCTGAACGTCCTACTGATGCTGGCTCCTATACAGGGAGCCTGTATCTGAGAATTTTCAACCGATGTTTCATGCCAATGGTATTTAACATGATGAGATCGCTAGCCTCGTGCACAATTCTCTTTAGTCGTTCATTCCAACACGTTTTCGGGATTCCGTGACGACGTGGTTACGTCGTCGGCTTCGTGATCAGGTGGTGTGGGTTCGACTCCGGACTCCGCCGTCTTTTTCACCGGTGCTTGATGCGGAGTCCCCTGCATCACGTAATCCCCCCCCCCCCCTATTCGTCTTGTCTTTGACTTGCCACTGGGGTCGGGTGGCACGAGACGAGAGAGTGAGGATAAAAAGCAGTTAATCCTTATCAAAAATAGCACTAGCAAAATAAATTATGCCCTCATCGGCTACGACGGACGGCAGCCTTTGCCTTGCCAACACGTTTGGAAGATACGAGTGGTTCTATTTTTGTCAAGCCTTGTACCATTCGAGAGATGTTAATGCTATGACTTATCATAAACATATTGGGGACGAAAGAATAGGACCACAAAAGGCTACGCTCCAGCATGAGCAAAAGATCACCACTCAAATAGACTCATTGCATGTGACTTGCGACAGAGCATTTGTTTTATTGTGAACGCGATTTCTGGCGATTACTTATAATGAGTACATTGCTACCCCACAGCCCTACTTAGCCGAGTTTTACAACATATATAATAAGGTGCACTCGTCATATTCTTTGTTCCCCAGTAGGGGTAGGAGCTCCATATCATCATTTTTATGTTCCTTCCACGAGGTCAGCGATCTATATAATTATTGTTTTATTTCTTCCGTGAGATCCTGATATCACCAAATGGACTACGGTCTGAGGTGGAATAGGCGTGCCTCTTAAAAGCTATTAACCAGATTTGTGCGATCAATACGGGGGTCGAGAACAATTATGATCCTATTCGACTACGGGTTCAAGATGCTGAGCAGCGCATGAGCTGCAGCGGTCAGCGACCCATAGCTGACTGCTAGCGTCCAGAGCTGCCAAGACCCTTCTACACCTCCACGCAGTGATCCTTTATAATAGGCTGCAACAGGGCAGACTGGCTAAGGAGAAGGGATCGAAGAGGGAATGCTAACCCGGTACTCAAAAAAATGCTTGCTGAAGTCGGATGTGTTGGACCGAAAGGTGAAAATATCACAGTCAAGCTGTAAACTACAACACAGTGCATTCCGTTCTCTGGACTGCATTCTGCTACTTAGGCCCGTGTCAGGGTTTGGTAGCGGATGATTGAGAACGAACGAAGCCAAGCCAAGCCATATTTGACTACCGTATTTCATATTCTACAATGTTTTCTAGAAATCGTATTAGTAAGAAACAGTGTTTCTTGGAATTTCCGTTCAGTAACTAGTCTCCTATAAATAGCTGAGAGTCTTCAGGGGAAGACCTTTCAATCAATAGAGGTTGTTTTCGGTAGCTGTTGACGATTTTTACTAATCGCATGGAAGTCAGTCCTTTAAATTGTTTTAGGTAGTTCCGTAGCAGACATTGGTGTCAGGGATGAAGTGTTAGAGACTTCATTTACTAAGTCACATGTTGTTATGAGGTGAGGTGGCCAGTTCCCTTCCTCGCAGATACTCCTTCCCTAGCAGTAAACCAGATACCAATTTACAACTGGGTCGATTTGAGCATGTTCATAACTGGGATAAGAGTCCGTACATTTGTCGTAAGAAGCTATAGCTTTATCACTCTGCCACTCTGAAGTTCACAGTAAATGGACGTTTGCTTTTTCTAGTGATGTGCTGAAAATGAGCCTGGATGATAATTACTACAATAACACGTTTAGCCCCTGCTATAACCAAATCAGACTATGTGGTTAAAAGTAAAGAACATTCATCTTTGTAAAGGTTTAGCCTAGGGGTTTTTAACCTGTTTGTTCCATTGACCCTTTACCAGTAAGGTGAAGGTCACGGACCCTTTCTGAGAATACTGTTTTTAAATATTGATGTTACGTCTTTTGTTGACTCATGTCTAGCTACTTACTTGAATACATGAATCCTGGTATTCAATCAAGCAAGGTTGCCTGATGCCCAAAAGCTGCTTCAATCAGTGTCAGTCCTTCGCCCTAGAGTTCCAAGATGTTACAAAAGCGTGGTGCAGATCATTTTCTCCATCTTGTTGACGGGCGACCAAGCGGGAGCTGTAGTTATATGGTCACCATAACGACACCCACTACATCCATCTATTGTCGATCATACGGACCACATGGCCGGTCCATCTGTATCTTCGCTTTGACTGAGAGTCGACTACATCCCGGAACTATGTTTGGTTCAGGATTTCGGTATTTCGGATATTGTCTCTTAAGAAGATATTTAGGACTATTTGTTTCATTGCTATTTCGGTAATATGGAGCTTTTCTGTGTAAACTCCAAACCTCACACACCATTACTGGGATAACCATGTTATTGAAGGTGTGAGCCCTGGCCTTGGCGTCCGTCATCTGTTGGACTCTCTATTTTAAGGGGTTGAAGTTGGGCTAACCCGAGGCTCTCCTATATGAGATATCCTTATCAATGATGTGGTTGTTGTTAATTTTCTGGCCTTGGTAGATATACGTATTGACATTTTCGATGGACTCATTGTCTAATCATAGTTCACCCGTAGGGCAGTAAATGATCCATAGAAATGTAGTCTTCTTTTTATTTATGTTCAGGCCAACCGCTTTCCCTACCCTATTCTGCTTTTGTGTTGGCTTTGTTCTGCTTCTGCAGTGCTGTGGTGGAAGATCACAATGACGTCCCACAAAAACATAGGTGTCAAAGAATCTCGCCATCTATGTTGACATTTCGATCCTGTTAGTTTAGGGACCAAAAAATATCTTCAAGGGCAGCTGTGAACAGTTTTGGGGAGATGATATCTCCTTGCAGACGCGTCAGTGTATAGGTATGGAGAACGGATTTTTGGGAAAGAGTTTTCTCAGTTAAGCAAGACTCGTTTATTTTCTTTATGAGCCGGGCGTACCATTCTCTATAAGCTGGACGTACTTTTCTCTATAAGCTGGAAGTCCCATTCTCTATAAGCTGGACGTACCATTCTCTATAAGCTGGACGAACTTTTCTCTATAAGCTGGAAGTCCCATTCTCTATAAGCTGGACGTACCATTCTCTATAAGCCGGACGTACCATTCTCTATAAGCTGGACGTACCATTCTCTATAAGCCGGACGTACCATTCTCTATAAGCTGGACGTACCATTCTCTATAAGCCGGACGTACCATTCTCTATGAGCTGGACGAACTTTTCTCTATAAGCTGGAAGTCCCATTCTCTATAAGCTGGACGTACCATTCTCTATAAGCCGGACGTACCATTCTCTATAAGCCGGACGTACCATTCTCTATGAGCTGGACGTACCATTCTCTCTAAGCTGGACGTACTTTTCGTCGATGCTTTCTTTGGCTTCTCAGAGTATTTACCACTGAATTTATTTACATGCTATCAAAGGCCTTTTTGTAGTCTACAAACACAATGCATAGGGGCATATCGACTTCCCGCGCTCCCTCCACCAACTGGTTGAAGGTGTCCATTGGCTGAGAAGCCCTTCCTGAAACCTGTTTGTTCTAGCGGTTGGTTTTCGTCGAGTTGCCTTTCTAATCTGCGAGTAATTACTTTTGTCAACAGTTTATAAATATATATAGCTAATACTATTGTAATTTTTAAGCATTATTGCACACTTTCATAAGTAAAGGAAATGTTAGATTTCGGTCAGCATTTAGAAAAAGTTAATATAATATATTGATTTGTACCCATTCAAGCTCACAGAGCCCCTGAAATGTTTCCATGGGTCCACGGACTAGTGGTTAACAACCTGTGACTTAGCCTGTCAGTGTCAGCAATAAACTAGTAAAGTCTCGCAGTCTCACGATATTCTGATCCTGTAGTTCGCTCAGTTGAGCTCTTTTCAAGGCTATGGCTTACATCGCTGTTCAATCATCGAATGGATGCCGATTATATTTGAAACATCAATATGTTCTAATTGCTGAGTGGTTCCCTGGACCCGTTATTGGAAGGGAGTAATTGATCCACTGCACCTTCATTTATATGTGACTGTTACATGTTTTTACATGGCCTTTCGCTGGTGGCTTATAAGACTGGTAGATTTGGCTACATGGCAGAAAGGCACCGTGAGACATGTGGAAGAATTACATTAGGGACCAAAATGCACCAGTACATAAGCTGACAGCAGCCACCTACCCTTAATTGGCTGGTTGCATCAGAGTCAACGAGCCATAGCTGACCAAGACACTATTTCGCTTCAACGTAACGGTCCTGGAAACAGGCTGCCCTAGTCACTAGTGTAGTCCAGCCAAGGGATATGGATCGAAGTGGGAAGGCAAACCCGGTACTCAACAAAGGCAGCTAAAATATGATGTCTTATCTAAAGGGACAAATATCGCAGCATCGATGTAAACTCAAAAACAACGTCACAGCACCCTTTTCTGGAAGAACTCGGAAGAAGAAAGAGGACATTGAAGTGATTGTGCCACGACACAGGTTCACAACGACCGACGCAGCGCACTTGGAGCAGGACAGACAACTTAAGCTCCCAACGACATAAGTAGAAATCAAACTAAGTAGCTGCACCTTCACACATGTTATGAAAGGTCACTAAAGAGGGTTACGCATGGGGTTAGCAACATCATTGTGCAAAACAAAATGCTACAGAAATGACGACTCCAAATGCGCGCAAAATGCTTTGGTGCAGGCCTCCTAAAGGATGTCATCTGTAGTGGTGAGCCTTAAATCAGACTGGAGTAAAAAGAAAGACAAGCATAAGAAGAAGTTTAAACAATATTGGGGTACTTGGAATACTGGAATTCAAACAGTTAGGTGTATGCCTACTGTCAGGTAGCTGAAGACATCCGCTGACAGCAGGCACTATTGGCGATCTGCACTTACTAGACCCGAGTAGTCCGCTGGGGTCTTTGTGTATGACAATTACAATAATAGCACCAATGCCCCAAACTGTACAAAATATACGAATACTATTTTTATTTTGAAAATATAAACTATTTTAAAATAATGATATCAACTACAACAATCTACTTCAGTTTTACTCTTCTACCTTTAACTTGAGCAAATTCGTTAATTATGGATGTATAGTCTTGAGTGGCAGCCAATGTAGATTCAATAGAAATTAATGACATATTTCTAAGTTTTGTTTGGCGTATTGAATACTTAACTAGTGTTTTATTAATTTTAATTTGGAAAAAAACTTCTTTCCCCGCTAGCTACAGCGACAGGGAGTGTTAATAAAATTCTCAGAGCTACAGCAGTATTCGGATACAAAGTAATTAAGTTATTTTGGCACAAATAATTTGAAACATCCATTTTTTTGTTTTTTGCTCAGATGTTTGCCTCACTAGTTTCTACTGGCGGAGGCGCGCCATTTTCCACCCCAGACCGTAGTCCATTGGGCGATATCAGGACGCATAAACCAGTGCTTGGATGAATGTGTGCGTCTGTATGTACCTATGCTAGGTTTGTGCGCCCTCAGAAGCTAGCCCAACCAAAGTGCAATGGAAGGGCCTCACCATGAGGGCGCGTGTGAAAGTTGTGCAAGAGTGTGACTGTAGGACAGAGTCAAATGAAACAGAGTGATGTGAGGTGAAGTGAGGTGAGAAGAGAAGAGAAAAAAGGGGAAGAGTTGCCCCCAGGGGTGTTTAAAACATCCAAAGATTTCATAGAATATTGTAGCATTCGGGATACATCACGTACTTCTTCTTGAAGATCATTTGCATTTATAGCTGATTCAGTTTCGATCTAATTCACTAGAGTTCTCAAATATAACCAAATATTAATCACTTTTATTCTGGTTTGCCCCCCGTAACAGATGCAACGAGAACAGGTAAAGACTAATTCGCTTACATAAAATCTGGAATGAAAATTAGTAAAATGATGAATAATAGTATTTTTAATGTACAACTTACTTCCCCAGAACACATGTGATAATAACTCTATAGAGACAGCAAATCAACCCAATGAGCAGGAGAAAGCGAAGGTAAACATCTTCACTGTTAGTAGTGTATAAACGATAAGTATACATTCATTCGTTATGTAATTGTACTTGGTTGAAATGAACAGAACGGCAGTCCTATTCCATGCATTTCATAAAAGGTGACTACATAGTGTTGTGCATGGAGATAGCAACCTCATAGCGAATAGTCATATCATCATTCGCGCATTACTTGTTGTTTTATAATCATTCTCTTATTACCTATCGTTATATCATCATTCATTAATGAGCTGCTGATTTATAATCATTCACTTATTACTTGCCTGTTTAACATTACCTCATTACCTGCCGTTTTATCATCATTAACGCATTACCTGTCATCATTCACTCATATGTTGTTTTATCATCATTCACTGTCTTTTTATCATCATTCATTCATTACCTGTCGATTTATCATCCTTCACTGTTACCTGTCGTCTTATCATCACTCACTCATTACCTGTCGTCTTATCATCACTCACTCATTACCTGTCGTCTTATCACCATTCACTAATTACCTGTCGTTTTATCACCATTCACTAATTACATGTCGGTTTATCACCATTCACTAATTACCTATCGTTTTATCACCATTCACTAATTACCTGTCGTTTTATCACCATTCACTAATTACCTGTCGTTTTATCACCATTCACTAATTACCTGTCGTTTTATCATTAGTCACTCATTACCTGCCGTTTTATCAGCAGTCACTCATTACCTGTCGTTTTATCATCAGTCACTCATTACCTGTCGTTTTATCACCATTCACTAATTACCTGTCGTTTCAACATCCAGTCATTACCTGTTGTGTTATCATCATTCACTCATTACTTGTTTTATCATTCTTCCCTCATTACCTCTCTTTTTATCATAATTCACTTATTACCTGTCGTTTTAACATCCACTCATTACCTGCCATCACTCACTCATTACATGTCATCTTTCACTCATTACCTGCCGATTTGTAATTATTCACTCATTGCCTGTCGTTTTATCATAATTCATTCATTACCTGCTGTTTTATCATCATTCACTCATTACTTGTCGTTTAATATCCACTGATTACCTGTTGTTTTATCCCCATTCACTCATTATTTGTCGTTTTCACATCTACTCATTACCTGTTGTTTTATCATCGTTCACTCCTTACCTGTCGTTTTATCGCCATTCAGTCATTACCTGTCGTTTTATCATCCTTCACTCACTACCTGCCAATCTATCATCATTCACTCATTACCTACCGATCTATCATCATTCACTCATTACCTGACGTTTTAACATCCACTTATTACATGTCATCCTTCACTCATTACCTGTCGTTTTATAATCCACACATTACCTGTAGTTTTATCCTCATTCACGCATTACCATTACTTGTTTTTTAATCATCATTCACTCATTACTTGTCGTTATATCATCATTCCCGATTTACCTGTTGTTTTATCAAACATCACTCATTACTGTCGTTTTATCAACATTCACTCATTACCTGTCGTTTTGATCTCCATTCATTATCAGTCATTTCCACATCCACTCATTACCTGTCGTTCAATCATCATCCAGTCATTACCTGTCGTTTTATCATTATCCACTAATTACCCTCTCGTTTCTTTAGAAAGAGGATTTGGAGAGAGAACAAATTGACCTGATGAGAAAGAATAACGAGCTGGAAAGGAAAATAGAAATGTACAGAGAACTCGTCGATACCATGAAGC
Organism: Ariolimax columbianus; assembly: GCA_036924085.1. Taxonomy (NCBI): domain Eukaryota; kingdom Metazoa; phylum Mollusca; class Gastropoda; order Stylommatophora; family Arionidae; genus Ariolimax; species Ariolimax columbianus. The sequence goes on from JAVGWX010000006.1 coordinate 26,250,588, forward strand.
ACTCCAAGCTTTGTCTAGAAAGAATTTCAAAAGAAATCATGAGTACCGGGAACTGGTCATTGGATATGTCGTTCAATCAGCCAATGAACAAAGAATGTGCCAAAGAAATCTCAGAAGTCATAGATACTCATAAATTACAAGAGAAACATATAAGTCCTGGTGACGAGTCAAAATGCTGCGAAACAAGATCTGGCTATGGTAAGGGTCGAGATATCAAGTACAAGATCGTAGAACCGACATCAGAAAATCAGAAACCAGTCCCCAAAATTTTGCTGCTAATTGTTTAGACAATTCATGTAAAATCCAAGTTTCGCAAAACGAACAAAAGGTGACACCTTATTCCAATGAAGGACAACCAGAACTATCTCCCCGTCCCATTCGCGAATTGAACGAATGACGCGAAGAGTTCAAGAACCAGATGGGCGATAAACCAATCTATAATAACAACCAGGTCAGCAATTCCGGACTGCAGATGTACCCCAGTAAAGTAATTGATTATGCTTGACTTGTCAGAGAAAGATAACTCTGAACTTGATTGGGTGCAGAATCAAGATTTCTACCCTGATGACGCGCTAATAATAAGCCCTGACTTCGGCTATGGCAGCCAAGAAGAATTGCACAGCTGCCATTTTATAATTATCAATGCTAAGATGTTCTGTTGAGACTAATTGTGAGACAAAAATATTTCCAAGCCTGGACCAAGCAATCTATTGAGCTCCGAAGTTCCTATTGACTGTACGTGACAATTGCAGCATCATCACCAAATAGCAAGTCTTTGGTGATGATGTTCCTGATCTTCGTTAATAGTATTATTATATCTCTTGTAATAGCCATTTGCTAGACCCTACGTCCTCCTCTGAATCCCACACATTATCTTCCCTCTGTGGCTACAGCTAGTGGTTCCCATTTGGTGTGGATGTTATCATGTGATAACGAGCTATTTCCTTACTAACTTGCCAAATAAAAGCTGCCTGTTTATTTAAGATATGGCATCTAGCTATTACCATATTTAATTATTCAAGGCAAGCAAATTTAACCCTAATACTAACATTGTAACCCTGGTTCGGCTTCAGCAACAAATGTAATAAATACAGTTAAACGTAACTTTATTTAGGTAGCAGGAAACTGGTAATGGGAATTTTTAAACGTTTAACGTATGATCTTAAATCTGATATTAACTTCCACAGAACCTACGTGGCAACAAGAAGCGATCTTCTAAGAACCCTACCGGGATATTTTTCAATTATGAGCTGCAGAAGCAGAAGGTAAACAAAGCCACAATTGGTATGGCGTACATCTCATACTTTCATTCATCCATTAGTTTTTGTATATTCTATATAATTAGTTTAGAATTGATGCCAATGTATTCTTAAAGGTGGAGTTGGAAGCGGTGACGCTTGCTGATGAAATGACGGTGATGCGTGTTGGGGTGGATTTTTAAATGACATGCGTAAATTGACAGCGTACGACGAGGACACTTGTGATGATGAAAAAGGTTGTGAATTTACTTTCGAGGCCAGAAAATAAACCAGTTGGCCTGAACGATAGAAGAAAAGTATTAAAATTGAGACAGTTATATCAATCTGACGTGAATTGTTCTATATTTTGTTCTTAGATTTTATTTAATATACTTTTTTTATTCTGAATCAAAGTGTCTAGAAATTGCTATGTTTTTTGTTTGTAAACAACGATGACAATTATAAGGACTATAGCAATGATAACCTTGACCTTACTAGTTGACCAATGATAACCTTGACCTCACTAGTTGACCAATGATAACCTTGACCTCACTAGTTGACCAATGATAACCTTGACCTCACTAGTTGACCACTGATAACCTTGACCTCACTAGTTGACCACTGATAACCTTGACCTCACTAGTTGACCAGAAGTTTAATTCTATTCGCATTTTATTCTTTTACATACAGAAAGAGGATTTGGAGAGAGAACAAATTGACCTGATGAAAAAGAATAACAAGCTGGAAATGCAAATAGAATTGTTCAGAGAACTCGTCGACACCATGAAGCACTCCAAGCCTTGTCTAGAACAAAATTCAAAAGAAATCATGAGAACCGGGAACTGGTCATTGGATCTGTCGTTCAATCAGCCAATGAACAAAGAATGTGTCAAAGAAATCTCAGAAGTCATAGATACTCATAAATTACAAGAGAAACATACGAGTCCTAGTGAAGAGTCAAAATGCTGTGAAACAAGATCTGGCTGTGGTAAGGGTCAAGATATCAAGTACAACCTCATAGAACCGACATCAGAAAATCAGAAACCAATCCCAATGCCACAAAATGTTGCTGCTAATTGTTTGAACAATTCCTGCAAAATCCAAGTTTCTCAAAACGAACAAAAGGTGACACCTTGTTTCAATGAAGGACAACCAGAACTATTTCCCCGTCCCATTCGCGAATTGAACGAAAGACGCGAAGAGTTCAAGAACCAGATGGGCGATAAACCAATCTATTATAACAACCAGGTCAGCAATTCCAGACTGCAGATGTACCCTAGTAAAGCAGTTGATTATCCTGACTTGTCAGAGAAAGATAACTCTGAAATTGACAGGGTGCAGAAAGAAGATTTCTACCCTGATGACACGCTAATAATAAACCCTGTCGCTCGCCAAGACCATGACTTCGGCTATGGCAGCCAAGAAGAATTCCACAGTCAACAAAATCTTAATGTGGGTAAACAGCTTGAAGATTCGGCCACAGTCCAATGCTCGGAAAGCCGACCATACCGTACAGTCTTTACTACAGAACAACAACATTTTAACAATATACTCAAATGGCTGGAACAAAGAGATGAAGCTATACATGACAACGACTTGTTGGACGAAATTGTCTCACTGGAGAACTGTACCTCGAGTGACAGACATTTTTCACCTGCAAGCCATGGCTCGCCCATCCAAGATTTCTCACCTGAGAATCGTGATACCCTCACCAAGAATCTCTCACCTGGAAGTTTTGATTTCTTGAGGACAAATGTTTTCTCTCCAGATAATACGTCACATGGCCACATAAGAAGCCCTGAAAGTCTTGAAAATCGAGATATCGGTTACAGCAGTGAGGCGTCACCTTCATATAGCCAGAAATCGTCCAACAGTCAAAACAGTATGTCTCGGAGAGAGAGTTTTGATTATTTACACCAAGTGCAAGACTCTCCAATAGAAACGGAGTTGAATGATTCTTCCAAAGAACAACAACATAATAACTTAGCTCATCCATTTCAAAATAACAAAGAGATGGAGAACATCAGAAAATTGGATCAGAACAGAACGACGAACAATCAAATAAATAAGAAAAGAGGTTTAGATGACGTCATGAAGTCTAATCATCAAGGAAGTCAAGTGAGAAAAATCACACGTTTTGAAAGCTGTGTAAGACCTCAGACACAGATGGTGGAGCATCCCAATGATCTGTCCAAGGAAGTTGTGGCTACGAAGCAAAGCTTTGACAGTACAGAGAAAGAAAGAATTATTACACCTGGCAGTACAGAGAAGGACATAAATATTGCACCTGACAGTACAGAGAAGGATAGAAATATTGCACATGACAGTACGGAGAAGGATAGAAATATTGCTGATGACAGTACAGAGAAAGAAAGAATTATTACACCTGACAGTACAGAGAAGGACAGAAGTATTGCACCTGACAGTACAGAGAAGGATAGAAATAGTGCACCTGACAGTACAGAGAAGGATAGAAATATTGCACCTGACAGTATGGAGAAGGATAGAAATATTGCACCTGACAGTATGGAGAAGGATAGAAATATTGCAGATAACAGTACAGAGAAGGATAGAAATATTGCACCTGACAGTACAGAGAAGGATATAAATATTTCACCTGACAGTACAGAGTTGGATAGAAATATCACACCTGACAGTACAGAGTTTGAAACAAATATTTCACCTGACAGTACAGAAAAGGATAGAAATATTGCACCTGACAGTACAGAGAAGGATAGAAATATTGCACCTGACAGTACTACAGAGAAGGGTAGAAATATTATAGCATACAGTAAAGAGAAAGAAAGAGCTATTGTAATTGACATTACAGAAAGGGAAAGAACTACTACACATGACAGTACAGAGAAGGATAGAAATATTGCACCTGACAGTACGGAGAAGGATATAAATATTGCACCTGACAGTGCGGAGAAGGATAGAAATATTGCACCTGACAGTGCGGAGAAGGATAGAAATATTGCACCTGACAGTGCGGAGAAGGATAGAAATATTGCACCTGACAGTGCGGAGAAGGATAGAAATATTGCACCTGACAGTACAGAGAAATATATAAATATTGCTGCTGACAGTAGAGAAAAGGAAAGAAATGTTACAGAAGATACTGCGGTGATCGAAAGAAACATTACATCTGACAGTAGTGAACAAGAAAGAAAGATTGCAGCTGATAGTACAGAACGAGACGGAAACAGTACACCAGGCAGTACAGTGAATAAAAGAAATAGTATACTTGTAGCTGATGGTGCAGAGAAGGAAATAAATATGGCAGTTGGCAGTCTTGTTCTTTTTGCTGTCCTGCTTGTGTCTTTAAGCGTCAGGTTATGAAGATGTTTCTTTACTGGGTCCTAGTATGTGCTTCGAACACAGGGGACTTTACTGCTTCTGTTATTTCTACTATCCATTGTTTGCGTGGTCGACCCTCGGCTTGTATCCATTGTACCTGTATAGCATTGCTTTCTGAGGGATACTATCTGGTGTTTGACGTGTCACGTGGTCGAACCATTTGTCTCTTGATGAGGACTAGCACTGGTGTTGTACCTACTTATTTCCTAATATCTTCGTTTCTGATTCTATCCATAAGTGTTATTCCAAGCACTTTGCGTAAGCATTTCATCTCTGTTGTTACAATGTTTCTTTTATTTTTGTTTGTCAATGTCCAATGTTGGTACTTATAGACAATATGGGTAGGAATATCGTGTTGTATTACGTTCTTTTTGTATCCATTGTCCCGTGTTTACATTGTAATACCAGGGACATTTGTCCAATGATTTCACTCGCTTTACTACATCTGTGTTGGATTTCAGTGTCTCCTTTCCCATCTGCTGAGATTATGTTACCCAGGTACGTGAAATTTTTCACCTGTTTTACTAGTTGATTTTGTAAAAATATATTTGTTTTTGTTTCTTTTCTTATAATCGTCATAAATTTGGTTTTCTCTATGCTGATTTTCATACCGTAATCCGTACAGGCCTCGTTGAGATTGTTGATACGTTCCTGCAGTTGGTTTTCTGAGGTTGCTATTTTTGTGCGGTCATCAGCAACGAGATGTTCATTTAAGTGATCACTGAGGTTGTTTCCCTCACTAATGTTGACTTTTTACATATTCCGTCAGAGTTAAATTAATGGTAATTGGAAGATCATTACACTGAAGTAATAGCTGATTCTAATTGATCGTTAATTGAGAAAGCAATGGAAAACCTGCCTCTCGATACTTTAAAAAAAACTTACATTTTTATAAAGACAATACACAGAATCAAAATGACTCTTCTTTCCGAAACCAGGAACGAATGTTTTGTGATAATGGCAGTAAGACTATTCAGAAAAGTTGTTCTAAACCATAGAAATGAAAACTGCATAACAGTCCATGCAAATTCTCTGATAAAAGCTACATCAAACATCTACAAAGCATCGCCTGAATCAAATTGGAACAGAAGACAGACCGGCAAAAGAAGGTGCAAGACTACCACAACCAGGTTTTAGTGTGACCTACGAAGCCAAAAGGCTTATTAGAGCCAGATACATGGCCAAATGGGAAACAGAACATACTGGCTACACAAAAAATGATGCCTTTTACCAATTGAACAGAAGAGAGCAGGTCGTGGTCTTCAGACTCCGCACAGGCCACAACAGACTGAGGTACCACCTATTCAATAAACTGAAGATAGGTGGCACTGACGAATGCACTTGTGGTACAGGGAAAATGACCGCTGAACATCTGCTGCAAAATTGCCCGACATACGAGGACCAGAGAAAGCACATGTGGCCATCACCAGTGGCAACACTAGTCAAACTCTATGGCAGTGTCGACAGTCTCAGGATGACTGCTGCTTTTTTCGAAAAAATACAGGTTGACGTCTGACAGCGTACTAAGAAGAAGAAGATGAGGAACAGAAGTGTGTACACTTTATTGGCACTATTGCTGGTAAAGAAACAAACAGTGAACTTAAAAGTAATTGCCTTAGATGACTTGATAATTTAGAAATGAATATTTAAGACTTAGATCTGATCAAAAAAAGGTCAAGTTTAGAAACAACTAGTAAAATACAGGAGTGCCATTTTTGTTTTTAAAACTGCAACTTTGTAGACATTTATTATTATTATTTATTGTTGTTAATCTGTGCCTTTTTTATTTGGTGCCATAAGCAAATATTTATTGTGCATAATAATTAATATAGCCCAGCGAGAACAGTGGTTAGAGCGTTGACTTCTCATGCAAAGGTACCGGGTTCAATCATAGATTTCAACACTCTCCAATCTATCCAGCTGGAAATTAGTTCATGATTTACAGCCATATCATATAAAACTAAGTAGCACTTCATCCACAATTGTAATATATGATAATAGGTCGTATTTAGCTCGACTTTAGACTGTGGGTTTTGGCTCTTAACCTTACTGACCAGTTTTTAATGTGTTTGCTGAAGGTTGAAATTCACATTTTCATCCATTTTAAGGAAGGGAGGGAAGAGATGATGTATTATGCTTTTAATAGGATCAGACATGACATAGTAAAATAAACGTTACCTGTAGGCATAATGTCAGATTTCGTTTTTATTTTTTTAAATAATTTTGCACATGCTCAAAATTATTAAATGAAACAATTTCGCCACCTCCATTTTCCCCCCTCCAAGTTTTTTTTGGCAGCTGGCAGCACATTCAACTTATATTGTATTGGCTGTTTATGTATACTGTGTTTCTTTTGCATAATTTTCTTATTTTCGATGTTCACATATTTTATAAATGTGTTTTTAGCTATTCCATATCTTCACATAAACTATTTTGTAAATGTATTAATATATTTATAGAGCTAAAGATTGATTTGCATGTGTCAACAAGATCATATCAGGTGGTGCAGCGCAAGAAGCAATTTAGTTTGAAACCAATACTAAAGCATAGAAAACCAGGACTAAAATCATAGAAAATCAATACTTACACACAGGTACATAAGTTTTAAATAAAGGATTCCCGCTTCACTTCGAAAACAGAAGTGTCATTTTGTCTGCTTTGGCGCCTACTGCTGTGTGTAAGTTTGAAACATGAACCCCATTCGTCATTTTCCATTAGTGTAGTGGTAGAATACTGGCTTTTACTGGTAGAGAACAGGGCAGCCTACTTTACACAAGCTGGAGCATAGTACAACTAAATCTATATCACGTCATCCCTGACAGCAGTGCCTGCTACGTGGCTTTATTTTACGACTACGAAGCTATCACTGCAGTTGGTCACTTAATTGGAAGCTGTACCAACACATGGATGGCTAGTTAACGTTGTGGTATCAATCTTATTCAATATTGTTATATTTGAGAATTCATCTTTGTGACCTTTTATATCATACTGGGTGGTGTACAATGGTAGCAATTTTGATCTTGTTACAATATATTTATGCCAGAATTTACATTTGTATTCAGGGTTGCCTTCATCTTTTTCATACGAAAGTGGCATCAAGTGTTGTTGAATGTCCGCGATGAGAAACCTGTATCTTATATGTGTTCTAAAAAGGGTGTTGGATTGCGAATTGCATTTTTGTGTGTGTGTGTTTGCCTTTATTTCTTTATTCTGCAAGACGGTGTGCGCTGCACTACGTTTTTTTATGCCTCTCAGCACAATGCATCCGACTTCACCACGCATTTTATGTAAGGGTCTGTTTCCTCCTGCATTTTCAAGGGTTGCTTCCCCAAGGAAGCGAACACAGCTAGAGTCTTATGTGTGTAGCTTAAGAAGACAGGGCAAAGCATGAAAAAGTGTAGAGCGACTGTTGTGGGATCATTAATTAAGGATATTATTCTCACACATGATTCTCGTGTTATTCCCATAGTAGTACCCGGGGTGGGAAGAATAGAACAACAGTAGCTCTCCGAGCATCACGTAACAGACGACTAAAGAGGAATCTGCATGCATGGTGCAAGGAAACTCATCATATTAAAAACTTCATCCTCAAAAAGAAGTTATTACATTGTGTCATAACTTAGAGCGCCATTCGCTCCGACACATCCGGTTTCAGCATTGCACTTTTAGGACCCTGTTTGTCTTTTCTCTTTGATCCATAATCTCTTGGCCAGACTACTTTAATGCAGCTTGTTTCTAGGACCGCCATTTGGAGACGAAACTGGGTTTTGATCAGCTAAGGTTCACTGATCTAGACGTAAACAGCCAACCATACGTCACTGGCAGCTGACAGTCATACACTGCTGCATATTTGGTCTCAAATATAATTTTAATGAAACTGGCACATCAAATGCTTGGATACAGGCTTTATATTAGCAATGGCCGTATGCTTTATTTTGAGAGAAATGATGAATCAAATATATATGATCTGATCTACGTTTTTTAGAGGAAGCAATTGTTCGCTACAAACTCTATGAGTGATGCATGTGTGAATGAGAACAAAATATTTGTTAAAAGTGTGAATGATGCTCAAAAAACAAACAAAACTGTCAAATGCTGTGAAAGTGACAGATAACAAATACTCAAAACAACAGTTTGTAAGAAAAGATAAAATCTACAAGTCGTGTTCAAATGAAAACCGGACCTAACTGCACCAAATGAACATACGTACGATGCGCATGATGATGGTAATTCTGGTGTAAACAGCCCATACCAAACTCAAGTTTGCAAAATGTCATTACATTTGGACTCATATAGTTTCCTCGGCAGACCGTTGAAAACATGGCGGGTGTGAGACGGAATCCGTCCAGAGTTGATCAGCGAGCGGTGGTTCGGTTTCTAACAGGTGAAGGATGTTAACAGGTTGACATTCATCACAGAATGTCCGCCATGTTTTCAACGATCTGCTGAGGAAACTATGAGTCGGAGGATAATGAAAATTTGCAAACTTGACGGTTGGTATGTGTTGTTTACACCAGAAGTGACATCATGCGCATCGTATATGTTTACTTGGTGCAGTTCAGTCCGGTTTCATTTGAACACGCCTCATAAAAACACCATCACTAAATGAAGCCATCAGCATATCTCAAACAGCCTACGCACAGATCACTTGGCCACAGAACATGCAACAATAGCCTTATACATGCTCCAAAGGACAGTAGCGAAGGTTGGAAACTGGACAAAAGCGTGGGGTCTGAAAAGAAACCACACCAAAACCTCCACCACCCTATCTTCATTCCCCCCTAAAAAAGAGACAATAACAATAAAGATAGGAAACCAACTAATATCCCAAATGGACGCACTTACAGTCCTTGGGGTTACATTTGATTTGAGACTCACCTGGAAGCCAAATATAGAGAAAATCCAGACAAGGGCCATAAAAAGACTCCCACTATTTAAATAACTGGCTGAGAAAAATACTGAACTTAATGATTTAAGAGCAGTACTCAACTATGCCAGCAGTCCACACCAAAAAGGGTAATGGTACAGTGGGTTCCATTCCACTGCAACATCCAAGGCAACGAGGAGGCAGACAGACTGGCAAAAGAAGGTGCAAGACTACCACAAACAGATACTAGTATGACATACGAAGAGTCAAAACAGCTTATTAGAGCTAGATAGATGACCAAATGGGAAACCGAACATACTGGCTACACCAAAAACGATACATATTACCAGTTGAACAGAAGAGAGCAGGTCGTGGTCTTCAGACTTCGCACTGGCCACAATAGACTGAGGTACCACCTATTTAACAAATTGAAAATAGATGGCACTGACGAATACCTGTGTGGTACCGATAAAATGACCGCTGAGCATCTGCTGCAAAACTGCCCAACATACGAGGATCAGAGAGAGCAGATGTGGCTATCACCAGTGGCAACACTAGACAAGCTCTATGGCAGTGTCAACAGCCTCAGGATGACCGCTGATTTTTTCGAAAAAATTAAGGTTGATGTCTGACTGCGTACGAAGAAATAACTGGCTGGTACATCACGGCATATCAGGAGAGAGAGGGGGGGGCCCTCATAGAATATGCCTCTAGCACTTAGACAACAGCGGCTAAAATAAGCACATGACAACTAGACTGAGTTAAAAACTCTTTCCACGCGCAATTGCTTTCTCAGCTGTACGCAGTCAAATTAAGGGAGGCAAAAAGAACTAGGGGTTATGTTTTTTAAATCACAATAACAAGGTTAAAAAATAAACATATCTGTATCTTATTATACATCAATTTGAAGGCAAATGGACAATCTATTAGATAAAGAAAGTTGCACAGCAATACATAAAGCACTTTAGAAGAAACAGTAGAAAATATAACAGACAATGAAAAGAAATACATAAATATTCAGTGACTGCCTTACTCATCATTACCTCAGCATCTGCAATGTCCATCCATTTTTTGCTTCTAATAATTAGTTCACACTCCAATTAGTGAAGTCCAGGCCAAATTTGAAGGTAATACATCCAACAGAAGTGAAGATATGACACATTTACTAAAGATGATGTCGATGTAAAAACTATATGCACTGCACACTGTGACTGCTAACATGCAGTAAATGGTGTTAGGCTTTATGGAAGGCCTCAAAACAATCCTTGGGGTGTAAGTGAGGCTGATTTGTACATCCCAAGCAGATGAAATGTGTACGTTTGCGTTCTGTGGGAGTGGCACAGATGACACAATTTCTTCTCTTTTCGAATACGAGATGATGTGTCTCTTGTCTTGGAGGGGTTTGCAGCTGGTTGTCTGTCGGGCTTTCTTGGAGCATCACCTGTATCAGGAACTGTCGAAGCAGCACAATATGTTAGTTGAGTCACAAGTTCTCGTTTGAACTTCTTCAGGCACAATCGCTTAGAGCCAGCTTAGAGTGTCAAAGTGTGAAGAATGAAGGCGTTGACTTGACTTCAAGTAGTCAATAAAACATCTTCTTCCACCATTCTATTGTTTTCCTTTCAAAGGTGCAATAATAGGTGACCTTCTGATTAAAATTATCGCACCCATTTATGCACATGTTGTACTTCTGAATCATTGATGGCTTGTCAACATCCTTGACCCATGTTGTCTCAACAATCGCATCTATGCTGACCATGAGGACTCTCCTTTGCCTTTTTGTTTCTCCATCCAACACACATCATGGTTTCATGCTGATTTTGAAACCAACGCATTGCACGGTACAGAAGATTGAGGGTCTTTAACTCCAGAGCAAAGCCAACACGATTGACATTGAGTGTGCTAGTATAATACTGACGACGCTCAAGAAACCATTGGCTATATTATGTTCTCAATCACTTGCACAAGGGATTGTTCCACGGGATTAGAAAGATGCGGAAGTGATCCCCTTATTCAAAAAGGGCAAAAAAGCAGATCCAGCAAACTATAGACCTGTGAGCTTAACGAGCATAGTCTGTAAATTGTTAGAGTCAATAATCAAAGAAAACATTGTAATGCATTTAGACAAATTTAATCTAATTAGAAATAGTCAGCATGGGTTTACCAGAGGGAGATCATGCTTAACAAATCTATTAGAATTCATGGAGGAGGTTACCAAAATGTTAGATAAAGGGGAGCCAGGGGATGTTATTTATCTGGATTTTGCAAAGGCATTTGATAGAGTACCTCATCAAAGATTATTTCGAAAGTTAAAATCACATGGAATAGGTGGGGAATTTGCCAAATGAATTGAAAATTGGTTAATGGGAAGAAGGCAAAGGGTGGGTATATATAAGGAGTACTCTGAGTGGTGTGAAGTGAAAAGTGGAGTGCCACAGGGCTCGGTTTTGGGACCAATTTTATTCTTGATATATATAAATGATTTGGACATAGGTATGGGATTCATTATTGCAAAATTTGCTGATGACACAAAACTATGCAGTAGTGTCTCATCTAAAGCAGAAGTGGATATATTGAGGTCGGATTTAGATAAAATTCGAGAATGGTCTCCTGGCAAATGGAGTTTAATGTAGATAAATGTACAGTCATGCACATGGGTAGATCCAATATGGAACATAATTACAGAATGGGAGAGAACAATATTAGAAAGATAGATAAAGAAAGGGACTTAGGGGTTATAATAGATCATACATGTAAGGTGAAGGAGCAAGTTCAGGTAGCAGTAAAAAAGGCAAATGCAAAGTTAGGGATGATAAAAAGAAATATTAAACATAGGAGCAAGGAAGTGATAGTCAAACTGTATAAAGCATTAGTTAGACCTAGATTGGAGTACTGTGTACAGGTGTGGAGTCCTTATCAGAGAGGGGATATAGACATGCTGGAGAGAATACAAAAAAGAGCGACAAAGCTGATAGGGGGATTCCAGAATTACAGTTATGAAGAACGATTTTAAAAAACTGGCTCACAGTGTCTGGAAGAGAGAAGAATTCGTGGTGACTTAATTCAGGTGTATAAGATGATCAAGGAATGGATAAGTTAGACTATAACACGTTTTTTAAAATACAACCACCAACAAGAACAAGAGGGCACAGCTACAAGTTGACTAAGGAGAGGTCAAGATTAGATATTAGGAAGTATTTTTTTAGCCAGAGAGCTGTGAATGCTTGGAATGCATTGCCAAGTGAGGTGGTTGAGGCTGGGACAGTTAATGCATTTAAGAATAGATTGGATGCATACAGCTTCTAGAGCAAGGTGATGTAAATGGTTGTATACAGACTCTGCAGTCTTATAAACCAGTGTAAAGACATTAAGTTAAGTTAAGTAATTGAGTGCTTGTCAGCACTGTTTGATCAAGAAGTCAAGTCCTTACTTATAGCTTCTATAAAATGCATATGCTCGGAAGAAAATTACTATCAACACTTCATCTCTTCGTCGCTCAGTGGATTGACATAACCCCCCATAAGCTTGATAAATTTCTTGCCTTAATTATCATGATCGGCATTGAATGATTGATAGACGGCCAGTGATTCCTGACTTCTGGTCTTTGGTGCCTGAATTGTACACACCATGGTACCACTCAATGTTTCCTCGTAACCATTTTCAGGATATATTCTATACAATAATGCACGCAGGCGACGAAAGTGCTGAAGGCAAAGATAAAATCGAGCCATTCATGAATCTACTCCTGAGAAAGTACCCAGCAGCATTCTACTCCTATCAAGATTTGAGTATAGATGAGATGGTGATAGGGTTCAAAGGCAGATGGAAGTTCAAGCAGTATAATGCTGCAAAACCACAGAAGTACCACATAAAAACGTTTGACCTTTGTGACTCGACAAAGGGATATGTGAACAACATACTTACTTATTTTGGTACTGAAACATCTTACAACCACGATGCAAACCCTACATCAAGTCATGCTGTCAAAGTTTTCAACCTATTGTTATCTAACGTTAGCTCAGGACACAAGATTTTTGCAGATCGCTTCTATACGACTCGTGTTCTAATTGATGTTGGTCTCTAATTTCAAACAGCAATTTTGGATGAATACCATCTTGACCTGGACATTTATCCACTTTCACCCCCTCCAATTTTTTTAAAACCATTTCCTCTGTAATACAGATTGATCCTAATCCTGCTGTATCCATGTCTCTTTAAAAAATATCTACAGGCTCTGGGATCTTGGAGCAGTCCTTTTTTGTGTACACTGTGCCAAAGTAGTGATTTAGTAGATTTGCTGCCTCCCTATTCTCACTTATATTTTTTCCTGTGCTGTCTATGAGAGGGCCTACTTTGTCCTTCGATCTCTGTTTATTTCTAACATAAGAGAAGAAGCTTTTACTATCAGTCTTAATCCTCTGAGCAAGTTTCTTTTCAAAGTCTATTTTTGCTGTTTTATTCACTTTCTGGGATATGTATTGCTTGTCCAAATATTTTTAATATGTTTCTTTTGATTACCTGCCTCAATATATATTTTTTCCAAGCTTTATTTTTAGTTCTTCTACATTTAACTACAATTCTAGTTATCCACTATTTACGCTTGGGACTGTTTACTGTTGACAGCACTGTAAGACCTGACTCAGGAGACACACCTGGTTCTTGCTTATGAATAAATTGGAAAGCATTTTTTGTGGAACCTTCTCTGACTTCATGCCAATTATCTCTTTCTACTTGGGCACTCCTGTTACTTCTAGATCTAGTTAGTTAAAAAGTAGTTGTAGAGTTCATATTTCTTCCTTTACCTTTTCCAGCTACAAGATTTATATTAGATCTCGAGCGTTTTTGGGGCCGAGGGCTCAGTAGTACCAAAATCATTTTGACGACTAGAACTAACTAGTCACAGGGTCTTGATGAATGGTCGTGATAGTCACCATCTACCAATTATTCACTGTTATGATCATCAATGTGATGTCATCATCTAAGTCTATTTTTCTACATCCAGTCATCCACTGATCCAGTATTACTTTTACTTTTAAGTATAAAGTATCAATATCATATATCGTCATATGTACAGTACTTGTACAGTAACAACTAACATACATAGATTCAGATTGTTCTATGATATCTATCAAAATCCTCGCTTGATCGGCTGTCACACAGGTGAGACGATGATTAGCTGAAGGAGCTGGTTCCATTCTTGTTTGTTTACGTTTAGCAGCAACAACAACAACAAAATCAGAAATACAGGTCAAATCAATAATAGAAAAGTCTACACTGTATCAAATCCACAGTCAAAACTGACGCTGTTTTTATAGTAAACCGGAAGAATAAAAATAAATACTGAAGGATGTAGTAGTAAAACTAGAAATTCGAACATTAATTAGCGAAACAACTCATATGGAGCAGAGTACGGCGAATCGGTTGCAAAAGAATGCGCTGCGACTCAGGGTGCGGCGAATGGCATAGAATGAGTTAAAATATGGGTCTCAGAATTACCGAGAAGCATTTCTATTAGAGAGCTAGGAAAAACAGAATAATATTAAGCACCTTGAATTACAATACAATTCAATACACATCCGTTACTCGGTTTGAAAAACTTAAGGGGCTACTTGATCACCCTCAACATCAGAAGCTCCAAGACAGAACACAAAACAGACTACTAAGGAAAAGCCTCAACCATCTGGCCAGAGAAATCCACAGAAAACACGCAGACATCCATGCAGCTGAAATAGAAAAGTGCTAAGCATTTATTCCAAAACCATGGATTCGAAGCTAGGACAGCTCCAAAATAATATTGGAGGTTCCATGGATAACGAAGAAAAGTGAGCAGTCAGCAACATAACAAAAAATCCGCGTTCTGCAGGACGCAGACTCAAAGCCCACCTCCACAAAATTGGTCTCAGAGACCCCGACACGTGCGATTGTGGAGTACCCAACCAATTAACCAGAACATATCCTTTAGGACTGCCTTTCTTATACATATATTTCAGCTTAGCGACATTTAGCCTCCTCTGTGGTTTCTTTCCCTGAGGGCGCATTTTGGGCTGGATCTTGAAGTTTAGCTTGGCAATGACAAGTCGATGGTCGGTCCAACATTCTCCACCACACATGCTCTTCGTTACCATAGCATCCGCGCGATCCCTACGTCTGATGATAATGAAGTAAATGAAGTGCCAGTGGCGGGACCTTGGGTGCATCCATGTGGTTCTATTTCGGACCGGAAGTCGGAAAGCTGTGTTTGTAATGAGTAGTTCATTTGCGGCACATGTCCTCAGAAGGAGCAGTCCGTTACTATTGCATTTTCCGATACCATGTCTGCCAATGGCCCCCTCCCATGCTGTATAGTATGTGCCAACCCTACCGAGGATGACCAATTTGTCAGATTTGGGGACTGCAGCGTTGCGCGCCTCAATGTCCTCATAAAACTTATCTGTTGTTTCCTGAGGATTTGTCATTGTGGGTGCGTATGCACTGATAAGTGTGACATGGCGCCCTCCTATTAGGGGGAGACGCAGTGTAATCAGGCGGTCATTAATTCCCCTGGGCATGCTTGTGAGCTTGTCGACCGTATTGGTCTTGATGGCAAAGCAAAGATTTTCTTTGATGATTTTCGAGTTGATTGTTTACTTGTGAGTTCCGATGCCTCCTCGATTATGTGTAGTTTCAGCACACGCAGCAGATGTATATCTGAGTTAGAAGGGACGTAGTGTGCTGATCGAAGCGCGATGAGCTCCTTTCTGAAGTACCGTCTATTTGACCGGGTAGACTTCCAGGCAGCTTCCAGGAAGAGCTTGAGGGCAGACTATCTGAGCTTCGTTTTGAAAAGAAAATAAAATAAGGCTAGGCTGCAGCGGTTCTGTGGATGTGTATAATGGGAAAAAACATGAAAAAAAAACTAGTAAAAGTTGATAAAGGTTGAGCTTAATCAAAATTTAAAAATGGGTATGGTCAGATACCGCACCGAGACGAGAACACAAACAAAACCTACGTTACGACCAATAGGCCTTCATCAGGGACAAAAACACTGAACTAACAAATCAGTTTCTATCGAGTACTTGGCACGACCGGTCGCTTAGACAGAAAGCGTCTCCCACCTGAAACATATGAGTTGACCATTTTTTCTTATATGTTGATTTGTGCGGTGTGGTGCGGTATCTGACCATACCCATTTTTAAATTTTGATTAAGCTCAACCTTAATCAACTTTTACTAGTTTTTTTTTCATGTTTTTTCCCATTTTGAAAAGAAAGAACGACATCGAACAGAAATAGGCATTACTGAGAAACACTCTACAATACAGCAGTTAAAACACATTGGCCCACTCACGCGCAAGCATAAGAACTGGTTTGATGAGAACGATCTGGAAATAAAGGGCCTTCTCGGTGCAAAACATGAAGCACACATAGAATACCAAAGAGATACACGATCTCCGGCAGCAAAAGCGGCCTTCAATACTGCTCGCAAAGCTGTCCAGACCAGGCTTAGAGAAATGCAAGACTCCTTGCTCAGCAAAAGAGTTGATGAAATCGAGATGTTCGCCGAGCGTCATGACACCAAACGGTTTTACGAGACACTAAAAGTTCTCTACGGCCCACAGCCCTCTAGTAACACTCCAGTTCGCAGTGCGGATGGCGCACTGCTAACAGATAAGGTTCAGATCTTAGACAGATGGGCAAACCACTTCTGCAAAATACTAAACCATCCATCGTTCATAAATGAGGAGGCCATCTGGCGAATGCCGCAGGTGGAACTGAACCTGGCGTTGGATGAAGTCATCACTGAGGAGGAATTCGATAGGACAATCAGTTCACTATCTATAGGAAAAGCTCCAGGAGCAGATGCAATACCAGCAGAGGTATACAAGACAGGCATCCCTCACCAGAAGGATCACTGAACTTTTCTGCCACATGTGGGCTGAAGGAAAAATTCCACAGGAGATAAAGGACGCCTCAATCGTTCACCTGTACAAGAGAAAAGGCAACCGTCAGGAATGCCACAATCATCGTGGAAAATAGCTACTCTCCGTACCAGGCAAGATCCTAGCTCGCTTACTGCTAAACAGGTTCAACAAACACCTTGAACAAAGCCATCACCTCCCAGAAAGCCAATGGGGATTCACAGCCGGAAGAGGAACAGTGGACATGCTTTTTGTCACTCGCCAAGTACAAGAGAAGTGTCGGGAACAAAATCAGGCCTTGTACACCACATTGATTTGATACAGTAAACAGAGGAGGGCTGTGGATGATAATGTCCAAGTTTGGCTGCTCCAACAAGTTCATAACTATGATGAAACAGCTTCCCGAAGGCATGTGTGCTCGTGTACTGGACAGCGGAGCAATCTCTAAAACGTTTCTAGTATCAAACGGAGTAAAACAAGGATGTGTACTCGCCCCGACTTTGTTCATCATGATGTTAGCGGCCACAATGACAGACGCCTTCAGATCACTAGAGCTTGGAATACCCATAAAGTACCGCACAGATGGCAAGTTACTCAATCACATAAGAATGAAGGTCAAAACCAATGTGGCTGGCGACATAATCAGGGAACTTGTATTTGCTGACGACTGCGCTCTAATGAGCAAACTCAGAACTGAACATGCAGGTTGGAATGGACCGGTTCGCTGCCGCAAGCGAAAATTTTGACCTGACCATAAATGCCAAGAAAACAGGTCATGTATCAATCAGCGCCAAGCATGCCGTACACAAAACCAGAGACTAGTCAGCGGGCAGACGTCGAATGTCGTAGACAAATTCACATATCTGGGCATCACGCTGTCGAGATCTGTCAGGTGGCAAGCAGAATAGCAAAGGCCAGCACAGCCTTTGGTAGAATGCGTTCTATGGTGTGAGCACGTCGGAGCTTCATCGTCAAGACCAAACTCAAAGTCTACCATGCAACCATCATTCCAACCCTACTATACGCTTGCGAAAGCTGGACTGTATACTCTAGACATGAAAGAAGGTTAAACCACTTCCACACAGGTTGCCTGAGTCGAATATTGCCCATCGGATGGCAAGATCGTGTCACTAACATCGAGGTTCTCTCGAGGACTAACATGTCCAGCATCCATGCACTGTTAGAAAAAGCACGACTAAGATGGGCTCGTCCGTATGTCAGACGAGCGTCTCCCAAAGAAGCTTCTCTACGGCGAGCTGAGAGAGGGATGACGCAAGAGAGGATGTCCAAAGAAAAGTTTTAAAGGCGGTCTGAATGACTCATTGAAAAGTTGATAGATAGACATCGACACCTGGGAATGTCTTGCGCAAAACAGATCTGACTGGAGAAGCGCTGTCAAAGTGGGTGTAGCTACCGGCGAAGACGACCGTGTTGTGATAGCCCAGAGCAGACGCGAGACCCGGAAATCCCGAACAGCAGGAACACCATCACATTCTACAAACCTCGTGTGCCCGATATGTAGCAGATGTTTTCGTGCCAGCATTGGCCTGTTCAGCCACATGCGCACCCACACCCAACAGGGAAATTTGTGACAAGGATGATGTCGGCGGTCCGCATCGACAACGATGGACAGCTATTATTACTTACAGACCAAAGAGAGGCAGTCTGGTCAGGAGGAGCGACCATGCTAGACAAACTGTGCGAAGACCTGAAACGCACAGTCTCCTTCCTGGACCTTACCGGACTAGAAGCATAGCATCAGTTGATAGAAGACGTTTTTATTACTACTACTACTACTATTACTACTACTACTATTACTACTACTACTGCTGCTAGTACTACTGCTACTACTAGCTTTAGTTAGACCTAGATTGGAGTACTGTGTACAGGTGTGGAGTCCTTATCATAGAGGGGTTATAAACATGCTGGACAGAATACAAAAAAGAGCGACGAAGATGATAGTGGGATTCCAGAATTACAGTTATGAGGAAAGACTCAGAAAAACCGGCCTACAGTGTGTAGAAGTGAGAAGAATTCGTGGTGACTTAATACAGGTTTATAAGATGATCAGAGGAATGGATAAATTAGACTTAAACAAGATTTTTTAAAAATACAGCCACACACAATAACAAGAGGGCATAGCTACAAGCTGACTAAAGAGAGGTCCAGATTAGATATTAGGAAATAATTTTTTAGTCAGAGAGTGGTGTCTGCTTGGAATGCATTGCCAGGGAAGGTAGTGGAGGCAGGGGCAGTTAATGCATTTAAGAATAAACTGGATGCGCATAGTTTTTAGAGCAAAGTGATGTAAATGTAAATGGTTGTATACAGACTCCGCAGGGTCTTCTAAACCAGTATAAAGACGTTAAGTTAAGAGTTAAGTTACTACTGCTGCTGCTGCTGCTACTACTACTATTACTGCTACTACTATTACTGCTGCTACTACTACTGCTGCTGCTGCAGCTACTACTACTACTACTGCTATTACTATTACTACTACTACTACGCGGGGTCGCTGTGATCGAGAGGTATAGTCTCTCAAAGCGATGAACGGAAACGGCGTGCGAGCCCCGGAGGTATCAAACGACCCCTGTTCTCAAAAGGAGTTGGGACCAGAGTGTCTGCATCCTGAATTACTTCCGGTCGTCATGATTTGTTTCTTGCCACTGACCAGGCAGCTTCTTTCTCACTATAATCCAAATCAAGTTACATCATCAAGACAAACACGTCTGATGGTGTCGCTTGCGATGGTCAACTAGCTAATACTACAAATAGCACCCATAAAAATCAAATTTGGACAAGGTGCTCATAAAAAAGTATATTTTCATAGCTATTCGTTGGATTGCAACCATAATACAGTGGTTAAACATGTATAGCATGTACAAATAACTAAAAGTTGTATAACGTGGCATTGTATGTTGAAATGGATACGGTGGCCATGTTTGAATATTAAACATGTTTTTTTTTTTATGAATTGACATATATTTTGATAAAAGTGTCAAATTTTCATATGGTGCACTTCAGTGCATGTCAATACTTTAAACCTAAACCTTTTTGTGATATATCGAATGGATTATGAGTTATATACATTTTAAATATCCATAACATTGGTTTTTTTTTAATTTTGAGAAATTATCAGCAATTTTAAATGTAAATCAACATTTGGAAAAGATTGACAAAATTTAGCAAGTGATTAAGCTGTATTGTCCTTTTGGGTATCTGTTGGTCAAATATTGAAGCATAATTGAAGCCGGCTTTACTTTGTTTCTGGGAAAGATGGGAAGTCGAAGACCGGTGTCAGTCGGGAATTGGCTTTGCTATCAAGTCAAGCTTAGTTAGTGGTCTCCCCAGTGCTCCAAAGGGGATTAAGGACCGTCTAATGGTGCTGAGGATGACCTTGACTGGAAACAAACAAGCCTCCAGCATCAGTGCATATGCCCCAACTATGAGTAACTCGGGAGACGCCAAAGAAAAGTTCTACCATGATTTGGAGACACTAATCGACGCTGAACCAAAGAAAAATAAGTTGATCCTTCTCGGTGACTTCAATTCTTGAATGAGTGCTGACTTTGTTTCATGGGACGGGGTGATTGGCATAAATGACATTAGTAGCTGCAATAGTAACGGCAAGCAGAAACTCTTGAAGACATGTGCAGCAAACGAGCTTCCGATTACCAATAAAGTATTTCGTTAACCTAACCGCAATACAACTACTAGGATGCACCCAAGGTCAAGGCATTGGCACCTGATTGGATATGTCATTGTTCGCAAACGGGATCGCCAGGATGTATATGTGACAAAGTCTATGTGTGGAGCAGACGGGATCGCCAGGATGTGCGTGTGACAAAGTCTATGTGTGGAGCAGACGGGATCGCCAGGATGTATATGTGACAAAGTCTATGTGTGGAGCAGACGGGATCGCCAGGATGTACGTGTGACAAAGTCTATGTGTGGAGCAGACGGGATCGCCAGAATGTACGTGTGACAAAGTCTATGTGTGGAGCAGACGGGATCGCCAGGATGTATATGTGACAAAGTCTATGTGTGGAGCAGACGGGATCGCCAGGATGTACGTGTGACAAAGTCTATGTGTGGAGCAGACGGGATCGCCAGGATGTAAGTGTGACAAAGTCTATGTGTGGAGCAGAATGCTGGACGGACCACAACCTGGTGATTTCTAAAATGAACCTTCGTATCCAATCTCCTAGGCGACCACAAAATACAATAACCTCAAAGCGTCTCAACATCTCTGGTCTCAGAGATAACTGTGCACTACAATCATTTTCTCAAACTCTGGCAGATGAGCTAAATAATATGGACACTGCTATGACTGGCATATAATCCAGTTGGGCGACCTTTATAAAAACCGTTCACTCCACTACGGTTGATGCTCTCGGTACATCTAAATGCAACCATCAAGTTTAGTTTGATGAGAACTGTTAATTGATCAAGCCCCTGCTAGACAGGAAGCACCGATCCCACTGTGCACATACTAACGATCCTCAATCTGTGACGAAAAATAATGACTTCACAAGAGCCGAGCGACTGTACAGCGACAGTTCCGTGATATGCAAGACACGTGGCTCAGTCAGAAGGCTGATGAGATTCAGACTTTTACTGACAGGCATGATATGAGAAATTTCTGCAGTGCTCTGCAGACTGTCTACAGTCCATATAGATCAGATCTGGCACCGCTCCTAAGTGAAGATGGTAATTATGTAATCAGTGAGAATGATAAACTACTTGTAAGATGGGCCGAACATTTGGTAAGGTCCTTAATAGAACCTCTTCTGTTAACAGGCAATTGCTCATCTACCGCAAATAGAAATGAATGAGAGCATGGGTGATCCTCCGACCGCGCAGGACTAGGTCCACAATTAGCAACCTCGCAAACAACAAAACTCCGGGAGCTGACGCCATCCCAGCAGAGATCTATTAATCTGTCGGCCAAAAAAAAATGGTCGAGAAGCTTCCTCAGGTGTTTTGCGAAATGTGGAAGAAAAAGAGCATCCCGCGGGAATTCAAAGACGCTTCCATTGTTCCAGTGTTTGCAAAAATTCTTCTCCGCAGACTAAATTGTTATCGGGAGCAGGGTTTACTAATCGAGACTCGTGTGGCTTTAAGAAAAACCGTGGGAACATCGATATGATCTTTGCTGCAATGCAGATCCAAGAAAAGTGGCAAGAACAGAATGTTTGTATACGACGTTTGGGGACCTCACTAAGGTATTTAATAATGTAAATCGTAACGGTCTGTTGAGAGTTTGGGGACCTCACTAAGGTATTTAATAATGTAAATCGTGCTGGTCTGTTGAGAGTTTGGGGACCTCACTAAGGTATTTAATAATGTAAATCGTGCTGGTCTGTTGAGAGTTTGGGGACCTCACTAAGGTATTTAATAATGTAAATCGTAACGGTCTGTTGAGAGTTTGGGGACCTCACTAAGGTATTTAATAATGTAAATCGTGCTGGTCTGTTTAGAGTTTGGGGACCTCACTAAGGTATTTAATAATGTAAATCGTGCTGGTCTGTTGAGAGTTATGGCCAAATTTAGGTGCCTGGCAACATTCGTTGCAATGGTGCGACAATTTTATTATGGCATGCGTGCACAAGTTATTGACCAGGGAAAGTACTCTGCCCTCATTAGTGTTACTAACAATGGGTAGAAGGGATCTGTGCTGCCCCCGGTTCTTTTCAGTATGATGTTTTCTGACATGCTGTGGAATGCCTACAGCGATTGCGACGTCGGAGTTGGGCTTCATTACAGCACTGACGGCGGGATATTTAATCTGAGACGGTTAAAGACCAAAACCAAAATCCACAAGGTAACCATTCATGGTTTTCTTTATACGGATGAATGTGGCTTACATTCCCATACGGAGGTTGACATGCAGGAATGTGTGGATCGGTTTGCCACATCTTGTGAAAACAAGCTTCACGTACACTGCCTGTGGAAACTACTGAGGATTAGATGGCAGGTCATAATGCTAAATACAGATGTGTTACGTGATCGGGCATGTCTAGTATACACACCACGATATATGCAGCACAGCTGAGAAGGGCTGGCCATGTGGTACGCTTGTCGGATCACCGTCTACCAAAAGAGCTGCTCTATGGTGAACTCTAAAATGACAAGAGAGTAAACGGTTGGCAGCGGCAAAGGTACAATGACACAGTAAAGAAATCACTGATACAGTGCGGTATTAACCATGATGACTGGGAAAAAATCGCCACCAGTCGCACAGATTAGTGCAGCACTATTACTGAGCGTATTCAGATACATGAGGCAATAATAATAGATGAGACCATCCAAAGACGATGGCTCTGCAAGTCAACTCACATCAACCCTTCTTCAATCCAGGTGGATGGAGATGTCATATTTCCCTGTAAAAAGTGGAACAGACAATTCAAGGCTCATATTTGCTTATTTAATCATCATCGAACTAATGTGAACAGTGAATGTTGACAGTGGTCCTCATCGATTACGATTGACGAAAAACAACACTGCATCATAAAGAACAAATAAAAATGCTATTTTATTTTTAGTAGCTGAAAAAAACCACAACATACTAGCATTTTAAGGTTTTAATATGTTGCAAATTAACTTATCGGGTCCTTTCTTCTTCTTTTATCTTATCCTGTTTATACCTTCCTGCGCCAGGTTATGAAGAGATCTCTAAAACGAACCCGAATGTTTGCCTCATGCACAGTGGGTTTCAGATATTTTCGTAAGCTTTTTTGTGGTCAGTCTTTGGCCTTGAATCCGTTGTATCTAAATGACATTGCTTGTTATCAGGTTTGTGATGTGGTAGTCTTGTTACGTGGCCAAACCATTTTAGTTGCTGTCTTTTGATGTAGTCAAATACTGATGTCATCGTTTCTGATCATGTCTCTCCTTGTTACACCCAAAATATTTCGCAGTTATTTAATTTCTGCTGTTACGATGTATCATTTTTCATTTGATGTTAGTGTCCAGTTTTGACATTGATAGCATAGTGTCCGGACGAAAATTGTGTTGTATAAAGCTCCTTCCGTAGTTATTGTCGCGTGCTTGCAATTAAGTATTGGAGTTAATTGTCCTACGATCTGATTTCCACGTGCATTATAAACCATGGCCTTGATTTTAATTGTGAGTTCCTGGTTTTCCCAAATACGCGTTGTTAGACGAACAAATGTAGCATCAGCTTTGTCAATGCGACTGTTTATGTCTGGGTCTGGAGAGAACATGTCGTTTATGAGGGACCTCAGGTATGTGAACTGGTGCACAGTTGCCAACTCATGATTATCGACGTTAAGAGTTGAGATGGAATCTAATTTCTGTCCCAGCACATTTGTTTTGATGAAACTTATTGTGAGACTAAATTCGTTGCACACCTGGGAGAAGTGATCTATCAAACTGTTCACCGTGGGTGGCAATCGTAGTATCATCAGCTAAAAACAAGTCACTGACGGTGACCTTCCTTAAATTCTTTTAGTTCTTGAGCCATGCAAAGTTAAACAAAGTGTGAAGACAAGACTCCTTCGTTTGCATTACCAAATGCATTCTTCATTAGCAGAACAAAGAAGACCACAAACAGTGCCGGGCCCAGAACGCTGTCTTGGTTTGTGAAATGCTAACATCAAAATGGACTTCCTTTAATGGCCCCATATAACGATCTTCTTCTTCTTCTTAGTCTTCTTCTGTCTTGAGGCATTTTGACTAGATCTGTAGTCCGGTCGTTAGGACGAAGTCCACAGTCCTTTTCAGGTCCGGATGACAGCCCCATAGCTCCTGTATCAGCTCGGCTCCCTATACGTTACAGCGAGTTGTACAGCAAGCAGTTTTTCCTTAGATGTGTCAGCAATCTCGTGTTGACCATTCTATCCACAACCGTGCCAGATGATATTATTATTCGTTTTAGTTTTGCGTGGGCAACGTATTTAAGAGAAGATTTTGAGGAGTACATCTATGGCCTTCTTTATCTATGGTACATCGCTGCTAAACAAATCAAAAGCCTTTTTACCCACTAAAATGATGTCGAACTTTATCATCATGGGTCTTGTCTTGTCTTATCCACTTGCGCAGTTGAGGCAGCTTGGGGAGTCGTAGTTTTCTGTCCAAGGCCAGGCGCGTCGGGGAAGTAGTCGTCATCCCATGACGATTTAGAATATCGGCAACATTTTCTATCCATCTAGTTCTTGATCTGCCACGGTTGCAAAAACCCGAACGTCGTGCGCTATAGGCGCACAGGGGTAGTTGGTCAGGATGCATTATCATTAGGTGGGCGAACCAATTGATTCTCTCCTCATCAATATATTCAGTGCAGGACCTTGCTTCAACTATTCTTCTCACATCTTCATTGCGCATTCTGTCTCTCCTAGTTACGTTGATTGTTTTCCGGGGGCATCTCATCTCACATGTTATGATCTTTCTCTCCAGAATTTTTGTTAAAGTCCATTTTTGGCGCTGGTAGCAGAGAGTTGGCATGAATATACTGTTGATTAGCATTCTTTTTGTGGACATGTTTATGTCAGGGTGTTTCAATAATTGCGACAGCTGGTATGCAATCGCATTTGCTTTTCGGCACCTGATCTAAATTTCTCTATTTGTTTAAACCTCCAGCATGTGTGAAAACACAGACCAAGTACTTGAATTCCTGCACTTGTTTGATCTTGGTCGCGTTTACCATAATCTTCATGTTTTCAGGCGATTTGCTTATCTGCATAGTTTCTGTTTTGGATGTGTTAACTCTCATACTGTATATTTCACATATAGAGTTGAACGCAGTCAGATGTTGCTGCAGATCATCTTCACTTTCGTACAGTACTAGCAGACATTGATCATCTGCAAAAAGGAATTAATTTAAGTTTAACCGATCAGCCTCTGTCCTGTCTTCCCTTGCATTTCTTGGCTGATGCTCCAATTTGGCCTCCAGCATTATTCTGTCCATATATGTGCAGAAAAGTAGTGGCGACAACACACATCCAGTTATTTTCTCCATCGTTTCGGTAAGACCATCTGTTTTTCTTTCTATACTTTGACACCCTTGGTGCATCAATGGGTCAAATGCCTTAAAAGTAGAAGTAGATTGAAAACGAGATAAATAATCTTATTGTATAAACAATAATCGAGCAGACCAGTTGTCTGTGTCTTGAAAACAGCCAACTATATATATATATATATATTAATTGATGATAACTTAATTAGTAAGGATGCCATTCAATTAAGCTAGCTTTGATTAATGAGTCTATGTTTGTAAAAAGTAAATGTTTCGTGATGAAAATTGATAATTTACCATTTTGAATATGGCGGTACTCAGAAAATTATAACCTTCGTTCGAATACCATTCGATAACAGGTTTCACCTTAATCTCGGATCAATCGTCCTAAAATGCCAGTCAGATACATAGGACGAGATTCTTTGCAAAAGGCAAAGTCACTGTTTGAAAGCTGTCGTCAGCTTCGAGACTTCGGAGTTGGTCGAATTGTGTATCAGAAGCATGTGTCTGAAAAATGGCCTACACAAAAATCGTATTACAGGTTAACTAAAGTGATTATTGATATGACAAATACGGTAAGTAAGAATGTTAGTAAGTCAAGTGCTGGCGATTTATGTAGAACATATTAAGACAAACAAAATTATTTAGTACACATGAAGTTGTGTAGAACCGTTACCATGTCATTGGCCTTAATGGGAAAGTAACTAGATATTATTATTAAACACTAAACAGCTACTGAGCTAGGCCTCCTATTCCTAATAAATATTATATTATTAATAATTTTATTTTATTTAGGCTAGATTATAATAAATAATACTATTATTAGTATTATACTGGTAATAGTAATACTCTTAGTAATAGTAAAGAATACCTACTAATAATATAGTTAAAGTATAGTAACTCAGTGATCATGTCATACACTCAGTGAGTACACAATAACACATTGACATAGTGATAGTCACACTAGTCACAGTGTTCATTGAAATCACTGTACTAAGTCAAAGTGTGACATAGTTATTTATTGACACACTGACAGTCAAATTGTGCATAGTATAGTAGTGACATGCTATCTCACATGACATATGCCACAGATACTCATCATACTGATTCAAAGTGATTTTCTGTGGTATAGAAACTATACTATATAATAATAATAATGAGCCCCCCCACTGCCCCATATTTGCATGCTGCAATTTAGTACACAGTCTATACATGGCTTGCCTAGTTATAAATAAGGATGAAGTTGCTCTGATGGCATAAGAGTTAAGATTAATAAGATCGTTGTTGCCGCGTGGGGCAAGACAAAATTGACAATTTCCAGTATCATGAGTCTCCAAATCATGAAGGTTAGATGCAGTAACTTCAAACTCAGAGTCTAGAGTTCCAGCTCAATTGTTGGTTACATATATGAGGTTATGGTGACTAGCTCTCAAGTCTTGTTTACTCTGTTGCAGAATTTTGAGTGGCCTGACATACTGATACTGTCTTGTAAAGTACCAATAGTTAGAACTATAGAGATGGATGGGAAGGAGGACTAGCGTCTGGTCAGGCGAAACATGCTGATCAGACATGTTAGTCAGGGTCAGGCAAAATATACTGGCCAAGACCCTCACCTTGGCTTTCCTGTAGCCCTTCCTGGAAACGGGCTGTTTTCATGGCATCCTGGCTAATGAGGTGAGTGATTGACGTGATCCCCATAGTAGTGAGCGACATGCGGATGAAGCCAAGCATAGCACAACAGCCTGGAGTACCCCGGTCTATCTTTATCAGCATGTTCGAGATACGAGGAAAGCTACGACAATCTGCCACTTAACATCCTTTTCAGGCCACACAAAAGAGTAATCCTACTTATTGTGGACAATCAACAACAACAATAGATACGGTTGACATATTGTAATCAGTAAATGGATACATAGATTGCACGAGTTTTACAAAAGTGGATAATTGTGGATCAGGGGGAGCTGCCTAGGAGGATGAAGCAGGAGTGCATCATGCAACAACTACAGCAAGCTACAATAATAATCAGTATCCATCAATGGTGCCGTAAGATTTTGAATTATTTTGCTCTGTCATGGTATCTTAAGTAATACTGTAGGTCATACATTTTTCTGTATTATATTATTATTAAGTTATTATGTTTTATATTTCAATTCATAACGGGGATGGCGTGGGCTAGTAGTTTAGTGACATGGTTCACAAGCCTAAGGTGCTGGGTTCGATCCCCATCACAGCATCGGCCTTTATCCCGGGGAAACAAACCCTTAGGAAGAAGCAGACCATTACATAAAATGCATGCCAAAGTCGGATGCACTGGGCCGACAGGCGCAAAATAAAAATCGCTTTGCAATGAACACCCACCTTGGAAAATAGATAAATAAGGTGAACGCAAAAAAAAAAAATTCATAATGATATACACATATAATTAGAAAGAAAGTTTTAAAATGTTGTATGTGCTGCTATCAATTTTGTTATAATTTCTGTTTGAAACTTGTCCAGAAAGAGCGTTAACAGATAAATAAATGATAAAATGTAGACATTGGTATATGTATGTAGAATTAATTCAAATTATAGACATTGATGTATGTAGAATTAATTAAAATATAATAATCACTGAACAAATCCTGATTTCACGCCAACGGCATGCCGGACGCCTTACTTTCCCAGATTTTTGTGGTACCCAATTTTTTAGACTGGCTGGATCCCGGGGGTCCTTTTGTGATTGAGAAAAATTCTGCACAATCTGAGGTTCAAACCAAGATTGCTCCGAAGCAAGTGCACTAACCACTGTGCTACCTCAGCTCCCAATCACTGTATGCTTTACAACATTTTCTTTTTTTTTAAATTTGTGATCCAAATATGGCTACAGAAAATAGTTGAATTTATTTTAGTCAAGGTTGCCATTCTGACTAATTTCATTGATAATTATGACAACTAAAGATAATTGCCAATAATTATGGCTAATTTTAGTTAATTCAAAGGTTTAATAAAAATAATATATGAATATTTTGAGTGCTGATCAATCCTAAAACACGTACATAGATTGCCATTATTTTATTGACATAAGTACTTTTGGTAATGAGTCTTAAGGAAAATTGGTAGGAATGCTGCAGAATAAGATTTATAACTTGAGGGTACTGTTATTCATTGAAAAGCACTGCCCTTTGCCATATGTTGCAATAATGCTGTAATAAAATGCTTGATATCCAAGACAATCCTGATCCACAAAACAGGTGACATAGAAATTCTTGTGAACTACCATCCAATCTGCTTGCTATAAACTATTTATAAACTGCTCACGAAAGTCATTACCTGCAGATTAGAAATGCAACTCAACGAGCACCAACCACGAGAACAGGAAGGGATACTCAACCAATGACCACCTCCACACAATCAACCAGTTGATGGACAGAGTGTGGGAAGTCACTATACCCCTATGCATTGTTTTTGTTGACAGCGTGGAAATAATTGCAATGGTAAATGCCTTAATGAACCAAGGTATAGACAAAAAGTACTCCCAGCTTATAGAGAAGATAGCGAGGGCTGCTCAACTGCGATCACTCTTTTACATAAACCACTTCCCATACCTGTACACCAAGGAGTATGACAAGTAGATACCAGCTCCCCAAAACTGTTCACAGCTGCCCTTGAAATGTTTAGATCTTTAAACAAGCAGGATCAAGGTATCAACATAGAGGATGAGATGCTCTCACACCTACGTTGCAGACAACATTGCGATCGTCAGCCACAGCATTGCATAAGCCAAACAAAGCCTAAACAAGCTGAATAAAGCAGGCTAGGCGGTTGGCCTGAACATGCATAGAAAGAAGACTCAATTTCTGCTTAACACTTTCTGCCCTATGGAGGAACTACAATTGGAAGACAATCGAAAATGTCAATGCATATGTCTACCTAGGTCAGAAAACCACAACATTGATAAGAAAATCTCACGCAGGAGAGCATATCCAAAACACCGACATCCGCGACCAAATATGGTCAATACGAAAGTACGGGATCAAGATGCTGAGCAGCGCATGAGCTACAGCAGTCAGCAACCCATAGCTGACTGCTAGCATCAAGACCAGCGAACCAGAGCTGCCAAGACCCTCTACACCTCCAATCGGCGATCCTGGTTAACAGGCTGCAGCAGAGCAGACTGGTTAAGGAGAAGGGATCGAAGAAGGAATGCTAACCCGGTACTAAAAAAAATGTATTTGACCGAAAGGTGCAAATATTGCAGTCAAACTGTAAACTACCACACAACCGCATTCCATTCTCTGAACTACATTCTACAACTTAGCCCTTTTTAGGGTTTGGTAGTGGGAGATTGAGATGAACGAAGCCAAGCCAATACAAAAGTACAGATGGGCCAGCATGTGGTTCACATGACTGTTGATAGATGGATGAGGAGGGTGTCTTTCTGGTGGCCATACAACTACAACCGTTCATGCAGCCACTTGCCGATGAAATGGAGAGATGACCTACAATACTCCTTTGAACCGTCTTGGTGCTCAAAGACGAAGAACAGGTACAGATTCATGCAGCTTTTGGCTACTTGACATCAGTCGACCTTGCCTAATTGAATACCAGGATTCAAGTAGTCATACTTCCCCACTGTAATTTAAGCTACATCATTAAGACAAACTATCTGATGATGTTGCTATTATCGCTTGCGATGGCAACTAACTTTAAAAAAACATATTTCAAATATTGAAAGGCGTGTATGCCCAAGTGGTGAAAGAATGTTGTCGAATTAATCAAGAAACATTCAAATCAGATTTTAAATTGCCATGTCAAATAACGAACTCATTACTGCTACACACGAAATCTCTGCTTGAAGAAAACACATTTCTCTGATATATTAGAAAACTTTCTGCATATTCAGAAAATAAATAACTAGAATGATATAGATGGAAAAAAAACACATAGGTCTTGAAAACTATAGTTAAAAAAACTGACCTATGAAAACAGATGAATTGTGTTCTTCATAGATGAACTTTTAGTGGTTGTAGCACTGAGAGCCAAAGTAATGAAGATCTTAATGAAATAAGTGCAATACTCTATAACTTCAATTTATTTATTTCAAACCGATGAACCGAAACGATTGGCAATCGAGCCCCGCAGGGTTCAAGGAACCGTTAGTGTCAAGGGAGGTGGGACCAGAGTACTGCATCCTGGGTTACCTCCAGTTGTCTCGACTTATGTCTTGCCACTGGTCCAAGGTAGCTTGAGATCAGAGAGTGAGTTTTATGACAAGCACAATTTCTTTCTCATTATAATCCAAATGCAACGCAAGTTACATCATTAAGACAAAATTGTCTGATGATGTTGCCATCTAACTTCTTAATCATCTCAAATGGCACGAAATGCAACTTCCCATTTTTGGGCCTCTTTACACATGAATATAAACAGGAGTGAACAAATGGGAATGTTTAAAATCAGTACAGACCATAATAAATTGCGGATACCATCTGTTCAACAAATCAGTAGAAAGAACTACAGGTGAGTGTAGTTGGGGTACTGACAGAAATACCATTGAGTGTCTTTTGCAAAAACATTCATGTGCCATGAGAAGTACATAAACCTCCACCACGAAGAAACCAATGACATGATGCTGGCCACTGTTTTCTTTGGATTTATTGAAAATGGTGCCTTGAAGCATGGTGAGAAGATGAAGCATAATAGTAATAATGTTCATGTAGGCGTCAAAGGCCCGTTGCGTCGAGCAACCACTACCATGTCCAACTGCTGAGGATTTAAGTGAGATGGCTACACTCATGACTCGCTCCGGTGTTTGTGTTGTTTTCTGATGTTTGCTGGTTTCTGTTCGGATTATAATTCATAACTCCTTCATCAGGTGGAAAAAGGACTTTATTCTGTGGAATTGATGTGCTTTTGATCGGTTATCCTGTTTGTTATGTCGCATTTCAATGCCTTGCTTAAACCGTGGGAAACCAGTCCAAGGTGGTGCTCAATGTTTCACTTAACTGCACCGAGAATTCAGTCCAGGTTATCACTGCTCAGGGGCCTTCCTGCTCGGCTGAAGCCGCCTTCCTCCTACCCCTCTCCGATACTTCTCCCAACCTCATATTCTCAGCACAGCAGGAGTCACACTGACCCGAAGGTGGACACAATCCAGAGGTCTCTGGGGCGGAACATGAAAAAACAGGGAGTCAGACACGGACACAGAAAGCCTGACACAAACATTGGTCTAACACATACTCCTCGCGTCCCTCGGCAGCGAAGTACTTGGGTCCACCTGGGGAGTCTGTAGGGATTTCGGTCGACACGCTACGCATGAAGCATAGAATGTTGTCAATTTGAGTTGCGAGTTCTGGTCTGTTGGATGTTTGCAATATTGCTTTGCTCATTATTTTATAGATTTATCTGTCTAGAGCTGATTAACACTCATTGTTGCTATTGTTTTAAAAAAAATAAAATATCTATCATGATTTGGATGCTTTCATTCACCATCATACGCCTTGGAAAATAGAATGTCTCCAGATGTTAATAACATCTACAGATTATTTTATCAATTGTTCACCTCTTATGAAGCAGAAGTAATGCTCCAGTGGATACCTGACCATGTCGGAGTCCCAGGAAATGAAGAAGGCTGATGTGCTGGCCAGAAGAGGGGCAATGCTACCACAGCCACTACCTAACAGTCACACTAAAACCTGCAAGCAAATACTTAAAAATAACTATAGACAGGAGTGGCTAGATCAGTGAGCCACATCTCAGATATGCAGAGTATATTTCAAAAACCAAGCAAAACCAGATCCCCAGGACCCAGCCAAGAAACTGAAACGAAGAGACCAGAGTTTGATCTTCAAGCTGAGAAAAGGCCATGCCTCTCTCAACAAACTTCTGAATAGATTAGACCCACTACGTTAACCAAACTGCAGATTCTGCCATGACCACGAGGAGTCAGTCGAGCACCTCCTGACTTTTTGCCCAAGTTTGGCCGATCTGAGGAATGTGCTGCTACCACCACACCCCAGCATACAGACCACACTCTACACATCACTACAACAATTGAGGACATGTGCTTTTGTTCGGGATGCATTGGGCTGTCAAGAGCTGCCAGTTCACAGCTAAAGGGATTATATATCATCATGTCATCATCATTCACTCATCTGGTTCCCCTTGAAACATAGGGTCGCAATGGTCGCTCTCCATCTATTGATATTCTGAGCACTCTTCTTGAGCTCTGCCCACAAGACTCCAGCTCCACTGGTCTCTTCTTTCACTGCTTTGTTTTTGACCTCTCTTTCCCCGTCTGTTCCAATCCATCGTCCATTTGGTAATGTTTCTGGATTTCTTTCTGAAGGTGTCTCCTATCCATCTCAAATTTTTCTCCTCCCCATCTCTTACTGTATTGCTGTTATGTTCATTGCTGAATAACAATTTGTTATTACCTCTGGCCATCTAACACGAAGTAAGTGATGAAGACATCTGTTGGTGAAGGTCTGAAGTCTGGATGTTTTATTCATAGCCACATGCTATGTTTTCTATTTTCTCTGTGACGAAGGGGTCAAGCTGTTCTCCTCATGTTCAGACAATCGGGGTTCAAATTCGAGCTGCGACGGTTGATTCATGATGTCAATTTTTCCTGAGATGTCTTGGTTCATCGCTGAAGCTACGGAGTTTGTGCTTTGCGATGCTCTTGGCAGGTGGGATATCCTGCTGAGAAAGACCAAGCCATGTGGAGAAACTCAAGGTGATTAAGTCGAGCCCTTGTCTTTAACCTTCAACCTCTATTAACAAATAATTTGTAATTTCTGCTGTTAAAAAATTAAAATATGGAATAAAAATCTAATCTTACAAATTATTTCCTTATTTTTCACAGGAATTTCGGAAGGGACAAGCCTGGGGCATGCAAGTTTTTAGAGGAAAGGAGAAAGGAGAAAACCAAATTTTGACAGGATACAAAAATGAATGGGTCCTGGTGCCAAAAGAGGAAGAGCAAGAGTTTGGTGTTATCACTGATGTGTTTGATATAGACAATACTGCAGTGCCAACTTTTGGGGACTGCCCACCGTTGTTAGAAATTGTCTTAAAGAGAGACATGAAAGCCAAAGGTGTAAATGTACCTGAGAAAATTAAAATTCCTTTTGTTCCGGATAAATTAGTAAATGAATTGGATTCTGAATGGGCATAACCTGTAGATGCATATGTTCTGTATTGATACTTGTTTGATACTGAGTGTCCTATTACATATGAGTTATCAATTATTTGTTGTTTGTTTGGTTCTTTTATTTGTTAAAATATGCTCTTGTGCCACCAACAACTATTACAGTATTGTGATGAGAGAGACATTTGAATTATGTAGCCGTGTAGTGACCAAATAGTTTTGATGCCTGCCTGCCGATTCCCCGGTAAGCCATATGTTGTTCTTTTGTTCGAGATGAAATAAACGTAGCCAGCAAACGCCATGGCGACAGCAGTGGCAAAGTGGCCTGTAGTCCTCAGCTTTTAAAACTCCTCAACTATCCCAGAAATGGGAAAAAAGTCGTGCAACGGCCATGTAATAATTTTCATTTTTAAACTCGTAAAGAAACATACAACAAAATACAACATCGAACACTAAACCACGTTGACACATGTTAATTAGTTACAAAGACTAGCATTGACTGCATCTTGTAGTATTTGTCCCTGTTTTACAATTGTTGCCACAATGGCCATAGTGAGGTGTGCATGGGATTGGATCAACTAGAGGAGTAAAACCAAAGAACTCATTGGTCTCTGTGAATTTTTTTTTTGTTATTCTTCTGGTAAAAGTTCCCCTGATCTCTGGGTAGCGAGATCGGACTCCCGTGTTCAGTGTCAAGCACGTTAAAAATCCCTTGGCAGTTAGGAATCGAAAAGAGTAGGCTTATTGACCGCTGCCTGGACAAAATTCTAGCTAAAAATCTACCCAAAATTATTTGTACCTTCCCTCAGGTGGTTTGTTATGAGCAGCATAAATGGCACCTAACTGGCCGAGGTTTACTTAACTTTAGTGTTTGAGTTTATTAAGATAGACTTGCACATCAGTTAAACCACCCTCCAAGAAACTGGTTGTATACAGACTTTGCAGAGTCTTCTAATCCAGTATAAAGACGTTAAATTAATAGAAGGTCAGGACAGTTGTAGTCAATGGGCAGACCTGAAGATTAGCATGTATTGAGAGAAATCAACTGTAGCTTTTTTCTGTTGCAAGAGGAACCTGAAGGATTAAGTCAAGTCAAGGGGGCAGAAAGAAAAGCATACTGTTTTGCTTTGCACTAGTTTTAGACAATCAATGCATAAGGATTTGTAGTACATTTCATAGTTACTTGTTCTTTTTCTGAATGAAACTGCAGTTAACAACCAATCATTGTGTGAGAGGGCAGAGCGTGTCCTGAATGTCATAAATTATACTAACCAATAACATATCATGCGGATCAATCATGCCCTTTTAATAATTTTCTGTAAGTTTTCTCTGTATCCTGTCATTATGCTATGTTTTGAGTTGAAGAACCGTTGATATCATATCAGTTTAAATATATAATAAACAGTAAATGCTGTAAAGATTCATTTCTTACACTTACTGATCTAATATATAAATAATTTTGTTGTTGAAAAATTATCCTTACAGTGTTTTTTTTCCTGATTTGCCAAGTTATTAAAGGATGCCCCAGCAGTCGCTGCACAGTGTGCAGGCTAGGTTCTGATTTCATCCCAACATAAAATAAACTAAACCTTTAACAGAGTTTAAACACCTGATTAGGAGACCAATATATTTACCTTTGTCACACCTACTAAAAAGACAACGGCATAAATCTTTTCAAATGTAGCCTTTTTTATGCCATCATATCTTATTTAATTTAATTAAGTTAGTTAGCCACTTTCATTTGTGCTGTTATTGTTTGTTTTCTACCCCTGACAAAGACCGATCTGTTTGGTACCCAGGATGAAAAGAATAGGTCCACTGTAACTTTCCAATCATGTCGTAAAAGGAGACTAAAGATGCTTGTGCATGTGGATAGCAACCTAAAATTGTTGTTACGATAACCATTTGCACAGAGTTACCCTGAGATGAGGGGAATTTTTACCAGAATGTTAAAAATTTTTAACAGAAAAAATCCCGGTCTCCAAACGTTCGACCTCCGGTGTCCGAGTTTTACCTCGAGACCACTGAGTCCCCCCCCAAGAAGAAACATTGATGTTTATTTGGTTGCAGGTTACAGTGGCTCGTTATGTATCTGAGGCGTATTTGAGGTGGTCCTAGGTCCCAGCTTCTGTGCAATGTGATACTTCACAGTAATCTTACCACTATGAGGATTACAGCATTAATCCCTACCTTGCTAGTCAGGGTCAGTATATTGTGACACAGCCTATTTTTAAGAGCATGAATGGGGACATGAAGTGGGGGCCATGATATTACTCTATACACCCACCTTGATCAGTATGTTTTGTCTGGCCCAGATGCTACTCTTCATTCCCACCTTGAGCAGTATGCTTCACATGACCCAGATGTTACTCTTCACTCCCACCTTGAGCAGTATGCTTCACCTGGCCCAAATGTTACTCTTCACTCCCACCTTGATCAGTATGCTTCACCTGGTCCAGATATTACTCTGCACTCCCACCTTTAGCAGTATGCTTCACCTGGCCCAGATGTTACTCTTCACTCCCACCTTGATCAGTATGCTTCACCTGGCCCAGATGTTACTCTTCACTCCCACCTTGAACAGTATGCTTCAACTGGCCCAGATGTTACTCTTCAATCCCACCTTTAGCAGTATGCTTCACCTGGCCCAGATGTTACTCTTCGCTCCCACCTTGATCAGTATCTGAATACATGTTTCCTGTAAAGGAGCCAGCTATAGAGGCGACCCAATGCTTCACATGCAATGAAATGAATGAACAAAGACGCTGGAATCATATCATCTGTGCACCTCTAGTAAACTATCTTGTAGCATCTTTTCCCAATTTGTTTAAAATTAAACA
The DNA here is from genome assembly GCA_036924085.1 of Ariolimax columbianus. Classification (NCBI taxonomy): domain Eukaryota; kingdom Metazoa; phylum Mollusca; class Gastropoda; order Stylommatophora; family Arionidae; genus Ariolimax; species Ariolimax columbianus. The sequence goes on from JAVGWX010000006.1 coordinate 26,287,897, forward strand.
AAAACAAATTGCTGATTGAAAAGATATTGTGTTCGTAGTATGAAACTTAATTTGATTGGTTGTTAATGAAACCCATTGTGGCCTTTGTCATTCATTCTGAAAAGGATGTTTTGTTACGTTGTGTCGTAGTTTAGTGAGATTCAATATCCGCACCTCTTGACCCAATACATCTGGTTTTGCATAGCACATTTTTAATACCAGGTTTGCCTTCCTTCTTTGATCCCTATTCTTTCAGCCAAGCTGCACAGATGCAGCCTGTTTCCAGGGTCGCCGCTTGGATTGGTACGAGGGTCTTGTACAGCTTTGCTTTGCTGACGCAAGCACTCTGCTATGAGTCACTGACTCATGTAATCCTGTTAACTGCTTTTTCTGGCCTCAAACCTCCATTATTGACCTCAGACCTAGCACCCAACTCTGCATTTTAAAAGAAAACCATGAAGCAAGACTAATGTCATGATGAGGTATAAACATAATGTCAAAGATTCTCATGTCACATCATGCACCAGGAAATTAGCTGTCACAGCAGCCTGTCTAACAAAGTGGGGATCGACAGATACTACACTATGACTGCAACAAATAAAACTTATGTTACTACCACAAGGCCTTTATCAGGGACAAACAGAAATAAATGTGAGCTAACAAATCATAGAGAAAGGAATCAATACATAAAACGGAGATATGAACACATAATGAGTAAGAAAAGGTATTTGGCTTGATAGTATATATGAGCTTGCTTGGGTCTCCTCACCTGTGGACACGTCACAGGTAAGGTAGCCACGTGGATGAAACAAGTGATTGTAAGTGACATCGTCCAGAGGATGCAAGAAGTGGAAGTTAAGTTGATAGTTGCCAAACACAATGACCAAATGCAGAAGTGGGTAGGGGTACACATAAACCACCAAACTTCAGTGCATGTCTCGATGATGCAGGTTGCAGGGCACTGTTGGGCCCACAAGGGCAAACAACAGATGTGTGGAGGTGTAGTTGCCCAAGTATGTGACCCCAGGAACTGCTTCTGGAGGTGGCTGGATTGCAGTTTGAAGTTTTATTTTCCTTTTCAACTTGGGTATGAAAGGGATACTGGTACAAAAATATCTAAAAGCTTTTCGGCTGACAACTGGGGAGAAAGGTGTCTTTTCATTTGCCATCAGGCATCCTCATCAGTGGCTCCAATAAAGTCATGGCTGTCTCTATTATGCAGATTGCATTGTGCTGTGTTCTGCACATATGTGCCCACTGCATCCATCTTCAGCGTGGATTTGTTTGAGGCTACTTCCCTAGCCTTTGGCTATCCCCAGTCGACCTGCAAGGGAGCAGTTATTTGTTGTCAGAGTTGTTCCTCCTAGTTAATAAACTGAAGATATGTGCTACTAACGAATGCACCTGTGGTACTGGGAAAATAACCCCTAAACATCTGCTGCAAAATTGCCCGACATATGAGGACCAGAGAAAGCATATGTGGCCATCATGTGGTCAACACAAGACAAGCTCTATGGTAGTGTAAACAGCCTCGGGATTACCGCTGCTTTCTTTAAACAAATTCCAGTCCACGTCTAACAGTGTATGAAGAAGAAGTTCCTCCTAGTAGAGCTGTCTTACTGGACTTTTGATTTAGAGGTAGAGGTGATTCAACTTCTTCCCTCCTGCTATCTTCTAGGTAATCATCATCATGTAGCATGTCCTTGGCAGAACATCGTTCTCATCAAAGCCATTTGATATGAATCTCGATCAACAGTCAGTCTTCTCGCCTGCTCCATGTTCATGTATAGGGTGTCCTTGATGTCTTGTGTCCATCTACGTCTTGGTCAACCTCTGCCTCGTCTTCCCGGAACAATGCAGTCCAGACCTGCTTTTTTCAGTCCACCATAGCGCTTGATGTGGCCATAAAACCTGTTTCCGAGACATAACATTGTATATAAGCCAGTTTTCTTTGACACTCAGATCTTGTAGGATGGCTTTATTTGTTATTTTATTTACCCAAGGTATTTTGTCTCGAAAGCCCCAACCTTCTTTCTTAATATTTATAGGTACCGGTAATAGAAAAGTTATTTGAAGGCTGATTGAGCATACCATAGACCAAGTATCCCAAGTAGTCGTATATCAAAACAACTTAAAAAACCAAAACAAAATAAATGAATTTCAAAAGGTCCACCTTAGAAAATATGCACCATCATTGCTTCTATTTGCTTACACTACCATTATCAACTTCTTTCCCTTAGCACATCCTCAGCGAGTGTAGACCATCTTTTTTTCTATTTGTTTACACTACCATTATCCACATATTTCCCATAGCACATCCTCAGCAAGTATAGACCATCATTGTTTTTATTTGTTTACACTACCATTATCTACTTATTTCCCTTAGCACATCCTCAGCGAGTATAGACCAACATTGCTTTTATCTTCTGACACTACCATTATCTACTTATTTCCCTTAGCACATCCTCAGCGAGTACAGACCAACATTGCTTTTATCTTCGGACACTACCATTATCCATAAGATGATGAACATAAAAATCCTGCGAACTTGCAACTTCTCGGTGGCAATGTACGGATGTGAAATATGGACCACCACACAAACACTTGAGAAAATGATTCAATCTTTTGAACTAAAATACTACAGAAGGGTGCTCAAAACACCATGGATAGCAAAAAGGAAAAATGCAGCTATCCTAAAAGAATTGAATATTGAAGAGAATTTGTTAGTTAACTATCTTATTCAGAATGTTAAATTATTTAGAGAACGATACTGGAGGGTATGGTGCCTGGAAAGGGGGGGGCAGAGGCAGACCAAGGAGACGATGTATACGAGACAACACAGAGGTCCTGAAGATGACAGCAACAGAGGCGGGGGTTCTGGCTAGAGATCGAGTCTTACAGATCGGCTGTTGAGAGAGCGATGTTCTGCAAAGGACATGCTACATGATGATAATGACCATTATCCATTTATTTCCCTTATGGCATCCTCAGCGAATATAGACATTGCTTCTATTCGCTTACACAATCATTATCCACTATTTCCTTTAGTACATTCTTCCGATTATACATAGAACTCTAAACTTAAGTAAAACCACATATCCATATCTCAAATGATTTTATTAGTTTATTAACTGTCCATCAGAGCAGCTTGAATATTGTGCTTCTGGCAATATGGACAAGCGCTCAAACCTCGGTAAAAAAAGTATTGTATGTGAAATAAAAACCTGACCTGTATAGTACATGGTGACTGCAGAAACAAGCAGCCTTTGTTTCTAGGTCCTATATATCTTCCATGTAGACATCAGCAAAGTTATAATTATATATTTCGACTGTCCATGATTTACTTAAATATGAAAGGACTGGCCTTAAGTATCATGGAACAACACTATGTTATTAACATTGACAAAGATTTGTAAATAATTATTCTTGTATGATATTAGTAGCCCAGACAAATTATTTTCAAAATTTTGCTATTTTTTATTATTCAGATCAGATTATTTATACGATGAAAAGTTTTTGGTCCTTCCAAAAATATATATATTGAGGTTGGTTTGTCACCTTCATAATGTAAAATAAATTGACACAAAAACTAACTCTTCAAGAGCACATATATTCCTTGATATAGGCTTTCTGGAAGGATGTCAACTGTTATGGTGGCTCCATGCTCCTATTGAAGGGAAAAAGGTGATGTTAATGTGTTTTTTTTTGTCTGTGACGCATTTAACAGCTCAACAGTTACGAACATGTGGTAATCTTTAGAATCCGCACAAGCCACAACAGATTAAGATATTATTTGTTCTTCTTCGATCAACTGATGCTATGTTTGTAGCCCTGTGAGACTGCGTTTCAGGTTTTCGCCGATCCCTCACAGCTTTTCGAGCATGGTTGCAACCTCTGGGCCAGACCAGACTGCCTCTCTTTCGTCTGTGCAAGTTGAGCAGTCCTGCAGGATATGTTCTGGTGTTTGCTTGGGTGCTCCATAATCCTACCTGGCGGTGTCTCTAATTCCAGTGATAGGGCTTTGTTGCACAAGATTCCCATTATACTCATCAGTTCAACAAACTAAAAAGGATGTACCAAGACTATATCTGCGGCACTGATAAATGACTGCTGAACATCTGAACAGAGATGTGATTTTACAGAAGAATGCTGCGGATCCCATGGACTGCAAAGAAGACTAATTATACACTACTTGAGGCTTAAACACAAAAACAACTTATTACAAGGATCAGAACAAGACAGTCAACCTTTTTTGGACTTGTTAAGAGAAGAGGCGGTTTGGAGTACCTTGTGACAACAAGAAAGAAAGCAGGAAAGAGAGACAGGAACGCTGAGAGAGAAGATGCTGGACTGCCTGAGAGAATGGCATGGGCGACGATCAACGAGTTTGTAAAAGGCTACACCTGATAGAAATGGATGGAGGTCATGATGGGCAGGGCACCTGATGACGATGATGATGAACATCTCCTGTTACGTGTCCAACACGAGGAACACAGAACGCACATATTAATCGAACCATTCATGGACAAGCTCTATGGAGATACCAATAACCTCAGGCAGAACATTGTTCTTTTTAGATATATTCAAGTTGACATCTGGCAGCTTATCAAGATCTGACAGCTTATCAAGAAGTATTTTACATCGTTCGTCCACCTTTTTTCTCCAATCTGAAAGATATGCCACCACTACAGAGGGCCCTTTTAAAGAATCCTGCTTCCAAGCATTTGCAACAATATACCTTTTTTGTTTCAGTGTGAAGGATGTCTATCGTCAGCCATGCAGACCACATGGCCAGCCCATTTGTACTTTTGCATTGATGCAGAGTCAACAACAGAACTCTATTTGGTCATGTATATTGGTATTTCGGATGTGGTCTGTTAGTGAGATATTTATGACTTTTCTTTGCAACCATTCACTGTTATGTTCCAAAGTGAAGGACATGAATCCACTGCAGCTAGTCCCCTTTTAATGGAACCCTGCATCCTAGCATGTGCAACCATTCACCAGTTTGCTCCGATGTGAAGTGTAGGTTTTAATTGAGGATGGTCCCTTTACAGGAAACCTGTATCTGAGATTTTGCAGTGGCTAATTATAAGGGCTATGATTATTTACATGATGAGGTTACTAGTCCCAAACATAACCCTCTTTAGTCATCTTTTACAACATGCTTGGTGTAGGTTTTTGGCATCCAGTAACTATACGGCCTGTCTCATTTATTGCTGTATTTACATGTTTGACATGTGCAGAGTTCTTCCAGACTGGTGCGGCGTACTCAGCTACAGAGAAACACAGAGAGCAAGTGCTGATGTTCTGAGGACATCTGGCTTTGCTCCCCATGTTGTGCCAGTCAGTTTTGTATGATACTATTTCTTGCATGTATTTTCTGTTTTGTCTCCTGACAATGTGTAGCATAGGACAGCATGCTGTCCAACTTTACTCCCAAGTATTTGGAGGCCATGCTGTGTTCTAGATCGTGTCCTTGCCATTTGATCAGCAACTTTCTGTTCACCTCTCTATTTCTGAGATGGTAGGCACATACTTAAGTTTTGCTGGGGTTTTGTTTGAGGTCATTTTTTTGGTAATGCAGAGCAAGGGCATCAAAAGATTTGTCAGTTTCTATTCGACTACTTCAAAGTTCTTTCTCTGAGCAGTTACTGCTGTATCATCGACATATATGAATTTTGTCACCTCTGTATCTATAGGTTGATTGTTGGTGTATATATTATACAGCATAGGTGCCAGGACACTTCCAGATGTCCTCAGAACATCAGCACTTGCTCTGTGTTTCTCTGTAGCTGAGTACGCCTCACCAGTCTGGAAGAACTCTGCACATGTCAAACATATAGATACAGCAATAAATGACACAGGCCGTATAGTTACTGGATGCCTAAAACCTACACCAACTGAAAAAATGTGCCCTATATATGTCTAGCATCACCAGAGATACAAAGAACTGTCGCATCAGAGATAGAATGAGAGAAACAGGTAAATGACCCAAGACACTATGTTCGGACATCAGGTGAAGCGCCAAAGACTAAAGTCAAGACGAAGTTTCTTACAGTCAACCCAGCCCCTACAGGCTAGTCCAGGAAATCGACGCATTGAAAATTGGAAGCAGCTGACACAGGTCCCCTTGATTGAGTTACGGGACGAACCTGCGCTTGGACATCCCCTGCTCTATACAACATGGAAGTCACTAAATAGACTTCGAATTGGTGTATCACGATGCAGGAAAAACCTGAAAAGATGGGGATACAGGGGGGATGAGACATGTGAATGTGGAGTAACACAAGGCCAGGACCATCTGATGATCTGCCCAAACCTCCTGGAGACTTGTAGCATGGATGATCTGCTGAGTGCCAGTGACAGGGCAATCCACGGAGCTGAATACTGGAAGAATGAAGTATGGAGTAATACCTAGGACACGGAAAGTAAGTAACAACATGCTTGGAAGTTGACAATAGATCCTGTTCTTTTCATCCCAGACATCTGTGACTTTGTATTAAGTGACTCATAGTTAATATGTTGTCATCAACAAATGATTATCATAACTGGAATACAATCTCCTTTCATCATGCACAAAACAAAAGTTAGGTATGTAACGAGGACTCATGAAAACCTCCATTTTCTGTTTATTAAATTTTCAAACCACAGCACTAGTTATTGATGATGTACTAAACAATGAATCGCTGACATGCAGACCTAGCATCTACACACTTTTAATTTATAGATGAAAGATTGGTTGATGGCACGTGGGATCAATATGCTGAGCAGTGCATGAGCTGAAGTGGTCAGTGAACCAAAGCCCAAGGCCCTTCTACACCTCCACGCTGTGATCCTGGATAACAGGCTGCAACAGAGCAGACCGGTTAAGGAGAAGGATTGAAGAGGGAAGGCTAACTCTGTACCAAAAAATGCTTGCTGAAGTTGGATGTGTTGGACCAAAAGGTGCAAATATAGCAGTCACGGTATAAAATACGATACAACGCATTCCGTTCTCTGGACAACATTCTTCTACTTGCAAAGCCCTTTTCAGGGCTTGGTAGCGGGAGTTTTGAAAATGAAGTAAGAAAAAGAAGATGGCACACATCTAATTTAAAGATGAAAGATTGATTGCATGCATCTAATTCATAGATAAAAGATTGATTGATTGCACACATCTAATTTAAAGATGAAAGATTGATTGCATGCATCTAATTCATAGATAAAAGATTGATTGATTGCACACATCTAATTTAAAGATGAAAGATTGATTGCATGCATCTAATTCATAGATAAAAGATTGATTGATTGCACACATCTAAATTATAGATGAAAGATTCACCTTTTCACTCCAAGGAAAGTATAAAGCCATGACTACAGCTGGCTCCAATACAGGAAGCCTGTATCCAAGCATTTACAGTGGCGGTTTCAGTAGCTATGGTTTTACCCAATGATGTTGTTAACTTAACTTAACATTTTTATACTGGTTTAGAAGACTATACAGAGTCTGTAAACAACCAGTTTCATTTACATTTCCTTGCTCTAAAAGCTATGCGCATCCAATCTATTCTTAAATGCATTAATTGTCCTTGCCTCCATTACTTCCTGTGCAATGCATTCACCACTCTCTGACTGAAAAAATATTTCCTAATATCTAATTTGGACCTTTCTTTAATTATTTTATAGCTATGCCCTCTTGTTCTTGTAAGTGGTTGAATTTTGAATAACCTGTTATAGTCTAATTTATCCTTTTCATTGATCATCTTATATACCTGTATTAAGTCACCTCAAATTCTTCTCTTTTCTAGACAGTGTAGACCAGTTTTTCTGAGTCTTTCCTCATAACTGTAATTCTGGAATCCCACTATCAGCTTTGTTGCTCTTTTTTGTATCCTTTCCAGCATGTTTATATCTGGTTTACGATAAGGACTCCACACATGTACACAGTACTCTAATGCTTTATACAGTTTGACAATCACTTCCTTACCCCTATGTTTAATATTTCTTTTTATCATATTTAACATTGCATTTGCATTTTTCACTGCTGCCTGGACTTGCTCATTGACTTTACCTGTATGATCTATTATAACCCCTAGGTTCCTTTCCTTTTCTATCATTCTAATATTGTTCTTGCCCATTCTGTAATTATGTTCCATATTTGATCTACCCACGTGGATGACTGTACATTTATCTACATTAAACTCCATTTGCCAGCTTGCAGACTATTCAACACTTCTGCTTTGGAGGAACACGTTCACAAATCTACACAACCCACACATTACACCAATAGCTAGAGAAGTCACTTACAGACTTTTTTTCAACCTAACTCCCATAAACACAGGAAAACAACGCAAACCCAAATGTCAACTATGTCAGATGAGAGAAAAAGAAACAGAAGACCACATTTTCTACTCGTGCAGTACAGTCATACCCACAAGACAAATTCTACAATACACAATCGAGACACAAACAAGACAGAAGGTAGACATGTATAAGGCAATAATGTTAAACACTATACCAGACACGACACCAAACATTCAAACAAATGCTAATTCTGCTATCAGAATACAGACACATCATATGGAGATGTAGAAATGAAGCCTCATATCGCTTCAGAACAGACACTCTACTACACATGTTCATAAGAAAGGCGTTGTCCAGTAGCGACATACAAATATAAATGTTGTACTGTGAAATATGTATGTTAAAATATGTTTCATCATTTTCAATTTCAACTTTCAATTTCAATTTCAACTTAAATTTCTCTTGCCAAGTCAAACAGGAAAAAATGTGTTAATGGGGAAAAGAGTGAATAAATGTATGCTGTTTTGGGACTATCCCTCCTTTTTCTCCCAAAACCCCACAACCAAAAATAACAGTATTAAACAGTTCACAGAGCGGGAAAGTATCAATTTCCCCCATTCCAACTGAGGGATGGCTTCTCTGCTGAACTAAATCACTCAAACACTCCCCCAGCGGTCAAATCTTATCTCCTGTCTTTTCAATTCACCAGTTGTATGGTGGTCCTTTCCTCCACTGGTCAGTTCCTCAGTCTGGACTAAAAGGACAATGGACAGGAAATAGGCGAAGTTTTTTTATGGCAGAGTGGACTGACAGGAATCTTAGGGTAAAAAATGGTTCTCCTGTAGGCCATACATTACTCACCCTCTTGACTACTGTACAAGTACACAAAACCTTTATGACTCTATAGCTTTTTTGGAATAATATAATACTTATATATATATATACATACAAATGTGTGTGTATAAGCAAATATGTATGTATGGATATGTACTCATGTTGCATACATGTATGTGGGTACGTAAGTTTATTCATGTACACATACGTACATATATATGTGCATATGTACATGTGTATATGAATGTGCGTGTATGTGTGTGTATACGTATGTATGTATGGAGGGATGGATGGATGAATGCATGTATGTATGTATGTATGTATACATGGGTGTAAGCATGAGTGGGTATATATGCATATATGTATATATGTGTGCGCATGTGTATATATATATATATATATATGTGCCTGTGGGTGTGAAAAGATATACGTATGCGCAAAATGAATAGGTATGTATCAGCAAGTACACATGTGCATTATTTTATTTGGGCAATCATTTATATGCATTCATTTATGCTTTCACAAATAAATGTATGTCACCTTTCACCTCACAAAGTCTAACTCCCACCATCTCACGTTTCATCTCATGGGAATTTTCACTTCATTTCACATCACACAACATTTTGTTTTAAAATTGTGCAATAAAGAATTTTTCAAAAAAAAAATAATTCTGCTTTGGATGAGACACTACTTTGTATCATCAGCGAATTTTGCAATCATGGATTCGATATAGCCAATGGTTTTGCTAGTTGGTCTCTAATTTCAAACAGCAATTTTGGATGAATACCATCTTCACCTGGGCATTTATCCACTATCAACACCTTCAATTTTTTAAAACCATTTCCTCTGTAATACAGATTGATCTTAGTCCCTCTGTATCTATGTCTCTTTGGAAAATATCTATAGGCTCTAGGATCTTGGAGCAGTCTTCTTTTGTGGAAACTGCCAAAATATTGGTTGAATAGGTTAGCTGCCTTATTTTTCCTGTGCTATCTATGAGAGGGCCTATTTTGTTCTTTGTTTATTTCTAGCATAATAAAATAAGCTTTTATTATCAGTCTTGATCCTATAAGCAATTTTTTTTAAATGTATTTTTGCTGCTTTATTCACTTTCTGACTTATGTTTTGTATGTCCAAATATTTAAAATATGTTTCTTTTGATTTACCTGCTTTTATATATTTTGTCCATGTTCTATTTTTAGCTCTTCTACATTTAACTACAAATCTAGTTGTTCACTTTTTACGCTTGAGGTTAACCTCCCTACATGGAACACATTCCTCTTTATTGCTTTTCTAGAACTGTTTTGAAACTCACCCATTCTTGTTCAACATCTGTTACTCTGACAATATCTTTCCAGATTATGTGGCACACTGCCTCTTTCATCCTCTTAACATCTGCCTTAGAGTAGTCATATGTTCGCATTATGTTTACTTCTTTCCCTCCTATAAGATTCCAACGGATGATCGGATGGTTACTTGAGCCAAACAGTTCCTGAACGGTAACATTTTCAATCATATTTTCCTCTGTAGTAAAAACTAGGTTAAGTGTGTTTTTGCTTCAGGTAGCTGCTTCTACATGTTGAATAAAGACATTGTCAGTTAATCACTTAACAAAAGATTTTGACTCTAAAAGGGCTTCTGTCATATCCCATTTTATTTCTGGAAAGTTGAAATCCCCCATTAATAATAATAATGTCTCTGTACTTGCCTTTTCTATGATACTAATTAGCTCCTCATCTTCCTTTTTTTGACTTGAAGGACATCTAAAGCATACTCCAATCACTGTTTTTTTCACCTCCACTTTCTATTTCTCCCTATACACTTTCTTTTTTTGTTGCCAGGTGATAAATCATCTTTGATAGTTATGTTAAATGAATGTGTACAGTATAATACAACGCCACCTCTCTTAGCCTTGTCTCCAACTATCCTATCTTTCCTTAACATTGAATATCCCTCTATTTTAAGTTCACTATCTGCAATGTCCTCATATGTCCATGATTCTGTTAATCTTATATATCTGGTTTTTCTTCTTCTATATACATTTCCAATTCTTCTCTTTTATTTGCTATGCTTCTCACATTTGCATAAAAACAGTTTAGTTTGTTATTTTATTTTTTCAATTTTTGCTTTTGCTTTATCATTTTTATTTTTAGTTTTCCACTACTGATTTCACACTTCCCTGACCTCAACTCTCCCCTTTTACTGCATCCTCTATAGCACCATGTTTAGGTCTATCTTTAGTCTCATACTTCATAGGCCATACTAGTTTAAATTTGTAACACAATGCTGAAACATATACTTCGCTTCAGCATGCTGTCCTATCTAATTTAGATGTAAACCTCTCCTGTCTAGCATTTTACTTTTGTCTACTTTCACATCAATAAATTCCATACTCATATCTGCACACATCGCCTGCAACCATATCTATTATCTTACTATCTAAATAGTCTGACCCATCTGCTCTGTCTAAAATACCCATCATGGTGACCTTCCTGTACTTTTTTCCCTCAAGTGTTCTCATAAGAATCTTGTATCTTTGAATAATTATTTCTGTACCATCTCTCTTTACATTATTTGTTACTACCAATACTACCTGGATGTTCGCTCTGTCAAGTATCATCTTTATTTTCGCCTGTATATCTTTAATTTTAACTCCCCAATATCCATTTATTCAAACATTTTACGTTGTTTTGACAAATGTCTGCCAACCTCCCTCACCATTGAATCCCCTACTATCAACACTGAGCCCTCACTTATCTTTGCATACTAATCTGCAAAGCTTTCTGCCATGTCTTCAGTTACCTCACTAGATCTCTCATTCTTACAATTCCTATTACCTTCTCCAACCAATATTTAACTGACAGTGGTTTTACCTTATCAGCCAACTGCAGCTTCTTTAAAATTTCCTAAATTTTCTTTTGTTTCACTTCTATTTTGATCTGCCTCTTTTCCAATCTTTTCTTATGTGTCCTAATATCACACTCCTTTCGAGCCTGCCTCTCTTCTACTCTACATTATCTACATATAACTTTTACTTCATACTCCAACGTTGTATCTATTAATAATAATAATAACATTGTAGCCATACAAATCACACACTGACACTCTACTCTTCGCTGCATTTCGTTTGGTCTTAGCCATACTAATTATGCTATTTATTTCAGTTTCACTTCCTAGCCAAAAAGTTATACCAATACCTAATACAATATATATTTCTAGTAAACACCAAAATCAAATGTCATTGGTATTATTTACCTTACAACAGTTCTCACTAAATACTAGGCCTACACAACAGTTACAGTACAGACAGTTACTACCGCTCACTATAACACGCAATTTAATTATGTCAAGTCCTTAACTTTCTGTTACAACCAGACCACTATATTTGAAATAACGTGTGCTACAGCTAGCCCCATGATATGGTCGGAAGGTTACAGTGGTGTTAATCTTTGTCAATCCAGGTAACACTTGGTTTGATTTACAGTTTGTGAGTATTATTGCCAGTCATGCTGGACAATTTGAATATCATATCACATGTTGTGAGAACAACTTGTGCTGGAAGCACAACCAAATATGAACATGCAACTTCATTTTATAACGAGATTTGTATTTGTTCCATTTTGATTCTCTATCGAATCCCCTGTATCATACAATGTCAGCTTATCAATTACCAGCTTTTAATTGATACCTGACGTATGAGTTGGGAAGGTAAAAACTGCAAGGAAATTAATTGGGCACCCCATCTCACATAGATTGCGGCTTAGTACATGAAGAGTTATCTTCGGTCCGGATGGCAGGTTCTACTACTGGGTAGACTAAGTGACAACAAACAAAAAAACTTGGAGATTGGATACCTCAGAGCTGCACCTTCCCCAGGCATCGTAATTCACAAGAAAAATACCACCTACAAACTTGCTACTAATAGTCAAATGTGAGTCCAAAAGGGAAGAGGAGATGGAATCTTCTAAGGGCAGACTAGATGACTTTGCAGAACAACAGGATAGCTTTTAGCTTCCTGACATCAGACACTGATCTGCCTCATTGATTACCAAGATTCTAGTATTCCTTGTCCCGAAATCCACAAATCCTCAAATTTCCCGTAAATCGAAGAGGTCATAGGGACATCGCATCTCGTTCTCAGCATGTGGGTAATGTGTCTTGGGTATGTTTCTAATTGGATGATGCCCTATCATGACGAAGAAATAATCATTAAAAGCGACCCTTTCCTTGACAGGATAGTTAATCTTGTGCGGGATCCAATCTTGTCTCCCGTCGTGTAATCTTGCCACAACGTGACCAGTGAAGATCGAATTGTTCATCCCCACTGAAGACGCTCCTCACATTCAAGCTGTTGGCTCCGGGGTTGGTATTGGCCATCTCTTTCCTGATCAGAGGGCCAGGATTGAACAGAGTCGTTTGTTCCACTACTTTTGTCCAGCTGGTGCACCGCTCACTCTGCCTCCCTTACCCTCTTGTTTACTTGTTTTTCTTCTTCTGCATTCGTTCTCAGTCTCTCACTTCCAAGCTCTGAAGAGCGAAATGCGTTAGGTCGCTAGTTGACATATTTGCACCTTACGGCTCGTCACATCCGTATTCGGCAGCCTGTTTACTCATAATCAGCTGCCCCTTGGGTAAGCTGAGAAATTGCATGTTATGTTATAATGAAATGGTATCACTGCACTCTGGGTACACCCATTGGTTTGTGACCTACTTAACCGACTTTCTCTCATATTATAGTGCACCTGTCAGAATATTAGTTTTTAAAAAACAAATTTTGGAACTTGTGCGTTAATTCACCCACGGATTATAATAGGCCAAATTTAGTCGAATGTAGCCACACGAAGCACCATACTTTTCAATTCGCGCGTCTTCAATTCGCGCGGTAAACCTATGCCCTTGCCATTCTCAGATCTAACACCGTACGTGGAAGATGAATTTATTGCAGTTGTCACACTTGACATGCAAGAAAATAAATTGTGTGGTAGAGTTTTTGCAGGAAAGACGAATTATACACACCGTCCGACTGTGTGCTAAAAATCATGTTATGACTTTGTCTCTCACAGTTCGCCAAGGTCGTTAAAGATGTCGCACATGTCAGCAGGACATTCCTGTTTGTTCTGGCACATGGTTAGAGGGCACCTAGCCCTAACCCTAACCGAAACGGAACACATAGACACATGATAGATTCCTACATGTGTGAGTTTCTGTGGCGACATCGGAATAAAGTCCGTCAGTTAGACCCGTTCGACAACATTCTGCAAGACATCGCATAATTTTGGCCTCCTGTTGCTAGACACTTATAATTATTTTTGTACGTAAACCCGTGTGGTCATTGAATGGTATAACATTTCAGAATGGGTGAATTAACGCACAAGAACCCAAATTTGTAATTAAATTATTTTACATTTTGTTACAAAGAAAAAGCTCAAAGAATAACAAAGGAGTACATAACCAGATATATAACACAGCCAATGAAATAATATATTACAACATAGAAGACACATATATACACTTATCTAACACTATGTTCATATAGTAAAGGAATACACACTATTGTTAGCTTATATTCCTCTAGAAATATAATTATTGTATGCTTATCATGATAATATAATAGCACATTTATCTACAAGAACAATAAAGATGCCTTATGATATTCACTGGCCATCAACCAGGTCAATGGTGTTCCTGATCCAGTTACTGTAATAGGCAATTCTAGTATAGAGTCCTGGAGTGGCTTTGTGTCCACACAGATAGCCTCCCGCAACAATGCCTGCCTGGTACCAGAGTCCATCACGTTGACACATGAGAGGTCCCCCTGAATCGCCCTGAGAACATTATTGTACAGTTGGTAATCATAAAGTTAAACATACATACGTCTCAAAGAGAACATATATATATATGTATATATATATATATATATATATATATATATATATATATATATATATATATATATATATATATATATATATATATATATACTCAACGCAAAAAGTAACTTAATAGGTAATGTTTTTCATCATTGAATTTTAAAACCAAAAACAATTACATTTGCGGAGCAGACACTTTATTCCATAGATTGGCTTGACTTGGCTTCGTTCGTTCTGAATCACCCGCTACCAAACCCTGACACGGGCTTAAGTAGCATAATGTAGTCCAGAGAACGGAATGCGTTGTGTCGTAGTTTACAGCTTGACTGTAATATTTGCACCTTTCGGTCCAACACATACGACTCCAGCAAGCATTTTTTTAGTACCGGGCTAGCATTCCCTCTTCGATCCCTTCTCCTTAGCCAGTCTGCCCTGCTGCAGCCTGTTATCCAGGATCGCCGTGTAGAGGTGTAGAAGGGTCTTGGCAGCTTTGGTTCGCTGGCCCTGACGCTAGCAGTCATCTATGGGTAGCTGACCACTGCAGCTCATGCGCTGCTCCGTTGAGTACATTTGAAAATTGTTAGATCTCAGAGTGAACAGGAGTCTCACAGAGACCATGCATATATGTTTTAAAATCGTAAGATCTCACAGAGCGAACGAGTCTCACAGAGACCATGCATATGTTTGAAAATTATAAGTAGGAATCATGAGTATCTTAAACACCTGAGTGTCAAAGTCATGCTGAGAACACGTGACTACGTTACAAAATCATAATGTTAATTTAACATGCGTTTCTCAGTTACACTGAGAACGTTCAGAAACATTTGAAACTTATATTGTTAGAAAACAGTTTCTCAGAGAACTGGTGGATACATTTGAAAATCATGAGCTCAAACTTGAGTATCTCAGAGAATTAGTGGATCCATTTGAAAATCATAAGCTGAAACTTGAGTCTCTTAAAGAACTGGTGGATTCATTTGAAAATCGCAAGCTGAAACTTGAGTCTCTCAGAGAACTGATGAATTCATTTGAAAATCGCAAGCTGAAACTTGAGTCTCTCAGAGAACTGATGGATTCATTTGAAAATCATAAGCTGAAACTTGAGTCTCTTAAAGAACTGGTGGATTCATTTGAAAATCGCAATCTGAAACTTGAGTCTCTCAGAGAACTGATGGATTCATTTGAAAATCGCAAGCTGAAACTTGAGTCTCTCAGAGAACTGATGGATTCATTTGAAAATCGCAAGCTGAAACTTGAGTCTCTCAGAGAACTGATGGATTCATTTGAAAATCGCAAGCTGAAACTTGAGTCTCTCAGAGAACTGATGGATTCATTTGAAAATTGCAAGCTGAAACTTGAGTCTCTCAGAGAACTGATGGATTCATTTGAAAATCGCAAGCTGAAACTTGAGTCTCTCAGAGAACTGACAGATTCATTTGAAAATCGCAAGCTGAAACTTGAGTCTCTTAGAGAACTGATGGATTCATTTGAAAATCGCAAGCTGAAACTTGAGTCTCTCAGAGAACTGATGGATTCATTTGAAAATCGCAAGCTGAAACTTAAGTCTCTCAGAGAACTGATGGATTCATTTGAAAATCGCAAGCTGAAATTTGAGTCTCTCAGAGAACTGATGGATTCATTTGAAAATCGCAAGCTGAAACTTGAGTCTCTCAGAGAACTGATGGATTCATTTGAAAATCGCAAGCTCAAACTTGAGTCTGTCAGAGAACTGATGGATTCATTTGAAAATCGCAAGCTGAAACTCGAGTCTCTCAGAGAACTGATGGATTCATTTGAAAATCGCAAGCTGAAACTTGAGTCTCTCAGAGAACTGATGGATTCATTTGAAAATCGCAAGCTGAAACTTGAGTCTCTCAGAGAACTGATGGATTCATTTGAAAATCGCAAGCTGAAACTTGAGTCTCTCAGAGAACTGATGGATTCATTTGAAAATCGCAAGCTGAAACTTGAGTCTCTCAGAGAACTGATGGATTCATTTGAAAATCGCAAGCTGAAACTCGAGTCTCTCAGAGAACTGATGGATTCATTTGAAAATCGCAAGCTGAAACTTGAGTCTCTCAGAGAACTGATGGATTCATTTGAAAATCGCAAGCTGAAACTTGAGTCTCTCAGAGAACTGATGGAGTCATTTGAAAATCGGAAGCTGAAACTTGAGTCTCTCAGAGAACTGATGGATTCATTTGAAAATCGCAAGCTGAAACTTGAGTCTCTCAGAGAACTGATGGATTCATTTGAAAATCGCAAGCTGAAACTTGAGTCTCTCAGAGAACTGATGGATTCATTTGAAAATCGCAAGCTGAAACTTGAGTCTCTCAGAGAACTGATGGAGTCATTTGAAAATCGGAAGCTGAAACTTGAGTCTCTCAGAGAACTGATGGATTCATTTGAAAATCGCAAGCTGAAACTTGAGTCTCTCAGAGAACTGATGGATTCATTTGAAAATCGCAAGCTGAAACTTGAGTCTCTCAGAGAACTGATGGATTCATTTGAAAATCGCAAGCTGAAACTTGAGTCTCTCAGAGAACTGATGGATTCATTTGAAAATCGCAAGCTGAAACTTGAGTCTCTCAGAGAACTGATGGATTCATTTGAAAATCGCAAGCTGAAACTTGAGTCTCTCAGAGAACTGATGGATTCATTTGAAAATCGCAAGCTGAAACTTGAGTCTCTCAGAGAACTGATGGATTCATTTGAAAATCGCAAGCTGAGTCTCTCAGAGAACTGATGGATTCATTTGAAAATCGCAAGCTGCAACTTGAGTCTCTCAGAGAACTGATGGATTCATTTGAAAATCGCAAGCTGAAACTTGAGTCTCTCAGAGAACTGATGGATTCATTTGAAAATCGCAAGCTGAAACTTGAGTCTCTCAGAGAACTGATGGATTCATTTGAAAATCGCAAGCTGAAACTTGAGTCTCTCAGAGAACTGATGGATTCATTTGAAAATCGCAAGCTGAAACTTGAGTCTCTCAGAGAACTGATGGATTCATTTGAAAATCGCAAGCTGAAACTCGAGTCTCTCAGAGAACTGATGGATTCATTTGAAAATCGCAAGCTGAAACTTGAGTCTCTCAGAGAACTGATGGATTCATTTGAAAATCGCAAGCTGAAACTTGAGTCTCTCAGAGAACTGATGGATTCATTTGAAAATCGCAAGCTGAAACTTGAGTCTCTCAGAGAACTGATGGATTCATTTGAAAATCGCAAGCTGAAACTTGAGTCTCTCAGAGAACTGATGGATTCATTTGAAAATCGCAAGCTGAAACTCGAGTCTCTCAGAGAACTGATGGATTCATTTGAAAATCGCAAGCTGAAACTTGAGTCTCTCAGAGAACTGATGGATTCATTTGAAAATCGCAAGCTGAAACTTGAGTCTCTCAGAGAACTGATGGAGTCATTTGAAAATCGGAAGCTGAAACTTGAGTCTCTCAGAGAACTGATGGATTCATTTGAAAATCGCAAGCTGAAACTTGAGTCTCTCAGAGAACTGATGGATTCATTTGAAAATCGCAAGCTGAAACTTGAGTCTCTCAGAGAACTGATGGATTCATTTGAAAATCGCAAGCTGAAACTTGAGTCTCTCAGAGAACTGATGGAGTCATTTGAAAATCGGAAGCTGAAACTTGAGTCTCTCAGAGAACTGATGGATTCATTTGAAAATCGCAAGCTGAAACTTGAGTCTCTCAGAGAACTGATGGATTCATTTGAAAATCGCAAGCTGAAACTTGAGTCTCTCAGAGAACTGATGGATTCATTTGAAAATCGCAAGCTGAAACTTGAGTCTCTCAGAGAACTGATGGATTCATTTGAAAATCGCAAGCTGAAACTTGAGTCTCTCAGAGAACTGATGGATTCATTTGAAAATCGCAAGCTGAAACTTGAGTCTCTCAGAGAACTGATGGATTCATTTGAAAATCGCAAGCTGAAACTTGAGTCTCTCAGAGAACTGATGGATTCATTTGAAAATCGCAAGCTGAGTCTCTCAGAGAACTGATGGATTCATTTGAAAATCGCAAGCTGCAACTTGAGTCTCTCAGAGAACTGATGGATTCATTTGAAAATCGCAAGCTGAAACTTGAGTCTCTCAGAGAACTGATGGATTCATTTGAAAATCGCAAGCTGAAACTTGAGTCTCTCAGAGAACTGATGGATTTATTTGAAAATCGCAAGCTGAAACTTGAGTCTCTCAGAGAACTGATGGATTCATTTGAAAATCGCAAGCTGAAACTTGAGTCTCTCAGAGAACTGATGGATTCATGTGAAAATCGCAAGCTGCAACTTGAGTCTCTCAGAGAACTGATGGATTCATTTGAAAATCGCAAGCTGAAACTTGAGTCTCTCAGAGAACTGATGGATTCATTTGAAAATCGCAAGCTGAAACTTGAGTCTCTCAGAGAACTGATGGATTCATTTGAAAATCGCAAGCTGAAACTTGAGTCTCTCAGAGAACTGATGGATTCATTTGAAAATCGCAAGCTGAAACTTGAGTCTCTCAGAGAACTGATGGATTCATTTGAAAATCGCAAGCTGAAACTTGAGTCTCTCAGAGAACTGATGGATTCATTTGAAAATCGCAAGCTGAAACTTGAGTCTCTCAGAGAACTGATGTATTCATTTGAAAATCGCAAGCTGAAACTTGAGTCTCTCAGAGAACTGATGGATTCATTTGAAAATCGCAAGCTGAAACTTGAGTCTCTCAGAGAACTGATGGATTCATTTGAAAATCGCAAGCTGAAACTTGAGTCTCTCAGAGAACTGATGGATTCATTTGAAAATCGCAAGCTGAAACTTGAGTCTCTCAGAGAACTGATGGATTCATTTGAAAATCGCAAGCTGAAACTTGAGTCTCTCAGAGAACTGATGGATTCATTTGAAAATCGCAAGCTGAAACTTGAGTCTCTCAGAGAACTGATGGATTCATTTGAAAATCGCAAGCTGAAACTTGAGTCTCTCAAAGAACTGATGGATTCATTTGAAAATCGCAAGCTGAAACTTGAGTCTCTCAGAGAACTGATGGATTCATTTGAAAATCGCAAGCTGAAACTTGAGTCTCTCAGAGAACTGATGGATTCATTTGAAAATCGCAAGCTGAAACTTGAGTCTCTCAGAGAACTGATGGATTCATTTGAAAATCGCAAGCTGAAACTTGAGTCTTTCAGAGAACTGATGGATTCATTTGAAAATCGCATGCTGAAACTTGAGTCTCTCAGAGAACTGATGGATTCATTTGAAAATCGCAAGCTGAAACTTGAGTCTCTCAGAGAACTGATGGATTCATTTGAAAATCGCAAGCTGAAACTTGAGTCTCTCAGAGAACTGATAGATTCATTTGAAAATCGCAAGCTGAAACTTGAGTCTCTCAGAGAACTGATGGATTCATTTGAAAATCGCAAGCTGAAACTTGAGTCTCTCAGAGAACTGATGGATTCATTTGAAAATCGCAAGCTGCAACTTGAGTCTCTCAGAGAACTGATGGATTCATTTGAAAATCGCAAGCTGAAACTTGAGTCTCTCAGAGAACTGATGGATTCATTTGAAAATCGCAAGCTGAAACTTGAGTCTCTCAGAGAACTGATGGATTCATTTGAAAATCGCAAGCTGAAACTTGAGTCTCTCATAGAACTGATGGATTCATTTGAAAATCGCAAGCTGAAACCTGAGTCTCTCAGAGAACTGATGGATTCATTTGAAAATCGCAAGCTGAAACTTGAGTCTCTCAGAGAACTGATGGATTCATTTGAAAATCGCAAGCTGAAACTTGAGTCTCTCAGAGAACTGATGGATTCATTTGAAAATCGCAAGCTGAAACTTGAGTCTCTCAGAGAACTGATGGATTCAGTTTGAAAATCGCAAGCTGAAACTTGAGTCTCTCAGAGAACTGATGGATTCATTTGAAAATCGCAAGCTGAAACTTGAGTCTCTCAGAGAACTGATGGATTCATTTGAAAATCGCAAGCTGCAACTTGAGTCTCTCAGAGAACTGATGGATTCATTTGAAAATCGCAAGCTGAAACTTGAGTCTCTCAGAGAACTGATGGATTCATTTGAAAATCGCAAGCTGAAACTTGAGTCTCTCAGAGAACTGATGGATTCATTTGAAAATCGCAAGCTGAAACTTGAGTCTCTCAGAGAACTGGTGGATTCATTTGAAAATCGCAAGCTGAAACTTGAGTCTCTCAGAGAACTGATGGATTCATTTGAAAATCGCAAACTGAAACTTGAGTCTCTCAGAGAACTGATGGATTCATTTGAAAATCGCAAGCTGAAACTTGAGTCTCTCAGAGAACTGATGGATTCATTTGAAAATCGCAAGCTGAAACTTGAGTCTCTCAGAGAACTGATGGTTTCATTTGAAAATCGCAAGCTGAAACTTGAGTCTCTCAGAGAACTGATAGATTCATTTGAAAATCGCAAGCTGAAACTTGAGTCTCTCAGAGAACTGATGGAATCATTTGAAAATCGCAAGCTGAAACTTGAGTCTCTCAGAGAACTGATGGATTCATTTGAAAATCGCAAGCTGAAACTTGAGTCTCTCAGAGAACTGATGGATTCATTTGAAAATCGCAAGCTGAAACTTGAGTCTCTCAGAGAACTGATGGATTCATTTGAAAATTGCAAGCTGAAACTTGAATCTCTCAGAGAACTGATGGATTCATTTGAAAATCGCAAGCTGAAACTTGAGTCTCTCAGAGAACTGATGGATTCATTTGAAAATCGCAAGCTGAAACTTGAGTCTCTCAAAGAACTGATAGATTCATTTGAAAATCGCAAGCTGAAACTTGAGTCTCTCAGAGAACTGATGGATTCATTTGAAAATCGCAAGCTGAAACTTGAGTCTCTCAAAGAACTGATAGATTCATTTGAAAATCGCAAGCTGAAACTTGAGTCTCTCAGAGAACTGATGGATTCATTTGAAAATCGCAAGCTGAAACTTGAGTCTCTCAGAGAACTGATGGATTCATTTGAAAATCGCAAGCTGAAACTTGAGTCTCTCAGAGAACTGATGGATTCATTTGAAAATCGCAAGCTGCAACTTGAGTCTCTCAGAGAACTGATGGATTCATTTGAAAATCGCAAGCTGAAACTTGAGTCTCTCAGAGAACTGATGGATTCATTTGAAAATCGCAAGCTGAAACTTGAGTCTCTCAGAGAACTGATGGATTTATTTGAAAATCGCAAGCTGAAACTTGAGTCTCTCAGAGAACTGATGGATTCATTTGAAAATCGCAAGCTGAAACTTGAGTCTCTCAGAGAACTGATGGATTCATGTGAAAATCGCAAGCTTCAACTTGAGTCTCTCAGAGAACTGATGGATTCATTTGAAAATCGCAAGCTGAAACTTGAGTCTCTCAGAGAACTGATGGATTCATTTGAAAATCGCAAGCTGAAACTTGAGTCTCTCAGAGAACTGATGGATTCATTTGAAAATCGCAAGCTGAAACTTGAGTCTCTCAGAGAACTGATGGATTCATTTGAAAATCGCAAGCTGAAACTTGAGTCTCTCAGAGAACTGATGGATTCATTTGAAAATCGCAAGCTGAAACTTGAGTCTCTCAGAGAACTGATGGATTCATTTGAAAATCGCAAGCTGAAACTTGAGTCTCTCAGAGAACTGATGTATTCATTTGAAAATCGCAAGCTGAAACTTGAGTCTCTCAGAGAACTGATGGATTCATTTGAAAATCGCAAGCTGCAACTTGAGTCTCTCAGAGAACTGATGGATTCATTTGAAAATCGCAAGCTGAAACTTGAGTCTCTCAGAGAACTGATGGATTCATTTGAAAATCGCAAGCTGAAACTTGAGTCTCTCAGAGAACTGATGGATTCATTTGAAAATCGCAAGCTGAAACTTGAGTCTCTCAGAGAACTGATGGATTCATTTGAAAATCGCAAGCTGAAACTTGAGTCTCTCAGAGAACTGATGGATTCATTTGAAAATCGCAAGCTGAAACTTGAGTCTCTCAGAGAACTGATGGATTCATTTGAAAATCGCAAGCTGAAACTTGAGTCTCTCAGAGAACTGATGGATTCATTTGAACATCGCAAGCTGAAACTTGAGTCTCTCAGAGAACTGATGGATTCATTTGAAAATCGCAAGCTGAAACTTGAGTCTCTCAGAGAACTGATGGATTCATTTGAAAATCGCAAGCTGCAACTTGAGTCTCTCAGAGAACTGATGGATTCATTTGAAAATCGCAAGCTGAAACTTGAGTCTCTCAGAGAACTGATGGATTCATTTGAAAATCGCAAGCTGAAACTTGAGTCTCTCAGAGAACTGATGGATTCATTTGAAAATCGCAAGCTGAAACTTGAGTCTCTCATAGAACTGATGGATTCATTTGAAAATCGCAAGCTGAAACTTGAGTCTCTCAGAGAACTGATGGATTCATTTGAAAATCGCAAGCTGAAACTTGAGTCTCTCAGAGAACTGATGGATTCATTTGAAAATCGCAAGCTGAAACTTGAGTCTCTCAGAGAACTGATGGATTCAGTTTGAAAATCGCAAGCTGAAACTTGAGTCTCTCAGAGAACTGATGGATTCATTTGAAAATCGCAAGCTGAAACTTGAGTCTCTCAGAGAACTGATGGATTCATTTGAAAATCGCAAGCTGAAACTTGAGTCTCTCAGAGAACTGATGGATTCATTTGAAAATCGCAAGCTGAAACTTGAGTCTCTCAGAGAACTGATGGATTCATTTGAAAATCGCAAGCTGAAACTTGAGTCTCTCAGAGAACTGGTGGATTCATTTGAAAATCGCAAGCTGAAACTTGAGTCTCTCAGAGAACTGATGGATTCATTTGAAAATCGCAAACTGAAACTTGAGTCTCTCAGAGAACTGATGGATTCATTTGAAAATCGCAAGCTGAAACTTGAGTCTCTCAGAGAACTGATGGATTCATTTGAAAATCGCAAGCTGAAACTTGAGTCTCTCAGAGAACTGATGGTTTCATTTGAAAATCGCAAGCTGAAACTTGAGTCTCTCAGAGAACTGATAGATTCATTTGAAAATCGCAAGCTGAAACTTGAGTCTCTCAGAGAACTGATGGAATCATTTGAAAATCGCAAGCTGAAACTTGAGTCTCTCAGAGAACTGATGGATTCATTTGAAAATCGCAAGCTGAAACTTGAGTCTCTCAGAGAACTGATGGATTCATTTGAAAATCGCAAGCTGAAACTTGAGTCTCTCAGAGAACTGATGGATTCATTTGAAAATTGCAAGCTGAAACTTGAATCTCTCAGAGAACTGATGGATTCATTTGAAAATCGCAAGCTGAAACTTGAGTCTCTCAGAGAACTGATGGATTCACTGGCAGCAGTGATCGTGTGTCAGCAATTGGGAAAATTTAGAATAAAACGATTTCTACTTTTAGCTTTTTTGTCCATTCTGTGCCTTTCAACATCAGGTTATGAAGATGTTCCTTGACTGGGCCCTAGTATTTGCTTCGCACATTTGAGGTTTCACTGCTTCTGTTATTTCTGCTATCCATTTTTTATGTGGGCTTTCTTTGATTGTGTATCAATTATATCTGTATAGTAAAGCTTTCTGAGGGATACTATCTGGTGTTTGGCGTGTCACGTGGCCGAACCATTTGTTTTGCTGTCTCTTGATGAGGTCTAGCACTTGTGTTGTACCTGTCTTATAATATCTTTGTTACTCTAAGCATTCTGCGCAGTCATTCCATATCTGTTGTTACGATACAAAAACATAACGCATACTGCACAGAATTTCAAAATAAAAGTAGCCTACTTAAATCACAGATGGGACCAAATACAACTCAATTATACAGAACAGAATATTTTTTTACTTTGTAGTCAAATAAACATACACTGCTATGAATGAAGTGTCAAAGAATTAATTGGACTAGCCCTCAGTGTAACAGAGTTACAGGGGTACAGCGAACCAAAGCCATGGAAGCCGTGAAAATACCGTTCGTGGTACCCATACATAACTTGACAGCCCGGCATGAGAGTTTCAGTTCATTGAACGAGGCATGGTCCTCAACTCTCAAATAATGCAAGTTGGGGCTGGCCGACCAAAATAGGTCGCGTTCTCACGGTTTGAACTGGGAGTCCCCGTCAACAAGCGGTCAGTCAGTAGTTTGGAAAATAAGGCAGCCTTTCTTTGGGACACGCGAGTTCAAATAAAATTTGTGGGAAATGAACTCAAGAAAGTATAAGTCATGGACTAAGGCAGGGAAGCTTAGCATATAAGATGGGGGGGGGGGGGGGGGGAGACAGAATAGAGGACAGATCAGAAGCAGCAGACAGAGTGTCCTACCGGGTGGTATAGTGAGTAGCACGTTAGTCAAGAACAAGTAGCTAGATAAAACTACAGAACTTAGCCAGTGAGTGACAATAGTAGGGTCATAGAGTTAGAAGCCACCGAAGCAGACCAACACGGAAAGGCATTCTCGTCAGACGGAGACGTGTTGCTCCAAAACGAAGCTGTCGTCCTAGACGACCGTTGTGATTTGTGGGTTTCCTCGTCCTGAAAATCACAGTAACACAACCACTGTCGTCTGTCATAGACACGAGCATAGCCGCAGACAGAGCACAGATCCATTCACCGACTGCCCGATGTAGAGACGAAGCAAGAGGTCCAGTAGACATCTGCCTTACGTGAGACGAGACAAGAGGTCCAGTAGACAGCTGTCTTACGAGAGACGAAGCAAGAGGTCCAGCAGACATCCATTCTTGTGTAAGCTGAGAGGACAGATAGATGAGGACTAAGAAATTGTAGATATACATCCTTTATATCAACGCACAGAGATAGACAGTGAATAGAACAATTGCTAGATTTCGACCACGTGATGAGAACCCTGGGTAAAGTTTAGTACTAGAGTAAGACCTGTGCTACTTGCACGAACCTTTAGAAGTAATCATGGCCAGATAGAGAAGTGATGATAACCAACCATTTGAGAGACATTATAATTCATTAATAATTGATGAACAGTATAATGTGATCAATGAGCCTAGTGATTTGATTTGATGTGCATATTGTTTTACTTGTGTAAAAAATACATGCTTTGTTTAACTTTGTGCAACTTAACTTACGTTTTTATTGTTCCTATTTCGATTTCCGATCAAATATGCTACCTATTATTTCAGCTCTCTTTATAAGTCGAGATAGCCAGTTGCCCTTTTGACAGCCTTTACTTTTCTAACTCTGTGCAAATCGCAGCTTAGATGGACTTGCCATGTTGTCCGCATGTCAGATGAGCGGCTTCCAAAGAAAATATTCTATGGCGAGTTTGAGTCAGGGAAGCGAGCACGCGGTGGCCAAATAAAACGTTACAAAGATTATCTGAAAGCCTCACTGAAGAACTGTTACCTAGACACTCGTGGTTGGGAGAACATTACTGCTGATCGCTCTGCCTGGTGTAGTAAAATCTCATCTCACATATGGAGCAGAATCAAGGAAGCTGCACGGAAACGAGCGACACGAAAGGCAAGAGAAGAGTTGCCCCGCCTGATGGTCAGACAGTGTTTCTCTGCCCTCAGTGTGACAGACGCTTTCAGGCTCGGATTGGTTTGATTAGCCATGCACGAACCCACTCTAGGATTGGCAGATGACAATGTGGTCCTCTTTGGAAACGATGGACACAAATAAAAACAACAACCTTTTCTAAGAGTGAGTCAGGCACCCATTTACACCTGGGTCAACTGAGGACTGTTAAAACGGAGATCAAATCAAGTACTGTTGTTTAAGAAGCTACAACTCTGCTACTCGGAGGCACAGAACAGATTTGATGCGTATAAAAAAAAGTATTACGAATAGAATATCAATGGAAAATGCTAATCATACGTATAGAATATCAATGGAAAATGCTAATCATACGTATAGAATATCAATGGAAAATGCTAATCAAATCAACATAAATCATGTACCAACATAAAATGTGCACGTTATGAAAGGATGTCTTACTTGGCATGCATCCTCCCCCTGATCCCCCACGGCAGCACACAGTACAGGTGGTTCAATACGTGCATACAGCTTTACATCATTGTTGTCTGGTAGTTTATCATACATGTCTTTACATTTGGATAATGTCATTGTTGACAAAGAAGCTGTGTGAGGAAACCGACTTCCTGGAGTCGCTGTGGATAAACGTTATCAAACATAACTTGTTATGGCTTTCATTACATTTGCTGGGGTACATTGAAGGGTTTTTAGGACTGAGGAATAAAGGCCTCAAGTACCAGCAGCGCATACGTTAGGTTTTTATTTTATAATCCTGAAATCAACACAAGTCTGATGCTGTCGTTATCTTCACAAAATGGGCAGTTATTATTATTATAAATATTATTTATATATTACATATATATATAAATATGTGCGTGCGTGCGTGCGTGTGTGTGTGTGTGGGTGTGTGTGTGGGTGTGTGTGCACGTGCGTGCGCATACGCATGGGCTTCAAATAAAATTTTAAAAGTGGGATAGAAATTATAAAAACCATGCCTTTGTATTGTAGTTTGTTAAAATGGTTGCTAAGGATGTCAAGAGTGTCCTCCATGTGCCATCACAAACAAAAAGACGTCATACTTGCAGTTAAAAGATGGTCGAGCCATATTTACATGCACAAAAGAGGTCCAGCGTTCTGTTATCTATTTTTTCATCCAGCGAATGGGGGAAATCTTTAGAAATTCATCGGAAAATGAAGGTCCAGTACAGGGATGCATGCCTTTCACTCCAGCAAGTGTATGAGTGGAGTAGGAAGTTCCAATAGCGGCGTGAGTTCTGTGACAGACTGTTCACGACCGGGTCAGGCACACTGAGTAATGACCCCAGAGTCATTTGCAGCCGCTGATAACCTCACAAAGGAAAATCGGCGATTGACCGTGAATGAAATTGCCGTACATCTAGACATCAGTCAAGGCTCAGCACACCACACCATCTATGATGTGCAAGAATACCACAAATTGTCTGCACGGTGGGTGCCACGGCAGCTTATTCCCGAATTGAAACAACGATGCGTTAATGCCTGTCAGGAATTTTTGCGGCGCTTTGTAGCAGAAGATGATGGTTTCCTAGCAAGAATTGTTACTGGAGATGAAACCTGGGTTCACTACAACGAGCCTGAAACGAAGAGAGTGAGCAAGGAATAGTGCCATCCCTTCTCACCGAAGTCGAAGAAGTTTTGCATGCAGCAATCTGCAGAAAAGGTTTGCTGACTCTTTTTGGATAAATGAGACATTATTTCAGAACCTAGGGGGAACACTGTCACCAGTGCCATGTATACAGATCTTCTCAGAAATCATCTTTGACCCACAATCAAATCCAAACGGTGTGGACTTCTGAGTAAATGTGTCTTTTTGCAACATGCTCGACCCCATACTACCCGTGCAACAGCTGCAACCATCGGGCACTTCTACTTAAAATCTCTACCACATCCGCCGAACTTACCAGGCCTAGCCCAAAGTGATTTCCATGTTTTTGGATGGCTAAAAGAGGCATTGGGAGGAAAGACTTTCAGTTCCGATGAAGAGGTCCAGTAGGTGGTCTATGAGTGGTTACCCACGTGACCAAGATCATTTCTACAGGAATCCATGTACTTTTTAGGCACAGGGGGACTTGTGTCAAACGACATCGTGATTACGCCAAAAAATAATAGTTGTGTTTCACTTTTTTCATAATAAATTTAACAAAAAAATATATTTAAAGTTTCCATTTGAAACTCCCTTGTATACATTTAATATATTTACACACCCCCATATTTTGTAGGATGTGTTCCATAGTTATGGTGTGCTCCATACATCTGCACATGTCATCTGTCCCAATCCTCATTTTGTTATAAAGATGACCCTATGTCCAGTTCTCAGTCTGAAAATGATGAGTTGCTCATCTCGGGCTAGATCAAAGCAGTTGTCTTCTTTTCAGAAGTGGGGATGTTGAGCAGTCCATTTTTTCATGAAGTTGGCTTTAATTGTTCCTTGAGTCATTACACACATTACTCATGCATGTTGGTAGGATGTTCCTCCACACTGCAAGTCTATCTGCAGTATAATGCCTTAGAATATTGCAATGCGAGGAGATCCACTACATGACTAATCTTGGGTGTTCAAATGAAAGCAGAGTCAGTGAGATCTCTATTTGTATGTTGTTTTTAGAGTTACTATTGCTGATAAGGTATCAGTGAGGAATACTATGTTTTCTTGATGGATATCTTGATTTTGGATTACAAGTTCAGCGGGATTCTTCAGTGTCTCTACTTCCACGTATAAATTATTGAAGTATGTTGCTGTTGTAAGCACTAGAGGTTTTCTTCTCCGTTTCTCTGTCTGTAATAGACCCCTCCACCTCTATTAGATGTGGCTTTGTTAGATGAACCATACGTGTATCCATGTTTTGGCGAGTAGACTCTCCTAAGATATTCTACAATGATAATTTGTTTGCTTAATCTGCATGAGTTCCCTTCTTTTCTATTCCCTCTTGCAACAATCTGAAGGATTTTGGCTTTTTTTCTATGATGAAATTTACTATATTTGTTTTGGATATCTGACTACTGCATGGCTTTTGATTGAGTTTGCTTTTGCCAGATCTTTTTTTAAAATGAAGTGGTCTTTCTTTAATCTCTTTCATCCCAGAAATAACCCAGTTTCATCTTTCAACTAAAAGAGAAGATTGACATGATTTTCTTTCGACAACTAGCAGCAGTATAGACAAAAAAACCTCATGATCAGAACCCATGTCTTTACAGAGCTCTTTAGAAATACAGACGTTAATGGCTCCAGAAGTAATCCACACTTTTGATAAGAGAATCAAAAAGGGAAGCTGAACAAGCCTTACTGGCAAGAGCATATCGGCGAATCATGCAATGAAAGCCATTTGTTCTTTCACTTTTGTCTGCAAGCCTGACTTTGACCCTAGCATAGATGATGCTTCATCTGTACAAACAGCACAGTGGTTTTTCCACTGTAGTCCTCCAGCTTTAAAAAAAGTTATTTATATTTTCAATAATTTTTTCCTCTATTGTAGAAGCTCTAAGTGCAGTACAATACAAGAACACTTCTTTGGTGTCAGCTGAGTGAATATATTTCATGATGGCAAGCAGCTGAGAAGATGAACTTAACGTCCGGGGATTCGTCACTTCAAAAGAAAACAATGGAGAAACTTGTTTCATTCGATACCTGCTCCGTCACGTCTACAGACACATCTGAAATGCGCATCTGTGCAGCATTATTAAACATATATAGTTGTCGCATCTTCATATCACTGGATTTCCTATCACTGGACTTCGTAAGAATTAACTTCGCTATTTTCAACATGCAGGGTTTTATGAGTGTTTCTGCAATATTGTAAGGCTTTTTTTTTTGTTTGGCAATTTCCAATGCTGCTTAATATAATACTGTGCTCAGTTGGTGAAAGATTCCAGATCAAGTCTCAACTTACACGTTTAGTTTCATCGTAGCTTTGAAAGAACTCCAAATCCATATTAGTATATTCTAAATGCTTTGTCTCTATGCATTTTACATTGGACACCGTGCACTACAAGGCCAAGACCAGATTACATTTAAATAATTGTAGATAACATGTCTTAAACGGATTATTAATCCACACAATAAAACATTGATGCAGTGTTTCATCCACGCATTCATTTGCCAATTACTCATTTATATCACTCAATCATTCACCATTCCGTAACTCACTCTTGTATTCGCTCCATCACTAGTCAACCACTCACTCACTAACCCAATTACACACTCACTTATCCACAGAACAACATATTCATATTCTCTCTTCTTTACTGACATTCTCACTGACTTTACACGTATCCATTCACTATTTTATTCGCGGCCTCACTAATTCACTCCCTCATCATTCACTCAATTATTTGCCCATTCACACACAAACCCAATTCACCAATTCACTCGATCACTCTTGCCTGTTATTTTTTTTAAAACAACTTTCGCGACGCAACTGTAAAGACAAGTATCAAAATGTTTCAGGTTAAAATAGTTGCCCATTGCAAGCAAAGATATTGACAACATCATACTTATACTGATAGATGTGCTCTCATATGACTGTAAAGACAAGTATCAAAATGTTTCAGGTTAAAATAGTTGCCCATTGCAAGCAAAGATATTGACAACATCATACTTATACTGATAGATGTGCTCTCATATGACTGTAAAGACAAGTATCAAAATGTTTCAGGTTAAAATAGTTGCCCATTGCAAGCAAAGATATTGACAACATCATACTTATACTGATAGATGTGCTCTCATATGACTGTAAAGACAAGTATCAAAATGTTTCAGGTTAAAATAGTTGCCCATTGCAAGCAAAGATATTGACAACATCATACTTATACTGATAGATGTGCTCTCATATGACTGTAAAGACAAGTATCAAAATGTTTCAGGTTAAAATAGTTGCCCATTGCAAGCAAAGATATTGACAACATCATACTTATACTGATAGATGTGCTCTCATATGACTGTAAAGACAAGTATCAAAATGTTTCAGGTTAAAATAGTTGCCCATTGCAAGCAAAGATATTGACAACATCATACTTATACTGATAGATGTGCTCTCATATGACTGTAAAGACAAGTATCAAAATGTTTCAGGTTAAAATAGTTGCCCATTGCAAGCAAAGATATTGACAACATCATACTTATACTGATAGATGTGCTCTCATATGACTGTAAAGACAAGTATCAAAATGTTTCAGGTTAAAATAGTTGCCCATTGCAAGCAAAGATATTGACAACATCATACTTATACTGATAGATGTGCTCTCATATGACTGTAAAGACAAGTATCAAAATGTTTCAGGTTAAAATAGTTGCCCATTGCAAGCAAAGATATTGACAACATCATACTTATACTGATAGATGTGCTCTCATATGACTGTAAAGACAAGTATCAAAATGTTTCAGGTTAAAATAGTTGCCCATTGCAAGCAAAGATATTGACAACATCATACTTATACTGATAGATGTGCTCTCATATGACTGTAAAGACAAGTATCAAAATGTTTCAGGTTAAAATAGTTGCCCATTGCAAGCAAAGATATTGACAACATCATACTTATACTGATAGATGTGCTCTCATATGACTGTAAAGACAAGTATCAAAATGTTTCAGGTTAAAATAGTTGCCCATTGCAAGCAAAGATATTGACAACATCATACTTATACTGATAGATGTGCTCTCATATGACTGTAAAGACAAGTATCAAAATGTTTCAGGTTAAAATAGTTGCCCATTGCAAGCAAAGATATTGACAACATCATACTTATACTGATAGATGTGCTCTCATATGACTGTAAAGACAAGTATCAAAATGTTTCAGGTTAAAATAGTTGCCCATTGCAAGCAAAGATATTGACAACATCATACTTATACTGATAGATGTGCTCTCATATGACTGTAAAGATGCATCCTAGCATGACAGATGCTGCCACACCTTTGGCACACAGGTGAGTAGTCGGCTGTGAATTAAGCGGCTTTTAAGCGGCTCGCTTTCTCTTAGCCTCGACGATGGAGTTTTGCTCTGCTATCTGATCACCTTGTGTGGGATGCTAGTGCGCCAGGGGAAAAGGTTCTGTACAAGCATTTCACTGGAAGTGACTACAATTTGGAAGCTATTCAGCGACACTTTCAATGAGTCTATTTAGCGTTTCATCTGTCCCCCTGCTTGTTCTGAGCTTACATGTTAACTGAACCACATAAGCATACAGCTCAATAAATACAAACGCCACATAACTTACTCAAACTGATTTGGCCCCAACCAGAAACAAAGCATGGAGTCTCTTCATCATGCATGTCTGTTTCATTGTCTAGGCACACAGGAGAGACCATTTCATTGACTTCTACAGATTCATTTAACTTCACTAGCACCAGATCATACAGTAGAGGCTCAGCAGTGACTGCACATGGGAAATATAGAGATCAAAACTGGAGCGGTACTGAAGGTTAAACGTAGATAGAAACACATATATAAAATACTCAGTGACTGCGCCTGGACCAAAACGAAATGATACTAACATTATTTTCCTGGCACGCAGTGTTACATACTTTGCTGGCACATCCTGTAATGGAGGCTAGCTTAAAACTCTCATTTTAGATCAAGTCTTGATTTTTGCTGTGATTTGTTAGTTGGTGCCGTTTGTTTGTTTTTTTTCCCTGGCGATGGCCTTGTGGCTGTAACGTAGGTATCGTTCTGTTCTTATCCTAGTGCGATCACTGAACTATTACGTATGTGTTTTTATTGACTGCAGATGGAAAGAAGCACATTGCGTTTAAATAATTTGCGAATCCTTCAGCGATGTGTAGGTTTTTTTATTGTCACTTTTCCCTTAAAGCGTGGATTAACAACAGTTGTTTTCCATTTATTCCTATTTCGGGCCGTCTTTTTGAAGAATGCTTCAAGATGAGGAAAGTCGTAAAACAATGTGACATACCAAGATGCAAAGCTGTTGAAATAACTGATAGAGGTTAATAGGGTATCATGATATTAGTAAGTCAGGTTGGCTTGGCTTGGATTCGTTCGTATTCAATCTCCCGCTACCAAACCCTGAAAAGGGCTTAAGTAGCAGAATGTAGTCCAGAAAACGAATTGTGATGTGTCGTAGTTTACAGCTTGACTGCGATATTTGCACTTTTCGGTCCAACACATCCGACTCCAGCAAGCATTATTTGATAACCAGGTTAGCATTCCTCTCTTTGATACCTTCTCCTTAGCCAGTCTGCCCTGTTGCAGCCTGTTATCCAGGATCATCGCGTGGAGGTGTAGAAGGGTCTTAGTAGCTCTGGTTCGCTGGCCCTGACACTAGCAATCAGCTATGGGTCGCTGACCGCTGCAGCTCATGCGCTGCTCAGCATCTTGATCCAATAAGTCAGGTTAACGTTGTCTGGAGATCTGAGAGAGGGAGGGATCTGCACTTTAGTGAATGAACAAGACCAGCTACATTATTTAAAAGAGATTTGATCTTCGATTCCAGCCGGCACTGCATTTGATGAAGATAGCACGATGTATATGTTAATAACAATGTAGCATATTTAGGTGCATCAAAGCTGTACATACTAATGCACATCAAACTGTTTATAAATATTTGTACTTCACTTTATCACTTTCATTTCTCTAGAAAATATGGCTGCTAGATACACTTGCTCATCACGTGACATTTTTGGTTGTCTTCTTGAACTCAACATCTGAGACTCTACATGACTTGCAATTGTTCCACGAGACTTCACCTGTCTTGGCTTCCTATTCCACGAGACTTCACCTGTCTTGGCTTCCTATTCCACGAGACTTCACCTGTTTTGGCTTCCTATTCCACGAGACTTCACCTGTCTTGGCCTCCTATTCCATTTTTCTATTAGAGTTCACCTGCCGGGGCTTCCTGTTCCAATTGCTCCGTTAGACTTCATTTGCCTTGGCTTCCTATTCCATGAGACTCCACCTGCCCTGGCTTCCTGTTCCAAGAAACTCCACCTGTCTTGGCTTCCTATTCCACGAGACTTCACCTGTCTTGGCTTCCTATTCCACGAGACTTCACCTGTTTTGGCTTCCTATTCCACGAGACTTCACCTGTCTTGGCCTCCTATTCCATTTTTCTATTAGAGTTCACCTGCCGGGGCTTCCTGTTCCAATTGCTCCGTTAGACTTCATTTGCCTTGGCTTCCTATTCCATGAGACTCCACCTGCCCTGGCTTCCTGTTCCAAGAAACTCCACCTGTCTTGGCTTCCTATTCCACGAGACTTCACCTGTCTTGGCTTTTTATTCCACGAGACTTCACCTATTTTGGCCTCTTATTCCATTTTTCCATTAGAGTTCACCTGCCGGGGCTTCATGTTCCATTACTCCATTAGACTTCATCTGCCTTGGCGTCTTATTCCATGAGACTCCACCTGCCCTGGCTTCCTGTTCCATGAAACTCTACCTGCCTTGGCTTTCTGTTCCATTGTTCCATAAGACTCCACCTGCCCGGGCTTCCTGTTCCATTGTTCCATAAGATTCCACCTGCCCTGCTTCCTGTTCCATTGTTCCATAATACTCCACCTGCCCTGGCTTCCTGTTCCATTGTTCCATAAGACTCCACCTGCCCTGGCTTCCTGTTCCATTGTTCCATAAAACTCTACCTGCCCTGGCTTCCTGTTCCATGAAACTCCACCTGCCTTGGCTTCCTGTTCCATTGTTCCATAAGACTCCACCTGCCCTGGCTTCCTGTTCCATGAGACTCCATCTACTGGCTTCCTATTCCATTGCACCATTATACTTCACCTGCATTGGCTTCTGTTGCATCAGACTCCACCTGTCTTGGCTTTGTTTCATTATTCCATGAGACTCCACCTATCTTGGTTTCCTATTCCATTGCTCCATTAAACTCTACCTGTTTTGGCTTCCTATTCCATTCGTCCATGAGACTCAATCTGTCTTTGCCTTCTATTCCATTGTTTCACTTCACTTCACCTGTTTTGGCTTGGTATTCCATTCTTCCATTTGACTTCACCTGCATTGGCTTCCTATTCCATTCTTGCATGTGTCTTCAGATACCTTGGCTTATTATTCAATTGTTCCACGAGACTCCCCATGCCTTTGCTTATTATTCCATTGTTCCATTTGACAACACCTGCAACGGTTCTTTTTCCATTGTTTCATGAAACTCCACCTGTATTGGCTTCCTTTCCATTGTTCCTTGTCATGTCGTCTTTGGCATCCCTGCTCATCCACTGTGGTTTCCAAGGTGTATGTCTGGTTATACTCTTATGCTACTTGCTGTAGGGTAAGTTTCATCCATCTACAATTTCTCTCATTTTAATCTTTGTCTGAATGAACTCCTTCCGTCCTTTTTGTTGCAAATCTGTGTTTACTATACCATCTGATCATATGATGAAAAGAATGTGATGAAGACAACTTGTAGTGACAGTCTGCAATCTGCATGTGTTGCCATGCTTCTGAACCATATAATAAGATTGATTTAATATTTTTATTGAATAGCACAAAGAATACGCACACCTGTGTTTAAATATATATAGTAAAATACTCTTCTTCCTCCTGTCCCTTTTTTGCTTTTACTGAAATGTATAGGGCCTCACAACTACCAGTGTTCTTCAGGACGCTTACAACAAAGTACTCCGAGTGACAGTTTTCTCCAGGAAGCTTACGACAAAGTACTCTGAGTGACAGTCTTCTTCAGGAAGCTTACGACAAAGTACTCTGAGTGACAGTCTCCTTCAGGACGCTTACGACAAAGTACTATGAGTGACAGTCTCCTTCAGGAAGCTTACGACACAGTACTCTGAGTGACAGTCTCCTTCAGGACGCTTACGACAAAGTACTCTGAGAGACAGTCTCCTTCAGGACGCTTACGACAAAGTACTCTGAGAGACAGTCTTCTTCAGGAAGCTTACGACAAAGCACTCTGAGTGGCAGTCTCCTTCATGAAGCTTACGACAAAGTACTCTGAATGTCAGTCTCCTTCAGGAAGCTTACGACAAAGTACTCTGAGAGACAGTCTCCTTCAGGAAGCTTACGACAAAGTACTCTGAGTGACAGTCTCCTTCAGGAAGCTTACGACAAAGTACTTTGAGAGACAGTCTCCTTCAGGAAGCTTACGACAAAGTACTCTGAGTGACAGTTTTCTCCAGGAAGCTATCGGAAAAGCACTATGCATGCTTTTGCAGTGGTGGCAGTTTTTGAAGCTATTTTTTACACTGCAATGTTCCATTTACACATCTATTTGCTCACTTTTTACAACATGCATGGAGGTGCATTGGTCCATAAAAAGAACTGGACAACGATGTTTAAAGAAGGACGTGAGTTGGCGCAACAATATGCGCCTTTCCTGGTCTCTGAAGATCTTTCGTTAACTCACATCCTTCTTTAAACATCGTTGTCCAGTTCTTCACTGTTGTCTTTAACACACTTTTGTCACCATACACTGCCTGCATTCTGCGATGAATGTCAACTGTCAACATCCATCAGCTGTTTGAAACCGAATCATCGCTCACTGATCAACTCTGGACGGATCCATATCACACCCACCATATTTTTAACTGTCTGCTGAGGAAACTTTGAGTCGGAGGATATTGACATTTTGCAAACTTGACGGTTGGTATGCGCTGTTTACACCAGAAGTAACATCATCATGCACATCGTACGTATGTTCACTTGTTGCAATTTAGGTCTGGTTTCATTTGAACTCGTCTAGTAGTACTAGATGAAGCATGTATTTCGCATAAGATGTATGCATGTAATTGCAAACACAGTTGTCACTTACTATTGTAGTTGGGATAGTTATAGACAGTCTCGATAAGCCGTTCCTGGACATAGTGATTGTTGTCACCCAAAGCCAGGTCATGCATGCCCATGTACACACGCCAGTTGGTTAAGTTGCTTAGTCCTACTAGAAGCTCATCTCTGAAGTGTGCAGTTGTAGACAATTATTAACAAATAAAAATCATAATCTAAAAATACAATGGTGTGGGTGGGCAATTTCCAGAACTGTTATGCTATGGATCACAGAGGGAAGGTCAATGAGACTGTGGCCTTACGCAACTTGGCAAGGAATTATCTACGCTGAAATAAAAATCATAAACCAGATCTGAGACACTGATTGCAGATTGGGTGTAGTGGAAGAAGTTTGCTGCAGACTTTAAAAATGACAATTGGCGGGACGGTCACAGACTGCTTTGTTTATCATTGACCAAGGATCTAAGAAGTGCATGAAGTTTGTTGGTGCCAGTCATTGATCAAGGATCTAATAGGTGGACGTAGTTTGTTGGTGACAGTCATTGATCAAGGATCTTAGTGGAGTTAGTTTGTTGGTGCCAATCATTGATCAAGGATCTTAGTGGAGTTAGTTTGTTGGTGCCAGTCATTGATCAAGGATCTTAGTGGAGTTAGTTTGTTTGTGCCAGTCATTGATCAAGGATCTTAGTGGAGTTAGTTTGTTGGTACCAGTCATTGATCAAGGATCTTAGTGGAGTTAGTTTGTTGGTGCCAGTCATTGATCAGGGATCTTAGTGGAGTTAGTTTGTTGGTGCCAGTCATTGATCAAGGATCTAGGTGGAGTTAGTTTTTTGGTGCCAGTCATTGATCAAGGATCTTAGTGGAGTTAGTTTGTTGGTGCCAGTCATTGATCAAGGATCTTAGTGGAGTTAGTTTGTTGGTGCCAGTCATTGATCAAGGATCTTAGTGGAGTTAGTTTGTTGGTGCCAGTCATTGATCAGGGATCTTAGTGGAGTTAGTTTGTTGGTGCCAGTCATTGATCAAGGATCTAGGTGGAGTTAGTTTGTTGGTGCCAGTCATTGATCAAGGATCTTAGTGGAGTTAGTTTGTTGGTACCAGTCATTGATCAAGGATCTTAGTGGAGTTAGTTTGTTGGTGCCAGTCATTGATCAAGGATCTTAGTGGAGTTAGTTTGTTGGTGCCAGTCTTTGATCAAGGATCTAGGTGGAGTTAGTTTGTTGGTGCCAGTCATTGATCAAGGATCTTAATGGAGTTAGTTTGTTGGTGCCAGTCATTGATCAAGGATCTTAGTGGAGTTAGTGTGTTGGTGCCAGTCATTGATCAAGGATCTTAGTGGAGTTAGTTTGTTGGTACCAGTCATTGATCAAGGATCTTAGTGGAGGTAGTTTGTTGGTGCCAGTCATTGATCAAGGATCTTAGTGGAGGTAGTTTGTTGGTGCCAGTCATTGATCAAGGATCTTAGTGGAGGTAGTTTGTTGGTGCCAGTTATTGATCAAGGATCTAGATGGAGGTAGTTTGTTGGTGCCAGTCATTGATCAAGGATCTTAGTTTAGGTAGTTTGTTGGTGCCAGTCATTGATCAAGGATCTAGATGGAGGTAGTTTGTTGGTGCCAGTCATTGATCAAGGATCTTAGTGGAGGTAGTTTGTTGGTGCCAGTCATTGATCAAGGATCTAGGTGGAAGTAGTTTGTTGGTGCCAGTCATTGATCAAGGATCTAGATGGAGGTAGTTTGTTGGTGCCAGTCATTGATCAAGGATCTTAGTGGAGGTAATTTGTTGGTGCCAGTCATTGATCAAGGATCTAGATGGAGGTAGTTTGCTGGTGCCAGTCATTGATCAAGGATCTTAGTGGAGGTAGTTTGTTGGTGCCAGTCATTGATCAAGGATCTAGGTGGAAGTAGTTTGTTGGTGCCAGTCATTGATCAAGGATCTAGGTGGAAGTAATTTGTTGGTGCCAGTCATTGATCAAGGATATAAGTGAAAGGAGTTTGTTGGTGTCAGACACTGATCTAGGACCTCTAGGACGTGGAGGGAGTTTGTTGCTGTCAGACATTGACCAAGCATCTCAGTAGATGGAGAGTGTAGTCTGTTGATACAGTTTTGTTTTACTTCTGTCAAACTTCTCGCATCAGATTACATACTTTAAGATAACCACACACTCTGACTTGAGAAGAGAAACAAAATCAGTAACCAATACAGGTGTAAATTAGGGAGAGAAAATGGAGGCGGAAATGATATACACTAATGAAACCACCTAACACTTTAACCAGACAAGCTTCGGGTTGGAATGCACAGAGGAAGAGATGGATGAGAAGGCAGATGATCACAAAGTTAAAAACTAGTTAAAGGATAAAACCAGAAAATCTCAAGCTTGACATAAGGAACTACAGAAGATGACCTTAAACAGGATTCAATGACGTTCAACTGTTCCATCCATGTTTCAGAAGAACTAAAAGAGATTAATCCCTGTAGTAGAACTAACGATAATTATCAAGTGCCTTATTGGTTGGCGATCATGGCTCTCCAATTTCTCTTTTCACATGTGTTATCAGTCCCGCTGTTGATTGTTTCCCATGCCATTCCTTCTTTTTTTGTCTTCCTCTGTACCTTTTCCCTGTTT
Source organism: Ariolimax columbianus (assembly GCA_036924085.1). Classification (NCBI taxonomy): domain Eukaryota; kingdom Metazoa; phylum Mollusca; class Gastropoda; order Stylommatophora; family Arionidae; genus Ariolimax; species Ariolimax columbianus. Next base: position 26,327,712 of record JAVGWX010000006.1, read on the forward strand.
TGTCCCTTGTTACCGTGTGTTCCAACCCGCCCTTTCTCATGACATGCCCAAAAAACAATGACTGCCTTGTTCTGATTTTTGCCCAAACCTGTCTGTGCCTGTGTCTCTTCAAGTACCACGTTATTGGTTTTCTTTGTAGTATATTAAATTATCAACATTCTTCTGTAAAACCACATTGATCATTGTGCCTGCCTGCTGATTGTCCATGACTTGCTGCCGTATGTCTTTACTGGTTCCATATAGCATCCAAGAACTCTCTACTTAATTTCAGTGATATCTTCTTCTTCGTTCGTTCTCAATCTCCCACTACCAAACCCTGAAAAGGCTTAAATAGCGGAATGTAGTCCAGAGAACGGAATACGTTGTGTCCTAGTTTACAGCTTGACTGCGATATTTGCACCTTTCAGTCCAACACATCCGACTTCAGCAAGCATTTTTTGAGTACCGGGTTAGCATTCCCTCTTCGATCCCTTCTCCTTAGCCAGTCTGCCCTGCTGCAGCCTGTTATCCAGGATCGCCGCGTGGAGGTGTAGAAGGGTCTTGGCAGCTATGGTTCGCTGTCCCTGACGCTAGCAGTCAGATATGGATCGCTGATCACTGCAGCTCATGCGCTGCTCAGCATCTTGATCTCAATTTCAGTGATATGACTTTGTTGTACAAGTTTCCCATAATACTCTGGAAGACTGATTTTGCATGGGTTGTTCTGTTCTTTGTTTCATAAGTGTATTTCCATCCAATCTTATATGGGTGCTCAAGTATTGCAATAATTGTACTTATTTTAGTTTCGTCTCGTTCACCTCCGTACAGCAATTTTGACATTTGTGTTTCTTCGTTACTACCATTCTGATTTTTTGTTTTACTTAAACTGATGCCTTTATTTTTGCTTTGGATAATACCGTGTTGAGCAGTTCTTACCTGTAGTAGTAAGCACAAGTAAAAAAAAACATTACTCATTTTTAACGTTTACGTAGTACAGACGCTCATCTTGTGGAAGAAAACATGTCTAGCACGTCGTCAGTCCTTTACACAAATAGCACATACTTCCGCTTCATCATCGTTTGTTTTCAAACTTCCGCTATGAAACCCTGAAAAGGGCTTTGCAAGTAGCAGGATGTTGTCATAAGAACGGAATATGTTGTGTTGTAGTTTACAGCTTGACTGCGATATTTGCTCCTTTCGGTCCGACACATGCTACTCCAGCAAGGCATTTTTTGGATATTGGGTTAGCCTTTTCTTTTTTTATCCCTTCTCCTTAACCATTCTGGCCTGTTGCAGCTTGTTGTCCAGGATGATCGAGTGCAGGTGGTGGCTATTACATTGTTAATTTAGCAACACAAAAAGAGGGCAAGTAATTGTAATTTTTAGTTAAAACTTCAGTACATCTACTACAATAAATATGACAATTTATGATATGCACAAAACAGTTTTAGAAACTTGTTTTTATAGTTTTTATAATCTCAAATTTAAATATATATATTTTTTTTTGCGTTCGCCTTTTTTCTCTAGGCGGTGTGCATTACACTGTGGTTTTTATTTTGCGCCTGTCGGCCCAGTGCATCCGACTTCCGCATGCATTTTATGTAAGGGTCTGCTTCCTCCTGCATTTTCTAAGGGTTTGCTTCCCCGGGGTAACGGCCGGTGCTGTGATGGGGATCGAACCCAGAACCTTCTGGTTGTGAGCCGTGTCACTTAACCACTAGCCCACGCCGTCCCCTTAATCTCAAATTGATTGTCATATATGAGGACTTGACTGCCTTCTCGAAACATGTATAACTGTTTATATCAGTGGTTCCCAAACTGTGTGCCGCTGCACCCTGGGGTGCTCGGGATGGATGCTAACCAACTTATCACATCCCATGAAGTCAGAATAGTTATACAATGGATCTCTGGTCACTCAAATACACCCGGCAATGACAAGGCAGACAGACTAGCTAAGAAGGGATAAAGTCAAGAACAACAATACACACCAAGAACACTACAGACAGTCAAACAACTACAGAAGACTGCGAACAAGGAGGCTTGGCTGAATAGATGGGCAATGGGAAATACTGGAAGAGACATCTATAAACACATGGTCATTCCAAATTCCAAAAGACAACATCAGCCTCCTGAAAAGGACAGCCCAAAGTACCATTTTCTTACTTCGCACTCAACGCATACAACTAAACAGCCACTTGAACAGAATCCAACTAAAACATACTCCAGAGTGCCGGCCGTACACACATCATTATGAAACTGTTGAACAAAATCTTTTTGAATGTCCCTCGCTTGCACTTGTTAGAAAAGTATCTTCCTCCAAAGCCAGATAAACGGAACGTTACTAAACAACAGCTTACAAACACTTACAGATACCACTACATGGCATTGGGCCAAAGTGCAGGATCCCATAGGCCGCTGGATCGATAACCAACCAACCAACGAACTATATGATTATAATATGTGATTACATGCCATGTTGACATGTCTATTATAGTTACTTGTCTATACGATCGTAAGGACAGGTATTTGTGAACCATTTTTATACAAAATTGACGATTTACAAGACTGAAATGTTTTATTATTTATTAACATGACTAATTTCATGTTATGTCACCATGAAAATGTATATGGACGGCAAGGCTATATAATCTCAACTATGCAAACAATCATAAAGTACTCATGAAAAGGAAAAGCATTTCTCCAATAAAAGCAGCAGTATCGCTTTACACAACTTTTGATGACATCTTGCAAGCTACTTATATAATCAGACAACAGTACTAAATATCTTTTGTTAAAAACATTCTGTAAAACTACATTATGACAGTGAAAACTCCAAACTGTTCTAACTATCTACATGGTTGGCCATATTATTTGTGCAAATCAGATAAACGTACTCACGAGAAGCAGTGTGCAGCCGTAATAACCCAACCAGGTGCAACAAGGCTTGCCCCACATGTATGTTTAAACCCTGACTTACGTGTGAATTCAAACTCTCTGGGGGAAAATAGGCAAATAACAATTATTGTCATGAAAATGATTTCATTTCCATATTGCTGTAATTATTTACAAAACTAGCAATTTTACAAGAAGCAATGGATCCAATCTAGATCATCACAATGGCCTATCAATGGCACAGCTCTGTCGTACTCATCTATAGGGGAAACAAACATTCAGTTCAGTTTAGTTACCACCTCCACAACGAAGGATCGCTGTAATTGATGTCCAAAGACCTGTCTCTTGCCTTGATAGTGCGATTTACATTGTTTTCCTTGTCTATATCTTGATATTGTCCTCTCACATGTAGCACTGTTTTGCTCTTACAAATAGCCTCTATCTTTTTCTTCTTGTAAGAGTTTAAAAAAAAAATGATTTGACCAAAATATTTGAACTGACTGATATCGTTCAATAATTTCTCGTTGTTCTGATTTCTCAAAAACACTATTTTTCGCTTTTGAAAAAAAAACATTTTTAAAAACATATTTTTACATTCTTATACTGGACGCTTGAAAAAAAATTCAAAACTTCTTTTCACATTATTTTCTATGCGAGTTTTGTGGAAGCCTCCAATTGTGATTGAGACGAGAATAGGAACACTGACATACTGAAAGCATATCGCAAGAGGCTCAAAATGCATTCTATCCAACCCAATTACAGCCCCGTCCTTCCCTTACGGTAGAAAGCTCCTTCTCATCATGAATGTATATCTAGCCGTCCACACAAGTCACATCACAAGCCTGTTGAGTTTGTCAAACCGTGTCGGTTTGATGGAACGCAAATAACAACTGAAAATAACTACTTGCCAAAGTTGTTCACCGTTGTTTAAAGAATGCTTCCCGTTAGGGGGTCTCTGTCATGGTGGTACTGTACTTTGTAGGAAGCAACATGGAGAAACATAGACTAGAATATATACTCAGTCGTTTCTTTTCCCCCACAGGAAGTACTAGAATATGTGGTACAGAGATACCCATTTAGTCGTTTCTCTTCCCCCCCCCCCCCCATAGGAAGTACTAGAATATGTGGTACAGAGATACCCAATTAGTCGTTTCTCTTCCCCCATAGGAAGTAATAGAATAAGTGGTACAGACATGATACTCAATTAGTCGTTTCTCTTCCCCCATAGGAAGTACTAGAATAAGTGGTACAGACATGATACTCAATTAGTCGTTTCTCTTCCCCCATAGGAAGTACTAGAATAAGTGGTACAGACATGATACTCAATTAGTCGTTTCTCTTCCCCCATAGGAAGCACTAGAATAAGTGGTACAGACGTGATACTCAATTAGTCGTTTCTCTTCCCCTATAGGAAGTACTAGAATAAGTGGTACAGACATGATACTCAATTAGTCGTTTCTCTTCTACCATAGGAAGCACTAGAATAAGTGGTACAGACATGATACTCAATTAGTCGTTTCTCTTCCCCCATAGGAAGTACTAGAATAAGTGGTACAGACATGATACTCAATTAGTCGTTTCTCTTCCCCCATAGGAAGTACTAGAATTATTGGTACAGACATGATACCCATTTAGTCGTTTCTCTTCTACCATAGGATGTAAGGGTCTTCTTTTTTTTTTGGGGGGGGGGGCTTAAAGATTTTACTGGATGGAGTAGGGAACTCCCTGTGACTAATCCTGATTAGTTGCCACTTACGAAATGCATTTCATGTTATAATCTCAGTATTATTTTTTCCAGGGAAAGAAAATGAATAGTTTGCTTTCCCTGGGATTTGACGACGAGGTCAAAGATGATTTGTATCAATTAATATAATAACAGACATGCTCTCAAGAAAACATTGCGGGATCTAAATAAAAATAAAAAAGTAGACTCCATTTACACGTATGTGCGCCATATTGGAAATATGGTATTAGGCCTATATTTGTCTTGACCAAAACAACACTTTAGATGTTGTGGTCAACATCACGCCAGCGAATCGACAATAGTGTTTAGAAAATTATGCGCATAGCATAGAAATACGGTTCCTCATGTCTGTAATTATTCTTTTCATAATCATAAATATCAATTTGTTTTCTGTATTCCTTTAAACATATTGAGAGAATTGGAATACTTACATTCACTCCCTTTATATTGCTAAGGAGGAGACAATCAAGCTTTGGAAGGTACGTAGTAGAGGTAGACGCTTTATGAGGCAATGGCCCGTTGCATACGATGAGTGACTGGGTACTACGTCTCATGTAATGCTGTTCCTCCGATTTTTTTCAGCGTTCGGCCTGAAAGCGACGTTGTGTCGTAGTTTACAGCGAGGATGCAAGCAATATCTAAGCCTCTCGACCTGTCCAATCCGATTTCAGCATGTGGGGATCGAATTTGTCTTCCCTCTTCGATCCCCAATGTCTTAGCCAGGCTGCACGGTTGAAGTCTATTTCCAGGGCTGCCACTTGGAATTGGAATAGGGTCTTGATCAGTTATGAGTCACTGACCCTGATCAGATATGAGTCACTGACCCTGATGCAAGCAGTCAGTCGTGAGTCATTGGCTGCTGTCATCTCATTTACTGCGGCATCTTTGACCCCACCTTCCTTTTAATTTGATCTGACCCTCGTCGACGTCCACGGCCTGCCTTAAGAGCCGACGGACATGTACGTCACCGGCAAGGCAAACCAAATGTCCAAATAGGGCCAACCGGAAACGGTCTAGCATCGTGAATGGGCATCCGAAATCTGTCCGTAATGTGACCTGGTCGTTTAAGACACTGTAAAAAAACCCACATGAAATAGAGCCGCCCAACTTGCTAACTCATATCTTTCTTGCTCGTAGTAAAATGGGTCACATCCCACTGTAACATTCAAGGCAATGATAAGGCAGACAGACTGGTATACGCTACCCACAAAAAACGATGCTTTTTACAAGTTGAACGAAAGAGAGCAGTTGTTTGTCTTCCGACTCCGCACAAGCCACAACAGACTGAGGTATCATTTATGCAATAAACTGAAGATAGTTGCTACTGACGAATGCACTTGTGGTAGTGGTAAAATGACCTTTGAACATCTGCTCCAAAATTGTTCGACATACGAGCGTGCGTGTGTGCGTGCGTGTGTGTATGTGTGTGTAGTGTGTGTGTGTAGTGTGTAGTGTGTGTGGTGTGTAGTGTGTATGGTGTGTGTGTGTTTTTCAAGAGTTTCAAATATACTTGTCTTTGCGGTTAATGTAGTTACATTGTTTAGAGAGAGAGAGAGAGAGAGAGAGAGAGAGAGAGAGAGAAAGAGGAAAGGGAGAGGAGGAAGTACACAGGTATACTTACATCAAGAAGTGCATCGAGACCAGCCAGGGCCACTCCCCTGGACTGTTCACGTGACCGGCAACAACTCTCTTCCTTCTGAGACCTATAGCTGGATTCCTAACACCACAGGTAGTTTTGTTGTATTCTGTTGATTGTAGGCGAGAGGAGCAAGAGATTTACGAGGCGTCTTCAAATTAAACGGGACCTAACTGCACCAAGTGAACATACGTACGATGCGCATAATAACGTCACGTATGGTGTAAACAGCACGTACCAACCGTCAAGTTTGCAAAATGTCATTATCCTCCGACTCAACTATACCATAGTTTTCCCAGCAGACCGTTGAAAACATAGCGGATGTGAAACGGAATCCGCCCAGAGTTGATCAGCGAGCGGTGATTCGGTTTCTAATAGTTGAAGGATGTCGACCAGTTGACATTCATCGCAGAATGCAGGCAGTGTATGGTGACAAAAATGTGTGGAAGACGACAGTGAAGAACCGGACAACGCTATTTAAATAAAGACGCAAGTTAACCAAAGATCTCCCGAGACTAGCTCAGGCGCATATTGTTGCGTCAGAAGTTGCCTTTGCCAAAATTGATGCATCAATTCGGGTAGTCGCCGGAGCTAACGTTCGCCACATTTTTGTCACCATACACTGTCTGCAATGTGCGATGAATGTCAACTGGTCGACATCCTTCAGCTTTTAGAAACAGAATCATCGCTCGCTGATCAACTCTGGATTGATTCCATATCACACCTGACATGTTTTCAACGGTCATCCAAGGAAACTTTGAGTCGAAGGATAATGAAATTTTGCAAACTTGACGGTTGGTATGTGATGTTTACAAGATAAGTGACGTCATCATGCGCATCGTATGTATGTTCACTCGTTGCAGTTTGGTCCTGTTTCATTAGAACACGCCTCGTACATATCTGAAGTAGTTATAACTGGTATAACTGCTTCTATATCTGTCTCTAGCTATCTTCTCCATTTACATCTTGATTCCCCTCTATTTCTCTAAAATACCAACATTTCTAGTGCCAATTCTTGAAATTCTCCCAAACGAAAAACCGTAAGTAAGCAGCGCATATTTCGGCGTTATGCCGATGTTTAAAATAAGGTTTAAAGCATTTAATTTTGGTTGTGATTTTCATGACCAGGACTGGATTTGTGCGCTGTTAATCCTGTCCAACGAATCTGCGCTTCTAATTGAAATTAAAAGGACAATCGGTACGTGTTGCAGTACCATTTATGTGAAGGGAACCAACAAATAATCTTAATGATTGTTTGTTACTTTTGCATGAGTTCTCTGTTTGGAAAATATATTTCTAAGAAAAAACGTCGCTCTTCGCCTATTGAATATTCCTTCTTTGTTTTGGTTCTTTTTTCTTTTGAATGGCGGTTCACGAGAAAAGTCTACATGTTCCACACCCACCGGATTCTTGTACTCTGGATTATGAAAACAAAAGTAAGGTCAGTGAACATCCGTCACGTGTATAATTCCTAATTCGGGGCATTGAAGAATCTGCTATGCCATTTTATAAAAGGTAATGAATTGATTGATCAAGTGAGAGATCTGGAAAAGCCAAAAAGTAAAGCACAGCTGTCGGGGTCCAGACTGCAAGAATATAATTTTCTTGAAGAAAATGTGTATGTGTCCATGTTTCATGGTCAACAACACAAACTTATTTCATTTATTTCAAAATTACAGACAACCTAATTGTTCATTTGAAAATAGGTCTGATGGCAGCACCACAAATCGACTGCAAATATGACGATTACAGACCGTCCATTGTTTCGTCCAAGTTGATATTATAAGTTGTTCTGCATCATACAAGTACATTTTTACCATTTGTTCCCCTCAGTTATATGTTGAACATGAAAGAAAACCTACACAAACATGATGCAACTGGTACACACCATCAATGACGACTCGTATAAGTGTCAGTTTTGTGGTGGCGTTAAGGAAATTTCCAAGACAGGGAGGTCAAAACCAAATGTGTATTTATCGGTCCACATATATCTACTCTTCGGAGATAAGCGTTGAAAGTCGCCACAAAGTTTCTAGGCAACAGTAAGACTATCTTACCAAGCATTTTCTAGAAACCCCCTTGCAATCATTCAAGAAACTAAGGTAAAAATGTCATTGAAATTATATTTTCTGTATTCTCATCTGGATTTCTTCTCTGCTAGCTGCCGTGCTGTCAGTGACGATTATTGGGAGCGATTTCATCAGGACTCGAAAAAAGATACCAAGGGACATGGAATGCAGCAAGGTTATCAAACTACTGTTGTATCCTTGTGAGAAATGCTGCAGAAATTAATTACAAGTTGCCGGCAAAGCGGCGTCGCTCTGAATGATTTTTCTCCATTTAAGATATACATATACATATGTGTCAAACATTAACACAAATATTTTAAAAACTAAAGTTAATCTGGTGTTTTAACCACCCTTATACATAATTATCATCCCTAACAACATAAATGTAATTGGTTTTTTGGTTTTTTTTAATTTTGGTTTTTTTGCGTTCACTTTATTGCTTTAATCCACAAGGCGGTGTGCGTTGCACTGTGGTTTTTATTTTGCGCCTGTCGGCCCGGTGCCTCCGACTTCAGTATGCATTTTATGTAAATGCCTGCTTCCTCCTGCATTTTCTAAGGGTTTGCTTCCCCGTTATAACGGCCGGTGCTGTGATGGGGATCGAACTCAGCACCTTCTGGTTGTGAGCCGCTTAACCACTAGCCGACGCCGTCCCCTACTTTGGTTTGATCTCAGATACACACAATACGTCAAGATTTGTTGTCATGTGTCATTGGTGTCACTGTTAACAGTTTACTCTTCTTTTTCTTCTTCGTATGCAGTCAGACAGTAACCATTATTTTTTCGAAAAAAGCGGCGGTCATCCTGAGGCTGTCGCCACTGCCATAGAGCTTTTCTTGCAGTTCCACTGGTGATGGCCACATCTGCTCTCTCTGATCCTCGTATGTCGGGCAGTTCTGCAGCAGATGTTCAGCGGTCATTTTACCAGTACCGCACGGGCATTTGTCGGTACCACCTACCTTCAATTTGTTGAATAGGTGGTACCTCAGTCTATTGTGGCCAGTGCGAAGTCTGAAGACAACGACCTGCTCTCTTCGGTTCAACTGGAAATAGGCATCGTTTTTGGTGTAACCAGTATGTTCGGTTTCCCATTTGGTCATGTATCTGGCTTTGAGAAGCCGTTTTGACTCTTCGTACGTCATACTAGTATCTGTTTGTGGTAGTCTTGCACCTTAACAGTTTACTCGATATCTGTCTGTCTGTCTGTCTGTCTACCTACTTCAACCCAATCTATACGCTCGTCCGTCCGCCCATCCATCCGTCCGTCCGCCCATCCATTCGTCCGTCCGTTCGTCCCTCCATCCATCCGTCCGTTCCTCCTTCCGTCCGTCCGTCCATCCATCCATTGCTGTCACTGTTAACAGTTTACTCGATATCTGTCTGTCAGTCTGTCTACCTACTTGAACCCAATCCATCCATCCGTCCGTCCGTCCATCCATCCATCTGTCCGTCCGTCCGTCTGTCCATCCGTCCGTCCGTCCGTCCATCCGTTCGTCCATCCTTCTGTCTGCCGGAATGTCTGTCTGTGGAAGTCTATCCACATTTATCTATCTATCTTGTCTATCTATGTGTCTGCCTGTTTGACGGACTGACTGTTTATCTGCTTGTCTGTCTGTCTGTCTGTCTATCTACGAAAAGCGGATACATCGGCTCACGACGTCTGTTGAAATATCGTAAGACCAGTCTGCCGCATGTCACATTTAAATTCATTATATTCTTAAGAAATTATAAATGTGTCACCTCCCCCACCCCTTTTTCATAAACACACACCTGAACGTATCAAATTACCTTATTTACTTATATCAGTACACTTCTGGTTTTGTTGGAGACATTTCTGATGACGTACATAAAGAAATTGAAACAAGGTATTTTTGTTGTTGTCGTAAAGCATGAGTCCAAGAGCCCATAAGTTCCGGAGTGAACGAGTTTTAAAAAAACGTGTACTGTCGTTCTGTAAACTGCTCTAAAAATGGTCGAAATAAGTGACCCCTCGTTCCGTAAACCACTGTATAAGTTAGTATAACTGTTCTTTCGTTCTGTAAACCGTTGTGAAAAGGTTCAAATATTTGACCCCTCGTTCTGTGAACCGCTGTGAAAGTTAAAATAAGTGACCATTCGTTCTGTACATCGATGTGAAAATTAAAATAAGTGACCATTCGTTCTTTAAATCGATGTGAAAATTAAAATAAGTGACTATTCGTTCTGTAAATCGCTGTGAACATTAAAATAAGTGACTATTCGTTCTGTAAATCGATGTGAAAGTTAAAGTAAGTGACTATTCGTTCTGTAAACCGCTGTGAAAGTTAAAATGGGTCTTTTTTTTACAGAAACAACTACGAATAAGCTAAAACAGATTTACCTTTATCTTGTAAACCACTGGTTGTATTTCCATTCTCTGTCAACTTGTCCAGGTCAGAGCTGCCTGTGGTGGGGTCGCTATTCGGCTGTAGAAACGTATCACTTGACCATGAAGCTGTGATTGCTGAATCATTGACCATTATGTCATTATTGCTTTTATTCAAGCCATTTTTATCACTGAACATGAAGCTAAGAGAGCTGGATTCTGTTGCAGAATTTTGACTTTCAGAATTATTATATAAATCATCTTTCTTGCTGGTGTTCGAAGTTTCCACTTGTTCCTCTGTTGTTGTTTGTACACTTGAGTTAATGCCTGTCAAAGTGTTGTTATTAGATAACCCGTTCGGGCCAAATGAACTTAATGTATCAAATAGTGACACAGCCGTAGAGGCGCTGGAGTTGCTGCTGGCACTATCATTATGTGACGGGTAAACTTGTGGCACGCTACTATTAGTCTCCCCTTCAACATTTGGTTCTGTAGTAAATGATGTCTCTGTCGATTGCCGTGGTAATACATTTAGATTATAAGCTGATGTTTCTGTAGTTGGTAATATTGTCGTTGTTTCTATGTCCTTTGCTGCCGGTGCAGCTGATACTTCTGTACCTGTACAAATAGTCACAACAGAATCATTGAGATTGACATTGATTTAGAATACCAACAATTAACCTGTTAGTATTTTAATCCATAAAAAGTAATATTCTATGAAGTCCAACAGAGAGGTATTGGCGAATAGGCCAGCCACTATACTATCATTTTCATGGGATATGTTTTAAATTCTCATAAATGTTTGATGAAATGATATCCCTCTGTTGCTATAGATATCAATGAATGTTTGAACTACGGAAATCAGAATATCACTGACCCTCTAACTAGAGATATAAAACACCACGTGACACAATGATGAGAGTAGTAAAGTCCAGTGCTAGATTTAGCCCTGAACTAAATAATTTGCAGCTTAGGGCATCAAAATTCGCAAGGGCCTACGCAAAATAAATGTAAGCTTAATTATAAATATGTAATCAATAAATGCCTTTACTTTTGAAAATAATTTGTATTTTTTACTTTAAACGTCTTGCTATTACTTCTACTTCTATCCACTTGCGTTAGACACGTGGGGAGGTGTCGTTTTCTTTCGCGTGTTTATCTTCAATGTTGTTGTCATTCCCGTTTCGTATTTCTTCAGTATCTCATTTGGGCCGTTCAACTATCATTATCGTGGTCCCCATCTTGCTCTGTAACCCTCTTGTCTGGTGTTGTAAATCTGCACATCTATTAGATTTGGCTGCCTTCTTGTCAGGTGTCCGAACTACCTTATTTTCTGACATTCCACGTAATCCATGCACAATGGTGCACCTAGCGTGTCTGATTTCTTGGGTTTTTTGTTTTTTTGCTTAGATGTTTGCCTCACTAGTTTCTACTGGCGGAGGCGCGCCATTTTCCACCCCAGACCGTAGTCCATTGGGCGATATCAGGACGCATAAACCAGTGCTTGGATGAATGTATGCGTCTGTATGTACCTATGCTAGGTTTTTGCGCCCTCAGAAGCTAGCCCAACCAAAGTGCAATGGAAGGGCCTCACCATGAGTGTCCATCAAGTTGCCTGTCAATTCTGTTAGCAGTGACTTTAATGAATATCTTGCATATTATTGGTAGCAAGCAAATTGGGCGGTAGTTCCAAAGAAGTTCAGAATCTCCCTTTTCGTGAATTTGAGCATCATTTAGGGCTTCCACTTCTGTCGAAGACGGATGTGTCAGACCGAAAGGTGCAAATATCGCAGTAAAACTGTAAGCTAGCGACACAACGCATTCCGTTCTCCGGACTACATTCTGCTACTTCCAAAGGCCTGTGCAGGGCTTGGTAGCGGGAGATTGAGAGCGAACGAAGATGATGATGAGGGTTTCCACTGATCAGGAATTTGTTCTGATCTGAAGCATTTATTAAACAGCTTGGTCAGCTGCACTGCTAGTATCTCCATCCACCGAACCCACTCCACTCGTCTTAATAACTATAGTAATCTTTTCTGTTCTCGGAGCTGTGGCTGATTGTTTAACTGCTTCATGGCGTGGGGGATTTTATCAGGTTTTCTCGGATCAATAAGGTCTCTTTTTTTTTTTTTTTTTTTTTTTTTTGCGTTCTCCTTATTTCTCTAATCCCCACGGCGGTATACGCTGCACTGTTGTTTTTATTTTGCGCCTGTTGGCCCAATGCATCCGACTTCAGCATGCATTTTATGTAAGGGTCTGCTTCCGCCTGCATTTTCTAAGGGTTTGCTTCCCCGGGGTAATGGCCGGTGCTGTGATGGGGATCGAACCCAGCTCCTCCTGGTTGTGAGCCGTGTCACTTAACTACTAGCCCACGACGTTCCTTAATATATAGGGTCTCATTCTCTTTCTGACAGCCTTTCATGTCCGCATTGTTATTCTTAATAATTTTCCGTAGGAACAATGTTGAATTAAAAAGATAGTAGCATATATTGCCGCGTAATCCAATCATGTGAATGGAACCTATCAACATCTCAAAAACGAACGGTTTCATTCTCCGGCGGAGATTGGACATGTTCTGAAATATAAATGGCAAATTTACGACTACTCGAGTCACATTAAAGCGAATAATGGGAAATAAATACACAAACATTACAACCACTGAAAGTCACCGAAACGTAATTTTTACATTACCTTTTTAAAATGGCACAATCAGTTTAAAAAAAAGAATAGAAAATAATCACAAAAATGCAGAACAACCAAACCAAGTTATACACATAACAAATAAGCAGCTCCGTGAGATGGAATGCCAGTTTCTCCTAATGAACACAACGAACGAGAAAGTGACACTGTTTGCGCAAAAACATCTTACCTTTCTCATTGGTATTCAACTGTACATCATTCCCCAGCTCTCGTAGACGTGCAGGTAAATTTAAACCTGTTGACAGTGATTGCAAGCCCATATGTATATATTTATGTAATCTTTCCTTTTCCGGTTTTCATGTCAACCACCTTTATATGTTTTTTCCCACACAGTGGCTAACAGTCTGCTATTTTAATTTTCATCTTCCAATGATTCTTTTACTTACACCATGTGCACGCATGACTTCTGAGTTTTTCGTCCATCTCCGATAGGTCAAGACTTCTTTCTCACTTCCTTTCTGACCAGTGAACCATTCGCAATTCGAACCACCAACCGTTTCTAGCTTTCGTTCATTCTTTTTCTTCTTCTTCTTCTTCTTCTTCTTCTTATTCTTCTTCTTCTTCTTCTTCTTCTTCTTCTTCTTCTTCTTCTTCTTCTTCTTCTTCGTTCGTTCTCAATCTCCCACTACCAAACCATGAAAGGGCTTAAGTAGCGGAATGTAGTCCAGAGAACGGAATGCGTTGTGTCGTAGTTCACAGCTTGGCTGCGATATTTGCACCTTTCGGTCCAACACATCCGACTTCAGCAAGCATTTTTTGACTACCGGGTTAGCATTCCCTCTTCGATCCCTTCTCCTTAGCCAGTCTGCCCTGCTGCAGCCTGTTATCCAGGATCACCGCGTGAAGGTGTAGAAGGGTCTTGGCAGCTATGATTCGCTGGCCCTGACGCTAGCTGTCAGCTATGGGTCGCTGACCACTGCAGCTCATGTGCAGCTCAGCATCTTGATCCATTTCGTTCATTCGTTTTTAAGAGGCGAGCTCCTTTCCTCTTAACTATATTGACCACCTAGTAATCTATTTGTATATTACAATTCAAAATAACTAAAATAGACATAACGTTTTGATTGTTTATAAATGGAATACAAACCACGAAGATAATTTATTAAAACAAAAAGACGACAACTTTCAGTTTAAATACATTTGACAATATTCACAAGTCTAGTCAGCATAATATAAGCGGAATGTTAGACATAAATGGGATACAAATAGAACGCGTATTGTGACAATAATATGTTGATATAACTTCTCAATATACAGATATCCCCAGGAAAGTAAACGAGTGCAGACATTTCTGTAATTACTCCGCTCTTTGACAAACAGACGTTTGTGTTAGTCAATATCTTTGTCATGGCAGTTAAAGCGCAATAATGCTAGTTTATAAAGCACACCGTTTGGGTGTGGTGGAGGCAGGAGACATTAATATGGATAAAGGCGATCCATCAAGTTTTTAAGGCACACATAGTGGTCATCTCTCAATAATAGTCGCATACACCCTCACAAACGAGGTTCAGCCCCCGGCAAAGGACGACTTTTACCAGGATCTGGCCAGTGCAATAACCACAGTTCCTCTACATGATGAATTCATCCTACTAGTTTATATTTCAGCGCAGTTGTAGGGTCCCAGAGTAGTGGTTAAGAATCTGTCCTGGGCTCGTTCGGCAGGGGAAATGCAAATGATAACTCGCACATGTTTCTGTCATTTTGCGCCGCCTTCAGTCTGAAGATTCCCGGCTCATGGTACTGCCGCCCAGACATCCACCGCCACACAAGGATCTCTAATGACCGATAGACTAGGAAGGATCTCGACCACATGCTTGTGAGAAGTCTTGATCGGGCGACTTCCTATCGTGTCTTTCGCGGTGATGAGGCCTCTGCCAAGACTGACCATTGCTTGCTGATGATCAGATACTCCATCAGTCCATGTGTTATGAAAGTCAAGAGCAGACGCGAGACCCGGAAATCACCAACAGCGGAAACATCATAACCTTCTACAGACCTTGTGTGCCCGTTATGCAACAGATGTTGCCATGCCCGCATTGGCCTGCTCAGCCACATTCGCACCCACATCCATCACGCAAGCTGTGACAAGGATGATGTCGACGGTCCTCATTGACAACCATGGACAGCTATTATTATTATACACGATCGTCAGTTTAAACACCTTTCATTGTCATTTGCTAAAAAATTTCTGACTGAAACGCAGTAATGTCGATTCGACATAACATTAAATAACATAACATAACATAACATGACATGACATAACATTTCCGAACATCGGAAGACAAAAACATACACATTATGTCTCCAAATGCGCAGGGAAGGATGAAATGAGAAATCGTACAATCAAATCAAAAGGAATGTGCTCGCAATCACAAACATAAATACATTTACAATAAGAAATATTACAATTAGATAACAGATTAAATGGCAAGATTGCTTATTGTTGATGAATGCCCACAACGAGTGAGTTTACTTTTTAGTGCGCCCTGAAAGTGCGTTGAGTGGTAGGTTGCAGTAGCTTTTCTCATATCCCGAGCCTGCTCATAAAAGTAGACCTAGGTCCTCCAGGCGGATGTGCTTTGCTTGGCTTCATCGGCATGTCGATCACAACTGCGGGGATCACGTCAAATCCCAACCTCGTTAGCCAGACTGTCATGAAACAGCATGTTTCCGGTTAAAACTGCTTGGAAGTGAGATGGGGGAGAGGGTGGGGAGGGTGGGGGGGGGGGGGGGGGTCCTGGTTAGTTTATTCTGTCTGACCCTGACCAACCTTGACCGATCAGTATGTCGTGCCTGACCAGACGTTAGTCTCATGTTACCGTCTGACCTTGACTAACATTATCGGATCAGTATGCTTGACCTGACCAGACCCTAGTCTCCTCTCACAGTCTGACCCTGACTAACCTTGACCGATCCGTAGGTTTGACCTGACCAGACGTTTGTCTCCCTCTCCCCGCAAGATTGCTTCAGATACAAAGATTATCTGAGATATTGAAATGTTCAAAGGGCTCACTGAAAATAAAAAAACGCCTGTACGCGCAGGCGCCGCACAATGTGCAGACGACTTCCTTGAAATCACCTCTGATTTTAAAAAATCACATGTATCATCTCGGAATTGTCAACCAGCGCCCTGTTGGTCAGAAAACATGTACCCAAACTGTTCAACCGCTCACTTCTCCAACAAATAAGTCACACATCAAACAAGGGATTGATAAATCGAGTGGCAGTAGAGGTCTCTCCCACGAGGTTTTTGAATAGTTGTTTTAGAGTACTTTTAATACATTTGTCCACCCAACAATATTAACAATAAAGATGAGTGTGAACAGAAGATGAGAAGGAAAGTGGAACTGACGATGACAAAATATGGAGACATAAAAGTTAGCAGAAGACAAACAATTAGAATTATGATGATGATTATGATGAAATAATAGAGAGACGCAAAATGAAGTTTGTTTTTACAGAAATAATGTATGATTTCTTTATCAAAGAGTAAGAACTTACTACAAGCACTTGTGTGTACTTCTGTCAGTGTTGCTCCCAGAGGCGGGGAGATTCTCAGGCACCTGACTCTGGCTGGGATCTCCATCTCTATTGTCAGCCAGCGTGACGTTTGATCTGATGACGTAACGCTTACCTAGGAGGTAAGTAGCAAGTCAAGTAAAAAAAATGTTTTCGCCTTCGCCTTATTTCTCTATTCCCCAAGGTGTGCGTTGCACTGTGGTTTTTATTTTGCGCATGTCGGCCCAATGCATCCGACTTCAGAATGCATTTTATGTAAGGGTCTGCTTCCTCCTGCATTTTCTAAGGGTTTGCTTCCCCGGGGTAACGGCCGGTGCTGTGATGGGAATCGAACCCAGCACCTTCGGATGTGAGCCGTGTCACTTAACCACTAGCCCACGCCATTCTCTAAGTAAAAATTTGAGTAGATAAAGACAAAGAGTTGAACTATTTAGAGTTTGCTCAATTATTCTAGATTACTCTTACATAATTAACCTTGCAGACAAAAGTATTTGGCGCAGGTGTAACGTAAAGGACCAGCTGCAGGGGTGGTCCTATGCTTTGTAAAAGTAAAGGTGGATTCCATTGCAATAATTACCATCGGGGATGAAGATAGCTTTTCATGAAATAAGCTGCAGATTATGTGAGGTGGGGTGGCCAGTTCCTTTCCTTGCTATTTGTACCTCCCCAACTCATACGTCAGGTACCAATTTACAGCTGGGTCGACTGGAGAAGCGGTCGTACCAGGAACGAACAACACCCGGATTTGTTTATGTCTGTCCGCGATTTTAAACCCTGGCGTTGTGTAATCTCAGTCTTAGCAAACCAGCTCACTGTCTACTAGCATACACTCTCCACAATGCTTTGTATGGAACGAACAAAAATGGAAGATGACATCTCTCACACGTTCACTGTTGTCAGAGATTTGTTATACATCTTTGATACTATTATCAAACGTGGTTCTTGTACAAGAAATAGATATAAAACTTGCATGACTGACAAGAGTTCTAAGTGTCATCATGGATGGCAATTATAAATTATGACCTCTGACATAATTTGGGAACTACTCGCATACTATGTACCGACAATATAAAAAAAACAACAGACAATACCTTTGCTCAATTATTGCAGCGCCCACTTTAAGCATGTAGGAACATACTACCTGGTAAAAGGGCAAAAAGACAAGGGAAAGATGAATAGATACTATAATATAGACACTGATAGCATCCCATTTTTGACATTTAGCCCTAGAGACAGAACATCAATTTTCCCGCAACGCCTTGCAGCAAATACGGACAGAGAAAGTGGTAAATAACGCAAAGTATCCAGCCGTAGCTTGTTTGATTACAGCCACGTAGACCTTATTCCTCTCAGATTACAGCCACGTAGACCTTATTCCTCTCAGATTACAGCCACGTAGACCTTATTCCTATCAGATTACAACCACGTAGACCCTATTCCTATCAGATTACAACTACGTAGACCTTATTCCTCTCAGATTACAACCACGTAGACCTTATTACTTTAATATTTCACACAAAGATCCAACAACAGAAGATGAGCTGTGCTGCTAACATAACAAAAATGGTGAACGAAATAAATACACTGAAGTAGTGAGTTTTGCATAATAATAGATGTATCGACAAATTAAAAGTTTTTTTAAACACCAAAATAAACGAAAAGAACTTCCATAAAAGAGAAACATTTACCAACAGTGAAGCGTTTACGGTATCTTTGTTTGGTAGCTTGAGTAATCTGGCGACCGTCAGAACAACGGCAAAAGGAGTTTCACTACTGGTACGTTCTACCAGACTGGACAGCTCGTTATTGGTAGGGGTAAGACAAAAGTTGTCTTACCGACAGACACAAACTATCATCCACAATCACTACAACTCAAAATTGAAAAAAAGGCATGTACGTAAACAATAGACCTGGCCCAATCCACCTTCTCAACAGACATGAACAAACCACTGTCTTTCGCCTGAGAATAGGCCACTGCAGACTACTAGGTCACCTATATCGGATAAAGATATCGCTCACAAGTGATTGCCTATGTGGACCGGACCCCTGATCAACCTACAGGACTGCCCAGTATATAGAAATCTAAGATGCTAAATCTGGCCAAAGGGGCCGAGATGTGCAGAAGCTGCAGGGCTGCCACCCGGACCTAGAGAAGACGGTGGACTTTGTCCTAGCAACGGGACTACAGATATAGCATTCCCCCCAAAAAATACCCGAACGCAGAAGAAGAGGAAACAAATTCTGAATACTTAGCTCGCATGATTGCCAGGGGTGAAAGTCTTAAAGGAAACCACTGCCATCATAACGGATGTCGTGAGAGCAAAACTTAATACAAGAATTGCGGTTTGGAACACAGAACGATAGACATAAAAACAGATCAGGGCCGAGATGCGAAACTATAGATTACATATCTTTGTGATAAGTGAGAGTGATGAACAGGAAAGGAAAGAATTAAGGCAACAACAGGAGAAACAATATTCCACTCTAGAAGAAGAACAAACAACACAATGAATGCATGGAAATTATCGAAACGAAGGTAATATAGAGAACATGACGGGAATGGAAACCAATCAATAATGGACTGATAAGATCAAGACAATGCTGTAGATTTATCAACATCACCATAATAGAATGCAATGTACCAACAAACGACAGTCATCATGAAGCAAAAGCCGAATTATTTCAGAAGCTGCGAAACGCTACATGAGAATGACGAACATCTGACACATTTCTGTAACAAACAATTGAGTTATTGGAAGGACACTCTTCCCACACACACACACAAGGATGTCCACAAACTAAGATGAGATTCTCCAAACAGTCACGACAAAAACCAGTTGGATCACTTAATTGGACGAGACACTATTTCCACACACACACAAAGATATCCACAAACTAAAATGGAATTCTTCAAACAGTCCTGACAAAAACCAGTTGGATCACTTAATTGGACGGGACACTCTTTCCACACACACACACAAGGATATCCACAAACTAAGATGAGATTCTCCAAATAGTCATTACAAAAATCAGTTGGATCACTTAATTGGACGGGACACTCTTTCCACACACACACAAGGATGTCCACAAACTAAGATGAGATTCTCCAAACAGTCATGACAAAAACCAGTTGTATCACTTAATTGGACGGGACACTCTTTCCACACACACACAAAGATATCCACAAACTAAAATGGAATTCTCCAAACAGTCATGACAAAAATCAGTTGGATCACTTAATTGGACGGGACACTCTTCCCACACACACACACAAGGATGTCCACAAACTAAGATGAGATTCCCCAAACAGTCATGACAAAAACCAGTTGGATCACTTAATTGGACGGGACACTCTATCCACACACATAAAGATATCCACAAACTAAGATGAGATTCTCCAAACAGTCATGACAAAAACCAGTTGGATCACTTAATTGGACGGGACACTCTTTCCACACACACACAAGGATGTCCACAAACTAAAATGGAATTCTCCAAACAGTCATGACAAAAATCAGTTGGATCACTTAATTGGACGGGACACTCTTTCCACACACACACACAAGGATGTCCACAAAGTAAGATGAGTTTCTCCAAACAGTCATGACAAAAACCAGTTGGATCACTTAATTGGACGGGACACTCTTTCCACACACACACAAAGATATCCACAAACTAAAATGGAATTCTCCGAACAGTCATGACAAAAACCAGTTAGATCACCTAATGATCAACAGAAGATGGCGACAATTCCTTAAGATGTGAAAGAAAGACGATTAGCAGATGTAGCGCACATAACATCTGATACAACTGTCGACGGCATCCATATTCGCCAGAGAGGGACTGCTGTCTCAAGTCTGTATTGTTTTGTTATCATGTCCATTTTCTTTGTTTATTTTGTGAATTGTTAGGTATAGACGTTTGTTGGTTTTTGTTCCCGACAAAGGCTTGCCGCCGTATCGTGGTTGGTGTAACTTCTATCCCGGCACGGTCTCTGAGCCTTTAAGTATAGTATGTTTCTGTCGACTTTCGCCGAAGCTTCTATTTATTTCCTTTCACTGAATGCCGAGCCACCAAGATAGTGTTTATGCTATAATTCCTCTAAGCATACACGTTGTTTGTGTTATTGTTGCTAATACCACGCCTACGTGAGTTAGGTACTGCTGACTACTTAATTTGGTGGTGGGATGCAGTGGATTTTCTCATACAGTGAGGTGTATTTGAGAAGGTGGTTCGGGGTCCTTCTGGCTGTAGTGCAATGCGATGCTCCACAGTAAGCTCATCACTATTGAAATCTTCTTCTTCTTTGTACGTTCTCAATGTGTTCCGCTACCAAGCTCTGAAAAAAGATTTTCAAGTAGCGGAATGTAGTCCAGAGAACGGAATGCGTTGTGTCGGGGTTTACAGCTTGACTGCGATATTTGCACGTTTCGGTCCAACACATCCGACTTCAGCAGGCATTTTTGAATACTGGGTTGTCCTCCCTCTTCGATCCCTTCTATTTAGCCAGTCTGCCCTGTTGCAGCCCATTATCCAGGATCACCGTGTGGCGGTGTAGAAGGGTCTTGGCAGCTCTGGTTCGCTGGTCCTACCGCTTACAGTCAGCTATGGGTCGCTGACCGCTGCAGTTCATGCACTGCTCAGCATCTTAATCCCCTATTGAAATCACAGTGCCGACTTCCATCCAATTAGCCTAGGAGAATTGCTTGAAGAAAGGTAGGGGACTTCATCAGAATGCTCCACTTGGCCCTGACTACCATAGTCTGGTCAGTATGTTATGCCTGACCGGAAGTTAGTCTTCTCTCTCCATCGCAGTATACATTAAACTTAAGACATTAAACGGCGGATCTGCAAACCTAACCAACGGATTCCAATTAGTACTATAAAATCGTTGACGATATATATATATATATATAAACACACACGAAACAACAGAAAGCTTGGTGACTGATTTCGAGGGACTGCTGTGAACGTTGGCAAACACAATTGTTATAAAGGACTGAATTAATTGAAGGGTAACTCACAATATTCATGTCCGATAACTCGTACTGCTTCCACGTCTCACATGACCTGCTATAGGATAAGGTAACATGTGTGTCCAGAGCTGACTTGAACTCCAGGAGAACTTTTACCCAGACCAGCACAACTTCGTGATCGTAGCTAAGCTGACGAGTTCCCCCATCCATCCATATTTCTGTGCTAGGATAGACCTCATGCCTACATCTGCTATTATCATTGACAGCTGAAACAAAAATAATATACAATTTTCAGGTAACACATGCTTTATTAATTCTTTAATCTAAAAATGTGCTAAAGTCAACATGCTCTCAGACAAAGCAATTCCTTCCGGACCTCCAAATAAATTTTCAACCGATTAATTCAGACGTTGAAGATCGAGACGAACCAACGTCGGCATATACGCATCCTTTGACGTCTATTGAGGATAAATTCTTCTGCCACGGTTCGTCATCTGAGACACACATTCTCACCAAAGAAGAACTAGACGATCTTGTCAGCTTTCTTGAGCTAAGGCCTAAATTACTGGGATCAAGGGGGGAGGGGGCGTGGACTAGTGGTTAAGTGACACGGCTCACAGCCCAAAGGTGTTGTGTTCGCTCCCCAATCACAACACCTCCCGCTACCCTGAGGAAGCAAACACTTAGAAAATGCAATAAGAAGCATATACCTTTACATAAAATGCATGCCGAAGTAGGATACACTTGGCCGACATGTGTAAAATAAAAACATAATGCAACGCACACCGCCTTGGGGAATAGAGAAATATGGCGAACGCAAACAAACAAAAAACTGGGATCAAGCTGTATAAACTAATTACATTTTCTCAAGGAAAATGTCGGAGTAACTTTCGTTTCGCAATCGAGCACTTTGCTTATTACTTCAGAAAGGAAGATGGCGTTGTGCTCTTATTCGATGAAGAGGACGTGGGGAATGCTCTAGGAGTCAAACATGACCCACAAAAATGACAGCTATTCATACTCCCCTAAAATGACTCTCAATGCGATATTGAAGCATAATGGAAACCGACTTCAATCCAATCCTGTCGGACACCTTGTGTACAGGAAATACAACTTCGAGCCTAAAACAGCTCTTGAACTGTTTTCAATACAGCAAGCATGGTTGGCATCTCTGTTATCACCTCAAGTTTGTGGTCATGTTTATCGATCTATATGTTAAGATATGCGAAGTACTGTTGTTTCGTATGTGAATAAGACAGTCGAACAAATAAATACCTCGCACTACGTGAATATAGATTGACTTCAGAGAAAATATTTTAAGGTCACAGTGAAGAATGTGCAACACACATCACAGGCAGAAACATACCAAGTTCTGCTACCTCCTACACACTAAATCTTCTGAACACACTGAAGAAACACGTCGTTAAAGTCATACACATTACAGCCATATACCTTACTGGATCAGTTATCAAGAACTTGCCTGACAAATTTTCAAGGCTCAACGAATCGAAAATTAAAGAGAGAATGTACGTCGGTCCTCAGATATGCGAACTCTTCAGAAACGAGATGTTGCACAGTCTTCTTGAAAGTGGCAATACACACAATCTGGGATGCGTTTCGTCTGGCCTCAATAACTTCTTCGGGAATGTGAAGTTAATAAATTATAAGAAATTTACTGAAGATATGTTGTCTCTGTATCACACAATTTTATGCAAGGTATCGTGAAAGATTTACTATCTGCATTCCCACTTGGAATTCGTCCCTGACAACTGTAGCATGGTTTGTGATGAGCACGGTGAACGTTTTCACCAGGTATCGAGAAAAGTTACCATGGAAATTGGTCCATTTTAACGTTGGCTGACTTCTGTTGAACGATCTGTTGATATGATCCTGATCATCTGCACACGACACAGACAAAGCGAAGTCGAACGCAGACGCCGCCTTTTACTGGTATATGTGTAACAGTTCCAGCCGTAGCATAGCGATTAGGACAGGTGTGATGGGCCTGGCGGCTCTGAGAACAAAGGTACCTGAATGTGTCTCAAGATCACTCACCGTCTCGACACTAAGTCGACAAAGGAGAACGATGAGGGGAAGGGGGTGGGTTTAGGGAAAGAATGTGTCTGATACAGGTAGGGGTTAGGAGCTGACCACTCTGTCGTTCCGATTTGGGGTAGTGGGGGGTTAGTGACAGACAGACCATCAGGTCTTGCTGCAATATTTTGAGTGACAGGAATTTTGAGCGATTCGTTCCAATAACTACTAAATGAAGGTAGATCCAAACTATAGTGATGGCTGAGTCAGACAACTCACAGAAGACCATTGCACAGCTCTGATACTGCTTGTGACTATATATATTCTAGGCAAATTTTAACTCAAGAAGATTAGCCATGGAGAGAGAAAGAGAGTGTAGATAGGGGACTGTTTAGCTCACCGACTTAGTAGAAGAGCGATTGTTAACCTGCCTACTAGTTTAGCACGCTGTTTTACGAATATTAGAAAGATGGAATGAATTGTAAGGTGATTGAACCAGCATGCGCCTTTGAGTATTGGCCAATCTCTTTATAAAATGTGTGTTGGGCACCCTGTGACTAGAAGAGAATTGGATGTGTGTGTCGTGCGCGGGACACCTAGGGATCGATGTATGTTCTGTAGTGTGTGTATACGCAGATCGATTGAGTTTGTGATCACATGTGAGTATACGTTGAATAGATTGGATGGGAAATGTCAAGACCACATGTCTGAAGGGATCTGAATGTATAATGTAAAGATCACCCTCCTGAGAGGATCTGAGTGTGAGTGAATGCACAGAATACGACCCTGAAAACGAGTTTGTGAGAGTGTGGTGAGTTTGCAGATAAGGGGAGGAGAGGGTACTGACTAGAACTGTGTTGGATTAGTTGGGGGCAATATTTTAAAGCTAATGCTTTCAATCTCCGTAATTAATAACAATAATATTAAAAGACAGGTTATAATTATTTAGTTAAGATGTATTTCTTGTGTTGTTTTTAAGTTCATTTGACATATTCAATAATTTTGCTTGAATGTGATATTAATAAATATGCCACCTGTTGTTTTCTATGTTATTTGCTGTGTGTGGTCGTGAATGATGTAGATGCATGTGTTAACATTACAGAGAGAAAAACCCCAGTGAAAACCTGAATTCTGCCACATATGACATATATACGTATTATTAAATTATATATATATATATATATATATATATATATATATATATATATATATATATATATATATATATATATATATATATATATATTTATATATATATATAATTGAGGTTTTCTTGGAAATAGTAGTCAATTTGGCGTTTTGTCACATTCGCTTCCAACACGTTGACATCTTTAAGGAATGACATGATTGTTTTCAACATGTGTGAGCAATTGAGGTGATTTTTGTTTTGTTTTTCCTTGTTTCCTTTTCTCCTCTGATTGTTGCAATAGTTTCTCTTTGCTTAATTTGAGATGGAGCAGCAGGAAACTGCTCAATTTGGTGCGGTAATCAGCTTCGTCTTTCCAAGATTCGGAATATATTTCCAGTGCTTTCATGTCTTTCTTGCATACATCCTTGAATCTCAACTGCGGTCTCCCGACTGTCTTCTGCCATCCGACAGTTGGCCGTAGAGAATATCTTTGGGAATACACCCATCGTCCATGCATCAAACATGACCGAGCCATGGCAATCTGCGCTGTGTGAGCAATCAATACATGCTCTGGAGACCAGTGCTGGCCAGCACCTCGGCATTGGTATTATGTCCGTCCAAGTGACACTGGAGACTGAACGCAGGTTTCGTAGGTGGAAGGTGTTGAACTTCTTTTCCTGGTGTGCGTAGGTAGTCCAAGTCTCGCTGCCGTAGAGTAGTGCATTGCGGACGCATGACTTTAATACTGTATCCCTGGTCTTGTGATGACCGCTCTAAAATTCTTCGCAATGTGGCTATTTAGTCTGCTTGTCATTCTGTTCTGTGTGAAACCTGCCTGGTGGTCTTCTCAACTTGGCATCTACATCCTTTATTAGTCTTTAAAGTAAAACAATATTTAACGCCTTGCCAAGTCCCGATAAAAGCATTATTCCTTTGTAATTATTACATTCTTGTCAATCACAACCGGAAACCACAGTATCACGCAACTCTCGACCTCCATGGATGAACTTAACGGTAATTGATCTTGTCGTTCAATTTCATTCATTCTATTCCGCACACCCACCTATTTAGGAAAGTATGTATCATTTTTCAATGTTTGTCGACAAAAATACTTCTAAGTAAAGTTGTGCATGAAGCTGACAACATCACCATGTACAACAAAGTGCCACATAAACTACCACTGCAATAGCACGTAAATACTTTAATACAGGCGTCTTTCAAGATGAACAACTATCATTGCTGTCCCATACAACTTTTGGAGCAAAAACGGAATGGTGATGATGAAATATGTGTAATCATTCTTACCACATCCTAAGAGCTCAAGCCTTAAGGCCGCTGTTTGACCTGTGTAATGTGTGGGTCTGAGCCGAATGCAGGACACAAATTCAATGTTCTTTAGTAACACTGTCTCAGTTAGGGCTGGTGATGGCCTCGCGAAATCAAGGGAGTAATTCTGAATGGAGAAAATATTCATGGTAAAATAAAACAGTTTTACAACGAAGTCAAATCTTGTACATAATGTGTGGAAAATATCCACAGAAATTCAAGTATCGTTTCCTAATACTATCCTTAATCTAATCTCTCTTATTCTTCTTATTCTTATTCTTCTTGTTTGTTTTTTTCTTCTTCTTCCTCTTCTTCTTCTTCTTCTTCTTCTTCTTCTTCTTCTTCTTCTTCAAGCAACTGATACTTTGCTAATAACCCGGTGATGTTCAGACCTTCACCGGTCCACCACAGCTTTTCGAACATGGTCCCTCCCCATGGCCAAGCTGCCTGTCTTTCGTCTGTATAAGTAGGGCATTCCTGAAGAATATGATCTGGTGTTTGCTTGGACACTCCACAATCGCACGTGACGGTGTCTCTGAGACCCATTCTGTGGTAGGGGAGTCTTGAGTCTGTAAAGTCCCATTCTGAGTCTGAAGATCTGTGTCTACCCATCTCTGCCAAGTTTGTCTATACTGTCATTTTCTGGCTTGTATTCTTTGTGCTAGTCTCTCCATTCCGTCCTCATGGATCATTTAATGAGTGTCTTTGCATCTTTATAGCTCTGTGGATGGCTAGTCTGCATGCCATCTGATCACACCAACAGCTTCAATCTTGTTAAATCGTGGAACATCTATAGTAGTCAGATTTATTAATCGTTTTCAGGGAACAAATCATGCACTTAGACAAGACGTGTGTAATTTTTTTTTTCTTTTTTGCTTAGATGTTTGCCTCACTAGTTTCTACTGGCGGAGGCGCGCCACTTTCCACCCCAGACCGTAGTCCATTGGGCGATATCAGGACGCATAAACCAGTGCTTGGATGCATGTGTGCATCTGTATGTACCTATGCTAGGTTTGTGCGCCCTCAGAAGCTAGCCCAACCAAAGTGCAATGGAAGGGCTTTACCACGAGAGCGCGTGTGAAAGTTGTGCAAGGGTGTGACTGTGGGACAGAGTCAGATAAAACAGAGTGAGGTGAGAAGAGAGAGAAGAGTTGCCCCCAGGGTAGAAGACGTGTGTAAAGATATACAAAACCGTAAATAATGAATTTCGAGTAAATTAAAGAAAACAAATTAGGAAGTCTTGGAGAAATGAGGAATTCTCAGATAATTAATGCACGGAATCAGAGGTACACAGTTCAGATATGGGTCGACATCAAAAGTTATTACCCCCTTAGTGAGCACCATCAACCAAGGATTAGTTGACGTCATACGTGTCAGATAAATGCAAGCCTTTCAGTGAGAGGACAACATCAACAGATGGACAGAAAAATGTCTGTCAAATTGCACCCTCAAGGCAAGAAGCGAAATACGTTGGAGATCCATTTAAACTGACCTTGTGGAGATAGCAAGTTAACTGAACTGAAATAATCAAATCGTGATATTTTCCAGTTTTTTTTCAAGACATTTAGCAACATGACGCCCCCGGCGGGTTTGCTAATCAATCAATTCGCTTGAACACTTCAGCACTTTAAACGATCTATGCTTTTCAGTCATCTTGTTGTGTATTTCCGAATTGTTCTTTCCATCTTCATCAGCTTATTCTACCAAAGCACTAGCTGTCGTACACTTTCAACACGGTGTTAATTTCCATTGGTGAGGTTAGCGGGAATATTTAAACCTGAAGAATAAATGCCGCTTGATATTACGGTTGCCGTGGAGTATGCATGCTAGGTTTTTATTTTACCCTATACCATACCCAGGTTTTGAACTATTGCCCCCTTACACAAGACATTAGAATCCTAACCGCTCGCTTCGGTCAGCCACTCCTCCCTTTAACAATTAATTTCCCTTTAACAGTAATTTCCCGGCCCTTCATGTTAAGCCTACACCAAATTCTTTTTGAATGTATTTTGTTTAAATTATCAGTAATCTTCAAGTACCGTTTTCTAGTAAAATGACATCATTATATTTATTATCTGCGATTTTTCTCCCGAAACAACATTTCTGTTGGCGCAAGTGATTGTCTGTTTCTTTATTCATGGTGTAAGATTCACACTCGGCAAGCATATTATTGATTAAACGGAAACTAATCAGCAACGCTGATCACAAGAATGTGTACAAGCAATGCATTTGGGGATTGGGGGGGGGGGGGGTGGAGACTACCAACCGTAAGACAAACAAGGAAAGTAACTTGCAATACAGAATCCAACCGCTGACATGCAGGTGACGAATACGTCGCGCTACAAGAAAGGCAAGGTCGTTATTGGTGAGACAGGCGCCTAGTTAGCAAGACCGATATCGTAATGGGGAAGTGTGTTTTATTATTGACGATTGTGTTAAAGTAGGCACAGGTGTGTTTACAAGGTCCATGGAAGGAGAATATGTTTATGCATACATGCTTTTATCTGACCTATCTGAGATATGCGATAAACTCATATGTCGCGCGTATGCGCCGAAAAGAACTCTTGGCATTTGACAATTCAAACGTGGAGACCGTTAACCCCTATGAATAAAAAAATAACGAAAAAGGTAACGAATTCTACCAAAAGTGGTCTGCATGAAGGCCAAAAAGAGGGGACTCCGCTATCATGCACACAACAGACTATTCACTTGTTTGTCATTTTCTAGAATCGCACTTTAGGTCTCGTGCTTCTGTTCTTTATTCCACAATTATAAAGATTATGATTTTCATATTCACTTCATGTCAAGCATGAGGCGACCAAATACCGATGGCTCCATTAGATAAAGCCTATAAATGAGAATTTGACCTGGTTATATCATAACAATGATATTACACGATGTCCCATGAACAACCCTCTATGTTTACCTTTTACAACATGCATGAAATGATGCAGTGGTCGTTTCTTTGAAATACGGGGAAAATTCGAGTGTTATTCGAGAATACTCGATCAAAATGAAGGCTTGATTACATATCTTCGAGCATTATGTCGTCAGCGGACAGTTTCTACGTTAATGGTTTAAAACTGCTGACTTTTACCTCTGTACGATAGCTCTCACAATCAAGAGATGTTTCAAGTAGCCAATCAGTGACTCGTCCAGACAATAGAGGGTCTCCTTGAACTTGAAGAGCTGTCAACAAAACTGGCTCAGATATATTGACCTGGAAGAAGTGAATATACGATAAATGCATGTATGTGTAAACATATTCTCCTTCCACGGACCTTGTAAACAAACATGTGCATACTTTTACACAATCGCAAATAATAAAACGTACTTCCCCATTTTCCGAGTGGTCTGCCGGGGTCGTTGTGTATGTCTCAGACAGGAATAGGACCACTGCCCCCACAGAGAGCATGTCGTAAGAGGTGACTAGCTATGTGACTTGGCATAACACCGGCCAGGGTTAGGTGGTTTGTTAAGAGCAGCATAGATGGCGCCTAAGAGGCTGAGGGTCTACTTTGCTCTAGGGCTTGAGTCTATTAAGACGGACTCGCACATCGGTTAATCACCCTCTACAGCATTTTTTTCATACAGAGGAGTAATAAACTGCTCGAGCCTAGCCAGCTAAGCAGGAAATCCTCCTACCGGCTACATGCAGCTCATGCCAGAGCTGGGACCTTCACAGGGGCATTTCCCCCCCCCCCCTCCCCCTGTAGAAGTACATGTCGACTAAGGCTAAGAAGACTTCCACATTACTATAAAGGTATTGATGACTAAACAACAGAAGAAAATAGGACAACAACATGTAATGCCGTTGGGGATGCAGTGCAGCGCGCAAAAACTTAGACGCACCAGGTCTCAGCTTTTTTGTGGTTGACTGACCAAATGAGAAGTATTTTTACAGATGATTATAGATCTGATAGAGACATTGAAACTAGATATCAGAACACCTCCACTTATAGATTGTCACCATTGCTTAAACACCCGGATATTGTCTTTGCAACAAAGCAACATCTGGTAAAGAGTACATTTGTTCCGACTCTGTTATCAATGTCAGACATGAGGACTGGGACAGATGACAGGTGTCCCTGTGGGGAGCATACCATGACCGCGGAACACATCCTACAAAGCTGCATGCTCTCGCAGTAAGATTGAGAACAATACTGGCCTCGTAAGACAGACATGAGACAAAAGTTGTATGGAGATAAAACAGCCCGACAAACAACGGCGCACTTTGTAAGAGAAACCGGGTCCTTGATCTTAGGATGAACGAAAAAGAAGAAGACATAGTCCTTACGTAAGGCTAAGGATAGGAACATTTCTACGTGCAAGAAGAAATGGATGTTCACGCAGATAGTTAGTGGAAGAAGGGAATGAGGGCGAAATGAGGACATCATAAGTATGGTGAGAACTACCCGTTGAGCTGATTGAAATTTATTTGTAGAAATTGTGGTAGGTCGGTTATCTCAAGCAAATGCGGTGAGATCAACTCCAACTGCACGATTACAAATCAAGAGGTTCTGGTTTCGGGACACGAGGTAGGCCGCGTGACAAATGGGTAGATGGCATGAGAGTGATCCTATACCGACAGGGATTAAAATGGCCGACGCAACCCCATTGACTCAAAAGAGGCGATTTAAACCCCCCACCCCACCCCACCCCAGCTCCCTCAACAGCATAAGTGAACGAACAACTGAACTTAATTTGTGTGACCATTTCCGTTCTTAATATCTTGCCTCTTGATAGTCAGGTAACCCATTTACAGTAGTATGAACTACGGTTGTAACAAAGAAGGGGTTTGATCCTTCAGCTTTTCAAATGCTGTACGTTATCCATATTTGTTCTCGTACAAGGGGTAGAATAACAAGTACATATTATAGAAGTCCACGCAATTGGACAACGGTTATGTGAAGTCAAATAAAAGCATGTGTCTTTGTATGTGTATGTCTTTCTCTATGTGTGTGTTTGTATGTGTGTATGTGTGTGTATTTGTGTGCGTTTGTGTGTATGTGAGTGTTTTTGTGTGTGTGTGTGTGTGTGTGTGTGTACGTGCGTGTGTGTGTGCGTGTGTGTGCGTGCGTGTGTGTGTGTTTAAAGAGCCAATGCCTAGGTAGACAACCCTGTTGAAGACGATAGTTCTAGGACGCACGAGTTGTAGTAAAAAAGCAGCCGTATTTTTTGTTGTAATTAACAGAATGCACCAAATTAAGGCTAATTTTTGACACATCCTCGTACAAGATGCCAAGATCGGGCTGTTATTTTCTGGAAATTTATGTTTGCGGTGCATTTACCAGGCTGTAGCAACTTAGTCACTCATATATCCAAGAGTGTTGCGTTGTCTTGAGTTTACCTTTGTAATAATGCTCAGAGAATTACGGATGGTAGAGCCGTTAAGAAATCGATATACTGATAAAGGGACGCGGGTTCAAAACCTCGATAATGCAAATGTTTTTACTGTTTGGATTTTCAAAAACAGAGATTACACACTCCACGACGACTACAAGTTCAAGCGACCTCTATTCTTCAGTTGGAATAATTTTCCCGACGACCCCAGCAATTGTACTACACGAGATAATGCTAGTGTTTTATTAGGATAGTGTAGTGGTAGAGCACACGCTTTTCACGACAGAAGAGCAGAGTTCAGCTCCCGCAACCGTCACGCCAAGTCGACCAAGCTGTAAATGGCTATCTGAGTTAGGGTTATGTAAGAAAAGGCAGCGAAGAATGGAACTAACCATTCAATCTCACAAACGCTCTGGCTTAGTTTACTAAAGTCTCTCCGCTTCATTCTCGATCAGCGGTTAATTCAGTTGAAGGAGATACCCTTTACTTTTTAATTCAACAACAACACTAGCTTACAGCAAATTATCAGATGGTTTGGTCTTGATGTAACTTACACTGCATTTGGAATATAGTGACGAAGTAACTGCGATGGTCAACAGCCTCACTCTCTCGTCCCGAGCTACACTGGACCAATGGCAATGCATAATTAAAGATGACTAGAGGTAGCTCAGGATGCAGACAATCTGGTTCTTTCTTTTTTGAGACCAGGAGTCGCTTGAAAACTTGTGAGATTTGATCGCCCACCGTTTATGTTCTTAGCTTTACAGACGAGTGAGTAATGCTTACCACCATCAATAAGACGTCTACTTCCGTTGGAGCGGTCCACCAACAGCTGTAGGGTTGACGGATAGCGGTTGCTTGCTCCTGCAGCCACCACGAACTGTACAGATTAGTTTTTGTGTGCTTTACCTCTGATAAAAAGCGTATGCCGTACCGAGAATTTGAACACACGTTCTCGTGGTTATAGACCGACGCACAACCCGCTCGGCTGCTGCTATGAGCTGCAGTGGTCAGCGACCCATAGCTGACTGCTAGCATCAGGACCAGCGAAACAGAGCTGCCAAGACCCTTCTTCACCTCCACTCGGTGATCCTGGATAACAGGTTGCAGCAGGGCAGACTGGTTAAGGAGAAGTGATCGAAGAGGGAATGCTAACCCGGTAGAAAACAAAATGCTTGCTGAAGTCAGTTGTGTTGGACTGAAAGGTGCAAATACCGCAGTCAAGCTGTAAACTACGACACAACGCATTCCGTTCTCTAGACTACATTCTGCTACTTAGGCCGGTGTCAGGGTTTGGTAGCGGGAGATTGAGAACGAACGAAGCCAAGCCAAGCCATGTAGGCATTAATTGCATCACATAACTGCCAGTCTCGTTTCTTCTTCCCTACTTTTGTCTTAGGTTCCTTTGGTATCTTTTTGGACAGTCAAGTATCTCCTAGCTTTTATGTTTGTAAATCAATTCTTCATGTAACCATTGTGCTGTCTGATCTTATTATTACTATATGTACTTGACGTTTGCCCTGAAATGAACATCATGGGTTTGTGTCGTAGTTTACAGCAAGGCTACAATATATCTACCTTTCGGCTCGACACGTCTGATTTCAACTGACTGTTGTGGATACCGAGCCGGGTTTGCCTTCAACTTCCGATTCCTATTCTATTAGCCAGACTAGACTAGTGCAACCTGTTTCCAGGGCTTGGAATGGAATAGGGTCTTGGTCAGCTATGGTTCACTGACCCAGATACAATCAGATAGCTATGAGCCACTGGATGCTGTCAGCTCATTCACTGCCCTGCATCTTCCGCCTCTGTGGCTGTTTGAAGCTCCTCATGCTGAGTGTTTCACTCCTAACGATCTTTATCTGAGAGCAGGCTACAGTAGCTCTGCTCATATCCCGAGATGTACCGAACGTAAACCTGGCTCAAATATATGGAATTTGCAATGTCGAACCCTCCACCCCTCCTCGTTGACCAGACTACTAAAACAGGCTATTTCCAGAACACGACGAGTAGTTGTGCTGAAGTATTGGTCAGTATGTTTCACCTGACGTGGGGTCTTGGTCAGTATGTTTCACCTGACGTGGGGTCTTGGTCAGTATGTTTCACCTGACGTGGGGTCTTGGTCAGTATGTTTCACCTGACCGTGACATACATTTTGGATTTCATCGAGTCATCTACTTATATATTTATATATTGACTTGGCTTCGTTCTCAATCTCCCGCTACCTAATCCTGACACCGGCCTAAGTAGCAGAATGCAGTCCAGAGAACGGAATGCGTTGTGTCGTAGTTTACAGCTTGACTGCGATATTTGCACCTTTTGATCCAACACATCCGACTTCAGCAAGCATTTTTTTTGGGTACCGGGTTAGCATTCCCTCTTCGATCCCTTCTCCTGAGCCAGTCTGCTCTGTTGCAGCTTGTTATCCAGGATCACCGCGTGGAAGTGTAGAAGGGTCTTGGCAGCTCTGGTTCGCTGGCCCTGACGCTAGCAGTCCGCTATGGGTCGCTGACCGCTGCAGCTCATGCGCTGCTCATCATGTTGATCCCATATATATATATATATATATATATATATATATATATATATATATATAATTGTGTCTGTCTTCCTTATATTTTTTAATTAGCTAATTAAGCAGTGGGCATGCACATGAACAACGAAGAAGCAGTTGGAAGATATTGGAGGGATGTTCACTGAGTTCCGAACTGATGTGACATTAAGACAGTGCACGTGATAACGTTGTCCCAATGACGTGCCAAACCGGAAGTCGGTATTTCAGCACGCGTTGTGTGGAAGTCTAATAGTGAACGCCCTCTCGCAATGTTTGTCGGATTTTTTTAAATTAATGGACGTTAATTGCTCGTTCTGAAACTTTTGAAATGTCCCGATCAGCTTTCGGAGACTCTTGCTTAAGTGGATCTAGGACATTTGAGTGGTGTTCACACTTCAAAAGTGAGCGACGATGCTTTGAGCCTCCGTCAAGACAGACGAGAATGTGACACGTGTGACAAAATCTACACGCTTACCGACGTCTGACTATTGGAGAGGTTGCAGAGAATTTGGATTAACAATCGGTGTGTGCCATAAAATCTTCAGTAACGATTTTTTTATGATACGGATAACAGCGGAACTTCTGCTTCGTCGCCTGACAATGGAACAGAAGAACTTTGGCTTGTTAATTTACACTGACTTTCGTGAACGGGCCAACAACGACCCAGACCTTTTGTCCTTGATAACGATTGGTGATGGAAGTTTTGGTGTATGAATTTGACCCGGAAGCAAAGAAAATGTTCTCCTGTGACAAACGACATCATGTCCTCATCGCAAAGAAGGCGCGACAGGTGAAGTCCAATGTCAAGACCCTGTTGATTTGTTCTTCGACTTGCATTGGCCGAGTTATCATGAATACGTTCCTATGGAACAGATTGTGAGTACTGAATTCTACAAAGCAGCCCTGCAATGCATCCACACCGCCGTGTGTACACATCGCCCTGATACGTGGCGCACCGTCTATTGGAATCTGCAATATGAAAATGCACATGCAGACAGGTCTGTTACCATAAGCGAGGTTTTGGCGAAACACAATATTCCATTTCTTTCACACCATCCATACTACCCTGACCTCGCTTCATGTGACTTCTTCTTGTTCTCATACTTAAGAAAGCAATGACAGGTCGCCGATCCGATGCTGTTGAAGCGATTCAAGCCAACGCAATGAGACAAGTGAGAGTAATTACGAAAAGGACCTACAAGATGTGCTTTCCTCATTGACAAGAATGCGGAAGTTAGAGCATACAGTCACAGAGGCACTACATGAAGAAGACAAAACCAACTAGTCTACTCACTCACTCAACAAAAAATCAGTCCCTTAATTTAGTGAGCAGCCCTTGTAAATATGACATTTGTATGAGGATATACAGCATTATGGGTGCGTATTTCATGCACGCAAATGCAAAATATCATGAATAGACTTCAAACGAAAAGAAAAATATTGTTATAATTTAAGCTAGTCAAAATTTAACTGTTTATTAGGTCGGTGGCCAAGTTTTCTTTCTAGCCGTCTGGTTTCATAAACTCTTAAATCTAACATCCGTTTACATCTGGATAGACTTAAGCGTATCAAGACAGGGGCACTTTTGTCTGGAGAAACAAATACTCTACCCATCCTGCATCTCGTACGCTTGCAAACCAAATAATGAATAATTTACTGTGAAATCCAATTATCTCAATTCTGCTAGATGAAGTACTAATGTACCCGTCAATAATTTAACGTCAATCATGATAACATTGTTAAATTTGTAAAGGTTGTATACACCGTTAAAAAACAATTACTTTGATCTGGATTCGAACCAACGTGCTCAGCATTTTTAGCTAAATTAGTTCCTATTGCAAGTGATAGAAAATACGTGTATGCCAGGATTTCATGTGCTTGAATGTCTAAAATATATTGTGAAAATAAATTGATTTGGTTCGTCGCTCCGGTGTTGTTATGAACAAGTGAGGTAAATCGACATGTTCAAAGATGACATATTAACTTAGTTTTGGGGACGGCAGCTGATAATTAGATTTCTTGTTGAAGATATTTTCGCCATATTGAAAACTGGAATTATTTTTTTTATATATTGTAAGTAATTTTAATACAACAACTTTAAAAAAATAATAAATGACGTTTAAGATGAATTGTTTACAGCGTATAACATTTTTGGTTTTGTATATACTAAGACCGACTTTTGGCTTATGTTCTGGCCCATTGACTGACAAGCGGATAAATGGATACAATTTTGAGCGTTGATACCTCTCAGCGCAATGGTATCCGGGTTGACAAGCCTTACATCAATGTAAATTTCCAAGAATGTCGTTAAAGGCAACTAAACAGGGCTGCAGATGGGGATAGCAACGGTTTCATGTCAAACTAATGCTATAAAACCACAGCTGCAAATTCTCGAATTCATGCTACTCGCATAGGGCCCTGTAGGGCGGTTCCTACATTTGACTTGGTGTTAGCAAGAGAAACAATCAATCAATTTTACCTCTAGAAAACTTGTACTCATATTCAGTGGTGTCCAAGCTTTGGGAGCATTCAGTCGGATGTTGTCTGCATCCTCGCTGGACACGGCGAGATCAAAGGTCAATGAACCCGGAGAACTATCATACTTTAATCCAAGCTGAGACATGCATGGAGGCTGGGGGTGAAAACATGTGAGTGAGAATTATGTTGTTAATTAATTGGTACGGTGTTACTGCTCATAAAATAAGGCATTATTTATATTCACAAGCGTAACGACCTGTGCCCATTTCTGAGGTCATTTCACACACGCTGGTGGCATCATGTTACCTCTTAAATTATTAAGGACAGTCCATGCAGAGCCGACTACAGACACAGGCCTTGTTCATGACACGCGTATTTGAGGTACATTAATCGGATATAATTGTTAGTTATTTTTTTCTCAAAATAGTTCATAAATAACGACAGATGCCCAAAACATATACATATTTTGTGTTGTTAAAACGTAGACTTGCACTTTACAAAATTTAGGGGGAGTCATATAAAGAATGTTCCTTCACGAGTCACTTTGCAGTATCTGTCACTGCAGATCTCGCGGTAGGGATTTCATTTAACGAGATTTCATCTTTGTCAGGTGGGGTAACCAATTCTGTTGTTCGCTAAAATGCAGACTCTAACAAAGTCATGCACCTATCTGCACCTATCTACACCAGGTACACACATGAGGATAGCTTATTGTCTTGTCCCTTTTTCACGATCGCCATACTCCCCTGACCTCGCTCATCCTTTAGGAAGCCTGCCCAATTGCACGTTGCATATTTTTGTGGTTTTATGTGTCAGTCGCAATCTGTTTTACACGATGAGATTGCTAGCCTCATGTACAACTCTCTATAGCACCATTTTACGACATTCACGGAGGTGCAATGGTCCTATTCTTTCCTTTCCAGTAAAAGGCCATTGAACTCACTTTGGAGCATGTGAATACGAGAGAGAAATAAATAGGTACTCTACATCTATTAGTGAGTGTCGTAAAAACGACAAAGAAGGCTAGTAAGGCCATTACATGATACACATTGCTATATAAACTACCACTGCAAAAATGGACACGTACTTTAAGGCAGGCTTCCTGTAAGGAACCAACTAAATTGATGACCCTTTGATCGCTAAGATGTGATAAAGAGACAAGAAGATTTAATCGTCACGTGACTAGGCTACATACACGTTCAGTATTGCAATTACAGGCAAGCGCTCTAACTGCACTGCCACACGGATTACATGGCAATTATCAATCAAAATCGTGCAGTTCCTTAGGAGGCAAACGTCTTCAACAAAATTGCACCAAGTCCTTATGTCCTTGATAATCTCTTGCCGATCTATTCCCTTCTGTCTTTACGTTTGTCTTAAGCTCTCTTCTTCATGTGTGTTTTGGTCTCTCTCTACTTCACTTGCCTTGGAGATTTCATAACAGAGACTGCCTTTTATTGCTGTCAACTGGTTTTTTTCAATGCGTGTCATATCCCACTCCAGTGCCTTCTCCTCACGTCATATTTCACCGATATATGTCTGATTCTATCTAACAGTTCCTCATATGTGATCATATCAATTCAATATCTCTACCCTGTGGAGACACCAATTTATAGATAGCTTTACCTTTCCCGTTTCCAAGGAGGGCTACATGGAAGCCGAGGTGAGGGTCTTGACCAGTATGTTTTGCCTGACCCTGACTAACATGTCTGATCAATATATTTCTCTTTCCCGGCACGAAACCATACTGTATCAAATTTGTAATTACTCTCGACCTCGTGACGTGCCCATACTAAGCCATTTTTCGCTCTTTGATAGCTGTAAAGAGATCATCAAAATGCCCAATTGCGTTTTCCACTCTTCGTCGTATTTCTACTATCGTGACACGATCCTTATATGTAACATTTAAGAGTCTTCTAAAGCACCTCATTTCCATTGCATGAATTCTGCACTGAATATCCGCAGTAATGGTCCAAGTCTCAAACATACACACATTTTGAGAGCACCAATGATCGCATTAGTCTAACTTTTATGCTGAGGGTTAGCCGCTTATCTTGCCATATGGGTTTCAAACGCGTAAGCGCCGCTGTTGTCTGTGCTTTTCTGGCAACTATCTCAGTCTGCGAGCCCTCGTCACTGATCAGTGATCCCAGATACTTGAACCGGTGTACAAATTCGAGTTCCTGACTATTTGCTTTTATCACAGATGTAAACCCTTTTGTGTTATTATTGTCTATGACTTCTTTTAATCTCTCTAGTATGATTCAGTTCAGTAATTTTCAAAGCGCTGATAACAGCATTATTGGTCTATGTTGTTGTTGTTTGTACAACGTTTCTAAAGAGGACCATGTCGTCATCTGTCAATCTTGGAGTGGGTTCGTAAGGGACTGATCAAACCAATCTGAGCCCGAAAGCTTCTGTCACACTGAGGGCAGAGAAACACTAACCTTCAGACAGAGGATACTCGTTTCTTGCATTTTGTGTCGCCCGCCTCCGCACATCTTCCATGATTCTTGTCTGCTCCATATGCGCCGTACCAGCAAAGATTGTATTACGCCAGGCAGAGCAATCAGCAGCAATGTTCCCCCAATTTTCAAGGGCAATGTCGCAGTTTTTTAAGGTGCCTTTGTGACGTGTTATTTGCGCAACGCGAACTCGCTTGCCTGACTCATCAAACTCATCATAGAATATTTTCTTTTGAAGCCGCTCATCTTACATGCGGAAAACATGGCCAGTCCATCTAAGCTGCAATTGGCACAGAGTTGTGTGGGTGATTGTCATGTCAGCCAGCAAAATGACTTCCACATATGTGATCCTATCTTGCCATCGAAGGTTTGTACAGTAGTCATCCTACCAGCTCTTTCTATGCGCCTGTGAAACCTGGACTGCGTACAGTCGACATGCGAAGAAGCTTGACCGCTCGCATGTGGGCTGCCTAAGAATTCCTCTATAGTGTGTACACTGTTGCATATCTTCCTTATTTGGCAACTTGGTTAGACAATCTTCCTGTAAGTCTACATGTATTTTTTCAATTTAATAAACTATTCCATGTAATGTGTGTAATATATATTGTATTACCTATATCTGGTTTAATTAATTCTGCTGAGATACCATCTGGACCAGTGGCTTTACCATCTCTCGGTGGCATAAGAGCTTCGTTAATTTCTTCTTTGTTTGGTTTTTCGCAATTAACTTGCATTTCCATTTCTCTTTTCTCTCTTCTTTAATCGTTGCTATAGTTTATGTTGCTATCCATGCCTTTTGTTGGCATCCACCCCCCCCCCCCCTCCTTTATTTTAGAGTTTCTTCGCAAGTCTCTTTCCATATATGTTTTACATGTTATCTGTGCTATTATGTATCCCGTATTATTTATAGTTGTTTTAATACATCACACCTATTAGATATCGTGATTTTAAATGTATTTTGTATGTTTTTGTTCCAGATGAATCCCACATTGAACTCTTGTCTTTGGTTAAATGCGTATGTGTGCCCTATAAGTTCCATTTTATCAGAAGATGGTTGTCTGAATCCACGTCTGCTCCTCTACAAACGTTTATATCGTGAAATGATAACCTGAACCTCTTAATTATACATATGTGGTAAATCCGGTTTTCTGTCCTATGGTCTGGTGACAACCATACTGCTTCGTGTATTATTTTATCTGAAAACATGCAGCCTCCAATCGCCATTTGGAGTAACTCTCCATTTAAATTTGTTGTCACGATGTCATATTCGTCCATTACCTCTTCAAAGCCGATATCATTTCCTACCCCAGCATGTGGATCTTTCGTTAGGTGTTTTATTCTCCTTTTATCAATTTCACTTAAAGTCTAGTGTCAAATTCTACTGTAAATCATTTTGTTATTAATAATAATAATGTTCGCGTAAACGTAAAAGGCCATTGCGTCGATCGACCACTACCATGTCCAACTGCTGAGGCTGTGTTCATGCATAGAGAACTCCCTACAGACTCCCCAGGTGGAGTCGAATACTCCTCTGCCTTGGGACGAGGACCGCGAGCAGTGTGCTAGACCAATGTTTGTGTTGGGCTTTCCGTGTCTGTTCGTGTCCAACTCTCTGTTTCTGCGTGTCCCGACGCCGAAGCTTCTAGATTGTGTCCACCTTTCGGTCAGCGTGACCCTTGCTGTGCTGAGAATACGAGGTTGTGAGAGGTATCGTGTAACCTCCTGTAGAGGTAGGGGTGGGTAGGAGGGAGGCGGCTTCAGTCCAAGCAGGAAGGTCCTTGAGTAGAGATAACCGGGACTGAATTCTGGTGTGCAGTTAAGTAGAACGTTGAACTCCATCTTGGACTGGCTTCCCCACTGTTAAAGCTGTTATTGATTGGTGCATAACATTGGATACTATGTATCTTTATTTTCTTAATGGTAGTTTTGAAAATAGATATTATTATTCTGGGTTCTAGTACATTCTATTCTGAGAAATACATGTCTTTTCCGCATCTTTTGATATCAATACGGTCATATCTCCACTAAGATGTGTGTCTTTTTCAGTTTGCACAGTGAAGAGCAACATTTCCCGT
Source organism: Ariolimax columbianus (assembly GCA_036924085.1). NCBI lineage: Eukaryota > Metazoa > Mollusca > Gastropoda > Stylommatophora > Arionidae > Ariolimax > Ariolimax columbianus. The sequence continues at coordinate 26,368,975 of JAVGWX010000006.1, forward strand.
GTGTTCAGCTTCCTCCTCTCAATTCCTTTCCACCTTACTTCAGTCAGTCTTAGGAAATTCAGTTTTGAAGTTTCTCATCTCCACAGTCACCTGTGTGTTTTTCACCTGTTCGTACATTGAACACATATTTCAGCTACCAAATCTGACGGTTTTCCTAGATAAAAATAAGCAAGTCGGAGATGCAAATTCCATGCGGCTTTCTCTGTATCCTGTCACTTATCCTTTTAACAGTGGACTTTCTTATGTATTGTTTGGTTGATTACTTACTTACTTTCCGTATCCAGCAATCTCACATAGTCTTCGCCCAAAAAAACCAGTGTTCTTTCATTTGCCACCATCAGGTTCCACACTGCACATGATTCCTGTATCCTATGACATATAATCAAGTGTCCCGCGTCCTGGACGGCCCCACATTCGCAATGTTCATCGCCTGCAAATCCCCACATTTCAGGTTAGACCCACACCTGGACACACCTGTCCTTAACCTGTTCAGAGATCTCCACGTAGTATATGGCACATCATGCCCAGTGCAAGTTCTTCTCTAATCTCCATTCAACCTTCATCGTTCATTTGGCGTCACTTTTATATGCGGTTTCTCTCGGGGGATGTGCGGTCCGTTTGGTTGAGTTATATATGGTCTCGTAGTTGACTTTCCTAAATGTGTTGACATTTTGTGTAGCAAAATATTTCTACAGAATGAGGTGGCCGGTTCCATGGCAAATCCTCTTTAGACGTCTGGCAGGTTTACAGTGCTACTGTTGTTTGCTCCCCTTCCTAGCCTCGACAGCACTCGGGGGCTGCTCACATGTGTATAACATTATCGTTAATTTAAAATAAAAAACAATTGCGCAACTCAGTTTGGCATGCTCATGCTTTATTTGACTCACTTATTTTTCGTGCATGTGAAGAAAACAGGTAGCCACCTGTTTCCACTTGAAACCTTCTAGTTCCTAAACGAGATTGACTAGCCAGGGTGGAATGTTTAGATACGTTACAACATACAAGTTCCTAATTGTGTGTGAGGTTTACTGTACGTTTCCTTAGCTACAGTGTCACGTACTGATCTGTACTACCACATCTGTGAGTTTTACAGTATTCTGTGTGATATATTTTCGTTGTAAAGCTGTAAACATAGTGGCATTGCAAACACTGCTGGGAGATTATGTTGTAGAGAATTTTGTTGAACTGGGTCTCATCTGTGTCTAAATGACGCAACCAATTCCCGTCCTCGATGTATTGCCCATACTCAGTTTCAATACGTGTTAGCTCCCAATGGAACACAGGTCTTGAACAAATACATGCCAAATCCTCCTGTATTGAACCATCCATTCTATCTCTGCCCACGTCGTTCATGTTTCCTTTATAGTTGTCGTGAGCTCTTTTCTACATATTAGTCCCCATACTTCTAGACTTCCATAACAGAAACTGTCTTGTAATGCAATCAGCTGGTTGCCTTAATGGGTGTTCTATCCAACACCAGTGCGATTTCCTCACGTCATGTTCCACTGATATCTGTCTGTTCGTGTTCCACTGATATCTGTCTGTTCGTATTCTACTGATATCTGTCTGTTCATGCTCCATTGATATCTGTCTGTTCGTGTTCCACTGATATATGTCTGTTCATGTTCTACTGATATCTGTCTGTTCGTGTTCTACTGATATCTGTCTATTCATGTTCCACTGATATCTATCTGTTCGTGTTCTACTGTTATCTGTCTGTTCGTGTTCTACTGATATCTGTCTGTTCGTGTTCCACTGTTATCTGTCTGTTCGTGTTCCACTGATATGTCTGTTCATGTTCCACTGATATCTGTCTGTTCGTGTTCTACTGATATCTGTCTGTTCGTGTTCCACTGATATCTGTCTGTTCGTGTTCTACTGATATATGTCTGTTCGTGTTCTACTGATATCTGTCTGTTCGTGTTCTACTGATATCTGTCTGTTCGTGTTCTACTTATATCTGTTTGTTCGTGTTCTACTGATATCTGTCTGTTCGTGTTCCACTGATATATGTCTGTTCGTGTTCTACTGATATTTGTCTGTTTGTGTTCTACTGATATCTGTCTGTTCGTATTCTACTGATATCTGTCTGTTCGTGTTCTACTGATATCTGTCTGTTCGTGTTCCACTGATATATGTCTGTTAATGTTCCACTGATATATGTCTGTTCATATTCTACTGATATCTGTCTGTTCATGTTCTACTGATATCTGTCTGTTCATGTTCCACTGATATCTGTCTGTTCATATTCCACTGATATATGTCTGTTCATAGTCCACTGATATATGTCTGTTCGTGTTCTACTGATATCTGTTTTTTCGTGTTCTACTGATATCTGTCTGTTCATGTTCCACTGATATCTATCTGGTTTTTTTTAAACAGTTTCACATTAGCGATCTTATCATATCATACTATCCCCTCTATTCTGTCTGGTTCTGTCCAACAGTTCCACATTAGCGATCTTATCATATCATACTATCCCCTCTATTCTGTCTGGTTCTGTCCAACAGTTCCACATTAGCGATCTTATCATATCATACTATCCCCTCTATTCTGTCTGGTTCTGTCCAACAGTTCCACATTAGCGATCTTATCATATCATACTATCCCCTCTATTCTGTCTGGTTCTGTCCAACAGTTCCACATTAGCGATCTTATCATATCATACTATCCCCTCTATTCTGTCTGGTTCTGTCCAACAGTTCCACATTAGCGATCTTATCATATCATACTATCCCCTCTATTCTGTCTGGTTCTGTCCAACAGTTCCACATTAGCGATCTTATCATATCATACTATCCCCTCTATTCTGTCTGGTTCTGTCCAACAGTTCCACATTAGCGATCTTATCATATCATACTATCCCCTCTATTCTGTCTGGTTCTGTCCAACAGTTCCACATTAGCGATCTTATCATATCATACTATCCCCTCTATTCTGTCTGGTTCTGTCCAACAGTTCCACATTAGTGATCTTATCATACCATTTCAGTCCTTCTATTCTGTACATACATCCATTTATGAAAGTATATACCATTTTCTTTGTTGTTATCGTTATCCTCTACGTTTTAGAGCTACAAATAGAACAGAATTGACATTACGGTTGAATATTTGTATTTTTGTGTTGGTCTAAATTTCTTTGATTTCAATAAGTTCACCGATACAATAAAATCTCTTCTTGCCTTTTGTATTCTCCCTTTTATATCTTTATCTGTTACCTCCTACCTTGTCTACATTGCTACCAAGATATATGAATGATTCAACATATTGTAGAAATATATCTCACACCTCGATCAGATTGTCAGCAGTAAGTAAAGTACTCATTTTCAGTTGAATCGACGAGAACTTGAAATTAAACATTTTATCGAGCATTGAATACTACATTTTGTGAGAACTATATTGTATGGTGACTGGTATATTGTAATAAAAGGTTGATCTAAATTATATGGTGTCTGGTATATTGTAATCTATGGTTGATCTATATTGTAGAATGTTAGGTATATTGTTATCAATGGTTGATCTATATTGTATGGTGTCTGGTATATTGTAATCAATGGTTGATCTATATTGTAGAATGTTAGGTATATTGTTATTAATAGTTGATCTATATTGTATGGTGTCTGGTATATTGTAATCGATGGTTGATCTATATTGTAGAATGTTTGGTAAATTGTTATCAATGGTTTATTTATAGTCTATGGTGTCTGGTATATTGTAATCAATGCTTGATCTATATTGTAAGATATTTGGTATAGTGTAATCAATATTTAATTTATACCGTAGGATGTTTGGTATATTGTAATCAATGGTTGATCTATATTGTAGGATAATTGGTATATTGTAATCAGTGGTTGGTCTACATTTTGTAGGATGTCTGGTGTAATGTGATCAATGGTTGATCTATATTGTATAGAGCCTGGTATATTGTAATACATGTTTCAGCTATAATTCGGCGGGACGTTTAAGTGGCAGAGGGACCAGCACGCTTTGCTCTCACTGCAAATGAATCATGTCTGTGCCTTCGTAGTGGCACGCTTCGGTCTATCCTCCTGTACATGGCTAATGATTTTAAGTCACCAAGAAAATCTACTAGTCACTTTTCACTACAGCGTTTAGTCCTATCGTTGAGGCGTACCTGAGGATTATCATTTTAGCAAAAGCTATGAACGTGAAATGAAGTATCTAACACTTCATCCCAGTCGACAGTAGCTTGTAAGAACCAATCGTAACTTTAAAAAAACTCCATTGCACTTAGCCATACAATATGCTGTAGGAGTATGCTGTATTATGTGAGAACCATGCTGTTTCTTATGTCAGCTATCAATCACCACCATCATATGAAATGCCACGTGAAGTTTAATATTATTTCACTGAGTAAATCGTTTGTCCTTTGATAACTTATTAAGCACATACGAAGTCTTTTTGTTTCTCTAATCACCTTGTTATGCCATCCCATAGCGTACCTCTTAGTCATCGATTGTTCCCAAAAGTGAACATGTTATCCAGATCATGCAGACACATATTGAATTTTGCATCTTTTAAAAAAAAATTATAATTAACAGAGATATTTAAATGGTTAAATTATTTTGTTTAAATATATCCTTTTTTAAATAATATTTGCTGTCTGTGATTGCCGAAAAACTCTCTTTCTATCTTTCTTTTTTTCTTTCCTTCTCACTTTCTTTCTTCCTTTTTTTTTGTTTCTCTCTCTCTCTCTTTTTCTCTCTTTCTCTATCTTCCATTCCTCTTCCTGCTCCAGCACCCACAACTATCATGCCTTTACCCCCAATCCCAACAGAAACAACATTTTCGTTGCTGTAATTTTTTCTATAAAAAAACCCATTGTCCAAGATTCACACCAATAAAACAATATTGGTTCCATTTGACATTATCAGACTTTCTCATTTTCACTACCAGAAATTTTGTTTCAGTCTGTGTTAAAATATTTGCTTAGAATGTTTATATATTGTCAAAGTTTCATATTCATGGTTATACTGGCTCCACGTATTACTAATATTTTGTCTTTCTCCATGCCACTACCATTGACTTATTTGTTGGTATGTTTTTGTTAGCGCCCTCAATCTGATCTTTATTACTGTTATACACCTTCTTTTTTCCGTTATAACAATTTTTATGTGTGTGTATCTGCGTGAATTGTGCTTTAGTTTATGTAAACTGTTTTATTCTCTGTAGGACCTATCGTAACTTCTTGCTAACATAAAACACTAGTAGCCTCACGATTATCGTCATTTACGATAATGTTACAAAAATGCCCTAGAGAATACCTTCGTAGATATTTAATAATTAGCAACAAATGTAGTTTCTAAAGCCCTTAAAACATTTAACACGATTCCTACTTCAAATAACGTGATTTACAATCATCAAAAATGTGCATTCTGGTACCATGTCATTACTCAACTACAGATAACCCGCTGCTACAACAGACTGCAGTAAAACAGCAACATGAAATGCTTACGTCAAATATAGAATAGACACATGAGACTGACATCAACCACAGAAGACACTCAAGAGCTGCAGTAGATCTCACAGCAGGGCACATTATTAATTCTTGTATTCAATATTTTCAGCTTTCATCAGCTTGATTAATCCACACGAATTCGTCAACCATTATATCACTGAATGTTCAGAAATAAAATGCAAATTGCGATTTGTATAAATATAATGTCACAAGGCAGATTCTGCTAACGAAAGATCTAGGTCGGAAATTCTTTAAAAAATGAGCGTGTGTACTCGTGTGTATTTGTATTTAAGCCTCAAGTACAAGATCTTCCTTTGTATTCGACATGTCGCAGGGTCTGAGCGGGCGAAATTATCACAGAGTTATCAAAACTCGACGAATGGACGACAGGATATAACTACTGCGTCATCATTTAACAGCGAAGAAGACAACATAAAGTTTGTGCAACTTGTTTTAAGATTGTAGGTTACTGACCCGATGTTATTGACCCGATTCTGTCGATCTTGTATCTGAGGCAAACTATTCATAGAAGACTGTCTAATTACTTTACAAAATTAAAATTAATATATTACGCAAATCTCTCACTCCCCTTCCATCACCCAACAATTATTATTACTATTGAGATATATGAAATATCGTGGGCAGAGACGGTGAGGGGTGGGGAGTGGTGACGGCGGCGACGGATGGGAGCTTGTTCCCATAACGTTTATCACTTTGTTGGAACTTACTTGAAATCCTGATATTCAAATATACATGCTGTTAATGTCTGTTGTCAGGTAGCCGAAGACTTTCTGTAGTAGGTATCTGAAACTGCCTGCGACTTGCCATCATTATTTAATGTTTAAGTTATACACGTTTTATCATTTAAGTCGCGATTTGTTGCTCAGCTGATTATTAATAAACGCATGGTATAGTTGGGGTGCAAACAGGGGTGAGACAGGGATGCCTTCTCTCATCTTTTCTGTTCTTGTTGGTTATAGATTGTATAATCAAGACATCAATCGAAGGCAAAAGTACTGGTATTCAGTGGACACTATTGTCACAATTTGATCTGGACTACGCAGATGATCTGATACTTTTGTCCCGCAATCATAATCAAATGCAAGAGAAACTTGATAGGGTGAAAAAACAATCGGCCAAAGTGGGACTGAATATCAACACAAAGAAAACCAAGCTCCTTAAACTCAACACTAACAGCAAAGAACCAATCAGGCTGGAGGGAGAGTAGTTGGAGGAAGTGGATACTTTGACCTATTTTAGCAGCACAATAAACACATCAGGAGGTACAGATGTAAGGATCAGAATTGGAAAGGCACGATGGGCATTCCTGACACTAAACAATATATGGAGATCCAGAGATATCAAGATTCACACCAAAATTAGAATATTCAACGTAAGTGTCAAGTCGGTGTTTCTGTATGGAGCGGACGCATGGAGAACGACCAAGGTCATACAACAAAGACTCCGGTCCTTCGTTAACAGATGCCTGCAATGCAAAGGATAATGGGCATAAAGTGGGAAGGAGCCTGTGTGTACAGGGTATCCTAAACCAGTTTGTATCCGGTGTGTACATTGTATTTCAAAACCAACGTGTATCCTGTGTGTACATTCTATTCTAGACCAGCTTGTATCCTATGTGTACATTCTATTCTACACCAGCTTGTATCCTGCGTGCCCATTGTATTCTAGTCCATCCTGTATCATGTGTGTACATTCTATTCTAGACCAGAATATATTCTGGGTGTATCTGGCTGCCTTCCGGGATACCTATTTACGGGAAATGCTTCGGAACTAAACACTGAGAAAAAATTTGCCTCCTCTGCTATTTCCAGTCGTCTCGATAATGTCTTGCCACTGGCCAAATGTAGCTGGGGTCGAGAGAGTGAGGTTGACAAATTGCGCAATTATGTCTCATTTTAATCAAAATCACCGCGAAAGTCACCTGTTTCAGCGGACAGAGCAAAAGGAAAAGACTGTCCACACGGCTGAACAGAGAGCGCTGTCTTCATCATACATCATGGACGAACATCAACCTGCGTGTCCGTTGCATTCTTGACCAGCTTTCATTATGCGTGTCCACTGCATTTTAAACCAGCCTTTTCTCAACATTTTTATGCTGAAGAAATCCTTTAAATAATAATCAGGTCTCATGAACCCCTGTATAAACATTATTTTAGCTACAGATCAATGTCGGGTTTCGTGATCAGTAAGTTGCAGAAATACTTGATATCTTGATAACATGTGCCTCACATCACAACTTGTTAGTCTAACAACTTCTTCTCCAAACATCTCCATCCTGGGATGTGTAGGTTCAGTGAGTAATAAGCTTTCCTTTTGACGAACTATGGATGTTATAGCGGAGTACAAGTGACCAAAGTATTATAGGTCTACCCTGCTGTCTTTTTCTGCCTTGATGTACCAGACTGCTGTCGACATGCTCCGAAGGGCATCCTTTGTTTTGAGAACGTGACTTGCCCACTGATGTATCTCTATTCAATTACAAGGGCGATTTGAAAAGTGTTAACTTTGAGGAGATAATTTCATTTAATGTGGAAGATGTACACATGAGCTCTACATTTTCGTAAAGCTTGTCGATTAGTTAATGTGTCATCATTATTCGTTAACTTAGTCACCATTCCGGTCTACATCCCGATGAGATTCGATTTCTCTGGCGGACGACTTTTTGTTTTGGAACCACAACTGGACCCTGGGATGGGTGGAAGCTATTACTGCAACTTGTGTAACAGTTGACAAGAACTTTGAGATAGTCAGGATCAACACCTTTTTTGCATTAGCGAAAACAAGAGAAATTGTTAATGAAATAATAAAATAATAATTTGTAAGGATATTTTGATTGATTTCATTGAATTCTAAATACAACACAAACCTATATTTTGATATATTTAATTTAATTATACAAATGCCATACACAAATATTTGCATGGATTTCATTTAATTATAAATATACAACATTACAAATATTTTGATGGGTTTAATTGATTTTGATATATAGCTTAAACATATATTGGTAATGTTCGATAGTCAAGCTATTATCAACATAGGTTAAATCAGTATCAACGAAGGATGAAGTCTATTGGCTGCGCAGAGGTGCCGGGAGTCTGTTCACAACTGCCATCTAAGTTGTGTTTTTTTTTAGCGAAGTTTATTTGAATTAATAATTATCTATGGCAGAGCTTATTGAACGCTAGGGTTTCGTGAAACACTGGTAGAGAAAACCCGAGGTCCCATGTAAGTTTAAATATCAAACTAACCCTACTTGTTATATGCAAATATACATTTTTTGCTTTCATATTGATCATCTTAACCCTTTACATTGCAAATTCTACATTGCAGTCAATTAGAGTAGCACCCCTGACGGTCCAGTTGATCTTAACTTTACGTCTTTATACTGGTTTATAAGACTCTGCAGAGTCTGTATACAACCAGTTTCATTTACATTTCATTGCTCTAAAAGACATGCGCATCCAATCTATTCTTAAATGCATTAATTGTCCTTGCCTCCACTACTTCCTGTGGCAATGCATTCCAAATATTCACCACTGAAACCACATGTCGCATATCAACCATAACTTGTTATTTAGCTAAATTTGATTTATAAACAAAAGTTATATCTTTAAATTTAAAAATCATAAATTAATTTTAATAACTGGGGGCGGGGGAAGTTAAGTGTGGGGGGGGGGGGGGGTGGAGTTGTTTACCATAAAACACATAACATTAATGTTCTTGTATTGACATTAAGAGCAACATCTTGTAAATCACGTCGGACTGTAGAGGGTTCACTGCTGTCGTTTCACAATTATTTCTCCTTTTTAGTATTAATTTTGTTTCAGTAACACAACTAGACCATTTGAAAGATAAAGCGGGAACACAATTTGTAAATAGGGAAGGATTTGCACAAGAGACCGCAGCTAAGTATTCAAATATTTCCTTCTCCAAAAGTTTACGAAAACATTAGAACAGCGTAACAAATATATTGATAAACACCGGAACTTTTGCGTTTCTGATGGCACAGTTTGAGGTTATAATGTTTCCTGTACGTTGACCTGTTTGTCAAAAATGAACTGTATGGTGAATAAGCGCGCCACATACAAGATTAAAGTGGATAAGATATACTGGAGATATCACAGCACTTTTCCGGCTATATAAACATCACACGAAGAATAAAGCCAGCCAGTACTCCAAAAAAACGTGAATTTCCACGCAGCGTAATCATTGACGGCCCCCACTATATTCCGTAGTGTTCTGGGAAAAACGTAGATTATGAAAGGTAGACTAATGTTTAGCTTTCTAGCATAGTTGCAGCGGTTTCTGCAACACGTGCCATCTGGTATTACTCGATGATGGAGAACAAAACGTTTTCACTAAAAACAGAAACAAAACAAAACTTGAATGAAGGAGACGATGAGTATGGCTTTCTTGAATTAAATCTTAAACAAATTATGATGGAACGAACTCTAATCAAAGTAAAAAATGTTTTACTTTTAAATTAAAATTGATAGAAAATCAACTATGGCAGGCATTTGAACAATATGGTTCCGATATGTAAAATATCGTTGTAAAAGCGGTCCACCCTGGCTAACTTAAAAAAGGTGAAAGAAGTTCCGCCCACCTTCATGTTTTAATTTAACGTCCTCATTCAATAAGGATGTCAGCACCTCATGTTCTTTCTCAAGGCCACGTGCGCCTCTTGGAGTTTACATGACATTGTATTGAGCTTAGCTGCGCTTCATTAAATATCTTGTGACCAAGCATCCTGCGCGGAATGGTTCAAGACGGGTGACGAAAAGATGGCCACAAAAAGAAATGGGAAGACAGCATAAAAGAATGGACCAATCGCCGACCAGAGGAGGCACAGACAGCAGCCGTTGATAGCGAGGCGTGACGTGGGATGGTGGGGGTGTCTTCATGTGTGCCCCAACAACCTCACTGGTTACGGGATGACCTAACTTGACTTGATCAAGTATCTTGATCAAGAAGAAGAAATTGTGTTTCTTTTTCGTCGTTTGATCTAAAATAATCCCATCTATTTCCCTCATAAACGTGACTGCCTCATGTTTCTCTGGTCTCTATTCTGTCTATCCATCAAATAATCTCATCTATTTCCATCATAAACGTGACGGTCTGTCTCATGTTTCTCTGGTCTCTATTCTGTCTATCCATCAAATAATCTCATCTATGCTATTCTCATCATTCAGTGGATCCCTAACTTTGAATTAGAATTGGCGGTGTTGTTTCTCTAATTCTCTTGTGGAATCGACATAATTGGAGAACGAATCCTACTCTTTGCCCTTGCTAATTATGCTCATGCTTGTATTCAATTTGTTATTTGTTGAACAGATAGTATCGATGTTTGAAGTGGGCGGTTCGCTGTTTGAAAATGTCACTTTACCAATTATTGGGGGAGGAAGACTAACAACAATATACTGATGAGACATGTTAGTCAGGGTCAGGCAAAACATACTGGCCAAGACCCTTACCTGGGCTTCCTAGTAGCCCTCCCTGGAAACGGGCTGTTTTCATGTCAGCCTGGCTAACGAGGTGAGAGATCAACGTGATCCCCGTAGTAATAAGCGACACGCAGATGAAACCAATCATTCCACATCCGCCTGGAGGACCCCGATCCACCTTAATCAGCTTACTACAACCCGCCACTTAAAGTCCTTTTCAGGGCGTACAGAACAGTAACCTACGCATTGTGGGCATTCGCGATCAAAACAACCTATTATTGATAGTGAGCAGTATTCTCCTAAAGAAGAAGTAAGATCATCTTTCATTTGTGCGTTTAAGTGCATTGCGCCAAGACATGTCTATTTACAAAGCATGTTGATTAGGACGAAATCTCAACAGCTTTGATTTGGCTAAAGTAGGATTGGACTTACAAAGCGCCTTAATCAGGAATGTGATTTATATTGTCATTTTCACTATTGTTCATAAATCAACCACGCGAAAAATGCGAAAAGGCAACAGTTTAGATTTGAAACAATAGAACCATGATTTACACAATTGTCCAATTAAACTTCTTTTTTAAGCAGATCAGGAATAGCTAATGACATGTTGATGCCATTGCAAAATAACAATTTGGTACCACCCGATCTATATAATATATTTGTCATAACTCAAATTTTTGAACCAACTAACACTATTATTTTTCTATTTGAACCTCGGCAGGTACCCTACCAATCACGGGAAAAACAAATAAATGGTAACAATTCAGCTGTTCGCAAAAAAAGGAAGCGATATGGACTCAGGGTTCGACAAAGACAGGTTTTTATAATTCTTAACATCATCATCATGTAGCATGTCCTTTATAGAACGTCGCTCCGATCACAGTCTATCTGAAAGAAATGTGTTCTCTTACCAAAACACCAGCCTCCGCCACAGTCATACCTAGGCATTCTTAGATATCTTGGTGCCATCGTCTTCTTGGTCTACCCCTTCCTCTTTTATCTGGCACCATGCCTTTTATCACTGTTCTGTCGAGACTGTTGTGTCTCTTGATGTGACCAACGTATTTGTATTTTCTAGCCAAAATGGAATTGATAAACCAGTTCTCCTCTATGCTCAACTCTTGCCGAATGTCTACATTTGTCTTTGTCTCTCTCAAGGGTGTTCTGATGATCTTTCTGTAACATTTTGACTCGAAGGATTCGATTCTTTGTCTAGAAGTTTTGGTAATCGTCCATGATTCGCAGCCATAAGCTGCCACAGTAAAAACACAGGCTCTCAAGACTTACTTTTACCGTTTTGTTGGTGCTCTGCCATAATTTGTTCAGGCTGTTCAGTCTCTGCATTACCATGGTTAGTCTTCTTCTGATTTCTTTCGAGCAGTCGCCATTTTTGTAAATTCTTAACTGACAAACTATATAGGCACGAAATAAAATAGTGATCAATGCAAAACTACTTAAATCAATTAATGATAATCTACTTAAATCAATCAATGCTAAACTATTTAAATCAATCAATGCTAAACTAACTCAATCAATCAATCAAAAACGTGTTCAGTTCACACGTAGCACTCGAGCTCAAAAGATAGTCCCCGAGTAGGTCCGACAACAGCCATCTCAACTCTCTGGTGATATGGTTAGATCAGTTTCCCCTTAAGTTTACTTCCAATTCCCTCTCCGTGAGTGCATATGCCTTCTTCTGTTATGCCTAACCATGAGGGTCCTAAACACGGAATGCCTTGCAATGTTATTAAGCGTCTTTTGTAAAGTATGTCCAATTGAGCGCCATCTTCACCTCGTTATGCTGTACTCCATCGATATCTCTCCAGTGATGCGCCCCAATTATCAGTTTGTGATCTTATCGTACCATTTGATGCTTTTTATTCGACGCAGAAGCAACCATTTATAAGAGTGTATTTTTCTGGTACATGTCCTTGCTTTTGTTGTCCTCCGTGCCTGGGAGTCATATCAGAGCACCAACTTCCCATTTGATCATTTTTAAATGTTGTGGTGAGGGGACGGCGTGGCCTAGTGGGTAAGTTGCATGGCTCACAACCGGAAGGTGCTGGGTTCGATCCCCATCACAGCATCGGCCGTTACTCTGGGGAAGCAAACCCTTAGAAAATGCAGGAGGAAGCAGACCCTTACATAAAATGCATGCTGAAGTCGGATAAACCGGGCCGACAGGGGCAAAATAAAAACCACAGTGCAACGCACACCGCCTTGGGGATAAGAGAAATAAGGCGAACGTAAAAAAAAAAATTTGTGGTGGACTTAATTTCTTGTGATGTCCACAATCGTCATAAGGCAATGACGGTCGTTCGTGATTTTTAAATTCTACTATTGATATCCGACCCGTAGACTCAGTCTTTTCAATGACACTACTCGAGTACAAGAAGAAATGTACCTGTTGGAAGGGCGCCCCACTTGGCGGGATCAACCGTATCGATCTTCGTGATATTTTGTTTTTTCCCCGGTGATCGTTCATGAAGTACGTATGCATTTATTCTGCAGATTGGTTGAGTTATAGGACAATAAAGCCATATCATCAGCAAAGTCCAGATCCTTCAGTTGTTCAGAGATTTACCAGTCAATACCCTTGCAAGTAGTCGTAGTCGATTACTTCATAAACCGGCCCACTGCCAACAGAAAAATGAAAGACGACAGAAGACATTCTTATTGAATTCCTGTTTATATTTGAATACTATGGCGCTAAATCGTGGGGGGGGGGGGGGGGGGGGGGGGTTACGAGGTCTGGACTGAACGTCGCGCTCGTTAACAGAAAGTGAAGTGTCTGATATAGCCTCTCCTTTTCAGGTGTAGAAATCGCCGCTGGATTCACTTTTCGGCTTGCCGTTCAGGAGATTCCATGCTAATGGCTCCTCCTACATTATTGTGTCCCCAGCAGCACCTTCATGAGGGGCCCCCTTTGTTTTTTACAGAGAATGCTGTGGGGCGCGACCGAGTACCCGACGGTATAACTGGGCTGGCAGATTGTGCTCATTAGTCTTGATTGGCAGCCAATCTGAGAGAAGGTAAACTCTGACTCTAAACCCGGGTAGACGAAACTCGTTAGCTTGTTCAGGCAGTTCGCCAGGAGATGAGGAACTCTGATTTTAAACCCAGAAGTCCCAGAGAGTGCTGGCTAGACTTGGAACGATGAGAGTATCATCGGATGTATCGAGTAACTAGGATATGCGGGCAACGACTCCACTGCCTTGTGGAAACCTCGGAAGAGGATAGGTCTACAGGAGTGAACCCAGACAGAAAATCCGGAGTGGTAGCACCTAAGGCGGATGGTTGCAAAATTGACAACTCATTCCAGCAGCTTCTGCAGCTGAGCTGGGGCCAAATTGTCATGATTGCATTCCTTTGGGTTACACCAGCGAGGCCGTGAGGGGGATCCTGCAGTTTGGACAGCCCAGGGTTTCCATATTCAGCGCCCAGAGAAGCTACTCACAGGGTGCCACGCGCATGGTCTTCAAAGACTGAGACGCTTATGAAGGAATGAGGCTAAACCAACAACTTCATCAAGAGCGTGTGCCGGGTAATAAATTTACAATATGTTCGCCGGCCATATCATGTGATGGCATTTACACATTTCAAGATATTGGTATTAATAATTTTTTTTTAAATCGCTTTTTTGTGTTAATGTTTAAGTTATGTCTTTAGCATTAAAAATAATACGAGTGGATTAACAGTTAAACATACATTTCATGAGAATAGTTATTATGGCAGATAGATGGCGTTGTTGTTTGAAGCTACCCATGATGAGTTGAGATAACTCTTGACAACATTTTTTTGGTTTCAGTAACTCTTCTTAAATTCCAAGGCGTACTTGAGAAGGTGGAATAGGGTCTACCTGACTGTAGTGCAATGAGAGGCTCCATGGTAAGTTCACCACTATGACATCGTTGGCCAGGCTGCTGTAATGCAGCTTGTTCGACCATTTATTATGTAATGTTTATTCTAATTAATTTAATTTGTTAAAGTTCGCTTCACAAATAAATTTAAGTGAGACTGAAGTTACAGCTCGCAAGTTGTTTTCCATATGCGAGTCCGTTACTCTCGTTCACGTTTTAGATTTAACGAACTTCGATTCTTGAAAAAAGTCGCTTGCAGTTGTAAAGTGCTTCCAATTTGCATTATTCTCTTCAGAGTATAAGCTGTGAATTCTTGATACTTGTCATATACGACATTTTTCTTATGAAAGTCAAGTTAAATAAAATATTCTTGATTTTTGTCTTCAGTTCTGAGTTATGTTACTGTTCAATTAGCTCGTTTTTCAAAGAAGATGTAGCTTGTTCTAAGTCAACATCAAATGCAGAAAAGATTTTTAAAATTTGTTTCTTGGAATCGAAAATCATTGAAACGGGTGTTGAATTCTTCATTCAAAGTCGTCCACAAATGAATCGCAATCCAAATTGTGTATTGTGGTTCGTCATTAAGAAATAAAATAATAAGTAACTTAACTTAAACTTAACATCTTTGTACTGTCTTAGAAGACTCTGCAGAGTCTGAAAACAACCAGTTTCTCATTTCTTCGTGTAGTTTTCTCCCCAAAGTGACCATCGGACGATTGAAATGTTAATGCGCTCCATATTTATGTGTTATACATATAATTCAGGAATTTTATTACTTTAGTTTAGTTTAGTTAAATTAAAGAATCCCCTTCATTGCACTCGGTTTTATCCCATAAGTATTCTGTTTTTCTCCATGTTTTTGGAGAATCTCAGCACAATGCACGAACTCCTTAGCAACGACGAGGATCCCATAATAAATTGGGTAGATTTTAAAAATAATTTTGAATTTTTTCCAGGCAGCGGCCATTAAGCCTACTCTTTTCGATTTCTAATTGTCGATGGAGTTTTAACGTGCGCGACACCGCACACCGACGTCCGATCTCTACTACCCATAGATCTGGGGAAATACGAGAAAGTCCACGTGAAAAAATGCCGGTCCCCACCGTGATCTTCTTCTTCTTCATCTTCATCGTACGCAGTCAGACATCAACCTTTATTTTTTCGAAAAAAGCAGCGGTCATCCTGAGGCTGTCGACACTGCCATAGAGCTTGTCTAGTGTTGCCACTGGTGATGGCCACATCTGCTCACTCTGGGTCTCGTATGTCGGGCAGTTTTGCAGCAAATGCTCAGCGGTCATTTTCCCGGTACCACACGGGCATTCGCCAGTGCCACCTATCTTCAATTCGTTGAATAGGTGGTACCTCAGTCTATTGTGGCCAGTGCGAAGTCTGAAGACCACGACCTGCTCTCTTCTGTGCAATTGGTAATAGGCATCGTTTTTTGTGTAGCCAGTATGTTCGGTTTCCCATTTGGTCATGTATCTAGCTCTAATAAGCCGTTTTGACTCTTCGTATGTCATACTAGTATCTGGTTGTGGTAGTCTTGCACCTTGTTTTGCCAGTCTGTCTGCCTCCTCGTTGCCTTGGATGTTGCAGTGGGATGGAGCCCACTGTACCACTACACTTTTTGGTGCGGACTGCTGGCATAGTTGACAGAGTACTGCTCTTAAATCATTAAGTTCAGTATTTTTCTGGCTTTTTAGTGCCGTGACTACGGCCAGGGCATCTGTAAGCAGGACTATATGGCTTTCATTCCTTTTACCTGTCACCATTTCTTCCACTGCCGCCTTCAGTGCCTGTGCCTCCGCTCTGAAATTGCTTGTGTATTTTCCAGTAGCGAATGACAGTGTTATTTTTCTGCCATTTGGTAGGTTCAGAAGTGCTCCTGCCCCTCCGTTCTGTGTTGTGTTTGTTACAGAACCGTCGGTATATGCATGGGTCCAGTCCATGCTTGGGTAGTTTTTCGTTATGTAGCTCTGGGTAGTATCTCTTCTTTCTTTTTCAGTCTGGCAGTTTTTGTTTCCAATACCTGGTATATTTTCTACCATCTCTGGAAATATATGCTGCCTCCAGGTAGGTTTTCGTACAGTCCACCGTGATCTGAACCCACAACCTCCAGCACCCAAGGCTAACGTCTTATCTCGAGACCACTCAGAACCAATTTTATTAGTACGTTCCCGTTGTTTATTTTTTCTTTGTTGACAGAAGAACTTAACTGTTGGTTGTGGGTTGACGGGTCAGATTCGGTGAAATTTTAAAACGACAATCGCGTCCCGGATATAAATAGAGAGGGGCCCGATGCGGTCTGTGGACCGAATGGTGTCTGTGTTTGCGATACACTATTATCAGTACATCAACTTGACGAAATCAATCATATAAAAGTTCAACTGCGGTTTACATAATAACAATAACTGACGTTGTATAAATATGTTCAGTTATAATATCGTTTATCAACAAATTTGCAAACGAAACTGGTAAATTTGTTTTTTAAATAAAGAAAACAACGATATAGGCTAATAGAATAACAGCCACAAACTCGGAATGAAAAGCAATAAACGTTTCAATGCCGTTTTGTGAGAGGTGGAGCACAAGTGTATAGACAAGGTTACAACATTTGAAGGTTAACGCTCTGCTTTAGCTCATACTGTCCGACGATTCATTCGTCTTGCCTTGTCTTATCCACTTGTGCCATGAGGGGGCGTGGGAAGCTGTAGTTTTCTGTCCAGGGCCAGACGCGTCGGGGAAGTAGTCGTCATCCCATGATGATTAAGAATATCGGCAAAATTTTCTATCCATCTAGTTCTCGGTCTGCCATGGTTGCGAAAACTCGAACGTCGCGCGTTATAGGCGCACAGGGGTAGTTGGTCAGGATGCATTCTCATTAGGTGGCCGAACCACTTGATTCTCTCCTCATCAATATATTCAGTGCAGGGTCTTGCTTCAACTATTCTTCTCACATCTTCATTGCACATTCTGTCTCTCCTAGTTACGTTGATTGTTTTCCGGGGGCATCTCATCTCACATGTCGTGATCTTTCTCTCTAGATATTTTGTTAAAGTCCATGTTTTGCATTGGTAACAGAGAGTTGGTATGAATATACTGTTGATCGGCATTCTATTTTTGGACAGGTTTATGTTAGGGTGTTTCAATAATCGTGACAGCTGGTATGCAATTGCATTTGCTTTTTGGCATCTGATCTAAGTGGCTCTATCTGAGCCTCCGTCATGTGTGAAAAAACTGCCCAAAACATGAATTCCTGTACATGTTTGATCTTGGTCCAGTTTACCATAATGCTCAAGTTTTCAGGTCATCTGCATAGTTTATGTTTTGGATGTGTTAATTATCATACTGTGTACTTCACACACAGAGTTGAGCGCAGTCACATGTTGCTGCAGATCGTCTTCACTCTAGTAGCCATTGATCATCTGCAAAAATAATTTCATTTAACTGATCAGCCTCTCTCCTTTCTTCCTCTGAATTTCTTGGCAGATGCTCTAATTTGGCCTCCATCGTTATTCTGTCCATATATCTTACGTAGTTTTTGTTAATTATTTAAAATATCTGAACTAAAACCGTGCAGTATTAACAAGGCTCAAAGGTTCTGCAAGCAGTAAATACAATTCAGGAACTATCAGTCTCTATTTATAATTGTAGTAGAGAAATTTTATAGAGTTATATGTTTCATGTCTATGGGAGGCTGCATGGTCTAGGGGTAAAACTCGCTCGGTTTTCACAATCCCAACGTTGCGGGTTCTTCTTCTTCTTCTTCTTCGTACGCAGTCAGACAGTAACCATTATTTTTTCGAAAAAAGCGGCGGTCATCCTGAGGCTCTCGCCACTGCCATAGAGCTTGTCTTGCAGTTCCACTGGTAATGGCCACATCTGCTCTCTCTGATCCTCGTATGTCGGGCAGTTCTGCAGCAGATGTTCAGCGGTCATTTTACCAGTACCGCACGGGCATTCGTCGGTACACCCTATCTTCAATTTGTTGAATAGGTGGTACCTCAGTCTGTTGTGGCCAGTGCGAAGTCTGAAGACAACGACCTGCTCTCTTCGGTTCAACTGGTAATAGGCATCGTTTTTGGTGTAACCGGTATGTTCAGTTTCCCATTTGGTCATGTATCTGGCTTTGATTAGCCGTTTTGACTCTTCGTACGTCATACTAGTATCTGTTTGTGGTAGTCTTGCACCTTCTTTTGCCAGTCTGTCTGCCTCCTCGTTGCCTTGGATGTTGCAGTGTGATGGGACCCACTGTACCACTACCCTTTTTGGTGCGGACTGCTGGCATAGTTGACAGAGTACTGCTCTTAAGTCATTAAGCTCAGTGTTTTTCTGGCTTTTTAGCGCTGTGACTACGGCGAGAGCATCTGTCAGCAGGACTATATGGCTCTCATTTTCACTGTGTGTCACCATTTCTTCCACTGCCGCCCTCAGTGCCTCTGCCTCCGCTCTGAAATTGCTTGTGTACTTACCAGTAGCGAATGACAGTGTTATTTTTCTGCCATTTTGGTAGGTTCAGGAATGCTCCTGTCCCTCCGTTCTGTGTAGTGTTTGTTACAGAACCGTCGGTGTTTGCATGGGTCCAGTCCATGCTTGGGTAGCTTTTCGTTATGAAGCTTAGGATAGTATCTCTCCTTTCTTTTTCAGTCTGGCAGTTTTTGTTTGCAATACCTGGTATATTTTCTACCACCTCTGGAAATATATCCTGCCTCCAGGTAGGTTTTCGTACAGTAGTGATGGGTTTTGGTGTTGTTAGTGCGTTTATGGGATCTTCGTGCATCTTTGCTTTGGCTATTTCTGCAAAGTTTCTCCGCTTTAGTTTCCCATTTCCCAAATTGGTTAGTCTCTGGTGCATTGGGTGGTCAGTCAGTCTTCGGAGTTTCTCTGACTGCAGCTGGGCTCTGCAGTCTCTTCTATCGGTCATGGATTGCAGTTTTGTAATCTTTTCAAGTTCTACAATTGGCGTTGACTTCATGCCACCTGTTATAATTCTCATGGCTTGGTTTTGAAGTTTGTTAACTTTATCGAAGTTCGCCTTCGCTGCTGTTGTCCATGCCGCAATGCCATACTCGAGAACTGGTCTCACTCTTCCAGTACACAGTTTCTTTAGTATGCCTTCGTCTGCTCCCCAGCTTGTGCCAGCAAGTTTCCTCATGATTGCCATTCTTTCTCTGGCTTTCATTCGGTTTCTCTCAATCTGACTTTTCCATGTCATGCGCCGATCAAATGTGACTCCCAGATAGGTTTGGTTGTCGCTTGGCTGCAGGATTTTGCCATTTAGACTTAATTTGGTACTTTGGGGTTTTAATGAAAGAGAGAATATTGTGCATGTGGTTTTCTCCTCGTTTATTTTGACCAGCCATGAGTTCGCCCACTCTTCCAGCGATGTTAGGGCCGTCTGCATCCGATTTCTTGCTATGGTGAGATTCTTTTCAGAGGTCCACATAGCCAGATCGTCTGCAAACATTGAGCTACGGACTCTTCTTGGTATATTCTCTGTAATATCGTTTATATATACCAGGAAGAGTGTGGGTGACAATACTCCCCCTTGGGGTACTCCCTGCTCGAGTGTCACCTTTTTGCTCATCTGCCCTTGTACTTGGACTCTGGCCGTTCTTTGTTTGAGGTAGTGGTTGATCCACTTGTACATCTTCCCACAGACATCACTTCTTCTTAGCTTGACTCTAAGTCCATCCTTCCAGACTTTGTCAAATGCCTTTTCCAGATCCACCCAAACAGCTACTGTGTGTTTCTGTGCCTGGTAGGCATCTTCTATCTCCTGGGCTATGACGATGACCTGGTCCTCAGTGGATCTGTGCTGTCTAAAGCCGGCTTGCTGTGGAATTAGTATTCGTTTTTCTTCCAGATGCCACATCAGCCTGGTGTTTATCATCCGTTCCATCAGCTTGCCGACACAGCTCAGTAGGCTTATGGGCCTGTATCCATTTGGATCTGTTTTGTCCTTTCCTGTTTTTGGTACTGGTACCAGTATTGCATCTTTCCATGCCTGTGGTACAATTCCCCTTTTCCAGCTTTGGTTCAGGACCGATAGCAGTTTCTTCTTCGCTGTTTGGCCCAGCCCCATCAGCATTTCGTTTGTTATCCCGTCTTTTCCGGGAGATTTCCTTTTCTTTAGTGTTCTCATAGCCTCTTCCATTTCGCGCATTGTTAGTTTGGCCATCATGTGCTCTTCAGGAGCCGTATTCATGTTTTCGTGTCCCTTTAGCTCTTCGCTAATGTCTGTATGCTTATCTGCAGGGACCTCGATGTGGTTTGCTCTGGCATAGTGATCGACAAAGGCGTTTGCGGCTTTCTTACCTGTGATCAAGTTCTCGCCCTGCTTGATAGTAATTTGTTTATTTGACGGGGTTTCGTCGTTCATGGCTCTGACTAGCTTCCATAGCTTGTTCGCGTCTTTGTCCAGGTTAAGACTTTCCGTTTTATTTTTCCAGCTTTCTCTTGCTGTTTGTTTGAGAGTGTGTTTGTACTTCGCCGCGGCGGCTTTGAGGGCGATGTTTGCCTCCATGGATTTTTCTCGCTCTGCCATGTTCCTAGCATTTGTTACTGCATCTTCCACTTTCTGCAACTCATCATTCCAGTAGGGCTTATAGTTTTTCCTAGCTCCTCTTGGGATGGTTTCAGTGGCGGCTTGCATTATTGCCTTGCTTAGGCTCTCTACCATGGGCTTCATTTTTGTGTTTCGTGTGTTGATGGTTTCACACAGCCCATCTGCCAGGATTGCAAATCTGTCCCAGTCGGCTTGTTTGTAATTCCAACGTGGGAGCGGTTTTGTTTCCTGTGGGCCTACTTCCATGTCAATGGTTAGTCTGATCGGCCTGTGGTCGCTACCTGCCAGTTGGTTTAGCACCTGGCGGTCTGTTTTATGGTGTATGTCCTGTGTGGAGAAGGCCAAATCTGGAGTCGAGGTGGTATGCCATGTTCTTGAATAGAAGCTAGGGCTATCCTCCGGCCTATTGATTAGGGAGAGATTTGCATCTATCTCCCAATCTTCCACTTCGTCACCTCTGCTGTCTGTGTCAGAGTATCCCCATCTCTCCGAGTGGCTGTTGAAATCTCCAACTACTATGCAGTTGGAGTCTCTGACCTCCATACTCGAGAGCGATAGGTCTCTATTTGGTGGTCCGTACAGATTGAAAATGCGGAGCTTCGTCTCTTGAGCCATTATGTCAACTCCTACAATTTCTGCTTGTCCGGTGTGATTGACAGATACCGCGCTACTCGGTATGCAGTTTCTGGTCAGTATCAGGACCCCTCCTTTGTGGCCTTCTCTATCTAGACGGAAGGTCTGGTATCCTCTGATTGAGAATTTATGGTTATTGTTGAGGTGCATTTCCTGGATACATGCCACGTCAATCTTACCTTCATGCAGGTGGTGTGTTAGGGAAAGTTTTTTGTTAATGACTCCCTCCGCATTCCACTGTAGTATTTTGAGGGTCTTGAGGTTTTGGCCAATAGAAGTTGCCCCATAGCCATGTGCCTTGACTCCACGACACATGGGTGGGTGACCACCAGTAGTCAAGGGTGGGCCCCTTCGAGGCGTGAGGCCCGGCACTATCGCTGCCTGGCGGGACTCCGCAGGATGAGCGCCATGCGTTTTTCTGATAGGTTGTACTGCCATCATACTGCGATTTACGTTGCACTGTTTTGTTAGGCTTGCGGCCCCGTGCATCCGATTTCAACAGGCGTTTCTGTAGGGATGCCCTCCTTAGCCTTTGGCTGTCCCCAGGCAGCAGTTGTTTATGATCAGAGTTGTCTCTCTTATGGAAGTTGTCTTACTAGACTATCGAGTCTTCACTACTCGTGTCTATAGGGTGCAATGATGATATGTGAGATGATATATGAGATGGACTGGTTTACCCGGAAGAGAGGCAGTCCAGTGTGTCTGTATCCCAGGATCGTCACATCCTGCCAGAAACGTAGCATTTGCATGTGAGTGGGGTATCTCTTTTTCCTTTTATTTTCTTGGCTTCTATGCAGGGATGGTACGCCTAGCATTCCCCGCCACCTGGGGTGTTGACACAGTGGGGCAGGTGTGCAATGTCCGCTGGTCTGCATCTCTTCTGCGTCCAGCATGATAGTTATATGGCTGATAACGTACAGAGGTAGATATCGTAGCCGGAGTGCATTTAGCCAGAGGACAAGCCTGGTAATGTCACAAAGATGTTGTTCGCCTGGTGTGCGGACAACTCTCATGGTCAGTGGTTGAGTCTTGACAGTTCACAGTGAGGTGGCTGCTCTACTGTTTTCGACACCCCGACCAGGTACTAAGTCTTTGGTTGGTGGTTTCGCACCCCATCGCCGTATAAGGTGAGTTGCGGGTTCGATTCCCACTTGTGTCCAGTTTGGCAGACACTGGGTTCTTTCTAGGACGATTGCTCCTCCACGTACGGAACGTAATGGCAACCTACCGTACCTGCCTACCTGCCAAGAAACTTCTAACAGCCAAATAGTTAATGGTTGTAAGAATCGACGTTCTGCAAAGGAAATGCTACTAAACATTTTATATATTGTTGTTGTTGACATTAGTAAGATTACTCTTTTGTGCGCCCTGAAAATAATTGTAAGTGGTGGGTTAAAGTAGGTTTCCTAAGATTCCGAGCGTGCTAACGAAGGTGGACCGGGTCCTCCATGCGGCTATAATATGATTGGGTTCATCTGCGTGTTGTATTCTACTACGAGAATCACGTCGATCCTCCGCCTCGTTAGCCAAGCTGCCATGAAAACAGCCCGTTTCCAGTGAGACCTACATGGACGTGAGGTGAGGATCTTGGCCAGTATACTTTACCTGACCTTGACCAACATGTCCGATCAGTATATTTAGCCTGACCTGACGTTAGTCTCCTCTCACCTTCTTTCTATATAAACACGATGTAAATTTCTAAAAGTTTGTGTGTGAATGTGTGTGTTTTGGTATGTGTATGTGTGTGAGTGTATGATAGAGAGAGAGAGAGAGAGAGAGAGAGAGAGAGAGAGAGATGGGGGGGGGGGGACAATAATGAAAAGAATTACCAAAGGAAAAAAAAAAGAAAGAAAGAAAGAAAAAACTAAAAGGAGTTGAGAGAAGCCCAGTCCCTTTTGTGTTAAGGATTCATCACTCAGTTTATACTAGCATGACTTAGGCTTTGAGTGACGAGATGCATCTTACCCCCTCTTGAAGATACGATGCTAATTAAGGTTTCCGAAGTGTTGAAATGAACGACAGCTGACTTTGTTCTCAGGCCAGATACTAAAATTTTCCTCCGCGCTATATGGGATAGCCACACGAAAGTGGAATGCGTGTGTATGGATTTTTTGTTTTGTTTGCCTTATCACTACATGATAAGCACAACTCTTGATATACACCCAGGCTGACAACTAGTGGCCATCGGGACCATGCAGCCTGTAATTTCATGGCTTGCGGCCTGTGGGGTAATTTTAAAAAAAATATATGCCAAGTAAGCAAAAATAGAGTTATGTTAGTATTCTTTCCACTTATGCAATGGGGCGTGGTGGAGAGCTTCAGTCGCCTGTTCTGCGCCAAGTGCGTTGCATCGGTCGTTGGTAGTTCGTGTCGTTTATCCATCTGCATCGCGGCCGCCCTCTTACCTTGTAGTCAGATCTAAAAGCGTTGCAAGCCATTAGTGGAGGTTGATGAGGGTGTATTCTCATCAGAGGACCGAACCCGTGTTTTTTGTGCCTGGATATGCACCTAGCACAAGATGTAGTGATGATCATGCTTCGAATGTCGTTATTTCGCATTCTTTCTTTCCTGGTAACACCGATGGCCTTCCTCAGACACTTCCTTTCACGAGTTGAAATTTTGCTCAAATGTGCTTTAGACAGAGACCATGTTTGGCACTGCCAGCACATTATCATGTAGCATGTCCTTTGCAGAACGTCGCTACCATCGCAGCCCGTGTTGAAGAAACTCCCTCTCTTGCCAAATTTCCAGCCTGCTTGCATTTCATGGATTTCGCATAAATTCTTTCTATCCACTTCAATAATATCCGCAAGAGGATCTTGTTAGCGTGGCTTATAACCGCAATAGTGCGTTACATGCTCTACGTGATACATGCAAGCACTGGTCTCTTTTCCTGCCTTTATTAGTTCCGCTGGGATGTCATCGCACCCCGGTGGCTTCTTTTTTTTAGGCTTTTGATTACCAAGCGCAGTTCGCCTAATGTAAGTTCACGTTTTCTTTCTAAGTTTGATATTGTAACTGAGTGCTTTGAGGAGTCTTCGTACATGGTGTCTCAGTACTCCCTCTTTTTTTCAAAATATCTTTATTTTCTGTTAATGGGTTGTCCTCTTTAACATTGGTGACATGTGGTACTGGTCAGAATTTTCTTGTCAGTGTTCGTATCTCCTTAATGGCATCTCTCTACCGGCCTTGTTGTTGTAGTTCGTCAATGTTTTTACAGGTGCCCACTATGTACCTTGTCTTTTCATATTTCTCTTCTGTCTGTTCTTGCACAGTTTCCAAATGTTGTGCTGATTTTCTCAAGTCCCTTTTGTTTTAATTGTCCCCAATTTTCTATGAGCTTCAGTGTTTCTTCCGAAATGCAGCTCTGTTTCTTGTGAATTCTTCTGGGAATCATACTTTGCGCAGCAGAGATTAAAATATCCATTGTATCAATGGTACAACCAGTCCGATGTCATCGCTTCTTGGACTGCCATCTACGCCTCCAACTTATTTTGCATTAATTTTTTTACTGGGAGCACAGAGTTTCATTAAATACGGTTTATCAGCTGTTGCTATGTTGTCAAACTAATCATCGGGTGCATAAGCAGTGGCGACAGCTGATTGGTTACAGCAGATCCTTTTTGACACCTAGTGTCGATTTCCCTGTCAAGCCTACCGTCTCCCGAAAAATACTGTCCAAATACCTGAACTCATGGGCCTGTTGAAGAGCAATAGCATCTATGCTAAGTTGAGTGGCCCAGGTGCTCTGCTGTTCCTCATAGTTTCTGTCCTCATCTCGTTAATTCGCATTTTGTATTTTGACACAGGAAGTCGCAAGAGTTTATGTCGCTGTAGCCAAATTTAACTGAAAAGTGTTTTGTAACAAAACAATTTTGTGTGAAAAATAAAGATTATTATGCATGGAGAAAAGAAAACGCGTGAATTCTAATAGCGAAAGTACTATATTCAATATCATGTCTGAACACGCTCCAGTAAAACTAGCTGTAAATGGGTGCCTGACATTACTGTTGCTGAAGAAATGTCAGGCGAGAATGGGAAGGTCACATCACATCTAAAAAAAATCTGAGACATAGTACAATGAAGTCTCTAACACTTCATCCCAGACGGCAGTGTCTGATATGAGTCCACGTGTCCCTTTTATCTTTTATGAGAAGAATCAGTGCTTTTCTTCTGGGGATACGCCGCATCACCACCTTTAAAAAAATGTAATTCAAGTTTTAAAAATTGTATACATATTGTTATAAAATGTAATACTTTGTATCAATATATTTTTGTTTATTAACACAGTACACCCCCTTTTTATCTCTTCATTGTGTGGAATGTCCTTTGCAGAACGTCGCTCCTATCACAGTTCGTCTGAAAGAAACTTGATCGCTTGTCAAATCTCCAGTCTTCTTCTTCTTCTTCTTCTTCTTCGTTCGTTCTCAATCTCCCACTACCAAACCCTGAAAGGGCTTAAGTAGCAGAATGTAGTCCAGAGAACGGAATGAGTTGTGTCGTAGTTTACAGCTTGACTGCGATATTTGCACCTTTCGGTCCA
Source organism: Ariolimax columbianus (assembly GCA_036924085.1). Taxonomy (NCBI): domain Eukaryota; kingdom Metazoa; phylum Mollusca; class Gastropoda; order Stylommatophora; family Arionidae; genus Ariolimax; species Ariolimax columbianus. The sequence continues at coordinate 26,395,525 of JAVGWX010000006.1, forward strand.
ACACATCCGACTTCAGCAAGCATTTTTTGAGTACCGGGTTAGCATTCCCTCTTCGATCCCTTCTCCTTAGCCAGTCTGCCCTGCTGTAGCCTGTTATCCAGGATCACCGCGTGGAGGTGTAGAAGGGTCTTGGCAGCTGTGGTTCGCTGGCCCTGCCGCTAGCAATCAACCATGGGTCGCTAACCACTGCAGCTCATGCGCTGCTCAGCGTCTTGATCCCAAATCTCCAGTTTGATTCAGAGTCATGCCAAAGCATACCATGACATCTTGGTGTAATCACCTTCTTGGTCCGTCCGTCTCTCTTGCCGGCACAATACATTCCATTACCGTTTTCTCTAGACCGTTCTGTCTTTTGATGTGGCCAAAGTATTTAAATATTATGTTCATTATGGAATTTATTAATTATTTCTCCTCTATGACTAACTTTTGTCGAATGTTTTCATTCTTCTTTTTGTTGTTGTTGTCTAAGGTATTCTAGGGACCGTTCTATAACATTTCGAATCTAAATAGTCTATTCTCTTCATTAAGGTTTGGGTAACTGCCCATGCTTCGCAGCGGTATACTGCCACGAAAATTACAGGTTCTCAAAATGGCCACTTAAGTTGGTTTGCTGGTATTATGCCATAGTTTTCTCAGGCTGTGTAGCCTCTGCATTGCTATTGCCTCTGATTTCTTTTGAGTAGTCGCCATTGCTGTCAGTTGTGGAGTCCAGATACTTGAAGTTCATGAACCTGTTCTATTCCCAAACCTCCAATTTTGAATTTATTTTTACTTATAGTTTTATCGGTTACGTTTACAAAGAGATTTTGATCTTCGCTTCATCTGTTTGCGACTGTAATTAACTGTACTGATCCCTCTGCACTGTTTGATAGTATCAACGTGTCGTCTACGTTTCTTAGCTCTGTGATCGTGTATCCGCTAATTGAAAATGGATCTTAACCTTCTATATACTCATCTTCTCTAATGTTCCCCATTATGCACTCTGGATAAACGTTAAATCGGTATGGGGAGAGGATACATCGATATCTTACTTCTATTTGTACTTCGGACCAATCTAATGTTTCCCCAGATACTCCGACAGCAGCTTGTTGTTTATAATATAATGCTTAGATTAAACACAATAACAGATAAGATACATACATAATATACAGAATAATCTCGAAATGTGACGATGTGCTGATTGGAGATTTATATAAGAGACGAAATATCAAATAGAAAATTACGTTTCTGTTTCTTACATTCGCAAAATTCAGTGTCAGGAGAGGTTGAGGTTGTCTTTCTTGGACCAAGTGCGTTGTTGGTTGTTGTAAACCCATGTCGTTCTTGGTCCAAGTGCGTTGTGTTGGTTATTGTAAACCCGTGTCGTTCTTGGACCAAGTGCGTTGTGTTGGTTATTGTAAACCCGTGTCGTTCTAGGACTTCTGATCTGATGGGGGCGAATAATAACCAAGTACAGGGGAGACTAATTGATCAACAATTCTACCTCACGTCAGGTTAGGTGAAAAATACAGATAAAGACCAGCTTCTGACGTCAGGTTCAGGTGAAACATATAGATCAAGACAAACACCTCACGTCAGGTTCAGGTGAAACATACAGATCAAGACAAACACCTCACGTCAGGTTCAGGGGAAACATACAGATCAAGACAAACACCTCACGTCAGGTTCAGGTGAAATATACTGATCAAGACCAGCACTTCACGTCAGGTTCAGGTGAAACATACAGATCAAGACAAACACATCACGTCAGGTTCAGGTGAAGCATACAGATCAAGACAAACACCTCACGTCAGGTTCAGGTGAAACATACAGATCAAGACAAACACCTCACGTCAGGTTCAGGTGAAACATACAGATCAAGACACGCACGACACATCAAGCTCTGGTGAAACCTACTGATCAATACATCTACCTCAGGTCAAGCTCAGGTGAAACATACTGATCAACACCAGCACCACACACGCAAGCTCAGGTGAAACATACTTATCAAGACCTCTACCTCACGTAAAGCTCAGGTGAAACATACTGATCAAGACCTATAACTCACGTCTGGTTCAGGTGAAACATAGTGATCAAGACTTCCATTTCACGTCCTCGTTCGTGCTCCTGCAAACAGGCTGCATTACAGCAGTCTGGTCAACGATATAGTAGTGAACTCACCGAGGAGCCTCTCATTGCACTACAACCAGGAAGACCCTAGTCCACCATCTCAAGTACACCTTGGAATATAAGAAGAGCTACTATAAACCAAAAAAGGTTGCCATGAGTTATCTCAACTTAGCATGGGTAACTTCAAATAATGACGCCATCTATCTGCCATGATACTTCCTCGCGGTTTCTTCTTGTGACATAATCGAGTGACAGTCATTATATAACAGCAGTTTTATTATAAGTGTATGGAAGAGTATATACAATGGATAATCTTATTTCAGGACAAAACATGGTTCATTAGCAATACTCCATGCAGGAATTGTAATGAACAAGCAGTATGCGCATGCGCAATATATCGTACAACATGGTAACCCTACTGTCGACTACAAAGTGTAAGGACAACGAAGCGTTATTCGTTGTTTGTGGCCAAAGTGTGTGCAACTTTCTTAAATCTACAGAAGAATGAAGGTTCAGTAAGGAAACAGTTGTTAGAATCAGAGGAGAGTGTGTGAAAGTGTAGAACAATTTCAAAATAGAAGACGAAACGTCATTGATGAACCTCGGCGTGGGAGACCAGCAAGCATGTAAATTGACACAGTGAAACAGCAGATCTACCAGCAAGTTAGTCGTAAAAGAAAAGTCAATATTGATGAAATAGTCGTATATTTCAACATGAGTTACGACGCTGTGCGTAAAACTGTCCGTGATACCTTGGTTATATGAAATTGTGTTAGCAGAAGGGTCACACTGCAGCTGACGAGGTAATGAAGGTGGTGCAAAATTGGTTAAAGATCACACCAAAAGACTTTTTTTCTAGAGGGCATCCACAAGCTAGGGGACTGGTGGACAAAGTGTGTTGCGAGGCATGGGAATCACGTCGAAAAATAAGGCGCAACACAATTTCTAGTTCGCACTCTGGTAAAAATGTTATTAATAAAATTGCTGTTTTTAATGACTGTCTCTCGTACATAAAGTGGTAGTTGATCAGATATCATTGTCATTAGATGATCGAATCACTGACCAGCTGGCATTCTCATTAGATGACCGAACCATTGATCAGGTGGCATTCTCATTAGATAATTGAATCATTGATCAGGTGGTATTCTCATTAGAGGATTGAACCTTTGATCAGGTGTCATTCTCATTAGATGATTGAACCTTTGATCAGGTGACATTTTCATCAGATGATTTAAACATTCATTAAGTGACTTTCTCATTATATGATTGAAACATTGATTAGGTCGCTTTCTGATTAGATGATTGAACCACTGATAATGTGGGTTTCTAATTAGATGACTGAACCATCTATTTTTCGACCTTACACAAGGAGTTGTTCTCGCATCTAATATCATTTCTCATTTAACATCTCCTGTGAGAAATAACTTTTCTCGAGCATTTGATTTCACGAGTTGCATGGCTGGTCAAAATAAACGAGGAGAAAACCACATGTACAATATTCTCGCTCTCAATCAAACCCCAAAACACAAAATTAAGTCTAAATGGCAAATTCCTGCAGCCAAACGACAACCCAAACTATCTGGGAGTCACATTTGATCGGCGCATGACATGGAAAAGTCAGATCGAGAGAAACCGAATGAGAGCCAGAGAAAGAATGGCAATCATGAGGAAACTTGCTGGCACAAGCTGGGGAGCAGACGAAAGAATACTAAAGAAACTGTACACTAGAAGAGTGAGACCAGTTCTCGAGTATGGCATTGCGGCATGGACAACAGCAGAAAAGGCGAACTTCGATAAAGTTAGCAAACTTCAAAACCAAGCCATGAGAGTTATAACAGGAGGCATGAAGTCAACGCTAATTGTAGAACTTGAAAAGATTACAAAACTGCAATCCATGACCGATAGAAGAGACTGCAGAGCCTAGCTGCAGTCAGAGAAACTCCGAAGACTGACTGACCATCCAATGCACCAGAGACTAAACAATTTGGGAAATGGGAAACTAAAGCGGAGAAACTTTGCAGAAATAGCCAAAGCAAAGATGCACGAAGATCCCATAAACGCACTAACAACACCAAAACCCATCACTACTGTACGAAAACCTACCTGGAGGCAGGATATATTTCCAGAGGTGGTAGAAAATATACCAGGTATTGGGAAAAAAAACTGCCAGACTGAAAAAGAAAGGAGAGATACTACCCTAAGCTTTATATCGAAAAACTACCCAAGCATGGACTGGACCCATGCATACACCGACGGTTCTGTAACAAACACTACACAGAACGGAGGGGCAGGAGCATTCCTGAACCTACCAAATGGCAGACAAATAACACTGTCATTCGCTACTGGTAAGTACACAAGCAATTTCAGAGCGGAGGCAGAGGCACTGAGGGCGGCAGTGGAAGAAATGGTGACACATAAAGAAAATGAAAGCCATATAGTCCTGCTTACAGATGCTCTGGCCGTAGTCACAGCACTAAAAAGCCAGAAAAACACTGAGCTTAATGACTTAAGAGCAGTACTCTGTCAACTATGCCAGCAGTCCGCACCAAAAAGGGTAGTGGTACAGTGGGTCCCATCACACTGCAACATCCAAGGCAACGAGGAGGCAGACAGACTGGCAAAAGAAGGTGCAAGACTACCACAAACAGATACTAGTATGACGTACGAAGAGTCAAAACGGCTTATCAAAGCCAGATACATGACCAAATGGGAAACTGAACATACCGGTTACACCAAAAACGATGCCTATTACCAGTTGAACAGAAGAGAGCAGGTCGTTGTCTTCAGACTTCGCACTGGCCACAATAGACTGTGGTACCGACGAATGCCCGTGTGGTACCGGGAAAATGACCGCTGAGCATCTGCTGCAGAACTGCCCGACATACGAGGATCAGAGAGAGCAGATGTGGCCATCACCAGTGGAACCACAAGACAAGCTCTATGGCAGTGTCGACAGCCTCAGGATGACCGCCGCTTTTTTCGAGAAAAAAAATGGTTACTGTCTGACTGCGTACGAAGAAGAAGAAGAAGAAGATTTCACGAGTTGTAATTGTCCTCTCATGCACATTAGATAAGAGCCGAGTCTGATAACGAAGAGTTGGTCAAATAAGAGATCAAAGAGGGAAAGCAAACCCATTCCCAAAAATACCATGTTGAAATCGGATGTGTTGGATCGAAAGATACAAATTTCACATTCTCATTGGAAATTACAATACAACGCCACACACGTCCTTTCCAGAATGAACGCCGAAGAAGAAGAAGAAGAAGAAGAAGAAGAAGAAGAAGAAGAAGAAGAAGAAGAAGACGAAAAAGAAGAAGAAGAATTGGAAAAGTGTTTAACAGGTTTTCTAGCAATTACATTCTCTTTCTCTATGAGGCATTCCCCTCTGCTGCAATAATACTTTCTAGGTTCCCAATTGTATCCCCTCTTCTTCTTCTTCTTTTTCGTTCATTCTCAATCTCCCGCTACCAAGCTCTGAAAAGTAGCAAGGTGTTGTTCAGAGAATAGAATGCGTTGTGTCATAGTTTACAGCTGAACTACGATATTTGCACCTTTCGGTCCGACACATCCGACTTTAGGAGGCATTTTTGAGTATTGGGTTAACCTTCCCTCTTCAATCCCTTCTCCTTGGCTAATCTGCTCTGTTGCAGCTTGTTATCCAGGATCACCGCATGGAGGTGTAGAAGGGTCTTGGCCACTCTGGTTCGCTAGCCTGACGTTAGCAATCAACTATGGGTCGCTGACCGCTGCAGCTCATGCGCTGCTCAGCATCTTGATCCTGTATCCCTCTGATTTGTACTAACCTCATTTTATAGAGATGGCGTTGGCGACAGATATAACACATATTATAGAGATGGCGTTGGCGACAGATATAACACATATTATAGAGATGGCGTTAGCGACATATATAACACATATTATAGAGATGGCGTTGGCGACAGATATAACACATATTATAGAGATGGCGTTGGCGACAGATATAACACATTTTATAGAGATGGCGTTGGCGACAGATATAACACATATTATAGAGATGGCGTTGGCGACAGATATAACACATTTTATAGAGATGGCGTTGGCGACAGATATAACACATTTTATAGAGATGGCGTTGGCGACAGATATAACACATTTTATAGAGATGGCGTTGGCGACAGATATAACACATATTATAGAGATGGCGGTGGCGACAGATATAACACATTTTATAGAGATGGCGTTGGCGACAGATATAACACATATTATAGAGATGGCGGTGGCGACAGATATAACACATTTTATAGAGAAGGCGTTGGCGACAGATATAACACATATTATAGAGATGGCGTTGGCGACAGATATAACACATTTTATAGAGATGGCGTTGGCGACAGATATAACACATTTTATAGAGATGGCGTTGGCGACAAATATAACACATTTTATAGAGATGGCGTTGGCGACAGATATAACACATATTATAGAGATGGCGTTGGCGACAGATATAACACATTTTATAGAGATGGCGTTGGCGACAGATATAACACATATTATAGAGATGGCGTTGGCGACAGATATAACACATATTATAGAGATGGCGTTAGCGACAGATATAACACATATTCTAGAGATGGCGTTGGCGACAGATATAACACATTTTATAGAGATGGCGTTGGCGACAAATATAACACATTTTATAGAGATGGCGTTGGCGACAGATATAACACATTTTATAGAGATGGCGCTGGCGACAGATATAACACATATTATAGAGATGGCGCTGGCGACAGATATAACACATATTATAGAGATGGCGTTGGCGACAGATATAACACATATTATAGAGATGGCGTTGGCGACAGATATAACACATATTATAGAGATGGCGTTGGCGACAGATATAACACATTTTCTAGAGATGGCGTTGGCGACAGATATAACACATTTTATAGAGATGGCGTTGGCGACAAATATAACACATTTTATAGAGATGGCGTTGGCGACAGATATAACACATTTTATAGAGATGGCGTTGGCGACAGATATAACACATTTTATAGAGATGGCGTTGGCGACAGATATAACACATTTTATAGAGATGGCGTTGGCGACAGATATAACACATATTATAGAGATGGCGTTGGCGACAGATATAACACATTTTATAGAGATGGCGTTGGCGACAGATATAACACATATTATAGAGATGGCGTTGGCGACAGATATAACACATGTTATAGAGATGGCGTTGGCGACAGATATAACACATATTATAGAGATGGCGTTGGCGACAGATATAACACATATTATAGAGATGGCGTTGGCGACAGATATAACACATATTATAGAAACCAGCTAATATCATTACAAGGAACCCACTGTTTTGAAATCCTTAGGGCAAAAGAAATAGTGCAGACCCATATACACATGGAGAAGGGAAGTATAGATCAACTTATATACACATGGAGAAGGGAAGTATAGGTCAACCTATATACACATGGAGAAGGGAAGTATAGATCAACTTATATACACATGGAGAAGGGAAGTATAGATCAACTTATATACACATGGAGAAGGGAAGTATAGATCAACTTATATACACATGGAGAAGGGAAGTATAGATCAACTTATATACACATGGAGAAGGGAAGTATAGATCAACCTATATACACATGGAGAAGGGAAGTATAGATCAACCTATTTACACATGGAGAAGGAAAGTATAGATCAACCTATATACACATGGAGAAGGGAAGTATAGATCAACCTATATACACATGGAGAAGGGAAGTATAGATCAACTTATATACACATGGAGAAGGGAAGTATAGATCAACTTATATACACATTGAGAAGGGAAGTATAGATCAACTTATATGCACATGGAGAAGGGAAGTATAGATCAACTTATATACACATGGAGAAGGGAAGTATAGATCAACTTATATACACATTGAGAAGGGAAGTATAGATCAACTTATATGCACATGGAAAGGGAAGTATAGATCAACTTATATACACATGGAGAAGGGAAGTATAGATCAACCTATATAGCCATGGAGAAGGGAAGTATAGATCAACCTATATACACATGGAGAAGGGAAGTATAGATCAACCTAAAAACGGCAGGGAGAACATGGAGGGAGTTGGATCTCATGTCGCATTACTTGAAGACTTGACAAGTAATATGTTGAGGACTTGTGGCTGTTCCAGCTGGAGCATGGACGTTTAGCGCAGGGGAGCTTGGTCTGGCAACTCTAAGAACAAAGGTTGCCTGAATGTGTGACAAGGTCAATCACATGTTCGCAAATAGGTCGACAAAGGAAATGAGGGGTTTAGGTGGAAGACTGTCTGATATATGAGTGGGTGTTCGGAGCGCAGATGGGGGTTCTGAGCTGACTACTCTGGCGTTCAGAATTGGAATTAATATGTTTCTAGAATATATGACCTAATCAAAGCTAGAATGTTTTGTCACATAATGTATGATAAAGTACAACATAGAACAAAAATGAGATAACTAAACTACAACATTCAATGAGAACATTGTTTACTCTTGTGTTCATTCATTTAAGACCTCAATTAAATTCCAGGACCTAAAGAAATATATTCAGTCCCTTGAGCATCAGCTTAAAAAAACATAAATAAATGTGCACATATGTTTTACATAACATTTTGCTGGGAATTCACACTAGTCGACGACTTACACTTGTGTTCACAGAAACGTGTTGTTGTTTTCTATTTGGACTGATTAATTTGTTCGTTTTGTGTATTTTCTTCCGTCCGATTATCTTGGAATGGACATCGACTATATGAATAGCACTACCCTTAAACATGTGTCATATTTCATGTTGTAGTTTCCACGGCTGAACTTCACGAGATTGACGCCTTTCGCCCTAGCTGAAGATAGTGTCAGCTTTGTTGTATGAAATTTAGACACAACTATAATGAACTGCCACCTAGAGAGTGATGAGCTCCGTCAGGTGTGTAGCGGCCCAAGACACACCATTGTTGTATGGCAGGAGCTGGTACTACAAACTGCAATAACGGTGCCTCAACGACCTTCTAGGTTATGGGACTAATGATGGTGATGAACAAACTTGGCTGATTCGTCTGTGTATGTTGATACTATTAGCTGTACAAATCCATCTTAAAAAGTAAATAAATATATTTGAATTTGTTAGCTTCACTAATCCATCTTCAACATTCAACAGTCAAAATAAAATATAGCAAAAATTTGTTGGCTTTATTATTATCAATATATTAAATAAATGTTATGAAATTATAAACTTTAGGCCTATATATAAATTTTTGTAAATGTAAATATGTAAAATCAATTTGTAAAACTTAGACCATAATTAAATAAAAGATACTACTTTATTTTGTTATTGCCCTAATGTATCTTTAAAAATTAGAATATATGTAACACATCAGTTGAGAATTTCTTCTTGTATTGTGTAGTACTTGATGTACATATAAAAAGGGATCATTACATTGACTTTCTTTGATTTTGTATATCATTTGGCAGTTGTGCTATTCAAAGAACATTTAGTAGGCTCATGGGCATTTACATAGCACTTCTAAGCTAAGCACTGACGTTTGCAACAGGTTTTCTGAGGTTTGTCATGGAAATTGTGCATAGATATATGCATCAAAATAAAAAAGTAATGTGCCACAAAGTGGAACAAGCTTTTAGTCTGTTTAAACAAAATAATAAATAATTATATAGAAATATAGATATCCAACAATATAATCAGATAAGTATTGGATTGAAACCCACATGAGAAGAAAAGCACCATTGTGTAGGCCAAAGAACATCTGCAAAAGAACAGTGGAAGAGGAAATAAGTCAAAAACAAGTTCCAAAAAAGGAATTACCATAAATCAACTGTTGCGGATCTATATTCCAAGGTGAACCAAACCACAAAACAATTGTTTTTAGGTATCTCTTAGATAAACGTATGCGTTGCACTGTGGTTTTTATTTTGCACATGTCGGCCCAGTGCATCCGACTTCAGCATGCATTTTACACATGGCTCTGCTTCCTCCTGCATTTTCTAAGGGTTTGCTTCCCCGGGGTAACGGCCGGTGCTGTGTTGGGGATCGAACCCAGCACCTTCTGGTTGTGAGCCATGCCACTTAACCACTAGGCCACGCCGTCCCCCTTAAGGTAAATAACTTTCAATCACTCGATGTGCATGAACTTATGGAAGTACCTTGCATGTGTCAAATGGCTGGTGATCAGTGCAATTAAAGTGTATGGTGACAGTGATTGCTACAATATACAATACAATGCAATATCAGTCCAGCATGTGTGCCATTTGCGAGGTGGCCAACAATGTCCTGTATGCAGCCCAATCCTTCACTGTGTAATACCATTTCAGACCTAAGTCTCTCAGCAGACCATATCGCCATGGGGTGGGTGGCCATGTGATGGTGTATAATCATATGTTTATAATAACATTGTTCTGAGCATCCATCCATCTATTGTCTGTGGTAGCGTTAATTTCCTGCCCTAGGTATATGTAGGCGCTTACACCTTTGACAGGCTCATTTCCTAGCTTGATCTAACATTTGCAGTAGTATTAATTTCGGAGACATTACTACATGAATAATTATTACCAAAGACAAACACTTTAATCATTTTTTATTTTTTTAGATATATCTAGATTAAGTTAGCCTGACCAGTTACTATATAACCGAATGAAAGCCAGAGAAAGAATGGCGATCATGAGGAAACTTGCTGGCACAAGCTGGGGAGCAGACGAAGGCATACTAAAGAAACTGTACACTGGAAGAGTGAGACCAGTTCTCGAGTATGGCATTGCGGCATGGACAACCGCAGCGAAGGCGAACTTCGATAAAGTTAACAAACTTCAAAACCAAGCCATGAGAATTATAACAGGTGGCATGAAGTCAACGCCAATTGTAGAACTTGAAAAGATTACAAAACTGCAATCCATGACCGATAGAAGAGACTGCAGAGCCCAGCTGCAGTCAGAGAAACTCAGAAGACTGACGGACCATCCAATGTACCAAAGACTAAACAATTTGGGAAATGGGAAACTAAAGCGGAGAAACTTTGCAGAAATAGCCAAAGCAAAGATGCACGAAGATCCCATAAACGCACTAACAACACCAAAACCCATCACTACTGTACGAAAACCTACTTGGAGGCAGGATATATTTCCAGAGGTGGTAGAAAATATACCAGGTATTGCAAACAAAAACTGCCAGAGTGAAAAAGAAAGGAGAGACACTACCCTAAGCTTCATAACGAAAAGCTACCCAAGCATGGACTGGACCCATGCATACACCGACGGTTCTGTAACAAACACTACACAGAACGGAGGGGCAGGAGCATTCCTGAACCTATCAAATGGCAGAAAAATAACACTGTCATTCGCTACTGGTAAGTACACAAGCAATTTCAGAGCAGAGGCAGAGGCACTGAGGGCGGCAGTGGAAGAAATGGTAACACACAGTGAAAATGAGAGCCATATAGTCCTGCTGACAGATGCTCTCGAAGTAGTCACAGCGCTAAAAAGCCAGAAAAACACTGAGCTTAATGACTTAAGAGCAGCACTCTGCAAACTGTGCCAGCAGTCCGCACCAAAAAGGGTAGTGGTACAGTGGGTTCCGTCACACTGCAACATCCAAGGCAACGAGGAGGCAGACAGACTGGCAAAAGAAGGTGCAAGGCTACCACAAACAGATACCAGTATGACGTACGAAGAGACAAAACGGCTTATCAAAGCCAGATACATGACCAAATGGGAAACCGAACATACTGGTTACACCAAAAACGATGCCTTTTACCAGTTGAACCGAAGAGAGCAGGTCGTTGTCTTCAGACTTCGCACTGGCCACAACAGACTGAGGTACCACCTATTCAACAAATTGAAGATAGGGTGTACCGACGAATGCCCGTGCGGTACTGGTAAAATGACCACTGAACATCTGCTACAGAACTGCCCGACATACGAGGATCAGAGAGAGCAGATGTGGCCATTGCCAGTGGAACTGCAAGACAAGCTCTATGGTAGTGGCGAGAGTCTCAGGATGACCGCCGCTTTTTTCGAGAAAATAATGGTTACTGTCTGACTGTGTACGCAGAAGAAGAAGAAGTTACTATATAATTACCAATAATCATATATTGCATTTTTAAAAATATGTCAAAATTGTAGTGTAAGTATTAGTATTTGTCTTTAGTCCCAGCCACTGCTAGAATTTGCAATGCTGCTGTGACTCCTGCGCTCTAAGTTTGGTTCTCTTGCTCCTTGGTGTAACCAACTTTCGCTTTTCATATAATTAGTTGGGTCATTGCTATGCAAATTTATCCCTCCTCCACTGGACTTGGTAGGGTTAGTCCACACCAAGGCTTGGTTAAATTCTGGAAATCTTTGTGCTGTAAGTTCTGATTCAGAAGCCTGACTTGTATTAGTTGATTTTCTATTTACTCTTTTCCTAAAATATGCCAAAAAAAAGCAGACAGTTACATTGCATTGAGAATACATTAATGACAGATTTTAACATTAATTATTGTATTTAAACCTCACATTTTGTACATCATACGCTTTATGAGAAATTATCATTATTTCAGTACAAATGATAAATTTACCAGTGTGTTACTGGTGCCCAGAATAGGAGCAAAGAATAGTAACAATATCACCTGCTGGCATTTTGCAAAAGCCTGAGACCTGTTGATGTATTCAGCAGAGACTTTAAGCAACAAAAACTACAACAGACATGGATATGTCAGCTACAGTAGGACTTTATGTGCATTTGCTAAAAATCTGTGCTACACAGGGAGCTCAGTGGGTTGTGATTTGATTGATTTGATTATAAATTTAGTCGAAGAATCAACGTTAAAGCACATGGTTTTACCCATAAGTACTCTGTTCTTCATCATATTTTTTTTAGAATCTCTGTACAATGCACAATTTCCGTAGCACCTGCAAGGATCTCATAATAGATTGGGTAGATTTTTAACATAATTTTGAATTTTGCCCGGGCAACGGCCGTTAAGCCTACTCTTTTTTATTTCCAACTGCTGAGGGATTTTTAACATGCCCAACACTGCACATGGGCATCCGATCTCTACTATCAAGAGATCTGGTAAAATACCAGAAAGTCCACGTGAAAAAAACCCGGTCTCCACTGTGATTTGAACTCGTGACCTCCAGCACCCAATGCCGACATCTTACCACTCAACCCCTAAATTTAGTGTTAGTAATAAATTACTTTAAAACTAAAGTTTAATAAAGTTTATCTTAAACCTTGTTAATAAATTTCCCATGTAACACATTATTTTTTTAATGAGATTTTATAATTATCATTTTGTTAGTACTATTTATAAATAGAATGCTAGTGCTAATAAACTGTAATAACAAAGATAATCTCAGAGCAGACACTGGCAATGAGGATAAAGTGTAATGAGTCTTCGTTAAACTCAGTGACAAATTTTTCTGATGGAGGGGTATATACATAAAATCAAGATATGGTTCACGAATCTATCTACCTGTAAGCACAGTATCCAAAAATGATGAGTACAACCAGCATAAATCCTCCAATACCAACAGAAATTCCAACCACTAGTTGCATTTTGTCTTCAACTGGTGACCAGAAAGAAAAATTCAATACATTAAATAATGCAGAGCTGAGTTAACGAAAGCATAGTGATCCAAAGTGCCCAATTATGATAAAAAGCATTTATTAAAAAACTAGGAAACAGTGTATCTTATTTCTTGGTTAGTTATACGATTTTTCTATCAACAAGTTACCAGCAAGTCCCTAGGCTTTGTGCAAATTTAGTTCAATTTTCAAACAAAAGATGAAATTTAGAGAAGTAAGCTACATTTCATATACACTACACCAAATTGCTTAAAGATTAAAATAGTTATATATTATTATCTTTTTAGTAAATTTCTGAAACATTCATGATAATTTTGCTGTGAATGAAGATATTTGTATGATTCCTTAAAGATAAAGTTTTGTGTTCAACTTCACTTTCAAACTTTAAAATGGGGTCAAGGTACAGCTGTGCATGAGCTTGACAGCAGCCAGTGACTCATAGCTGGCTGCTTGCATCAGGGTCAGCGAACCACAGTTGACCAAGACTCTATTTCACCTCCACATGGTTGTCCTGCTAACAGGCTGTACTAGTCACTAGTGTAGCCTGGCCAAGAGAAAGGAATTGCAGAGGAAAGATAAACCTGGTACTAAAATAGCCAGCTGAAATCAGATGTGTTGGGTTGTAAGGTGCAGATATCGAAGTATCGTTGTAAACATCTCACGTCACTACTAGACAACGTCTCAATGTCCTTTTCAGGAAGAACGCAGATGAAGAAAAAATTGTTTAATACAATTTTATTAAAACTCGATCAAAGTTTTCACTGGTATTAAAAAATACTTACCATATGTCTGACATGCATAGCCTGTATAATCTGAATCACATTGACAATAGTCAATGCCAGCATTATTTTTTTTACAAACGCCATTGATCCCACAGTAACTGGAATCAGTAGAGCAGATACCTAAACAAGAAAATCATCATTAGCTATTAGGATGAAGAATCAGACAGATCAATATTTTAATACTTCTTCTCACAAGTAATAGTGTATTTGCGCATTTTATAAAATATTTATAGTTCATTTATTTATTTTTTATTTTTTTAAATCTATTAAAATATCTTTTATGCATGTCCCATTAACATTATTTACACAGTGAATATGTAAAACTTCTTCTTATGCAATCATTGTTCATTTAGACTGAGACTAGGTTCTCCAATAAATTCTGCTATCTTTTTCAGCATCTCAATACTGCCATACAGTTTCTCCTCGAGGAGAGTGTGAGTGGTCCCATCCTTCTCCTCAGATCTGTACATTTAAATCAAAACTTCATTTAAAGCACAAAAAAACCATCAATACCTGCAGCAGAACAAAGTGGAACTGATGTATAGGTAAAGTAAAGATCCTGCCACACCATGCAGAATAGAAAATAGGGTGTTAGAGCTATATTATATTGTGACCCACAGCACATAATGAATGATGTAGTCAGCATCACACCAGCCGTCAATAATTCCCAGAGTTTTTCTGGTGCATATTCAAGATATAGAATCAAGGACGAAATGAGAGGATTTGTGCAATTTAAGGGCAGAAATGATACACATATTACAGTAATAATTACATCAGCTGATATACATCTAATTGTATGAAGGTGCAAAAGCTTGTAAATGCTTTGACACAGGCTTCCTTGAAGTAAGCCAACTGTTGGTGACCCCCATACTTCTACTAAAGTGAAAAAGGGCAAATTAATTCATATGAAATAAACATCAACTGCTCTTATCTTAGCCAAATAAATCTTGAATCACAGCATACTAAGACAATGATTTTATTAATATTCTGATTCACACTAGCAAACTTGTGAGAAGTATGGTCCTGAGATGAGTAAGCAGTAAAATCTTAATATTCTAAATCACATTAGCAAATTTGTGAGAACAATGGTCCTCAGAGAAGTAAGCATATATATTATTAGAACTTGCTGAAGATTTGTCAATGTTTTTTGAATGCAAATTGAGCCACAAGAACTTCACAGTTAGAGGTCAATAACTTAAACACATTTCCAGTTCTGCATGGTTTCAAACCATCCATCATTTCTTTGTTTCTATTGTTTGAAATGAGAGCCATTTTTTTCTGTTCTGTTAGCTGCATTATAGTTTGCTTTTTCATTAACAGTGAAGGGATGCCATTTTTTTAATTATTTGTGACCAACTTTCTTTTCAAACTAATTCACTTCATTGATCTGTAAATAGTGTTAGACATAATTAGTTGGTGCGACATTCTATCATTTACCATCTGTGTGGACATTAATATAATCACTCTATTCAGCTCTAATGTTTGCTTCGATGACTCTGCGGGCAGCTTCCGGGAAACCAAAGTGTTTGGGTTCCGGGGGAAGTATGGTTGCAAAGCTGAAACTTAAAGGAATTGACGGAAGGGCACCACCAGGAGTGGAGCCTGCGGCTTAATTTGACTCAACACGGCCAACACTGAAATGACTGACATGCCGAGACCACTTCTCTGGGGTCTAATATGGAACTGGTGCTGGATTTAGACCCTCAGAAATCTGGGGTTATGCCCTCTGAGGCTCGGTTGGTAATCCAGTGTTTGATAAAGGAATTGACGGAAGAGCACTATCAGGAGTGGAGCCTGAGGCTTAAATTGACTAAACACGCCAATAATATAGAATGACTGTCAAAAGAGAGCACCTTCGATGGGTCTAATAGTGAACATGTGCTGGTATTAGACCCACGGAAGACAGGTCAGTCTCCAAACCCCCAAATGAAAGAGCGCCTGCTACGGTAATCTAGTCTTCACCCTGCAGAAATCGCAGGCTCAAGCAACTTGGCCATTGACAAACTAAAAGCCCTCTATTGATACGGTCTGGCAAATATTGAACGGGTGCTGGAAATAGACCCTGTGAAGACAGGTCAGTTTTACCCTACTAATGACAGGGCTTTGCTACGGTAATCCTGCTAAGCCCGAGAGGAGCCGCAGACACTTGGTTCACGTACTAGGCGGATAAGCCAACGGTGCAAGGTGAGGGATTACGGCCGAACGCCTCTAAGCCAAAAATCCCGCCCAAAAGCAGCCCAGCACAAATCCAAAGGGAGGCTTCGATATGGTGGGGACCTGGGGGCCAAAACTCCAGCCCCGCCCGGTCAAGCCGCAGAATGAGGTCTCTGCCGTCGGCTGATAAAAGCGGGCGGGAAGCTGCTCGATATTCACCCCATACGGCGATGAGGAATGAAATCATTTGTAGAAGACTTAGTTCTCGGTCGGGTGCCCTAAGCAGTAGATCAGCTACCTCACTGCGAACTGCTGAGACTCAACCCTTGACCATGAGATATGTCCGCTCCCTAGGCGGACAACATCTCCGTGCAAGACTAGGCTTGTCACCTGGTCAAATGCACTATTTCGAGAGGAATCACGGGTCGCTGACATTTGGTCCACGTGCTTGGCTGATAAGCTACCATCTGAGGGATTACGGCCGAACGCCTCTAAGCCAGAATCCCGCCCAAAATCTCAGCGCCGCTGAGATGGGAGGCTACGACATGGCTGGGGCTTGTGTCCCGGCCCGATCGAGCCGCAGGAATGCACCTGGTAAAATGCACTCCTTCCTCGCTCTTTGCATCTGTCTGCTATCAGTCATTCCAATGGACGCAGAAGAGATGCAGTCCAGCAGACATTGCACCTCCTGTCCTATGGTGACAAGCTCCCGGGTGGCGAGGAATGTTAGGCGTACCATCACTGCAGATGAGCCGAGAAAATAAAGCGAGCAAAAAGATACCTCACTCATATGCATATGCTACGTTTCTGGCAGGACATGACGATCCTGGGAAAAAGTCACACTGGACTGCCTCTCTTCTGGGATAGTACAAACTAGTACATAGTCCATCATATCATTGCCAAACGCTATAGACACGAGTAGGGAAGACTCGATAGTCCTGCAAGACAACTTCCCAAGAGAGACAACTCTGACCAAAAACAACTGCTGCCTTGCAGTTAGGCTGGGGACAGCCAAAGGCTAAGGAGGGCAACCCTACAGAAACGCCTGTTGAAATCGGATGCACTGAGCCACTGGCTAACAAATTAAATCAGTGCAACGTAAATATCGCTGTAAACAGCGTACGATGAAGAAGAAGAAGAAGCTCTAATGTTTCTTTAATATCAGCAATCCATCAATTCTAGGTCTTCCTGTTACTCTGAAGCCTTGCTGCCTTTTGGTACAGGCTCATGCAGGGAATAGTGTTGGCTCATTCTTTGGAGACAAACCATGTTTTTTTCCCATAATATTATTGTCAAACATTTAGAGTGCTGTTATCGTTATAATATGTAATTATGAGATTAAAAAATAATTTTAACAGCAAATCCATAAATTGTGATTCTTATTTGGTCATATCTGAGCTACGTGTAAAGGAAAAGAGGAAGAAACTACAAATAATTAAGAAAACTGACCGTTACAAGAAGTTATGCTTTGCGAACTATCCGCATCTGTAGTTTGTCCTACTGGACAGGATATGCATTTTTCACTGACTGGGGATGTAGAGTAGCTGCCCTTTGGACAAGGTTCACACTGATTGACCCCAGTAAAATGACCCGCAACACAAAACTCTGAACAGAAAATATTGAAGATGTTAGTTTTACTAACACAATTACATACATCTGACATCATTACCTTTCTTTGCCTTTATGTAATCAGATTAAAGTACATATCTTGATAATAATTAGCAGAAATTTAAAGCAAACAAGTATAAAACACATAATGAAACCAATTCTGCTAGTATTACCATTCAAAAATATAAACCTAAAGTAATACATACCTGTTAATCTTTTGAAATGAAAACTAGTATATCAAGCCCCTCAAAAAAAGCCTTGCAAAACATTACAGAGCGGATTGGATTAATTTATAAATCATTATCGACACACTCCAGTTGACCCAACCATCAATATTATTCAATAAATGAAGCATAAATCAAGCATATATTTATTTACATAATTTATTGACATGTTTAGAAAACTTTACTTTATTCATTTGCAATTGGCAATGCCCAGGATCTCCTAACCGCTACCTGAATCAACTGATGCACGTTCTGAATAGCTGCTCCAATACCGCTAATATACCAAAACCATCAGCAGGAACCAGATCAGTGTGGGTACACAGCAACTTCTTGGAACTCGATAAACAAGAAGATGAGACACAGGTTCAAAAACGGTTATAAGCAGTTTAGCTTACAACATCTGATAAAGGCACCTGAGACACAACGTAATTTCATAAAATGCAGGAACACTACAACAAAAGAAGAACCTCATGATAACCCTGAAGAAGGAAGATGGTACAACAGTGACAGATTGAGAGCAAATTGAGGAAGAATGCACAAAGCTCTACATGGGTCTACAATACAAAAAATACGCTTAGACAACCAGGGCCCATCGCGTCGAATTACCATATCCACGACCACATCTGATGGTCGCATTCCAGGTGGCCTGCAGTTCTGTTTTAGCCAGGTGTTGCGAGGGTGGCCGCGAGGACGTCTCCAGGATGAGCACGGCTTCTTCCTGTAGCTCGCCCCCAAAACCTGTCGGGGCATCTCATGGGCTGGGACTTCCCTGGAAAGGCGAGCAACGTGACCGAAGAGGGAGAGACGACGGCGATCAATCGTTGAGACAATGCCTGCAAGCTGAGTACATCGAACTACTTCTCTGTTGGAAACAATGTCATGCCAGACGATCCCGAGGAATAGCCTCTGGTTGCACAGGTGGATGACCTCAAGACGCTGCTGGTCCTGCTATAGTAGTGTCCAGAACTCAGAGCCATACAGGAGAATGGGGACAATGCAGGAGTAGATACCAAGCCTGGTCTCCAGGGAGAACTTTCGCTGGGCCAAGACTCTGCCGAGCGAGTGCATGGATGAAGCTGCTAAGCCTATCCTACAGGTGATATCGTGGCTGCTGCATGCGCCAGAGGATTGTCTGCTGCCGAGGTATACAAAGTCCTCGGTGGCTGTAACAGGGTTGTCGTTCACGGTGATGATAAGTGCAGAGGAGCCCCTGCTGAGGATTTGGATTTTCGTCTTCGTCAAGGAAATCTACAATCCTAGTTGGGTAGCTGATAGATCCAGTGCCTCTAGGGGAGCTACCAGGGCCTGAGAATCATAGCCCAGTATGACGATGTCATCAGCGTGGGCGACATCGGTTACTCTGGAGTTGCCGATGAGGATCCTGGGTCTCTTTACCTACACGGGTCTCTTCACATCAAAATCTGTAGTGACCAACAAACCACTCAACATAGATGCAGAGTCACTATCTGATATAGCTAGCAACGAGGTTCTGCATGCAACCCAACACCTAAAGTCAGGCAAATTGTCTGGTCTGAACGGAATCACTTCAGAAATGTTCCAGGCTGGCTGAAATGGACTTGTCTGCCAACTGGCCATAATTTTCAACATCTGCTTCGAACAAGACAAATTCTATACCAGTGAAAGCACTCCAAGACAATTCTTAAACTAAAAAAGGTGACAGAGAAATTCTGGCAAACTACCATCCAATCTGCTTGCTATCAACTATTTATAAACTGTTCACAAAAGTCATTACCTGCATTTAGAAAGGCAACTCAACAAGAGTCAACTACAAGAACAGACAGGTTTCAGGAAGGGCAACTCAACCAATGACCACCTTTACACAATCAACCAGTTTATAGAGAGAGAGAGCGTGGGAAGTCCATATGGCCTTATACATTGTGTTTGTACACTACAAAAGGTCTTTGATGGCATGGAAATAAATACAGTGGTAAATGCCTTGGGAACCAAGGTATCGATGAAAAGTAACACTCAGCTCATAGAGAAGATAAATTAGGCTAGCTCAATTGAGATCACTCTTTTCCACTAGTCACTCTTCATACTTATATGTCACGGAGTACGACAAAGAGATACCATCTCCCCAAAACTGTTCCCAGCTGTCAGTGAAGAAGTTTTTAGGTCCCTAAACTGGCAGGATCGGGATGTCAACATAGATGACGAGATGCTCTCACACCTACATTTTGTGAATGACATTTTGATCTTCAGCCACAGGATTGCAAAAGCCAAACAAAGCCTAAACAACCTGATGAAGCAGGAAAGACAGTTGACCTGAATATAAATAGAAAGAATTTCTGCTGAACACTTTCTGCCCTACAGGTGACACTGCTATTGGAAAATGAGCCCACTGAAAATGTCACTGCTTATGTATTCCTAGGCCAGAAAATCAACATCAACTACAACATTGTTAAGGAGATACCATGCAGGGAGTGGCAGGTTTCTTCCTCTTCATACGCTGTCAGACGTCAACTTGTATTTGTTCAAAGAAAGCAGCTATCATCCTGAGGCTGTCAACACTGCCATAGAGCTTGTCTAGTGTTGCCACTGGTGATGGCCACATGTACTTTCTCTGGTCCTCGTACGTCAGGTAATTTTGCAGCAGATGTTCACCGGTCATTTTCCCTGTGCCACACGAGCATTCGTCAGTACCACCTATCTTCAATTTATTGAATAGATGGTACCTCAGTCTGTTGTGGCCTGTGCGGAGTCTGAAGACCACGACCTGCTCTCTTCTGTTCAGCTGGTAATAGGCATCATTTTTTGTGTAGCCAGTATGTTCTGTTTCCCATTTGGCCATGTATCTGGCCCTAATAAGCCTTTTGGACTCTTTGTAGGTCACACTAGAATCTGGTTGTGGTAGTCTTGCACCTTCTTTTGCCAGTCTGTCTGCCTCCTAGTTGCCTTGGATGTTACAGTGGGATGGAACCCACTGTACCACTACTCTTTTTGGTGCGGTCTGCTGGCATAGTTGACAGAGTACTGCTCTTAAATCATTAAGTTCAGTATTTTTCTGGCTTTTTAGTGCTGTGACTACAGCCAGGGCATCTGTGAACAGGACTATCTGGCTTTCATTGCTTTCGCCTGTGAGCATTGCTTCTACTACGGCCTTCAATGCCTCTGCCTCCGCTCTGAAATTGCTTGAGAGTTTTCCAGTTGGTAGGCTCAGGAATACCCCAGCCCCTCCATTCTGTGTTGTGTTTGTTACAGAACCGTCGGTGTATGCATGGGTCCAGTCCAGGTTTGCTTAACTTCAACAACCTTAAACCGATACTTCAGTAGATGACAAATGTCAAGGCCAGGGCTCATACCTTCAATAGCATGGTTATCACAGCAATGGTGCATGGGTGTCAGGTTTGGAGTTTACGCAAATCAAATGCAGAGAGGCTCCATCTTACCGAAAGAGCAATGTAGCGAAGAGTTTGAAATATTTCCCTAAGGGACCACATTTGAAATATCAACATCCGCAACCAAACAGAGTTCTGGGATGTCGTAGATTCTGCGTCAATGCGAAAGTGTATAGATAGGCTGGGCATGTGGTCCGCCATGACTAACATTAGATGGATGGAGAAGGTGTCTTTCCAGTGATCATACAACTACAACCACCCACATGGCCACCCACAACAATAAGGAGAGATGATCTGCACCTCGCCTTTGACCATCATAGCACTCCAGGGCCATAGACAGACAAAGATAGAAGCAGCTTTTTCTACCTGAAATCAGACAACTTTGCCTGATTGAATACCAGGAGTCAAGTATTCATTTGCCTTAGTATGTTTTTTGTATGAAACATACATTTGCACTTTTAGCACTTTAAAAAATGCTATGAGAGATTCTAAAGTCAGTGCAGCGGGAGTCACATTGCACTGCCAGAAAGTTATTTTTTCTGCACCTATTCTATCTCAGTCTTCATAGGTTAAGGATCTTTACTGTCATATATATTTTACTATTTTTCTTCATTACTTCTAGCTTTTTTCTTTCTATCAATATTTTGTAGATACATACTTATTTAGCACATTAAAAATGTTTATATCAAGACCATATTTATGTCTGTATCCATTTTTTAAACTGTTAATGTTCTGATAACTTGTTTATTCCTTTTAAACCACCATTAAAATAATAGTATATAGGTTTTTGGGATCAAGATGTTGGGCTGCAGCAGTCAGCAACCCAAAGGTGACTGCTAGCATCAGGGCCAGTGACCCAGAGCTGCTAAAACCCTTCTACACTTCCACGCGGTGAACCTTGATATCAATCTTGTAAGAGACCAGACTGACTAAGAAGAGGGGATCAAAGAGGGAAGGCTAACTCAGTACCCAAAAATGCCTGCTGAGGTCAGATATGTTGGACCAATGTGCAAATATTGCAGTCGAGCTGTAAACCACAACACATTCAATTTTCCAGACTACATCCTGCTACCTGCAAAGCACATTTTAGGGCTTGGTAGCAGGAGTTTAAGTACGAAAATGAATAAAAAGGATTAAGGTTTTGAAAGTTAATTTGAATAAAGAAACTGACGGACCATCCAATATACCAGAGACTAAACAATCTGGGAAATGGGAAACTAAAGCGGAGAAACTTTGCAGAAATAGCCAAAGCAAAGATGCACGAAGATCCCATAAACGCACTAACAACACCAAAACCCATCACTACTGTACGAAAACCTACTTGGAGGCAGGATATATTTCCAGAGGTGGTAGAAAATATACCAGGTATTGCAAACAAAAACTGCCAGACTGAAAAAGAAAGGAGAGACACTACCCTAAGCTTCATAACGAAAAGCTACCCAAGCATGGACTGGACCCATGCATACACCGACGGTTCTGTAACAAACACTACACAGAACGGAGGGGCAGGAGCATTCCTGAACCTACCAAATGGCAGAAAAATAACACTGTCATTCGCTACTGGTAAGTACACAAGCAATTTCAGAGCGGAGGCAGAGGCACTGAGGGCGGCAGTGGAAGAAATGGTAACACACAGTGAAAATGAGAGCCATATAGTCCTGCTGCCAGATGCTCTCGCCGTAGTCACAGCGCTAAAAAGCCAGAAAAACACTGAGCTTAATGACTTAAGAGCAGCACTCTGCAAACTGTGCCAGCAGTCCGCACCAAAAATGGTAGTGGTACAGTGGGTTCCGTCACACTGCAACATCCAAGGCAACGAGGAGGCAGACAGACTGGCAAAAGAAGGTGCAAGGCTACCACAAACAGATACCAGTATGACGTACGAAGAGTCAAAACGGCTTATCAAAGCCAGATACATGACCAAATGGGAAACCGAACATACTGGTTACACCAAAAACGATGCCTATTACCAGTTGAACCGAAGAGAGCAGGTCGTTGTCTTCAGACTTCGCACTGGCCACAACAGACTGAGGTACCACCTATTCAACAAATTGAAGATAGGGTGTACCAACGAATGCCCGTGCGGTACTGGTAAAATGACCACTGAACATCTGCTGCAGAACTGCCCGACATACGAGGATCAGAGAGAGCAGATGTGGCCATTGCCAGTGGAACTGCAAGACAAGCTCTATGGTAGTGGCGAGAGTCTCAGGATGACCGCCGCTTTTTTCGAAAAAATAATGGTTACTGTCTGACTGTGTACGCAGAAGAAGAAGAAGAAGAAGAATAAAGAAACACTAGGTTCATCTATCTAACAATGAATTTTTTTTAAAAGAGACTAATGCTTTCCAAAGGAAACAAAATAAAACTCTTACGTGGGTAGCCTATTTTGTTGATAACACAATGTTGACCACATTCCAGTTCTTTGATAGAATCAATTGTAAGCTGATACACTTTCTGAAAAAAATAACTCACAGCATGAACAAACATTTCACATGGTTTACTTATGTAATGAATAATATTATGTGAAATATGTATTCCACCGAACTTATCATATAAAAGTTTTATTACATAGAGAAGGGAAAAATGATGCCAAGAGGAATAGAGAAGAGAACAGTAGTAGTGAGATTCTTGGTTCTGCTTACACTTTTACATTTACTATTTCTGACCTTGTCATTAACACATCTTTGAACCAGAAAATTTATGAATCTTTGATTTGCTTATTTCTATTACATAAACTCTGTCCATTTCTAGTTCTTATTGTAAAGAACTGTAATTAATATTCTATTTAGACAAAATGTATAGATATTCGAGCAAGTTGGCAGCCTTGTACCATCCAAATGATGTAATGCTTATATGTTTAATATCAAAACCTTTCAGCTTTCAGTGGAGCACAGATCTTCAAAAATTACATACAACGTCCTGTGTCATCTATTCCAGCTGCCTCCATGTTGCCCACATGATTGTCTATATTGTTATGTAAATTTCCCATTTCTTTTTATAGTCATTGTAATTAACTACATTTAATATCAACACAGCATCATAAATAAACCAGAAGAAACATTAAAAATCCTCAAATCACAAACTAAATTGTAACTGCTATTCATTTTAATGTATTAAGTATTGTGCTAAGTTCGGGCTTGCTTAATTTGTGTTAATTTAGGTTATTTTCATAACGATGTTGCTGTTTAAAATCACTCATGCTGATTGAGATAACACTTAACAACATTATTTTGGTAATGAGTTACAGTACTTTTTTTTAAATTGAGGCATACATGAGAATGTGAACCAGGGTCCTCCTGGCTGCAGTGTAATGCTCCTCAGTAAGCTCCCCACTATGGACATTACAGTGTTGATCCACACTTTATTGGTCAGACTGCTGTAACACAATCTGTTTCCAAGAGCACAATTGAGAACGGTTGGTGGAGGTATTGATCACTGTTTCATCTTACTCTGATTATTCTTTGCTCCGCTTCATATAGATAATGAATATTAGTTGTTATGTTTGCTTCCCTGACATAAGAAAAAATGTTTGTGTAACAGGAAAGTCCTGGGAAGCCCTGAAAATATCGTTTGTGGTACCCACACAACTTGAGAACCTTGCCCGATAGGTTCAGTTCATTCATTGAACGGGGCACTGTTCTTAATTCTCAAACAATGCACATTAAAACTATCAAGCCAAAATGGTTACCTTCCCATGATTCTACTGGGAAATCCACGACCTCTAGGTCATCTATGTAGCATTTCTCTGGGACATGCCAGTTCAAATAAAGTTTGAGGGAAATGAACTTAAGAAAGTAGAAGTCAATGACCAAAGGGGGGAGCTTAGCACATAAGCCGGGGAGACAGATCAGGGGGCACAGATGAGAAGGAGCAGAGAAGGGAATTCTACCGTGCAGTTTAGTAGGTAGAAGATAGACCAAGAACCAGTAGCTAGATAAAACTACAGAACTTAGCCAGTGAGTGACAAAAATAGAGAGATAGAATTAGAAGCCACCGAAGCAGACCAATACTGAAAGGCAATGAGAGACCATGCACGTGTAAGAATCTGTCTGTGTGTGATGTTCTGTTAGAGTCGTCACTAACACCTGTCTCTTGTGACCCGACTTCATTCTCGTCAGAGGGAGACGTGTTGCTTCAACACGAAGCTGTCATCCTGGACATCACGTCGTGTCTCATGTTTTTCCTTGTCCTGACAACCACAGTAACAGAACCACTGTTGTTTGTCATAGGCACAAGCACAGCTGCAGTCGCTGACTTCCTAACGTTGAAACGAGACGAGAGGCTCAGTAGACATCTGCCTTACGATGAGATGAGACAAGGGGTTCAGATAACATCTGCTTTACGTTGAGACAAGACAAGAGGCTCAGAAGACATCCTTCTTCTTCTTCATTGTACGCTGTTTACAGCGATATTTACGTTGCACTGTTTTATTTTGTTCAGCCTGTGGCTCAGTGCATCCGATTTCAACAGGCGTTTCTGTAGGGTTGCCCTCCTTAGCCTTTGGCTGTCCCCAGCCTAACTGCAAGGCAGCAGTTGTTTTTGGTCAGAGTTGTCTCTCTTAGGGAAGTTGTCTTGCAGGACTATCGAGTCTTCCCTACTCGTGTCTATAGGGTTTGGCAATGATATGATGGACTATGTACTAGTTTGTACTATCCCGGAAGAGAGGCAGTCCAGCGTGACTTTGTCCCAGGATCGTCACGTCCTGCCAGAAACGTAGCATATGCATGTGAGTGAGGTATCTCTTTGCTCCCTTTATTCTCTCGGCTCATCTGCAGTGATGGTATGCCTAGCATTCCCCGCCACCCGGGAGGTTGTCATAATAGGGCAGGAGGTGCAATGTCCGCTGGACTGCATCTCTTCTGCGTCCATTGGGATGACTGATAGAAGACAGAGGCAAAGAGCGAGGCAGGAGTGCATTTTGCCAGGTGCATTTCTGCGGCTCGATCGGGCCGGGCTGAGACGCTAGCCCCAGCCATGTCGTAGCCTCCCATCACAGCGGTGCTGAGATTTAGGGCGGGATTCTGGCTTAGAGGCGTTCGGCTGTAATCCCTCAGATGGTAGCTTATCAGCAAGCACGTGGACCAAATGTCAGCGACCTGTTGAAGACATCCATGTTGTGTAAGATGAGATGTGGAACATAAGGCCATCAGATGAGCAAGGACAGAGAGATTAGGACAGAGAACAAGTAGCTAGACAGCATTTTATCGATGCACAGAGATATAGATGGTCAATAGAACAATTGCTAGATTCTGACCACGTGATTAGAACCCTGGCTAAAGTTTAGTGCAAGAGTAAGTCCTGTGCTAATTGCACGAACCTCTTGAAAGTAATTATAGTCAGTTAGAGAAGTTATTTATAACAAAATTCTTGTGTAAAGTAAAGTAACCCATAGCATTACTGCAGTAGGGGTGTGAGGTGTTAGCGATCTCACATTTCAAAGGCTCGGCTATATGAGGGCGGTAGCCATCTCCTCTCCCTCGCCGCTTTAACTTCCCGGACTGAACCGGTACCCATTTAAGGCTGGGTCGACCCGGGAGCGATTGCAGTCTGAAGAAACACTACCGCCTCAACTGGGAAATCTTCTTCTTCTTCTTCTGCGTACACAGTCAGACAGTAACCATTATTTTTTCGAAAAAAGCGGCGGTCATCCTGAGACTCTCGCCACTACCATAGAGCTTGTCTTGCAGTTCCACTGGCAATGGCCACATCTGCTCTCTCTGATCCCCGTATGTCGGGCAGTTCTGCAGCAGATGTTCAGTGGTCATTTTACCAGTACCGCACGGGCATTCGTCGGTACACCCTATCTTCAATTTGTTGAATAGATGGTACCTCAGTCTATTGTGGCCAGTGCGAAGTCTGAAGACAACGACCTGCTCTCTTCGGTTCAACTGGTAATAGGCATCGTTTTTGGTGTAACCAGTATGTTCGGTTTCCCATTTGGTAATGTACCTGGCTTTGATAAGCCGTTTTGACTCTTCGTACGTCATACTGGTATCTGTTTGTGGTAGCCTTGCACCTTCTTTTGCCAGTCTGTCTGCCTCCTCGTTGCCATCGATGTTGCAGTGTGACGGAACCCACTGTACCACTACCCTTTTTGGTGCGGACAGCTGGCACAGTTTACAGAGTGCTGCTCTTAAGTCATTAAGCTCAGTGTTTTTCTGGCTTTTTAGCGCTGTGACTACGGCGAGAGCATCTGTCAGCAAGACTATGGGGCTCTCATTTTCACTGTGTGTTGCCATTTCTTCCACTGCCGCCCTCAGTGCCTCTGCCTCCGCTCTGAAATTGCTTGTGTACTTACCAGTAGCGAATGACAGTGTTATTTTTCTGCCATTTGGTAGGTTCAGGAATGCTCCTGCCCCTCCGTTCTGTGTAGTGTTTGTTACAGAACCGTCGGTGTATGCATGGGTCCAGTCCATGCTTGGGTAGCTTTTCGTTATGAAGCTTAGGGTAGTGTCTCTCCTTTCTTTTTCGGTCTGGCAGTTTTTGTTTGCAATACCTGGTATATTTTCTACCACCTCTGGAAATATATCCTGCCTCCAAGTAGGTTTTCGTACCGTAGTGATGGGTTTTGGTGTTGTTAGTGCGTTTATGGGATCTTCGTGCATCTTTGCTTTGGCTATTTCTGCAAAGTTTCTCCGCTTTAGTTTCCCAGTTCCCAAATTGTTTAGCCTCTAGTACATTGGATGGTCCGTCAGTCTTCGGAGTTTCTCTGACTGCAGCTGGGCTCTGCAGTCTCTTCTGTCGGTCATGGATTGCAGTTTTGTAATCTTTTCAAGTTCTACAATTGGCGTTGACTTCATGCCACCTGTTATAATTCTCATGGCTTGGTTTTGAAGTTTGTTAACTTTATCGAAGTTCGCCTTCGCTGCTGTTGTCTATGCCGCGATGCCATACTCGAGAACTGGTCTCACTCTTCCAGTGTACAGTTTCTTTAGTATGCCTTCGTCTGCTCCCCAGCTTGTGCCAGCAAGTTTCCTCATGATCGCCATTCTTTCTCTGGCTTTCATTCGGTTTCTCTCAATCTGACTTTTCCATGTCATGCGCCGATCAAATGTGACTCCCAGATAGGTTGGGTTGTCGTTTGGCTGCAGGATGTTGCCATTTAGGCTTAATTTGGTACTTTGGGGTTTTAATGAGAGCGAGAATATTGTGCACGTGGTTTTCTCCTCGTTTATTTTGACCAGCCATGAGTTCGCCCACTCTTCCAGCGATGTTAGGGCCGTTTGCATCCGATTTCTTGCTATGGTGAGATTCTTTTCAGAGGTCCACATAGCCAGGTCGTCTGCAAACATTGAGCTATGGACTCTTCTTGGTATATTCTCTGTAATATCGTTTATATATACCAGGAAGAGTGTGGGTGACAGTACTCCCCCTTGGGGTACTCCCTGCTCGAGTGTCACCTTTTTGCTCATCTGCCCTTGTACTTGGACTCTGGCCGTTCTTTGTTTGAGGTAGTGGTTGATCCACTTGTACATCTTCCCACAAACATCACTTCTTCTTAGCTTGACTCTAAGTCCATCCTTCCAGACTTTGTCAAATGCCTTTTCCAGATCCACCCAAACAGCTACTGTGTGTTTCTGTGCCTGGTAGGCATCTTCTATCTCCTGGGCTATGAGGATGA
The DNA here is from genome assembly GCA_036924085.1 of Ariolimax columbianus. Lineage (NCBI taxonomy): Eukaryota > Metazoa > Mollusca > Gastropoda > Stylommatophora > Arionidae > Ariolimax > Ariolimax columbianus. The sequence continues at coordinate 26,424,995 of JAVGWX010000006.1, forward strand.
CCTGGTTCTCAGTGGATCTGTGCTGTCTAAAGCCGGCTTGCTGTGGAATTAGTATTCGTTTTTCTTCCAGATGCCACATCAGCCTGGTGTTTATCATCCGTTCCATCAGCTTGCCGACACAGCTCAGTAGGCTTATGGGCCTGTATCCATTCGGATCTGTTTTGTCCTTTCCTGTTTTTGGTACTGGTACCAGTATTGCATCTTTCCATGCCTGGGGTACAATACCCCTTTTCCAGCTTTGGTTCAGGACTGATAGTAGTTTTTTCTTCGCTGTTTGGCCCAGCCCCATCAGCATTTCGTTTGTTATCCCGTCTTTTCCGGGAGATTTCCTTCTCTTTAGTGTTCTCATAGCCTCTTCCATTTCGCGAATTGTTAGTTTGGCCATCATGTGCTCTTCAGGAGCCGTATTTATGTTTTCGTGCCCCTTTAGCTCTTCGCTAATGTCTGTATGCTTATCTGCAGGGACCTCGATGTGGTTTGCTCTGGCATAGTGATCGACAAAGGCGTTTGCGGCTTTCTTACCTGTGATCAAGTTCTCGCCTTGCTTGATAGTAATTTGTTTATTTGACGGGGTTTCGTCGTTCATGGCTCTGACTAGCTTCCATAGCTTGTTCCCTTCTTTGTCCAGGTTTAAACTTTCCGTTTTATTTTTCCAACTTTCTCTTGCTGTTTGCTTGAGAGTGTGTTTGTACTTCGCCGCGGCGGCTTTGAGGGCGATGTTTGCCTCCACGGATTTTTCTCGTTCTGCCATGTTCCTAGCATTTGTTACTGCATCTTCCACTTTCTGTAACTCATCATTCCAGTAGGGCTTATAGTTTTTCCTAGCTCCTCTTGGATGGTTTCAGTGGCGGCTTGCATTATTGCCTTGCTTAGGCTCTCTACCATGGGCTTCATTTTGGTGTTTCGTGTGTTGATGGTTTCACACAGCCCATCTGTCAGGATTGCAAATCTGTCCCAGTCGGCTCGTTTGTAATTCCAACGTGGGAGCGGTTTTGTTTCCTGTGGGCCTACTTCCATGTCAATGGTTAGCCTGATCGGCCTGTGGTCGCTACCTGCCAGTTGGTTTAGCACCTGGCGGTCTATTTTATAGTGTATGTCCTGTGTGGAGAAGGCCAAATCTGGAGTCGAGGTGGTATGCCATGTTCTTGAATAGAAGCTAGGGCTATCCTCCGGCCTATTGATTAGGGAGAGATTTGCATCTATCTCCCAATCTTCCACTTCGTCACCTCTGCTGTCTGTGTCAGAGTATCCCCATCTCTCCGAGTGGCTGTTGAAATCTCCAACCACTATGCAGTTGGAGTCTCTGACCTCCATACTCGAGAGCGATAGGTCTCTGTTTGGTGGTCCGTACAGATTGAAAATGCGGAGCTTCGTCTCTTGAGCCATTATGTCAACTCCTACAATTTCTGCTTGTCCGGTGTGATTGACAGGTACCGCGCTACTCGGTATGCTGTTTCTGGTCAGTATCAGGACCCCTCCTTTGTGGCCTTCTCTATCTAGACGGAAAGTCTGGTATCCTCTGATTGAGAATTTATGGTTATTGTTGAGGTGCGTTTCCTGGATACATGCCACGTCAATCTTACCTTCATGCAGGTGGTGTGTTAGGGAAAGTTTTTTGTTAATAACTCCCTCCGCATTCCACTGTAATATTTTGAGGGTCTTGAGGTTTTGGCCAATAGTCGTTTCCCCATAGCCATGTGCCTTGACTCCACGACACATGGGTGGGTGACCACCAGTAGTCAAGGGTGGGCCCCTTCGAGGCGTGGGGCCCGGCGCTATCGCTGCCTGGCGGGTCTCCTCAGGATGAGCGCCATATGTTTTTCGAATAGGTTGTGCTGCCATCATACTGTGATTTACGTTGCACTGTTTTGTTAGGCTTGCGGCCCCGTGCATCCGATTTCAACAGGCGTTTCTGTAGGGATGCCCTCCTTAGCCTTTGGCTGTCCCCAGCCTATCTGCAAGGCAGCAGTTGTTTACGATCAGAGTTTTCTCTCCTATGGAAATTGTCTTACCCAACTGGGAAATGAACCCAGGACCACTCAGATGCGAAGCCAGCGGGCAAACCACTGATGAACAATATAATATGATTTACAAGGCGAGTTTATTGATATGATATGTATAATGTTTGTAAAATAAACATTCTTTGTTTTGATTTTGTTTAAAGAATTGTTAGTGGTTTAATTAAAGTGTGAGACACCAAACAAATGTTTAGACTTAGATGGTGCATAGGCTCAAATATTTATTGCTCAGCTCTTGCAATGTGATTGTCTCTCCATTCCTTCTGTCACATAATATCTCTCCTCCAAGTGCATCCTTCGTTCTTTAGCCCTGACATAATGTCTCTCCTCCAAGTGCATCCTACTTCCTCCAGCCTCTTGAAATAACAATTTTCTTGCTGTTGTTATATTTCCCTGTAGTTTCCCACGAACTCAGTTTCTATCTCTATTCCAGTCAATGTTGTGAAGTGACAAACCTTTCCTTTGTAAAAAAAACTGTTCCCACCAAAACAGGTTATCATATTTTACTTATGTAATTAATTTTTAATACTTTTTTCCTTTACAGTCATTGAACTCTAGTCTCCAAAAAAGAAACAATGAAGAATGGAGGCTAAACATGGAGGTGAGATAATTTGAAAGAATCAATGAATGGAAGATCTGTATTGAGAAAAGATAATATCATCATCATCAGTTCCGCAACCTGAAAGTTTATTGTGGCACCAATACTGCAGATTGTTGGACCAGTTCCTGTCCCTCCACTCAGATTTGTGCCAGGATATTTGTTCGAGCTATGGACCTTTCCATCCACCCTCTGATGTCTTCCCATCTCTTTTTCTGTCTTACTCTCTTACAGTTCTCAGGCTCAGTACCTTGCAGGACTGTCTTGGTCATCCCAGATGATCTTGAAACATTTCCATACCATGTGAGCTTGCGTGCTTTTACCATAGTACATAAATCTTTGTATTGGCTGACCTCTCTCTTAACGGTTTCTCTAACTGCCTTATTCATGACGTGGTCTAGATACAAAATGCCGTGGTTTCCACACAGACATCTCATCTCCATTGCACAAATTCTTCGCTCTAGAACCACTGTCAGAGTGCAAGTTTTGTGCACATAAAGGTACCTGGAAGTGACAAGTGCATACATTAAACTCAACTTGGATCTTAGGTTAATGCTTTTGTCCATCCATAGTGGCCTCAGTTTGATCAGAGCAGCCATGGTCATGTTCTTGCCTGAATCTCAGTTCTGGAACCTTCCACATCCATCAGTGCTTCCAGGTATTTAAACTATTTTATAATTTGTAATGGTTCGCCTTTAATCACAATCAGTCTTGTTAGGCTCTCTGGAAAGTTGAACATGATTTTGCTCTTCTCTTCACTAATTTCCATTCCAAACTTTTGAGCTGCATTGTCAAGGTTTGAGATTAGACTCGCAAATTCTAGCTCTGTTCCAGCCAGCCCGATAATGTCATCAGCAAACCAGAGATAATACGTTCAAGAAAAACATTGAATACGGTCAGTGAAAGAATACATCCTTGTCATACACCGGTTGACATGCAGAACCATTTCTCAGTTATTGCGTTAAGGAAGACTGTACTGGTGGCTTGAGAGTAGAGTTTCTCAATGACATTGGCAAGCCAACACCCCATCTTATATCTTTGCATAGTTGTCCATAGGGCCTTGTGACAGACCATGTCAAAACTTTATTAAAAGTCAACAAAAGACTTGGTATAGCTTTAGATTATGCTGAAGGTATTTTTCATTGAGCTGATGCAAATTAAAAATGTGTTCATTTGTGTTGTGAACAGCCCAAAAACCAGCTTGTTCTTCTACAATAATTTTTTCTGCCCTTGGTTGCAATCTGTTAAAAATAACTTTAAGCATCACTTTGCTGGGGTGGCTGATAAGTCTGATGGTTCGGTAATTTTGACATTGTTGGAGGTTACCCATTCTTAGGTAGGGCTATAATCAGTGATTTTTTTCCAACTTGTTGGCCATTTCCCCATCTGCCAGATCATGTTACAAATCTTCATGAGAATGTCTATAACCACAGTCCCCCGTGTGTTAGCAGTTTGGATGGTATGTTGTCTATACCAGCTGCCTTGTCCTTCTTGAAAGACTTGATTGCCACCTCTGCTTCTTCACAAAAAATGATGAAGTTATCATCTTCTTCTTGTGGGTCTTCTAGTAATATCACTCTTGGGTCCCCAGTGGTCTGTGTTACATAAATGGGAGCAGTATTCCGTCCATATCCGAATAACATCTTCTTCTGCAATCCTGTCTTGTTCTGTATTGTTCTCAATTTGGGTATGTTCTTTCTTGTCAGTCCCTTAATCAGCTGGTACTCTCTCTTACTGCTTTTGACGGAGGTTACACATAGAAAAAGCTGATGAATAAATGTCTGGCTTGTGCACGTTGGGAACCTAGAAAATGTATTATTTGATTGGTAACAATTATTTTATGCTTATGTCAGTCAAGCTACAACTCTGTAAAACTAAGAAATATATTCATTTTACTAAGATATATGCATTTAAATATTTTGTAATAAGACAGAAAGATGACTGAAGCGTTTAAAAAAATAGTAACAGAAAACAAAACTTGGACTGGCTTTGTTACCGAAAAACAGAACAAGGTCTTCAATTTAAATAGGTCTATTCCATTTTTAAAAATGCATTTTAATGAAGCACTCTTTATCACATAGATATTTAAAATTACAGAAAAAACTTACAAGACTATTCTCCACAGAATGTGTATCATAAAATGATTCTAGCAGGACTGCCATTGAGGATCTTGGTGCATTGTCACTCTTTCGTTTCAATATAAAGCTGTGTTAATGACAGAGATATATTTATACAACAATAAAATATGATGTCAAATACTTTTACTCTATCTGAGGTTACATTTTTTACTAACTAACATTAGATACCCCTAGGTTTCTAGATTTTTTGCAGTTGGCCATGCTACACAGCCAATTAGACAGAAACATTGAGTAGGCTTTGCACAGAGCTGATCATGTCCTATGAATGATAATAAATGACAATCAATAAATTTATAGCAAAGCCCCCAGAGATGTAGCTACACAGAATAATATTACAAATCTCATAGACAGCTAGAGACTCACAAGGATGCTCTCAGAGAGACATATGAGCAAATGGAATCTTATTACATGCATAATATTAATACAAAAAATTAAATTAAAAACAATGAAAAAAGAAAGTTAGAACACAGTAGACAAAACTCCTAGCAAAAAAAGAAAGATAAGAAAGAGAGAAAAGATTCAGAATGGCATGGGAAAAGGTAAGTTGACTAGTAACATTAGGAATAGTAGGCTGTAATGAGATATAATCACCTATTCCATGAGACATGGAAATGAACAAAAATGAATAGGTGTCTCTAATGCACTGAACAGGGAAGCTGAACTTATGTAGAAAAATAGTATAAAATAAATATATTAGCTGTACAGTGCCATGAAGGAGCATGCCATTTAAAAATAACTCTTAACACTAACTGACATGGATCCCTATGACAAGATATATAATGTACAACAAATAAGTAGCTAATGAAGAGATCTTAAAGCTGTGTGGTTGAATCAGAGAGAAATTACAAGGAAATATACTGCCAAAAACGGATGTGTTGGACCTGTTCAGGACTTAGTAGCAGGAGATTGAGATCGAATGCAGAAGAAGAAGAAGAAGAAGAACAAGGAAAGTAAAAGAAAGAACTGTTTTCACACAGCAACAGAAACTATAAAATGGCAGGGCACACACACAACACAAGAGATAACAAGGTAACTAGTAACATCAATAAAAAAAATTGCAGTTGTATATCTTCTGATCATAATACATGTGTTCTGAGAATGAAATGTGATTTTCCCCACTTGAATGTAACAGCAGAATAGCAGCTATATTACTCATAAACATAAAACTAGCAAACTTTAGATGCATTCCATATCCTGCTCGCAAAAACAACTGTACATAAGATAATCCACCAGAAAAGCAAAAGTATATTAAGTTAATTAACCATCAAAGCTAATGTAAACAATTAAGTCCCAAACAAAACTAAAATAAAGAAAACCATAAGTAATTTTTAAAATATTTATAATAAAATAAATGTCTTGTTCCAAAATGAAAAGATAAGGCCTACATATTCTTTCAAATTACTTTTCAGACCTTCCTTTTTCATAAACCCGTTTATTTTAAACTGATAAATAAAGAAAACACCAAAACCATAACACATAATTGAAATGACAACATGGCGGAAACATGAAATTAAAATTTGTATCCTCCTTTTACTGTTTGACTTTTGCCTTCAATGCCTGAGTGTTATCGGAGTCCAAAAAGGAAGCAATGAATAGTATTACTGTAATTTGTCAATCTTTTCATTATAGACAATTAAGGAAAGTTGAGCATGGGGGCTTCTATCACATTCTGTAGAAACTTTAAGCTATGAAAACTTCAATACATACAGACAGGTCATCATTTGTTGCCTTGGCATATATTTGTTGAAGCTCTATGCTCTGCAGAGAGCTGGATAAGGTTTTATATGCTTTAATTTTCTGCATATTCTAATAACTAAAAAAAGTACATCTTTCTCACACATAATCATGTACTTTACCACTACATTTAACAATGATTGTATGTTCTTTAGTTGCTATAGCTTCACCTGCCTGGGCAGTACAATCACAGGAGAAGCAAATATTGACTTCAAGATCAACCAACAACAGGATTACAAAGGTAAGCCCTTGATTTTGAAGATTACAAGAAAATGTCTGAAACCATCAAGGCGTCAGTGTCAGGGTTGTTGTTGTTTCAAATGCCCACAATGAGTAGGTTTACTCTTTCGTGCGACCTAAAAAGGATGTTAAATGGCGAGTTGTCGCAGCTTTCCTCACATCCAGAATATGTTGTAGAAGGTGGATTGAGGTCCTCCAGGCAGTTATGTTATGCTTGGCTTCATCTGCGTGTCACTCACTACTATGGAGATCAGCTTCATCCCTCACCTTGTTAGCCAGGCTGCCATAAAAACAGCCTGTTTACAGGAAGGGCTAGACAAGGAAGCCAAGGTGAGGGTCTTGGCCAGTTTGTTTTACCTGACCAGATGTTAGTCTTCCTTCCTCATCATCAGGGTAAAAGCATATCATGATGTAGTGTTAACCAATCTGCTATATCCATGCAAAAGATGGACAGTGTATAGCTGATATGCTGGACAGCTAAATTGTTTTCACCATGAGCTGCATGTGCAGTCTGCACAGGATCAGGTGGCAGGACAAAGTACCTAACTCTAAATTTCTTAGCAAGTCAAACATGTTGGGCATCCGTGCGCTTCTGAGGAGGGCCCAGGTGGGATGGACGAACATGTTGCTCGCATGCCCAATGAGTATCTCCTCAAGCAGCTACTATATGGTGGGTTCAGAACATGGAAATGCTCATCAAGAGAACAGAAGAGAAGCTGCAGAGACTTTTGGAATGTCTCTGAGAGACCAGCATCTATGTCCCCTCCTGGGGTATTAAATAAGGGGGATCCTTGCACAGGCATCGCACATGGTGCTCAGATCGTAAGGCAGCATGTCATCACTAGGGCTCGAAGAGTACAGGCCACCCATGACAGCTCCACAGCCAACTTCTCATCCTCACATGTGTGCCCCAATCGCAGAAGAGTCTACCATGCCAGAATTGGACTTCACAGTCATATGAGATCACATCTCACAGCACAAGTCTGATGTTGTTGCCATCTTCCCTTGCTGTGGTCAACTATTATGATGTATTTCCATTCACAACCGTATCAAATCACATTTAAATGTAAAGGTTCTCAAATAGACGTATAATATATTTAATGATCTTTGTACTTACTCAACCTTCTCTAGCATCACAATCACACTGGCTTCATTCCCCGTCTGCCGTTTCTTCCTAGAGCTGTGCGCACATAGATCAACTAATTTAATCACCACATCTGACCGGCAGTCACCAGTACACAGACCACTATATCTATTGTTTTGATTCTGTATTAGCTGGAGGACAATATCTTTAATGACATCACTGACCAGTTCAGGATTTGAACATTCTTGTACAGTTATTGTAGCAACAACTGACAAGTCAACAGTGACATTTGGCTGAATAGCATCTGAAAACAGAAATAAAATTAAACAAACATGTTTAAATAAACATTCTGAGCTGTAAAAATTCTTTATCATTCCATAAATGAAATATGAATCCATTCACACAATCGTGAAAGTATTTTTATCTTAAACTATTATATACAGATAGTGATAATAGTAAATATAAGTTTTCCATACATGTAAGCACAGTTTCACAAGGACAAATTTTTTAATGAGGTCTGTACACGTTAGCACAATTTCACAAGGATAAATGCCTTAGTGAGGTCTATATGTGTTAGCACAGTTTCCATCGGAACAAATAGTCCAATTGGTCTGCCAGGGTATTTTTGTATGACAAAGATAAGAATAGCACCCCTGTCCCACAGAGATCATACCAAAAGTGGCAATTAACTGGCTGCAAGTCTACTTTGCTCTAGCGTTTGAGTCTATCAAGATAGACTTGCACATCGATTAACCACCCTCCAAGAAACTGGTTGCATACAGACTCTGCAGAGTCTGTATACAACCAGTTACATTTACATCACCTTGCTCTACAAGATATACGCATCAAATTTATTATTAAATGCATTAACTGTCCCTGTCTCCACCACCTCTCTTGGCAATGCATTCCAAGCATTCACAACTCTCTGACTAAAAAAATACTTCCTAATATCTAATCTGGACTTCTCCTTAGTCAACTTGTAGCTGTGCCCTCTTGTTCTTGTGAGTGGCTGTATTTAAAAAAAACTTTTTATAGACTAATTTATCCATTTCATCTGATCATCTTATAAACCTGTATTAAGTCACCACGAATTCTTCTCTCTTCTAGACACTGTAGGCCGGTATTTTTTAGTCTTTCCTCATAACTGTAATTCTCAAAACCAACTATCAGTTTGTCGCTCTTTTTTTAATTCTTTCCAGCATGTTTATATCCCCTCTCTGATAAGGACTCCACACCTGTACACAGTACTCCAATCTAGGTCTAACTAATGCTTTATACAGTTTGACTATCACTTCCTTGCTCCTATGATTAATATTTCTTTTTATTATCCCTAACATTGCATTTGCCTTTTTTACTGCTACCTGAACTTGCTCCCTCATCTTACCTGTATGATCTATTATAACCCCTAGGCCCCTTTCTTTATCTATCTTTCTAATATTGTTCTCGCCCATTCTGTAATTATGTTCCATATTGGATCTACCCATGTGGATGACTGTACATTTATCTACATTAAACTCCATTTGCCAGATTACAGAACATTCCTGAATTTTATCTAAATCTGACCTCAATATATCCACTTCTGCTTTAGATGAGACACAACTGCATAGTTTTGTGTCATCAGCAAATTTTGCAATCATGGATCCCATACCTATGTTCAAATCATTAATATATATCAAGAATAAAATTGGTCCCAAAACCGAGCCCTGTGGCACTCCACTTTTCACTTCACACCACTCAGAGCTACTAATTTATACCCACACTCTGCCTTCTTCCCGTTAACCAATTTTCAATCCATTTGGCAACTTCCCCACCTATTCCATGTGATTTTAACTTTTGAAATAATCTTTGATGAGGTACTCTATCAGAGGCCTTTGCAAAATCAAGATAAATAACGTCCACTGGCTCCCCTTATCTATCATTTTGGTAACCTCCTCCGTGAATTCTAATAGATTTGTTAAGCATGATCTCCCTCTGGTAAACCCATGCTGACTATTTATAATTAGATTAAATTTGTCTAAATGCATTACAATGTTTTCTTTGATTATTGACTCTAACAATTTACAGACTATGCTCGTCAAACTCACAGGTCTATAGTTTGCTGGATCTGCTTTTTTGCCCTTTTTGAATAAGGGGATTACTCCTGCATCTTTCCAATCCTGTGGAACAATCCCTTTTGCAAGTGATTTAGAACATAATATAGCCAATGGTTTTGCTAATTGGTCTCTAATTTCAAACAGCAATTTTGGATGAATACCATCTTGACCTGGACATTTATCCACTTTCAACCCCTCCAATTTTTTAAAAACCATTTCCTCTGCAATACAGATTGATCTTAATCCCACTGTATCCATGTCTCTTTGAAAAATATCTGTAGGCTCTGGGATCTTGGAGCAGTCTTCTTTTGTGTAGACTGTGCCAAAGTACTGATTGAGTAGATTAGCTGCCTCCGTATTCTCACTTATTATTTTTCCTGTGCTATCTACGAGAAGGCCTACTTTGTCTGTGTCTTAGTGAGGTATATATATATATATATACGTTAGTTCAGTTTCAACTGGACAAATGTCTTAGTGAGGTCTATAAATATGTGCTATTCAGTATAACTTGGAAGTAAAAGAAGTTAGTAAAGTATTCAAAAACCTCTAGTAGCACAGAATAGCAAATTTACCAAATATTGAGTATCCAGATTACAAATATATATCCTTTTTTTTTTAACAGTGCACAAAATAAAATAGTTGGGGGGAAATGACAGGTCCCAAAACACAGGTACAGCACTCATTCATTAATATGATATAGTTATTTCCTTTAGGGATATGCATTGCCGGGCCTCCATGCATGTATGGACTTACTTACCTGCATGCGGTATGCATTCACTTTTTCCTGTGCCCAAAGTTGTGAAACCAGCCAGACAGTACAAACATGTTGGTGGTACCTGATAGAGTAGATTCAATATTTACAGCCACTAATGTATGTTTATAACAGTCTACACTAGACACAAAGTAATGCACAAAATATACCTTATGCCATCCCTTTATACCCTACGCATGTAATATATGTGCCAGAAAATCACATACATCCTAATTAAAATAAAGGTAGTGCTTAAGCGCATAGAAAGAGACTTAAAAGAACTATAAAAGAAAAACTGAAGCGCTGTAATCAAGAACAGATTATAATAATTTGTCTATCATCGTTGATGCGTACAGCCAACATCATTCCATGTCATATTACATCCTTGAGTCTGTCGGTGTGCTTATAACTGATCTAGTCAGTTGTTGTTGTTGTTATTTAATGCCCACAATGAGTAGGTTTACTCTTTTGTGCGCCCTGAAAGGACGTTAAGGGGGCGTGTTGTAGTAGCTTTCCTCCTATCCCAAGCATGCTGATGAAGGTGGACTCTGGTCGTCCAGGTGGTTGTGCTATGTTTGACTTCATCTGCATGGTGCTCACTACTACGGGGATCACATAGATCCATATTTCGTCAGCCAGGCTGCCTTGAAAACAGCTTGTTTTCAAAGAACGTTACATGGAAGAGAGATTGTGGTATTGGTCAGTGTATTGACCCTGACATGACGTCCTGGTCAGTATGTTGTGCCTGACTGAACAAGTGTCTCAGATTTCCAATCCACCCGGTGAAAGTGCAGAAAGGTTTTTTGACAAGACTGACACACATAATCTGCAGCTGCTACTGGTATTAGTATTCATTTTGCTGGGCTGCATAAACACACAAGCCCTTGCTGATTGCATCGTCTTTACTGACTGCACCTTTTCAGGTTGAACCATATTTTGGGATCAAGATGCTGAGCAGCACATGAGCTGCAGTGGTCAGCGACCCATAGCTGACTGTTAGCGTCAGGGCCAGCGAACCATAGCTGCCAAGACCCTTCTACACCTCCATGTGGTGATCCTGGATAACAGGCTGCAGCAGGGCAGACTGGCTAAGGAGAAGGAATAGAAGAGGGAATGCTAACCCGGTACTCAAAAAATGCTTGCTGAAGTTGGAGTGTTGGACCGAAAGGTGCAAATATCGCAGCCAAGCTGTAAACTACGACACAACGCATTCCGTTCTCTGGACTACATTCTGCTACTTAAGCCCTTTCAGGGTTTGGTAGTGGAAGATTGAGAACGAACGAATAAGAAGAAGAACCAGATTTTCAAGGTGGTAATGTCTATTTCTCCTATACTCCTTCAGACTGTCCTCGAAATGATTTTTTGGACATCTCTGAGATCAACTTCCTTCACTCAGTTCACTATACAGAAGCCTCTGTGGGAGTCTTTGGCTTGACATTAGAGCAGGGTGGCCAGTTCATCTTAGTTGGATTTTCTGCAAAAGTGCATGAACGTCAGGTATGCTGGCTCTGGACGATAATTGTTTGTGATTACACTATCTAAACCATTCAGCTAATGATTTCCCTAATCATACTATCTAATCCACTCAATTATCCACTCCCCCAATAACACTATCTAATCCACTCAATGGAGAGGAAGACTAACATTTGGTCAGGCAAAACATACTGGCCAAGACCCTCACCTCGGCTTCCTAGTAGCCCTCCCTGGAAATGGACTGTTTTCATGGCACCCTGGCTAATGAGGTGAGGGATCGACGTGATCCCGATAGTAGTGAGTTACACATAGATAAAGCTAAACATAGCACAACCGCCTGGAGGACCCCGGTCCACCTTTATCAGCACGCTCGGGATGTGAGGAAAGCTACTACAACCCGCCACTTAACAACCTTTTCCGGGCACCCAAAAGAGTAACCTTCCCATTGTGGGCATTCGCAAACAACAACAATCCACTCAATTACCCACTCCTCTAATCATACTATCTAATCCACTCAAGTACCCACTCCCTTAATCATACTATCTAATCCACTCAAGTACCCACTCCTCTGTTGACTCAGTAAACCTGTAAGAGTACCAGAATGACATAAATCATTGAGTAAATACATACATGGATACTGGCATACATGCATTCTCGAGCATACATACATTGATACAGGTACACATGCATTCTTGTGCATACATACATGGATACAGGCATGCATGCATTCTTATGCGTACATACAAAGATACACATATACCCACTCTGATTCCTGGAGGCCTGTACATTCCAACAGGACAAGCAGAACAATTTTTTGATGTCATTTGATATTCTTCACCTTCAGAGCAATTCTCTGTAAAATAAAAAAATGTTTAGTAACATTTTGTAAACAAAACACGATGATGCTCTTTCAATATCTTGTTTACGATTTTAATTCAGCTTCGATTTATTTATTTGTACCGTTACACACAAGCCCATTTAACTTAACCATTTGAAACCATGACATCCATATATCGGGGTGTGTGTAAATACCCAGTTCCTCAAGCCACCCATTTGCTGGTGTGACGGTGGAACATTATTTTAAGGCGTATTTTTGGCTATACTACTTTGATTTTGGCCATAATATAGTGACGTCTAAACAGTACACACATTTTTGGAAATTACGAATATGGCGGCGTAAATATCGAAACATGTCTTCACGATGATTTTGTATGATATTGTGATGAAAACGGTTGGGTTTATTTTAATTCATGAAATGGCCATTATAAAAGGCAAAGAACAGAACAAATTGAAAGTAATTTCAAGAATTTTGAGGCTGATAAATTGAATTTAGATGGTGATTATTCTGAAAAGGATCAGTTTTTATTTTAACAACAACATGTGTAAAGTGTGATTCAGATTACTATTCGTCCATTGATTAAAATCAAACTAGATCAGTTCATCGTAGGATCAGACTACCATCCTCAGGGTATTTCACATAATGTATCAAGTACATTTGATAAAATATTCTACACTTTACTGAAGTAGGAACATTGGAGAATAGCAGGTCAGTCAATTTTAGATAGAATAACTAAATTAGAGCACATAGTTTTGTCATAATAAATAGCTTTACTCAAATGTCTACATTGTCAACATTGTGTGTATTTTCTCAGGAGCACATAGGAATGTGATTTTACATATTGGATATGTGAGCTCAAAGGGTTAACTTAACTTCTGGTTTAGAAGGCTCAGCAGAGTCTGCATACAACTAGTCTACTCACCTTGATCTAAAAATAACTATGTGCATACAATTTATTTTTGAACGCATTAACTGACTCTTTGTCCATAAGACATTAATTACTAATTAAATAAAGCACATTTGATAAAAATATTATTTAAATTAATATACTATTTATTAAGTGTTATTTGTTAAAAGTATGATCAGATCACATGCAGTTTTTGCATCAAATTTGATGTGCTGAATGTTTTGCTTACAGTACTGCATCCCCTGCACATCTATTACTTATTTTCCTTCATTTGATGTTCAGCTCTGCCATTGTCTCTGTTTGTCTGTTTTCAGATTCTATCTGTGTACTACTTGTATTTAAAAGGGTAAGCTAACAAGACATCTTTGTCTCTATTTCAGTCAAAATAATGTGGTTAGTAATTCTTTCTTAATCTTATTGTTCCTATTTGTCTCTATAATATATAACTGATGTTGTTGTTGATGTTGTTGTTGTTGTTATGAATGCCCACAATGAGTAAATTTACTCTTTTGTGCGCCCTGAAAAGGGCATTAAGTGGCGAGTTGCAGTAACTTTTCTCACATTCTGAGCATGCTGATGAATGTGGACCAGGGTCCTTCAGGTTCGGATGTTGATATAGAATCCATGATTCAAAAATTTAAGGACGACACAAAACTATGTAGGACTGTCTCATCTATAGCAGAGGTGGATATATTGAGGTCAGATTTAGATAAAATTATAGACTGATCTGTGAGATGCCAAATGAAGTAGTTTAATGTAGATATATGTACAGTCATCCACATGGAACATAATTACAGAATGGGCGAGAACAATATTAGAATGATAAATAAAGAAAGGTACCTAGAGATTATAATAAAACATACAGGTAAAATGAGTGAGCAAGTCCAAGTAGCAGTGAATAAGGCAAATGCAATGTTAGGAATGATAAAAAGAAATATTAAACATAGGAGTAAGGAGGTAATAGTCAAACTGTATAAATCATTAGTTAGACTTCGATTAGAATACTGTGTACAAGTGTGGAGTCTTTATCGTAGAGGAGGTATAAATGTGCTGGAAAGGATACAAAGAAGAGCGACAAAACTGATAGTGGGATTCCAGAATTACAATTACGAGGAAAGACTCAGACAAACCGATCTACGGTGTCTAGAAAAGAGACAAATTTTTGGTGACAATACAGGTTTATAAGATAATCACAGGAAAGGTTAAATTAGACTACAACAAGTTTTTCAAAATACAATCACCAAGGAGAACAAGAAAGCACAGATACAAATTAGCTTAAGAAAGGTCCAGATTGGTTATTAGGAAATATTTTGTTAGTTAGAGAGTGGTGAATGCTTGGAATGCATTGCCCCAGCAGGTAGTGGAGGCAGAGACAGTTAATGCATTTAAGAATAGATTGTATGCGCATTGCTAGCTGGGTAATGCAAATGTAACTGGTTGTCTACAGACTCTGATGAGTCTTCTAAACCAGTATAAAAATGTTTTGTGCTATGCTTGACTTCATCCATGTATCATTCATTACTATGGAGATCACATCGATCCCCTTGTTAGCCAGGCTGCCAAGAAAAACATCCCATTTCCAAGAAGACCTGCATGGAAGTGAGGTTGGGATCTTGGCCAGTATGTTTTACCAGACCCTGACTAACATGTCCGATCAGTATGTTTTATCCTGACCAGAAGTTAGTCTCCTCTCTCTATAAATAAGTGATAAACCTGATGTCTTTCCAATTCAAACCTACTTCTCTGAGGTGTTCTTCTTCTTTGACATTTGTCCTGAAAAGGATGTTGTGTCATAGTTTACAGTGAGGCTGTGATATCTGGGCTTTTCATATGGTTTCAGCTGCCTTTTTTGGGTATCTAGTTTGCTTTCTCACTGCAATCCCTATTTCTTAGAAATACTACACACATGCAACCTGGGGCCGCTGCTAAGATGCATGATAGGATCTTGGTTAGCTCTGCTTCGCTGATCCTGATGCAAGCAGTCAGCTACGAGTCACTGGCTGTTGTCAGTTCTACATTGTACTGCATCTTCGTCCCCTCTGTGGTGTTCAATTACATTTTCATGAAGAAGTCTACCAAACACTTTGAGAGTAAAGGACAATTTCAGGATCAGGTGAAATATACTTATCAAGAGCTCCACCTCGCATCCTAATAAGGCTCCTGGAAACAGTCTGTGTTGTCTAACCAATAAAGTGGGGGTTAATAATGTAATCCGCATAGTAGTAAGCTTACTGACGAGTCTCACATTGTACTACAGCCTGGATGGCCCCAGCATATCTTCTTAAGTATGCCTTTAGATGTAAGAAGACCCACTGTAACCCACCACTAAGAAAAATCATCAAGAGTGCCGTCCAGCAAACTACAACCAAAGACTTTCATTTAGTCTACAAAAAACACACAAATACTGTATTTGATCTCTTGATATATTCTACTACTTCTCTTATAAAATATTTATTCTAATGTTTATGGTATGTTTATGAATAATGACTTAATTTTGTTCACTTGTAAGCAGTACTTACGTATGCAGTAATATTTGTCAGGTGCTCCTTCAGTAAGAGTAGATTTTCCAAGAGGACATGGAGTACATCTTAACACTTTCAAATAACTGTCAGAGCTTTGGTATTCTCCTACTGGACATGGTTTACAGACACTGCTGTTCAGTTCCCAATAATAACCTTTACCGCATTTTGCTGAAGAAGAAAAAAATCCTAATTTAGCATCCTTAATTAGTTTCAGTATTTGTCAAATGAATTCATAAAACACAAGGGGGGATATAATTAGTGTCTTTAATGAATTAAAGTGCCATATCTGGACAGCAAATGATGCATATAATTCTGAGTGAATCAACAATCAAAATTACCAATCACACAAAGGAGCTAGTGGCTGAGAGAGATGTACCTTCACCAAAGTAAGAAGGCTAAACCTTATATAACAACTGACACAAACACTTTAAAAACATAGAAGAGCAGCAATGACGGCACCTTACAGGCTGCAGATTTAATTTTTCCCTTGTGTTTTAGCCTATTATGGAGGTTATCGGGCCATGAATTTGATTTACACTTGTGCCCACGGAAACAGGATGTGGCTTTTCATTTTGATTGTTAGGTCGTTCATTTTCATTTTGTTGTGCTGTTCCCTTCAATTATTCTGGCATGTTAATTGGCTATTTGAAATAGTGACCTGTGTTGTATTCCCACAGTTTAGTGCACATGGTTTAAATTCATGAAATTGGCGCGCTTCACCCTGTTTACTGACAGTACCAATTTTGGTGTGGCTGGAAAATGTGCACACAGGCCAATAAGAACAAACACATCAGCCAAGACAAATTTGGCTCTGTAGGATTAGCAACATACCCATGACACATCACTTACACAGTGAGTGATGTCCCTACCATCTCTTAGGGTTACAGGAATGACAATACAAGACAAGGAGCTGAAGAAACTGGTTGTCTACAGACTCTAAAGTTTTCTTAGAATAATGAACATAACTCATTCACTACCAAATATTGTGGCCCTCTGGACACAATTTTTTTCTCATGTAAAACTGAAATACAGCATCACTTAGTTGCGATCTATTTGTCTTCAATAAACTTTCACTGAAATAACACATATTATATACCAAACTGTTCACAATTGATGCTAAAATATAATGGAATACACATATTTTACAAATGGAGGTGTAAATTTGTTGTTTGGTGGATTAAAGTTGCACAATCGTTTGTTATTTTTTTAAATTATGAACAAAAATGTTACATACATCAATACATTATTATGCTCTAAACCAATATACAAATAACATAATGAATTTCTATTGATGGTAATCCTCAAGAGACGATGTTCTGAAAGTTGCACCTTTTTTGGTGCAGTTGTTTTCACAGTATTTATATTTTACTGAAGGCACGTGAAGTTGAAAACGTGCTAAAAAATAAATGCCCCGATCAACATCAGCATGAGTGTTTACAATTTACGTGCACACGGAAAGAATGTTCTTGCTGTATTCAAATTATATATACACACATTTATATTATAGACACTAGAATAATTGTGCAGGATCTTGAACCTTAACTAAATTTGTGAACTGTTATTACCATTGCTTGAGACAAAAGAGGGCAACGGCCCCTTTGTCAGTAGATTTAGTTTTACTTTCATCGCTCAACTTAGAACTAAGACTAGATAAATAAATTGAAACAGAGCTATCATAACGATCAATATCTTCATCATCACTACCATTAGCAATAATATAATCTATCTATTCCCGAGCTTGTAGTGAAAAAAAGTTTATTTGGTGCGGCTGAAGGTGGATGGGACAGCTTCAAAGTTGCTCTCGGGAAAAAAATGTATATTTTCCAAGTTACGAAACTAAACATTTTTTCAACGAAACTCAGACTAACTCTTCCGGAATAAAAAAAGTGAAAAATCTGGACTTCCGCCAATAACCAAAATAAAACATTTAGGAGAACTAGGAATGGAAAAATATGTGATTTTGTGAACATAGTAGCAAAAGCCAATATATCAGCTTCTGGGTTTTCTAGAAAAAACCAGAAGCCGATGTATCGGCTCGTGGGAGTGAATGAGTTAAGTTAAGCTATATATAGATATGCTACTAATTCCAGACTTGGCTTTCTGGCATTTATAAGCTTTTATTAAAATCCATACTTACTGACTGAGCAGTTTTGGAGAGATGTTGAAGCTGTCTGAGCTGTAGTACTGTTAACTGGACATTGAATGCATAAAATGAGCCCCCGTGATGGTTTGTAGTATCCATACTGACAGTCAGTACAGGTTCCGTTCTTCAATTCATGGCCCACGTCACAGAACACTTGAAATATAAAACAATGAAGTCATATAAAAACCAATGACTATTCAATTTTATATGACTTCACTGATAGTCATTGTGATTCTTTAGTGTCATAGAAATCTCATAGTTACTATTTAATTTAGTTTGATACAAACTATGCAAATCTTGCCTAATCCCATTATAACTTAACTTAACGTCTTTATACTGGTTTAGAAGACTCTGCAGAGTCTGTATACAACCAGTTCCAATTAAATCATCTTGCTCTAGAAGCTGTACGCATCCAATCTATTCTTAAATGCATTGACCGTCCCAGCCTCCACCACCTCACTTGGCAATGCATTCCAAGCATTCACAACTCTCTGACTAAAAAAATACTTCCTAATATCTAATCTGTACTTCTCCTTAGTCAACTTGTAGCTGTGCCCTCTTGTCCTTGTTGGTGGTTGTACTTTAAAAAACTTGTTATAGTCTACCTTATTCATTCCTCTGATCATCTTATACACCTGTATTAAGTCATCACGAATTCTTCTCTCTTCTAGACACTGTAGGCCGGTTCTTTTTAATCTTTCCTCATAACTGTAATTCTGGAATCCCACTATCCGCTTTGTCGCTCTTTTTTGTATTCTCTCCAGCATGTCTATATCCCCTCTCTGATAAGGACTCCACACCTGTACACAGTACTCCAATCTAGGTCTAACTAATGCTTTATACAGTTTGACTATCACCTCCTTGCTCCTATGTTTAATATTTCTTTTTATCATCCCTAACATTGCATTTGCCTTTTTTACTGCTACCTGAACTTGCTCCCTCACCTTACATGTATGATCTATTATAACCCCTAAGTCCCTTTCTTTATCTATCTTTTTAATATTGTTCTCTCCCATTCTGTAATTATGTTCCATATTGGATCTACCCATGTGCATGACTGTACATTTATCTACATTAAACTCCATTTGCCAGATTACAGACCATTCTCGAATTTTATCTAAATCCGACCTCAATATATCCACTTCTGCTTTAGATGAGACTCTACTGCATAGTTTTGTATCATATGCAAATTTTGCAATAATGGATCCCATACCTATGTCCAAATCATTTATATATATCAAGAATAAAATTGGTCCCAAAACCGAGCTCTGTGGCACTCCACTTTTCACTTCACACCACTCAGAGTACTCCTTATTTATACCCACCCTTTGCCTTCTTCCCGTTAACCAATTTTCAATCCATTTGGCAACTTCCCCACCTATTCCATGTGATTTTAACTTTCGAAATAATCTTTGATGAGGTACTCTATCAAAGGCCTTTGCAAAATTCAGAATAATAACGTCCACTGGCTCCCCTTTATCTAACATTTTGGTAACCTCCTCCATGAATTCTAATAGATTTGTTAAGCATGATCTCCCTCTGGTAATCCCATGCTGACTATTTATAATTAGATTAAATGTATCTAAATGCATTACAATGTTTTCTTTGATTATTGACTCTAACAATTTACAGACTATGCTCGTTAAGCTCACAGGTCTATAGTTTGCTGGATCTGCTTTTTTGCCCTTTTTGAATAAGGGGATCACTCCTGCATCTTTCCAATCTCGTGGAACAATCCCTTGTGCAAGTGATTGAGAACATAATATAGCCAATGGTTTTGCTAATTGGTCTCTAATTTCAAACAGCAATTTTGGATGAATACCATCTTGACCTGGACATTTATCCACTTTCAACCCCTCCAATTTTTTAAAAACCATTTCCTCTGTAATACAGATTGATCCTAATCCTGCTGTATCCATGTCTCTTTGAAAGATATCTACATGCTCTGGGATCTTGGAGCAGTCCTCTTTTGTGTACACTGTGCCAAAGTAGTGATTGAGTTGATTTGCTGCCTCCCTATTTTCACTTATTTTTTTTTCCTGTGCTGTCTATGAGAGGGCCTACTTTGTCCTTTGATCTTTGTTTATTTCTAACATAAGAGAAGAAGCTTTTACTATCAGTCTTGATCCTCTGAGCAAGTTTCTTTTCGAAGTCTATTTTTGCTGTTTTATTCGCTTTCTGAGATATGTATTGCTTGTCCAAATATTTTAAATATGTTATCTCATATTACAATGACATAAATAGCTATGCAGTATCTGTGATACATAATGTATTATTATTTCTGACTACTAATTGAAGGGAAGGATTTTTATGTTTGTGATTTACTTTTTGTGGTTTACTTTTTAAAAATAATTTATATTTAGACTAATCCATTATGTCAAATGGACATGTTAAATAGAATTCTTTTTAGCAAGTAACTCATCTTTTGTTGGCTGGTTATCATTTTAGGTGGAGTAAATAGGCAGGTGGACTTTTATAGCTGTGCCTTTCAAATTTATCTGACTGATTATTTGTTGAACTTGTTTGTGACTTCTAGCATGGCTGTATTATGATATAGTGGGAAGGTTGTGGGAATCAATTCAGTTTAGTTATCATCTCCACATCGAAGATCAGCTGCAATGGTTCTCCAAAGAAATCTCTCTCCCTTGATGTGCAATCTGATAGGCAATTCCCTGTTCATCTCCTTATGCTAACCTCTCATTTACAGCAACTGTGTTGCTGTGGCATGTTTGCCCTCCCCTTTTTCCTTTATGTCTATGCTTCATAGAGGGTTTGAAGTGATGTGCTAAGATCACTAAAGTGGATCTGTGGCATAAAACTGGACAGACTCCAGTAGCACTTCAGGTGAAGAAAAAAACTTGCTAATTGTATTACCAGACATCAAAGACATCCACTGTTTTGAAATCAAAATGGCAGAAGACATAGGGGTATACCAAATAACACATAGAGGCTGGAGCTTGTGGGAAGATAATGATCTTTCTACACTGGAAAAATCATATAAAAACATGATGTAGGTGAAACAACCCAATTACAGTATTAAAAATTGACAAAGACAATGACAAAGAAAAAATGGAAGTGACTCAAGTAATCCTCAACATCTTTGACTAGTGGTAACAACATAAACAACATATAAAAAGTCGGAAAGAGAGAAAAAATAATAATGACTAGAAATCTAAGTAAAATTAGAAGAGGCAGCCATTAGAAAAGAAAACTGCAAACAAAAAATTGATAACAATTTTTGAGAAACTGAAGACATAAATAGTGAATGAACCATCTTAATTCAACAAGAAATGAGGATATTCAATTTAAGACAATGCAAAGAAAGAAAACAAAGAGCTTGGTGGATTGCTAAAGTTAATGAATCGAAACAGTCTAATAAAAAGAAATTATGTGAAACATGACCAATGTCAAACATGCAGGAATATTATATTACTTATCAATTAGTAAGATGAAATTCAAAAACAAGTAATGAAAATCATGAAAGAATAATCATAGAAGAAATAGGCAGAACAATTAATATCTATATGTAAAAACAATAAAGTATTCTACATAAAGTATCAAAGCATCAATGCTAGGAGATTGGAGCTTCAATCCTACTTCAGACATTAATAGTGTAAAGGGCTACTCAATACACAATGATCACATAAGACAATAATCTGGAAAGGGCACTTCCAAGAACTTTTCAACCTGACAGGGACTCGGGATAATCAATATTCATCAAAAGACACAAGGATCATCTGGAATATGATATATTGATTGAAGAAACAGAAAGATCTATAAAGAATAGCCATAGAAACATCTCACCAGGTATAACTGAAGCAATTCAAGCACTTTTGCGTTAAACAGTATACAATGACGTTGAATCTTTGACTAAACTACACTAAACTAATACAAGTATCACCTAAATATTTTTTATTACTTGCAGGCCAAAAGAAAGGATCCACTGAATATAATATTTTTATGCTTACTTTCAGTGCACAAACTTCTGTTACTTTGAGTAGATGTAAAATCTCCAGTGCAGTTTAAACATCTGCTGAAATCAGCCTTTTCCTTAAACTGATCATCTGGGCAACTGACACATCTTCCTCTATTATCTTCTTCCCCTGGTGGGCAGTAAACTGTAGAAAATAGTTTAAGAATTGATGACTAATAACAAATGTAAAATAATAGCAAAATCTTTACTACTTATCAGTTTTAGACAAATGAATATGAGTGTGTATATAGCATGTGGTTTCAAAATTAAAAAATTTAAAAGGTGACTTTCCAGTAAAAGAAGAGTTTTTCTTTTTAAATATTGATAAACAAAAACAGAAAAGGTAGAAAGAGAATAAAAGAACAATGTTTTAATAAACTATCTGCTAATGTAGGATGTTTCGGACCAAAAGCTGCAAATATCACAGTCAAGCTGTAAACACTTGCAACACAGCACATCCCATTCTCAGAACTACATCTTGTTACTTGCAAAGCCCTGTTCAGAGCTTGATAGCAGTAGATTGGGAACAAATGCAGAAGAAGAAGAAGTAATAACTATATGTAAAAAAAACGATATTTTGGCATTATTATTTCCATATATTCATTTTAAAATCAGGGCATCTTTCTCTTGGTATAACTATCAGAGTATAGCAATGCAACACATATTATTCATTATTTTAAAAAGAAACATATTCTGCACTTTTTATATGTTTTGACTGAAGTACATATAGTAGATTCAATATGCATAAATATGTTATATTTTAAATTAACAATAATTTGCAGATTATGTGTAATTATTCATGCAGATGTCATTTAATTATTTTTAAAAATAACAGAACTCACTTATGCAGTCATTTGAAGATATGCTTCCTGTTTCTGAAGTTGAAGTTTTATTGGGACATTTGTTGCACATTGTCTGAAGTGAATATTCTTGATAATATCCCTTATCGCAAGGAGAACAGTCTTGGGTCCTATTGTCAGAGTATGTTCCTGGGCCACAGAAACCTACAATGAAAAATAATTATATTTGTTTTCTTTATATATTATACAAAGTAAAGTAACAACAGAAACCAGTCTTGTTGAAAAAAAAAAAAAAGAATTTTAGACCAAATTTAAACAATTAATCCTCAAATTAATGAACTACTTTTAGTGGAGGACCAAAGCAAATTATATTAAGATGAAGATTGCTTGCAAAATCATTTGAATCTTCTTAGCTCAACCTGTGAAAGACACAACACATCAAAGAGAGAAACCTAAAAGATCTCAAGAACATTCAGCACCAATAATACTTTACTTCACTGTTTCTGTTTAGTTACACTTTTAAACATCATGGGAATCTGAAGTCACATTTCTTGGGCCGTGTGTTGCATCAATTATTATAACTCAGTGTTGTAGAATTTATGCTCTGTCATCTATCAATCTAGAATGTGGGCATCTTTATACCTATAACTAGATCTTCTTGTGTTAATAAAAAGTAAAGAACCTGTTAACATACCAGTGTGGCATATAGGGAATATGCTGTTAGGCCATATTTTTCTTGATCAATAGCACTCTATGGATGACATGGTCAACATCTCACATGTAGTCTTTACTTTCTAAGATATTCTGGTACTCAATTATTTAGGCTAGGTTGACCCAGCGAGCCATTTTTTGCAATCAGGAAAAATTCCGGACCCATCAATCAGGGACCAAATCCCAATGACTAGGTTGGGAAACCAGTACAATAACTACTGTGCTACCTTGTCTACCTGTTTATATGCACACAGTAGTAGTTGATCAGGTTGCATTCTCATTAGATTATTGAACCATCTTATTTTCTATTTGGCTATGTATTCAGTAGAAGGAGTAGTTCTCATGACATTTGTAATGTCATCATTTCTTATTTTATCTCTTCTGGTGACATTAACGACTTTTCTTAAACATTACCTTTCACGTGTCATAATTCCTGTGCATATTATTCATCTCATAAAAACATTATACCAAGATCAACAAGCCGCTGTCCGAGTATCTTGGCAAACATCAGATTGGTTTGCAGTACAAAAGGGAGTAAGACAGGGATGTATTCTCTCACCTTATCTATACAACATATATGCAGAATGAATAATGAGAAATGTTTGAGAACACAAGAACATTGAAAGTTTTGACCCATTTATGATTGGTACGAGATTCCAGAGTCACAATACGCAGATGACACAGTGATACTATCAAGAAGTGCAGAAGGGCTAGGGCATCTAATTTCAGCCGTAAATGGACACCGTATAGATCAAAACCTCTTTATAAACATAAATAAAACAAAGATAATGACCACCGACAAAACATAATGTCAGCATAAATTTACAGTGGGCGGTGAGGAAATAGATCAGGTCACACATTTTTTATATCTGGGCTCCAGAATTGACAAAAATGGCAACTGCTCGAAAGAAATTAGAAGAAGACTAGCCATGGCAGACTGAACAGCCTGAAGAAATTATGGCAGAGCACCAACAAAATGATAAAAGAAAAGTCTTGAGAGCCTGTGTTTATCCTGTGGCAGCTTATGGCTGCGAATCATGGACGATTACCAAAACTTCCAGACAAAGAATCGAATCCTTCGAGTCAAAATGTTACAGAAAGATCCTCAGAATATCCTGGACAGAGAAAAAGACAAATGTAGACATTTGGCAAGACTTGAGCATATAGGAGAGCTGGTTTATCAATTCCATTTTGGCTAGAAAATGCAAATACTTTGGTCACATCAAGAGACACAACGGTCTTGAGAGAACAGTGATGAAAGGCATGGTGCCAGATAAAAGAGAAAGGGGTAGACCAAGAAGATGATGGAACTAAGATATCCAGGAATACCTGGGTATGACTGTAGAAGAGGCTGGAGTTTTGGAAAAGGAACGAGTTTCTTGTAGACAGACTGTGATGGGAGCGAGGTTCTATAAAGGACATGCTACATGATGATGATGTCATCATTGTCCACCACCTCAGTCTTAAATAAAGACAAAGTCTGACACTGGTAGTAAATAGTTGCTATAAATATACTTGGGAATCAGTTGCCATTTTGTGACCAAGCTGATGTGCAGGTGTTTAAGTAGTCATGGCAGTATATTTCTGGCATCAAGCTTTAGTTTATCTTTCAAGTTTTTATATCTTCAGCAAAAATGTTTACAAGGCACTAGAACTTTTGAGCTGTTTCAGTTTGATATTGTTTGTATGTATATTTTGAGTCCCTGGTGTTCTGCTAATCTTCCTATACTTAATACGCATTAAAAAAATATAACACTTCAACAGACCCAGAGTCTAAAAACCTGAGTAACATTATCATAAGAGATGGAAAACTTTACTGAAGATGATCTACATGTCAAAAGTCTATGCAAATGTCACCACTACTTAAACACCCAAACCAAAATCTTCTGAACTAAATGACAACTGAAAGATGGTATGCTTGTATCAGTTCTCCGCAACAGAGTCACATGTGGCCCTTATCTAAGGTACAGGGTAGATAAATGATATCTTATTAAACAAAGTCTGAGTAAAACTATTAATGTCACCAAGAAAGATAGAATTGAATGAGACAAAAATGGCAGAAATATTGTGAACATCACTTCCTGTGCTGCATACATGCAAGACATGTTGTTGAATGCCCACAATGAGTAAGTTTACTCTTTTGTGTGACATGTTGTTGAATGCCCACAATGAGTAAGTTTACTCTTTTGTGTGACATGTTGTTGAATGCCCACAATGAGTAAGTTTACTCTTTTGTGTGACATGTTGTTGAATGCCCACAATGAGTAAGTTTACTCTTTTGTGTGACATGTTGTTGAATGCCCTCAATGAGTAAGTTTACTCTTTTGTGTGACATGTTGTTGAATGCCCACAATGAGTAAGTTTACTCTTTTGTGTGACATGTTGTTGAATGCCCACAATGAGTAAGTTTACTCTTTTGTGTGACATGTTGTTGAATGCCCACAATGAGTAAGTTTACTCTTTTGTGTGACATGTTGTTGAATGCCCACAATGAGTAAGTTTACTCTTTTGTGTGACATGTTGTTGAATGCCCACAATGAGTAAGTTTACTCTTTTGTGTGACATGTTGTTGAATGCCCTCAATGAGTAAGTTTACTCTTTTGTGTGACATGTTGTTGAATGCCCACAATGAGTAAGTTTACTCTTTTGTGTGACATGTTGTTGAATGCCCACAATGAGTAAGTTTACTCTTTTGTGTGACATGTTGTTGAATGCCCTCAATGAGTAAGTTTACTCTTTTGTGTGACATGTTGTTGAATGCCCACAATGAGTAAGTTTACTCTTTTGTGTGACATGTTGTTGAATGCCCACAATGAGTAAGTTTACTCTTTTGTGTGACATGTTGTTGAATGCCCACAATGAGTAAGTTTACTCTTTTGTGTGACATGTTGTTGAATGCTCACAATGAGTAAGTTTACTCTTTTGTGTGACATGTTGTTGAATGCCCACAATGAGTAAGTTTACTCTTTTGTGTGCCCTGAAAAAGATGTTGAATGGCAGGTTGCAGTAGCTTTCCTCACAGCCCAAGCATGCTGATGACGGTAGACAGTTGTCGTTCAAGCGGTTGTGCTATGCTTGGCTTCATCTGTATGTTGCTCACTACAATAGGGATCACATTTGGTTATCTCATGAGAATGGAAAATAATCAACCATCACAATTTGCCTATCTTAAGAAATTACAGAATGTTCCTTACGGATGGAGCAGTTTGTAATTTCAGTGGCCTTTTCAAAGACGTCAGTAGTAAAGTTCACAGGACATGTCTGACATTCCAAAAATTGTAAGATGCTGTTTCCATTGTTCCATGTACCCCGCTGACAAGGTTCACACTTTCCTTGAGAAAATCCAAACCCTGGCTCACATGCCACTAAAAGGAAACATAAAATTAAAACAGACAGTTTTAGTAATCTCACTTGGTATAATCGCAGCATAGATGGCGCCTAACAGGCTGTGGGTCTACTTTGCTTTAGTGTTTGAGTCTATTAAGATGAACTTTCACATCAGTTAACCACCCTCCGTAAGCGCAGAATAGTATTAAGTTGCTCGAGCTTAGCCCGCTAAGCAGAAAATCTTTCTCCTGGCTATATCCAGTTCATACCAGAGCTGGAACTATAGAAGTACAGGTCGACTAAGAACTAAGAACTTGGTATAACACAACAATATTACATATACAGAGAGATATTAAAGTATTTTTATGTGTGTAACATGGAATGGTACACAAAATGTTACAAATACCAGACAATCCAACTTGTGTTCAATTTCTAAATTGGCAGAATTACAAGACATAAACAGAGGTACAATTATGAGGCCTAGTTATGTGGGTTTTTTTGTTATAAAGAAAATGTCAATTAATCCATGATGAGGTACTTTGCAGAGACTAGATTAACTATCTTTTCCTGATGAAGTCCAGGAAACACTAAAAACATTTTTCTGGATGCTTCAGGAACTATTGAAAATAAAACTCCTTTCAATCAACAGTAATAAAAAAGTGTATCTACCAAAACATTGCCAAGTCTTTTACTATAGGACAGTCACTTTGTTTTACTAATGTCAAATGTATTCTGAAAAACAGCATTTGTTTGTACTTTATCCATGCCTCATAGCTTCTAATGCAGTTGAAATATTTAACCAGAATATCCAAAGAATAACATTTCCAATACTTCATATTTAATCGTATGATAATGTGCCCTCCTCATAGGTAATGGTGACTATATATTTATTTTAAAATGTTAATATCTTGTTTGGATATATCAATTCTGATTACTAAATTAATGAAATAACTGCAGCACAATTAGTTAAAATTTAATGTTTTATTTCTTCTATTTATTATTTTTTATTGGTGTTCGTCTAATTTCTTTATTTCTCAAGGCAGTGTGCGTTTTACTATGTTTTTATTTTGCGCTTGTCAGTCCAGTGCATCCAACTACGGCATGTATTTTATGTAAAGGTCTGCTTCCTCCTGCATTTTTTAAGATTTTGCTTCCATTTGGTAATGGTAGGTGCTGTGATTGAGAGTGAAAAATTTAATAGCTAAGATTGTCTGATCAGTCTGTTTTGCCTGACCAGATGTTTGCCTCATCGTCCCTAAACACTTCTGAGATGAAAATGTGCTACGGGAACTAACAGCCAGGCTTGTTACAACCTATAGGAGATATAGTATAGAAATCAACACGGCAAAGACTTAGCTAATTACAAATTACAAGGTGAGAATCAAAGAAAACATCACTGTAAATGAACATACATTAGAGACAGTAAAACATTTCAAGTATCTGAGATCAACAAATGGAGATGATGGCACAAGGGCAGAACTGAGTCACACAAAACAACTTCAATAACCTCAATAACACTGAGGCCACTATGGAAAGAAAGAAAATATTGCTAAAAGTAAGATCAAGTTAATACAGATATTGATTCTGTACATCTTTATGTGTGTGAAACATGGATATTAAATGCTGACTTAGAATGACAAAATGCAAGCAATGAAGATTAAATGTTTCTCACGGATTCTCAGAATTATGTACAAGGATCATATCACAAGTAGGCCGCGGTAGCGTAGTGGTTATTGCACTGGCTTCCCAGTCAGGTGACCAGGGCTCAATTCCCAGTTTGTACTGGTTTTTTTTCCGATCACAAACCGGCCCCTGGGGTCAACCCAGCCACAGAAATTTGGTACCAGAAAATGGGGGAAGTAAAGGCGGCTGGCGTGATGCTGTTGAATTTCATTCAATTTCATCCACTATGCGCCACACTGCGTGACGGGATCTTTACTCTTTTTTTTACTATCACATCACAAATGTTAAGATATGAAATAGAATACATGAGAACATTGGACAATATGAAGACCTACTTATCTTTGTAAAAACATGCAACGCCATTGATACAGTCATGTGTCAAGATCAATTGGATTATCCAACAATCAACAGGTATTGGGCAACTACAGAAATTGACAGAGATGGGGGGGGGGGGGGGGGGGGGAGAAGAAGAAACCTTGAAAGAAACAACAACACTGATGAAGGACAGACAGCTGTGGAAATAGATAA
Organism: Ariolimax columbianus; assembly: GCA_036924085.1. Classification (NCBI taxonomy): domain Eukaryota; kingdom Metazoa; phylum Mollusca; class Gastropoda; order Stylommatophora; family Arionidae; genus Ariolimax; species Ariolimax columbianus. Next base: position 26,454,556 of record JAVGWX010000006.1, read on the forward strand.
TTCATAATTCAGTGAAATATGAAATCCCAATGATCTTCTAAATTTGGGCAAAGACAAGACAAAATGAGAACTATACTGGAAATTTAACAACTTCACAATTGGCTTGAATAAACATTTTTTCTTAGCATAATGTCTGTATCAAAATGATAAAATTATAATTCTTTACGTTGGCAGTCACTCATGGATGTACTAGCTTCTGACTGTGTGCTAGTGCTCTGGGGGCATGGCTCACAAACTGTGGTAGAAAAAGGTATGTTCATATGTTGGTAGGTACCAATAGGACATTTCACACATGTTGTGTTATCAGCTGACACTCTGTAGCCTCTGAGACAATTTGCTGTAAATATAAACAACAGGATTTACGTTTAAGTTGTCTTTAAATATAAATATCTGTAAATGTCAATATCTTTATATGTGAGTTTCTTTAAATATCAATGTCTGTAAATATCAATATCTTTAAATGTCAGTGGTCTTGAGGTAAGGTGTCTGCCTTGAGGTCATATGTTTGAACCCACAGTGGAGACCATGATTTTTTTTAATGGATCTTCTGGCAAAAATTCTCCTAATCTCTGTGTAGTGATATCGAACTCCCGTTTTCAGTGTTGAGCATGTTAAAAATTCTTTGGCAGTTGGAAATAAAAAATAGTAGGCGTAATAGCTGCTGCCTGGGCAAAATTCAAATTAAAAATCTATCCTAGTTATTTTTACCTTTCCCAAGGTGGTTTTTAAGAGCAGCTATACATGGCGCATAACTGGCTGCAGGTCTACTTAGCTCTAGTGTTTGAATCTATTAAGAATGACTTGCATATCGGTTAAACCATCCTCCAAGAAACTGGCTGTATGCAGACTCTGTAGAGTCTTCTAAACCAGTATAAAGACGTTAAGTTAAGTTAAGTTTACGTATCACTTTACACATGAACAATTTAAGGATGGGATGATAAAACTAATTTTGTTGATAATTATACCTTTACATTATCAATACTTCTTCTCTAAGTGTAAGTGATAGGAGACACTGTGGTAATACAATACAACAGGCTGAGATAGGATCATCAGAAGTACAATTTAATTTTTTTAGTATTTAGACCTAAATCCTTATAACAGTTTTCATGAGAATAGTGAAGAAGCTTTGGCATTCGACTTATAAAATTATTCTATTTGTATTTTTGTTATCACAATGTCAGCTATTTTTCTAAACTCATCCACTGCTGAATATTTTGGACCTCTGGACACACTGTTTTTCTTCTTGCAAAACTCAAGCATAGCATCACTTAATTGTGACCTATTTATCTTCAGTAAAGGATTTTTTGTTTTTTCCACACATTTGTGACAGATTCAGGGTCAGGAATTACGCAGGGGTTTTGACAGATCCAAATCATTGTTCTGAACCAGCTTCCAACTTGCCCAGTAACTGGGAAATTGGAAGCTAATTGCAGCTTGGTAGTAAGCAAGCAGATGGAAGAGAAATAAAGACATTACATTGTGGGTCCAGACAGAGGCTAGTTGCACCGGCCAATTTTAACAAAGCCAACCTGGTTTAAAAATTAGTAATTTTTCCTTGTCTGGAAATTGGGTAAAACTGTTAGCTGGCCAGAATTACTGTCATTATCAAAGGCTTATTATATATAGTATAGTGCGTATGTTTTAAGGGTTGGACAAGGCATGATTAAGAAGGATAGTTGGGAAGGGGGGAGGAGGGGGCGGGAGAGTGGATTGACAGGAATGTGAGGAAAGCTGATGAGTGAGGGGGGGGGGGGGGGGTAGGGGGGGGCGCATTTTTGAGAGAGAGTGGTGGTCCAGAGATAAAGAACTGGCGTATTAGCAATCGGGTCAAGAAATGCTGTCACGAGCATTTGTCATCGGAGTGGGGACTTTGATACCACGTGATTTGCACAACATAACCAGACATGCATGTCATTGGAACCCAAAGAGAAAGAGATGAATGGGAAGACCAAGAAACATATGGTGGTGAACAGTGAACAGGAGGAAGTTAGTTCAGTCAGTGTTTTTCACCACAGCCGATATATCAGCTTATCGGTTATCTGAAAAAATTTCTGAACTGATCTATTTGTTCCATGTACTGAAATAAATAATATGAGAAATGATAACACTAAAAATATGCTGAGAATTACTCCTAACTACGATAGTTTGGTCATCTCATTAGAATGCAACCTGATCAACTACCACTACAAAGTAGGAGGAAGTCAAAGGGGTAGATGGATAGATCGTACAACACAGTCTTACAACAACTGACACAACAGAATTGACTCAAGAATGCAGCTTAACCTCCATATAATATTTAACTGCACAGGTAGATGGAAAAGTAGGTTATTAAGAATTGAGCAAACATTATAAACCAGTACTTCTTCTTCTTCTGCATTTGTTCTCAATCTCTCACTACCAAGCCCTGAATAGAGCTTTGCAAGTAGCAGGATGTAGTCTGAAGAATGGAATGCACTGTACCGCTAGTATACAGCTTGACTGCGATATTTGCACCTTTCAGTCCGACACATTCGTCTTCGGCAACAAAACAAGTATAAAGCTAGATTAGTTACAATTTACATGTAAATGAACAAGGACAATTATAAAACTGGTTTATTACAATATTCTTAAGAAATTTCAATGTTCCTTACGGATGGAGCAGTTGGCAATATCATTGGCCTTTACCAAGACGTCAGTAGTAAAGTTCACAGGACATATTTGACATTCCAAAAGTTGTAAGGTGCTATTTCCATTGTTCCATGTACCCCGCTGACAAGGTTCACACTTTCCTTGAGAAAATCCAAACCCTGACCCACATGCCACTAAAAGGAAACAGAAAATTAAAAAGAGTTACATTATGATGTCAAACTATATAAAGCATTAATTAGACCTAGATTGGAGTACTGTGTACAGGTGTAGAGACCTTATCGTATAAACATGCTCGAAAGGATACAAAAATGAGCAACAAAGCTGATAGTGGGATTCCAGTATTACAGTTATGAGGAAAGAAAAACTGGTCTACATTGTCTAGAAAAAAGAATTTAAGGTGACTTAATACAGATTTATAAGACAATCAAAGGAAAGGATACATAAGACTATAAAACAAGTTTTTCAAAATACAACCACCTACAAGAACAAGACGGCATAGCTACAAATTAACTAAAGAAAGGTCCACATTAGATATTAGGAAATATTTGTTTAGTCAGAGAGTGGTGAATGCTTGTAATGCATTGCCACAGTAGGTAGTAGAGGCAAGGACTAAGAATAGATTAAATGTGCATAGCTTTTAAAGCAAGGAAATGTAAATGAAACTGGTTGTATACAGACTGCAAAATATTCTAAACAAGTATAAAGACATTTAGTTAAGTTATTACATGTGACGGTTTTAGTAATTGTACTTGGTTAAACAGAAGAATATTACATATATAAAGGATATTAAAGTGTTTTCATGTGTGTAACATGGAATGGCATACAAAATATGATATCATAAAAAATATCATACAAGCCAACTTGTGTCTAACTTCGAAAGTGACAAAATTACAAAAATTTACAATTATAAGGCCAAGTTGTGTGATTTTTTTCCAATATTTAGAAAATTTAACCTAACCCATAATCAACCTGAAACTTAACAGAGACCAGAGTAATTATTCTTTGCATGCTGAAGTCTAGGAAGTACTAAATACATTTTTATGGATCCTTCAGGACCTATTGTAAATTAAACCTTTATCAGTCTGCAATAATACAAAAGTGTATTTAACTAAGCAATATCAAGTCTATCACCATGGGACAGTCACAAACATTTTTTTACTATCAAACGTGTACTGAGAAATAGCACCAATCACCTATTTGTCTATATACTAAATTACAAGCATACACAGAAAGAAAACAAAAAAACTACAGAACAAATCTTCAACCTCAGAAATTACCATTCAAGCAAATATCATACGACCAAAATATTTACAATGTATTCATTTACGTCATCAAAGCTTTTGACAAAGTTTGTCATATTGTTTTTGGAATGTTATGCATCAATATAAAATCATTGATAGTCTATACTCCAATTGCAGTTTTTATCAATGGAAAAATTTTTAACACAACCACAGGAGTTAGACAGTGATGCCTGCTATCACCTACACTATTAAATTTTTCTTTAAAAAAAAATTATGACAAAAGCTTTCAATGGTGATAATAGACTTATAATTATACAAAAAAGTATGATTACAAAAGTGTAGCTCAAGGATGACATAAAGCACTTGCTGGAGATGAAAAAGAGCAAGAGGCATTAACAACAAGGATTGATACAACTTCTAGACGATATAGTATACAAATCAACGCAGCATTCCTGAGTTAATTGCAAATAGCAAAGTTGGAATCAAAGAAAGCATCACCATGTAAATACTGGAGACAATAAAACAGTTTAAGTATCTAAGATCTATAATTGATGAAGATGGCACAAGGGCAGAACTAAGAGCAACGCTTAAACACATGACTTCTATTCACACAACATTGAGACAACAATGGATTAAAAAAACACTACAAACTAAGATAAAGTTAATGCAGATCTTAATTCTTTCCTATATGCCTTTATATATATGAAACATGGACATTAAATATTAACTTAGAATGATAAAATCAAAGCAATGATGATGAAATGTTTCTGACGGATTTTCCGAAATATATACAAGAATCACATCTGAAATGTCAACATATGAAATACAATCTATGATAATGCCAGACTATATGAAGACCTACTGACTTCATAAACTTTTATGCGTTAAAATTAAATAGACTATCCAACATTATATTCAATGGAACACTCTTGAGAACAAGTAAAGAGTCAGACCAAGAAGGCACACAACAGATAATGTTCAGAAATTGAAAGGAAAACCTAGAAATAAACAGTCCTGATGATGAACAGTAAAAAAGTAAAGTAAAGTAAAGTATCCCATAGCATTACTGCCATAGGGGTGTGAGGTGTTAGCAATCTCACATTTCAAAGGCTCGGCTTTATGAGGGCGGTAGCCATCTCCTCTCCCTCGCCGCTTTTACTTCCCGGACTGAACCGGTCCCCATTTAAGGCTGGGTCGACCCGGGAGCCATTGCGGTCTGAATAAAACATTACCGCCTCAACTGGGGAATAAACCCAGGACCACTCAGATGCAAAGCCAGCGCACTAACCACTGCGCTACGCGGCTCCACGATGAACAGACAATGCTGAAAATAAACAATTCATAATTTAGTGAGATGTAATGTCCTAATGGTCTGCTTGGTTATGGCAAAGACTGGATGAGAACTACACTGGACTTAACATCTTCACTGTTAGCTTAATTTAACCTTTTTTTTTCAGGCACAATTACCGTACTAAAAATTTGTTTTCTTCAAATTATTTACCTTTGCAGTCATTCATTGATGTACTGGCTTCTGTCTGTGTGCTAGTGTTCTGGGGGCATGGCTTACATACTGTGCTAGAAAAGGGTATATCGATATCTTGGTAGGTACCAATTGGACATTGCACACATGTTGTGTTGTCAGCTGACACTCTGTAGCCTTTGAGACATTCTCCTGCAGATGTAAACAACAGGACTCACTTTTCAGCTAAATATTCTGAAAATCAATATTTATAAATATCAATAGCTGCCAATATCAATAACTACCAATATCAACATCTGTAAAAATCAACATCTGTAAATATCAATATGCCGAAATGCTGCCAGATAAATGTCACACCTGGAAAGACCTTGTGTAAAACTGATCTGACTGGAAAGGTGTTGTGAGAGTGAACGTAGTTGTCAGCGAAAATGACTGTGTCCGGACAGCCCATATCAGATATGAGAACCAGATATTACGTGCATTAGGATCACTGATACCATCTACAGATCTTGTGTGCTCATTATGCAAAAAACTTTCCATGCCCACATTGGTCTGATCAATCACATGCACCATTGCCCTCTGGCATATTCTGTGACAAGGATTTTGTCTGTGGTCCTCATCGATGATGATAGGCAGTTATTATTATTAATATCATCGTAATAATAAAGAATGTGAGGATGGGATGATGAATACAATTTTGTTGAACAATTATACCTTTACATTATCAGTACTTCTTCTGTAAGTGAAAGGAGACACTGTAGTAGTACAATACAACAGGCTGAGATAGGATCATCAAGAGAACACTTCAATTTTATAAGAATTTTAGATCTTAGTTTTGATGAGAAAAGTAAGGAAGTTAAGATCATTACTTTAGTTTGGACCTTCCACTTAAAGTTTTTCCATTTGTATTTTTGTTATCACATTGTCAGCTATTTTTTCGAAACTCATTCATCCCTGAATATTTTGGATCTCAGGACACACTTTCTTTCTGTTTGAAAAATTCAAGCACAACATCACTTAGTTATGACTATTTATCTTTAGTACAGACTTTATGAAATACCACACATTATATACCAAAAACTGCTAATAATTAAATGCTGAATATAATCGAATACAGACATTTTACAGATGAGGATGAAAATTTGTGTAAGAAGGATTACAGCATCATAAATTTTTTTTACTTTAACAAAAATTGCATTTTGTTAGTACTCACAAGTAAAATTATTCAGCTTTATACTAATACTTGGATGTAACAATGGCTTTCCGTTAAAGATCAGGTGCAGTAGTTTTCACAATCTTAATATTTATTTCAAAACACATGAAGTTGAAAAAGTGTCCTTAATATTTAAGTATGAGAATACCACACATTTTTGTAAAGAACCCCCAATGTCAATAGAAAAAGGCCTTCAAAAAGGAAATTTAAAACATCTAAACTTTTGCAGGAACCATGAATAAATTTAGAAAAAGTTCAAATGGAAAAAGATGTGAATTTTTGTAACCAATCGACTAAATCAATGTGTCGATTTATTGGTTTTCTGGAAAGATCTCTAACCGATCTATTTACTCCATGTGGTGAAGCAAATAATATGAGAAATGATAACACTAGAAATATAATGGGAACTGCCTCTTAATAATAATATATATCAAGACAGAAACTGGGACGGTTTGTTTAGTCATCTCATGAGAATGCAACCTGATCAACTACCACTGCATTGTTACAACACAAGATGATCTGGCCACAAAGTAAGAGGAAGACAATGGTAGATGGATAGATGATAACAGATAACCTACACACAAATTTATAACAAGCGACACAATATACTTGACTCAAGAATGCAACTTAAACTCTACACGCCTCTTGATCGTAAAGGTGGATGGAAAAGTAAGTTATTAAGAATTGATCAATCAATTAACACAACCTTGTTCATTTACATGTAAAAAATGTAAATGAACAAGGATAATTCCAAATTCTGATCTATTTATAAACTTCTTAACTCCTAGACTACCTGAGTCACTTCAGTTGGCGTATTTTTGGACTCATTTTTACACAGATCACTTAGAGTGGCTTGTCATGTTATATCTCTATCAGGAAAGTTTAGAAAACAATTTTTGAAGTTTAGACCAATCCAACATTTTTAATGTCACTTCCTTTTGATGAACTTTACAATTTAAGAGCCATTTTTTTACTAAGACAAAGAGGTTCGAATTTAAGAAATTAGCTGATCAATCGATTTGCTCCATCAACATTTGTTTGAAAAAAATGGTTTCCAGTGATCGTAAGCAAAGATTAACACCAGAACAATCACTGCAGCTTATCTATTCATAGAAAATTATAAAACTGACATATGATGTGTATAAATTGATATTGTTAGTGAGGATTAGTGTTTGGAGCTTCATACCTGAACAAATATATTATGATATTTAATGGTCAGTTCAAATATTTAAAAAAATATTTTGTTTTAAATGTATTAACAATTTACTGTTTATCTATTTTCTTTATGTTAAGACAAATTGTATCTATTTTATAGCCTATTAACTTTTGTACATGAAATACATTTACATAATGTTAAAATACGAAAATTATGTTAAAATACATTATGGTGACATAACCTCAACTTATATAGTTTTCCTTGCTGACTTTTTTTTTCACAATGTCATTTCAAAGATACAAATGCACACTAAATCTTTATTTACTGACAGAAAATATGTATATGTAGTGTATGAATGTATATGCTATCAGTTATGGCTAATGTTGGGAGCTTCAGACAAAAAACATGAAAATAAAAAATGTATTTACAGCAAACGTAAATTACTATTTATTTATTTTTTTAAATATAAAGACACAAAGTAGTTTTGTTTGATAGATCATTCAATTCTGCACATTTGTATATGAGATAAATTAATGTAATGTTTAAAATAAGAAAATTATTATAAAATATGTTATGTAACTCTAACCCAAAAAATAATAATTATGAAACAAGACGGTGTAAAAACGTGGTTTTAGTGTCGGTATACTAAGAGTTAAGGAAATACAGAATGTTCCTTACGAATGGAGCAGTTGGCAATGTTATTGGCCTTTACCAAGATGTCAGTAGTAAAGTTCACAGGACATACTTGACATTCCAAAAATTGTAAGGTGCTGTTTCCATTGTTCCATGTACCCCGCTGACAAGGTTCACACTTTCCTTGAGAAAATCCAAACCCTGGCTCACATATCACTAAAATGAAACGGAAAATTAAAAACAGATGATTATATTACATAAGAAAGTTATAGTAATGGTGATTAGTGTGATAGAACAGTATCACATTTACAGAGGGATATTACAGTGATTTCATGTGTGTAACCTGAAATGGTAAACAAAATATTATACATATCAGACAAGGCAACATGTGTCCAACTTCTAAAGTGATAGAACTACAACACAGGAACAAAGGTATAATTATGAGGCCAAGATGAGTGAGCTTTGACAATAAATGTCACCTAATCCATAATTTATGAGAAACTTTACAGAGACCAGATTCAGCTATCTTTCCTTGCTGCAGTCCAGGAATCACTAAATGCATTTTTATGGAGGCTTCAGGAGTTATTACAATTAAAACTCCTTTCAGCCTATTGTAAAACAAAAGTGTATTTAATTGAGCCATGTAAAGTCTTTCACCATGGGGCAGTCACAAACTTATTTTACTAACATCAAATGTAAACTGAGAAACATCATTTGTTAATACTTTATCTATACCTCAGTGGTTAGCGGGCTGGCTTCGCATCTGAGTGTCCTGGGTTCATTCCCCCAGACTGGCAAAAGAAGGTGCAAAACTACCACAACCAGATACTAGTATGACATACGAAGAGTCAATGAGAAGAGATTAGAGGAGATAGAAAAGAGGCAGATGGAAATACAAGGTAAACAAGTGAAAATGGAGGAAATTTTAAAGAAGCTGCAGTCAAGGTGTAGTCAAGGAAGTAAGGGAGATTTGAGTGAGGAAACAGCTCACAGGGCAGAGAGCTTTGGAGAGAAGTATGCACATATAGGTGAGGGGTCAGTTTTGGTAGTAGGAGATTCAATGGTGAGAGAGGTTGGCAGACATTTGTCTAAACAACACAACATGTTTGAAAGAATGGATATTGGGGGAGCAAAAATAGAGGACATAGAGGGGAGAATAAAGAGGTTAGATGACAAAGGAAACAGTCATGTGGTAGTATTGGCAGGTACAAATAATGTAAAGAGAGATGGTACAGAAATAATTATGGATAAATATAAAAGTCTTATGAGAACACTTAAGGAAAAAAAGTTTAGAAAGGTCACAATGATGGGCATTTTAGACAGAGCAGATGGGTCAGACTATCTAGATAGCAAAATAATAGGTATCAACCTTAGGTTACAGGTGATGTGTGCGGACATGGGAATGGAATTTATTGATGTTAAAGTAGACAAAAGTAAAATGTTAGATAGGGGAGGTTTACATCTAAATGAGATAGGACAGCATGTTGTAGCAAAGTATATGTTCTATCATTGTGTTAGAAATTTAAACTAGTTAGGCCTATGAAGTATGAGACTAAAGATAGGCCTACAATAGGGTGCTATAGAGGATGTAGTCAAAGGGGTAATTTGGTGTCAGGGAAGTGTGAAATACATAGTAGAAAAGCAAACACTAAAATGATAAAGCAGAAGCAAAAAGAGGAAAACCAACAACATTACAAACTAAAATGTTTTTATGCAAATGTGAGAAGCATAGTAAATAAAAGAGAAGAATTGGAACTGTATGTAGAAGAAGAAAAACCAGATATAATAGGGTTAACAGAATCATGGACATATGAGGAGATTGCAGATAGTGAACTTGAAATTGAGGGATATACAATGTTAAGGAAAGATAGGATAATTGGAGACAAGACTAAGGGAGGTGGCGTTTTATTATACTGTATAAATTCTGTTAATATAACGATCAAAGATTATTTATCATGTGGTAACAAAAATGAAAGTGTATGGGGAGAAATAGAAAGTGGGGGTGAAAAAACAGTGATTGGAGTGTGCTATAGATGTCCATCAAGTCAAAAAGAGGAAGATGAGGAGCTGATTAGTAGCATAGCAAAGGCAAGTAAAGGGAAATTATTATTAATGGGAGATTTCAACTATCCAGAAATAAAATGGGATATGGCAGAAGCACTTGTAGAGTCAAAACCTTTTGTTACGTGCATAACTGACAATTTTTTAATTCAACATGTAGAAGCAGCCACCAGAGGCAAAAACATACTCAACCTAGTTTTTACCACAGAGGAAAATATGATTGAAAACGTTACCGTTGGGGAACTGTTTGGCTCAAGTGACCATCAAATCATCCGTTGGGATCTTATTGCAGGGAAAGAAGTAAACATAAACACGCGAACATACGACTACTCTAAGACAGATGTTAAGAGGATGAAAGAGGCAGCGAACCACATAATCTGGAAAGATATTATTGTAGGAACAGATGTTGAACAGGAGTGGGAAAGTTTTAAAACAGTTCTAGAAACGCTAAAAGAGGAATGTGTTCCATGTAGGGAGGTAAACCCCAAGCGTAAAAAGTGGATAACTAGATTTGTAGTGAAATGTAGAAGAGCAAAAAATAAAGCATGGCAAAAATATATAGAGGCAGGTAAATCAAAAGAAACATATGTAAAATATTTGGACAAGCAGAACATATCTCAGAAAGCGAATAAAACAGCAAAAATAGACTTTGAAAAAAAACTTGCTCAGAGGATCAAGACTGACAGTAAAAGCTTCTTTTCTTATGTTAGAAATAAACAAAGAACGAAAGACAAAGTAGGCCCTCTCATAGACAGTACAGGGAAAATAATAAGTGAGAATAGGGAGGCTGCTAATCTGCTTAATCAGTACTTTGGCACAGTCTTCACAAAGGAGGACTGCTCCGAGATCACAGAGCCTATAGATATTTTTCAAAGAGACATGGATACAGCGGGATTAAGATCAATCTGTATTACAGAGGAAATGGTTTTTAAAAAATTGGAGGGGTTGAAAGTGAATAAATGTCCAGGTCAAGATGGTATTCACCCAAAATTGCTGTATGAAATTAGAAACCAACTAGCAAAACCATTGGCTATATTATGTTCTCAATCACTTACAAAAGGGATTGTTCCACGGGATTGGAAAGATGCAGGAGTGATCCCCTTATTCAAAAAAGGCAAAAAAACAGATCCGGCAAATTATAGACCGGTGAGTTTAACGAGCATAGTCTGTAAATTGTTAGAGTCAATAATCAAAGAAAACATTGAAATGCATTTAGAAAAATTTAATCTAATTAGAAATAGTCAGCATGGGTTTACTAGAGGGAGATCATGCTTAACAAATCTATTAGAATTCATGGAGGAGGTTACTAAAATCATAGATAAAGGGGAGCCAGTGGATGTTATTTATCTAGACTTTGCAAAGGCCTTTGATAGAGTACCTCATCAAAGATTATTTCGAAAGTTAAAATCACATGGAATAGGTGGGGAAGTTGCCAAATGGATTGAAAATTGGTTAACAGGAAGAAGGCAGAGGGTGGGCATAAATAAGGAGTACTCTGAGTGGAGTGAAGTGAAAAGTGGTGTGCCACAGGGCTCGGTTTTGGGACCAATTTTGTTCTTGATATATATAAATGATTTGGACATTGATATGGGATCCATGATTGCAAAATTTGCTGATGACACAAAACTATGCAGTAGTGTCTCATCTAAAGCGGAAGTGGAAATATTGATGTCGGATTTAGATAAAATTCGAGAATGGTCTGTAAGCTGGCAAATGGAGTTTAATGTAGATAAATGTACAGTCATCCACATGGGTAGATCCAATATGGAACATAAATACAGAATGGGAGAAAACAATATTAGAAAGATAGATAAGGAAAGGGACCTAGGGGTTATAATAGATCATACAGGAAAGGTGAGTGAGCAAGTTAAGGTAGCAGTGAAAAAGGCAAATGCAATGTTAGGTATGATAAAAAGAAATATTAAACATAGGAACAAGGAAGTGATCGTCAAACTGTATAAAGCTTTAGTTAGACCTAGATTGGAGTACTGTGTACAGGTGTGGAGTCCTTATCATAGAGGGGACATAAACATGCTAGAAAGAATACAAAAAAGAGCGACAAAGATGATAGTTGGATTCCAGAATTACAGTTATGAGGAACGACTCAGAAAAACGGGCCTACAGTGTCTCGAAGAGAGAAGAATTCGTGGTGACTTAATACAGGTTTATAAGATGATCAGAGGAATCGATAAATTAGACTATAACAAGTTTTTTAAAAATACAGCCACCTACAATAACACGAGGGCATAGCTACAAGCTGACTAAAGAGAGGTCCAGGTTAGATATTAGGAAATATTTTTTTAGTCAGAGAGTGGTGTCTGCTTGGAATGCATTGCCAGGGGAGGTGGTGGAGGCAGGGACAGTTAATGCGTTTAAGAATAAACTGGATGCGCATAGATTTTAGAGCAAGGTGATGTAAATGTAACTGGTTGTATACAGACTCTGCAGGGTCTTCTAAACCAGTATAAAGACGTTAAGTTAAAACGGCTTATTAGAGCTAGATACATGACCAAATGGGAAACCGAACATACTGGCTACACAAAAAACGATGCCTATTACCAGTTGAACAGAAGAGAGCAGGTCGTGGTCTTTAGACTTCACACTGACCACAATAGACTGAGGTACCACCTATTCAACAAATTGAAGATAGGTGGCACTGACGAATGCCCGTGTGGTACCGGGAAAATGACCGCTGAGCATTTGCTGCAAAACTGCCCGACATACAAGGATCAGAGAGAGCAGATGTGGCAATCACCAGTGGCAACACTAGACAAGCTCTATGGCAGTGTCGACAGCCTCAGGATGACGGCTGCTTTTTTCGAAAAAATAATGGTTGCTGTCTGACTGCGTACGTTGAAGAAGAAGAAGATTCCCCAGTTGGGGCGGTAATATTTTTTTAGACCGCAATGGCTCCCGGGTCTACCCAGCCTTAAATGGGTACCGGTTCAGTCCGGGAAGTAAAAGCTGCGAGGGAGAGGAGATGGCTACTGCCCTCATATAGCCGAGCCTTTGAAATGTGAGATTGCTAACATCTCACACCCCTACGGCAGTAATGCTATGGGTTACTTTACCTTTACTTTACATAGCTTCTAATTCAATTCAAATATTTTACCAGAATACACAATGAATACCATTTTCAAAACTTCAATTGTAATCATTGTATGACAATATAGTATTCCCATAAGTGAAGGAAGAATAGCAGATTAGTTTAATAACACAACTAGAAGGAGTCAGCAATGCCAGCTATCACCCACACTGTTCAATTTATGTCTAGAATAAATAATAACAGACGTTTTGAAAAGCCATAATAAAACAATAATCATACGAGAATGTATTATTACAAACTGCACTTCACAGATGGCGTAAATGCATTCTCTGGAGATGAAAAGGAGCTACAAGCATTAACAATGAGGCATGATACCACCTATAGAAGAATTAGTATAGAAATCAACAAAGATCTATTCAATTACAAATAACAAGATGGAAATAAAAGAAAACATAAATGTAAATGGACATTAATTAGACAGTAAAATGGGATCAAGATGCTGAGCAGCGCATGAGCTGCAGTGGTCAGCGACCCATAGCTGGCTGCTAGCGTCAGGGACAGCGAACCATAGCTGCCAAGACCCTTCTAGACCTCCACGCGGTTATCCTGGATAACAGGCTGCAGTAGGGCAGACTGGCTAAGGAGAAGGGATCGAAGAGGGAATGCTAACACAGTACTCAAAAAATGCTTGCTGAAGTCGGATGTGTTGGACCGAAAGGTGCAAATATCGCAGCCAAGCTGTAAACTACAACACAACGCATTCCGTTCTCTGGACTACATTCTGCTACTTACCCTTTCAGGGTTTGGTAGCGGGAGATTGAGAACGAACGAAGAAGAAGAAGAAGAAGACAGTAAAACAGTAAGTATCTGAGAACTATAGCTAGCACAGGAGCAGAACTAAGTGGAACAGCCACTCAAATTACTTCAATTTTCACATCACTGAGGCCACTATGGAAAGATAACATTTTACTAAAAAACTTGATCTTTCAAGTTAATGCAGATATTGATTCTCTCTCTCATTATACCTTAATGTGTGAAACATGGACACAGGTTCTCAGAATTACGTATAAGGATCATATCTTAAATGTCAACATATGAAATACGAGGGATGTTCAAGTCAAGCCAGGACTTTTTTTGGTAATGAAAAAAAAAGATTGTTTTCAAGTAGTCAAAATGCTATTTATTCTTGCACTTATCCCAGCGTTTAAGTAATGCTTGGACAAGTTCAGCATAGAAAGATTTGTTAGTATGTCTGAACCAATCCAGAACAGCCTGTTTCACTTCGTCCTGACTGTTCAAATGTTGACCTCCAAGGAATTCTTTTAGGGGTCCAAACAGGTGAGAATCACTTGAAGCGAGGTCTGGGGTGCAAGGTGGATGTGGCAATACCTCCCAGATGAATTACTGCAGATGGCACATAGTGCGGTGACCTGTAAGAGGTCGAACATTATCTTGCAAGAGAAGGACAGGCTTTGTGATCAAACAAGCTGTCTTTTCCGCAGACGGTTATGCACATCACTCAAAATATGTATGTACTGTTCACTGTTGATAGTGGCACCATGGGGTAGATAATCAACAAGAATGATGCAATTTTATTGCCATCACTTTATCTGCAGACGCAATTGTCCAACATTTTTTTGGTGGTTGTGATTGCGAATGCTTCCACTGCTCGTTTCGATTCGAGGATTTAATGCATCACATGTAATGAAGTTATCCAAACAGTCATGCCATTCCATGTCAAAACATTCCTTCAATTCAATGCAGACTTGAACTCTTCTCTGTTGGTCAAAAGCGGAAAGCTATTTTGGCACCCAAAGTGCACTAACCTTCTGAAAATGCAAATGTTCATGAATAATAGTGTTCACTGTACCCAGAGAAAGACTTGCCTCTTGTACAATTTTGCAACAGGATAATTTTTTCCAGGATAAGGCATTCTACAATCTGGATATTCACAGTAATGACTGGTGGGTTGAGAGCCACCATGGCTGAGATTATCACTCACGGATGTACGGCCTTCTTTAAAACGTTTACCACTATTCAAATGTCCTACTGCATCTAAGTGTCTCAACACCGAATTGTGATTGCAGTCTCCTGTAAATTTCTGCAGGTTTCACACTTTCTTTCACAAGAAACTTCATCACTACATGCTGTTCCATGCATGCAAGCACTAACAGTGCTGTCCGCCATTTTTATTCATCTGTCACATGACTAGCCAATGGCAAGTGGGCTATCTAGCAGTAATAGGACACAAGTGCCCCTAACTAATGATAGTAGCTACAGCACGCTATAACCCATTCAGGTAGAACTAGAACAAAAGTCCTGTTTTAATTTGAATGCCCCTTGTTTAATGCATTCGAATGTCAGACCATATGAAGACCTACTGACTATTGTAAAAGCATGCAAAATCATTCATACAATCATGTGTTAAAATTAAAGAACTACCCAACATTATACTCAAGGCAATAGTCTGGGGAACAAGAAGAGATAGAAGGCCCAGACAGCACACTACAGATAGTGTTCAGCAAATTGATGTGGAATAAAACCACCAAAAAAACAGCAACAATCATGATGGACATACAGCAATGTAAACAGACAATTTATAATTCAGTGAAATGTGATGTACTACTAACCCACTAAGAAATCGGAAAGATGAGATTAGATGAGATAAGATGAAATCAGAACTAAATAAACACATGTATAGGCTTCGTCTATCTGCTTCGCCGCTGTGTACCTGTGGGACAGGCAAACAAACTACCAAACATGTTTTGCAGGACTGTCCTCTGTATGGTCAGTTAAGGAGGATATACTGGCCAAATGATTTGACACTGCAATCAAAGCTGTATGGAGCTAAAGAGCAACTGCAGTCAACGGTCAAGTTTATCCCAGAAACTCGTCTGATGGTGTAAACCTCTATGATGCAATCACAAGAAGAAGAAATCAGAACTCTACTGGAAATAACATATTCACTATTCGCTAGATTTAACTGCTTTTATGCACAATTTCTGTACTAAAATTATTTTTCTTTAAAATCCTTTACCTTGGCAGTCCCTCGTGGATGTACTGGCTTCTGTAAGTGTGCTAGTGTTCTGGGGGCATGGCTCACAAACTGTAGCAGAAAGAGGTATATCCTTATCTTGGTAGGTACCAATAGGACATTTCACACATGTTGTGTTGTCATCTGACACTCTAAAACCTCTGGAACATTTTGCTGCAAATATAAACAACGGGACTCACGTTTAAGTTACCTAAAATATAAATATTTATAAATATAAATATCTCTAAATATCAGTTAAGTTCAGATCAGTTCAACTGCCATCTCTGTATTGAAGGTCAGCTGCAATCGATCTTCAGGGTACTCTCTAATCTAACAGGATTTTTTTAAACTCTCCTGATGTGTTTCGCTCATTTATAACGTTGTCTGCATCTTGAAAAACCACCTTCCACCCTACCCTCTAGTATGGTCTTCTACAAGCAAGTAAAATATCTTAACTGTCTAACCTTGATTTCGGTCATTGTTGATCTTTTCACCCCCAACATTTTGAATACCTCAACATTTGTTTTCTTCTCTTTCCACGAAATGCGTCCCAATCTTCTTCTTACCTACATTTTAAAGACTTTGATAATCTTTTCCAACATGTTATTCAGTGTCAATATTTCTGCATCAGTCTAATTTTCAATTTATGACTTATCTGTTTGAATGTCAATATGTGTCGCACGTTGCTGAATACCATCTTGCCATACCTATTCTCTTTCTGATTTCTTCTTCACAGCTGCCTTCTTTCATTATTATATGTTCTAGATAGGAGAAACTTTGTACCTGTTTAAGTAGTTGATCTTTTATTTTTATCTGCATACATGTTTTCTTGTAGCGTTTGCCAAGCATCATAGTTTTGTTTTCTTTATGTTTATATCTAATCTAAACTCTTAACTTATTTTGTATATTGTTGTTTCAAGCTCCTGCAATTCTTGCTCCCTTTTTTGTCATCAAAACTGTATCATCCGTACTTCTAAGATTATTCATGGCCATTCCTCCAATGACAAGCTTTGACATTATCTGTAAATTTCTGTAAATATCAATAAAAATTTGATTGATAATCAAACCCCTCACATTATCAATGCTTCTTCTGTATGTGATAGGAGAAACTGTAGTTATACAGTGCAACAGGCTGAGATAGAATCATCAGAAGAACATTTCAATTTAATAAGTATATAGACCTTAATTTCCAATTACTAATGGCATATGTCAGGCATTTGTGCTTTACAGTTTCTTCAGGCATCAAAATTGAAAGTGTCGGGGCACAAACGTAAGCAGGGGAGAAAAAAACAACAAAACGTTGGTTGGAGTATGCTACTAATGTCCATCTAATACAAAAGTAGACGATAAGGATTTTTTTAGAGCCATAGCATTGTCCAGTGCAAAGAAATTATTATTAATGGGAGATTTTAGCTTTCCAGAAATGAATTGCCAGATGGTACAAGCACATGCTGAATCCCATCCTTCTGTTCAGTGCATAACTGACAATTTTTTGTTTCAACATGTGGAGGACTGTACCAGAGGTAGAAACACACTTGACTTAGTTTTTTCTACAGAAAAAAATATGATTGCAGATGTTACCGTGGTTGAACTATTTGGCTCGAATGACCATCAGATTGTCCGTTGGTATCTTGTAGCTATGAAAGATGATATAAAGTGTCCACTAACATATGACTACTCTAGAACAAATGTAAAGATGATGATAGAATCAGCGAGCCACGTAATCTGGACAGATATTTTCACTGGCGAAAATGTTGAAGAGGAATGGGCTAAGTTGAAATCTATTCTGAAGCACCTGAAAGAGGAATTTGTTTCATGTAGGAAGTTGAACCCCAGGGGCAAAAATGAATAACTCGATCTGTGGTTAGTTGTAGAAGAGCTTAGAATAAAGCTTGGAAAAAATATATAGAGGCTGGAAAATCGAATGAAACATATTTAAAACATTTGGACATACAAACAAAATTTTATAAAGTTAATAGAGCAGCAAAAATTGACTTTGAAAAAACCCTGCTGAAAAGACCAAGACTGATAGGAAGAGCTTTTTTTCTTATGTTCGACATTAACAGAGAACGAAAGACACAGTTGGCCCACTTGAAGATAGTACAGGAAAATTAAAAAGTGGGAACAGGGTGCTGCTAATCGACTCAATCAGTACTTTTGCACAGTCTATACAAAAGAACACTGCTCCAGGATCCCAGAGTCAATAAATATTTTCCAACAGGACATGCACACAGAAAGATTACTATCATTATGCATTACAGAGGAAATGGATTTACAAAAATTGGATAGGTTGAAGGTGGATAAATGTCTTGGTCAAGACGGTATTCATCCAAAATTACTGTTTGATGTTCGAGGAACCAGTTAGCAAAACCATTAGCGATATTTTATTCTCACAGTCTTGGGAAGGGGATTGTTCCAAGGGATTGGAAAGATACAGGTGTGATCTCCCTTGTTCAAATAGGGCAAAAAATCAGATGCTGTCAATTATAGACCGGTGAGTTTGATGAGCGTTATTAAGGACAACATAGTACTACACTTGGACAAGATTAATTTAATCAAAAATAGTCAGCATGGGTTTACTAAAGGAAGATCGTATTTAACCAATCTATTAGAATTCATGGAGGAAGTTACCAAAATGTTAGATGATGGAGAGCCGGTGGATGTTATCTATCTGGATTTTGCAAAGGCCTTTGATAGAGTACCTATTCAACAATTGTTTAGAAAGTTGAAATCACGTAGAATAGTTGGTGAATTTGCTAATTGGATAGACAATTGGTTGCAGGCAGAAGGCAAAGAGTGGGCATAAATAGGGAGTACTCTGGCTGTTGTAATGTAATAAGTGGTGTACCCCAGGGATTTGAACTAATTTTGTTCTTAATATATATCAATGATTTGGACATTGATATCGGATTCATGATTGCAAAGTTTGCGGATGACACAAAATTATGCTGCAGGGTCTCCAGAAGAGGTGGATCTAAGAGACTAAAATTTCCCATTAGGAAATAAAATGTCTGCAAATTGCTGCTGACATCTTCAGGAGAGACAAATTGAAGAGTGAGGACATTAAAAAATGAGTTGGTTTCATGCGATGTGTTAAATGCATGTTCAAACAGAAGGTGTGCTGGTTCAGTTATCTCATGAGAATTTCCCTGATCAGTTTTCCCTGTGTTTGATTGTCTGGTTTACAAGCAAGAGGACAGTTGAGGGTAAGGTGGATTGACAATGTAACAACAATTTTCCAGTGAGACAGGTTGATGGCATCAGACTCAACACAAATGGCATAGTACAGACAGCATAGGTTCTGCACAATACCCATCAGGGTATAAGTGAACCAATAACTAATTAACTTTGACATTTATCTTTTAAACAGCGTCAATGGGAAAGTGACAATGTAAAGGTCATTGCATGAACTTGGACATTTCACTTATAAAACTATTCTATTTGTATTTTTGCTACCCCATTGACAGCTATTTTCCTTCAGATTAATCTTTTAATAATTATGTCCTATTGATTTATTATTATCTTGTTCTTGATCTTGATGACCCATTCCTCAGCGCAGCTGTGGGTCCCAACTTTGTCTCCAGCAAACCCTGTCTTGGGCCACCAAAGTCCAAAACCCCACAAGCACTCCTTTAGATGCTTCTCAGATGTTGCAGCATACAGCAAGGGAGTCTGACCAATGCATTGAAGGTCCTCCCCTTGGTCTCTTGTCTTGTTGATTTGGTAGTACCAGACTGCTGTCGCTGTGCTCCATCAACCATCATTTCATTCACTGTAACATGTGACCTGCCCATCTATGTTTTGCCTTGTCTGCATGGATTATCGCATCATTCACCAGGGACAATCGTCTTATGTCAGAATTGTGGAGACCTTGCATGTGTTGGTTCCGGAGAGTGATTCAGACCAAGCGTCTGTCAAGGAAAGCCTGGGTCATTCTCAATTTGTCCTCTAGTGATTTTGTTAGTGTCCACATTTCAGCACCATGGCACATCACAGGGATAACAGTGGAATTGAAGAGGGAGGCTCGTAGGTCCTGGTCATGGCAACCGTCCAGGACCGTGTTAATAGACAAGAAGGCTGCCCAAACCCCGTGGCGATGTCTTGTCAGTTTGGATTCTAGGTCATTCTCCATATTGAGAAGGCTCCCAAAATATATGTACTTGCTGACATCCTTTAATTGTACCTCGCCAAGGAAGACTGGATCATCACAAGTGGCAAAGCAATTGCGCAACACATTGGTTTTTGGGACATTCATCTCCAGTCTCGCTTTCCTGCCCTCTCCATTGAGCAGCTGCATCATTTGGTTGGCTTCTGCTACTGACTCTGTGATGAGCACTATTTAATATTTAATATGTAGACTAAAATTTCATAATGGACCCCCTCAAACCCCTTTTTGACTCTTTATACAAAACAATACAAAACAAAACAATGATCATTTATTTTTAATGCAAAGTCTGGCAGAGCACCCTTCTTATTCTTATTATTCTGAACCCCTGGAAAACAAGTTGTTCGTGCTTTCATTTCTGCATCATATCAAATATATAGATATAAGTACATAATCACATCCACAACTAATGGACAACACGTTATGCTGCTGAAAAAAAATTACTCACCAACATTGCAAGCAGCAAGGTCTATGGAGCCTTCATAATCTGTTGTCATGTTAGCAGTGCAATTTTGACACTTTTCAAACTTCAAGCTCTCATCTTTATAAGTACCTCTTGGACATGGGATACAGACATTAGCAGCATTCACTTCATATCCAAGCGAGCAAACAACTGTAGACACCAAATTTGTTATGAATTTTAATTGATGATGTTTACATTATATCTAAATAAACGTGAAATTTAAAATAAATTAAATAGAAATATTTTTAAATAATTTATTGCATTTATAATTAACCTCCATCAAGCTGACCTACAAATCTCTTCTTGGACTAAGGAAAATTTGACAGCAAATACACTGACTCCACTGAGTGAACTAGTTAATGGATAATTGCTTCTAGGCATAATGACTGACCTTCTTCTTCTTCTTCTTCTTCATCGTACGCAGTCAGACAGTAACCATTATTTTTTCGAAAAAAGCGGCGGTCATCCTGAGGCTGTCGACACTGCCATAGAGCTTGTCTTGTGGTTCCACTGGTGATGGCCACATCTGCTCTCTCTGATCCTCGTATGTTGGGCAGTTCTGCAGCAGATGCTCAGCGGTCATTTTCTCGGTACCACACGGGCATTCGTCGGTAACACCTATCTTCAATTTGTTGAATAGGTGGTACCTCAGTCTAATGTGGCCAGTGCGAAGTCTGAAGATAACGACCTGCTCTCTTCTGTTCAACTGGTAATAGGCATCGTTTTTGGTGTAGCCGGTATGTTCAGTTTCCCATTTGGTCATGTATCTGGCTTTAATAAGCCGTTTTGACTCTTCGTACGTCATACTAGTATCTGTTTGTGGTAGTCTTGCACCTTCTTTTGCCTGACTGACCATTCATGTGCTTAGTGTTTCATTGTATTTTCAGTGTTGTCTTAACTTAGCATCTTTATACTGGTTTAGAAGATTCTATAGAGTCTGTATACAACCAGTTTATTGGAGGGTGGTTTTTACTGATGTGTGAGTCCATCTTAATAGACTCAAATACTAGAGCTAAGTTGACCCGCAGCCAGTTAGGCGCCATCTATAGCTGCTCCAAATCACCTGAGGAAAGGTACAAATAACTTTGGTTGATTTTGAATTTGAATTTTGTTCGGGCAGCGACCATTAAGCCTACTCTTTACGATTTCCAAATTTAATATTACCAGCTATACGAGAGGTGATTAGTACCATGATGGAAAGAAACCCAAATGAAATAATTACCTCTATTCCACTGAGCAATGCTACTGTCTAGAAGAATTGATGAGATGACAACTAATGTTGCCAATCAACTGTGTCAGAATTTTCATTACAGCTTGATAAAAGCACAGTATGCTGCAATGAAACCTTGTTCCTCGCAAATGTTAGAATTGTAAAGAATGAAAAAGTTGTGGTAGAAATGTTATTCTCTAAATTACTGACAACAGACTCTAAGGGCTTGTCGATCTTTGAAATCATAGAAAAATAATTCATTATAAATTCATTATAATTCTAATGTTATAGCATGTGCGACAGATGGAGCTCCTGCAATGGTTGTTCGCTATCGCGGATTTCTGGCGCACTTAAAAAAGGTGGCACCAAATGTCTTAACAATTCATTGTGTTATTTATCGGCAGCACTTAGTAGCCAAACAACTTAGCGACAGACTCAACAAATCAATGAGTGTAGTTATCAGTGGTATTAATAAAATCAAGTCACTTTCCTTGAACGATAGATTATTTAGTAAATTGTGTAATGACACTGATGATGAGTGTTTGAACGTCTTCTCCTACACACGGAAGTAAGATGGCTGTCCAAAGGCAATTGTTTGAAAAGATTTTGGGCATTATTTGATATCATAATGAGTTTCTTGATTCAACGAAAGAACACTTTAGTATTGAATCTGAAGTGGCCTATCTTTCAGATATATTTGAAAAGTTAAATGATGTTCTTCTTAAGCTACAGGGGAATGACATCGGTCTTATCAAAGTGAAAGAGGTTTTTTGGGGTTCAAAAGTAAATTAGGATTGTTTAATAATAACCTCGGTCATCGTGAACTATATACAGCAGTTAGACAAAGACAGCTTAAAGGATTCAGATTTGAAAATGTATTGCTGGCATTTGAAGGCTGTTAAGAATGATATGATGGTCAGATTTTAAGATTTGCAGGAACTCAACCTACCAGAATGGGTGATTCATCCATTTAAAACAGACATGGAACTTGTTAGTGGACATCTCCAAGAAGAACTGATTGAGCTACAAAATGACTGTGAGGCAAAGGCACAGTTTAGTAATGTTCATTACGAAAAATGTTGGATCCAGATTAGGATGTCTTATCCTATTCTTTAGCAACAAATTAAACTGCATATTACAGTATTTCCAACATTATATTTAGTAGAGAAAGGGTTTAGTTCTGTAGTGATTCTGCTGCAAAAACAACGCATTCGATTGCACGTATTTTACAGAGGAGACTTCTTTTAACAAATTTAGAACCAGATATTGTTTAGTTAGCTGTCGCACACAAAGTGCAGAGATCACACTAAAATTAATTGGTAAGAGATTTTTTTATAACAAATCAATCTTGCAAGGAATGAGTGAAAGCAAATGATTCAAAGTAATGTGAGGGGCATGATTGTTGTGATGAGGGGGGTCATTTACACATTTTTCTTTAGAAAAGAGAATGCCAGCTCAGTTAGGGTTGAGAAAATACTGATTTGAACTTTACTCTATCTCTACAGCCTACAGAATGTGCCCATTCCAAAATGTAACTACTAATACAGGTAAAGGAAAAGGTAGCCCCAAATCAGACACTGCTCTCAGAGATGAAGTGTTAGAGACTTCACTGTAACGAGAGCTGAACCCAGTACGTTTACAATGAAAAGTAGATGCTCTACTATACATACTACATTAATCAGTCACAAGATAGGAAAATATGAGGTCAGAATAATTGGTCATAATGTAAAGTGACCGATCAATATAACAATTCTGATGTTTTGGAAAAGGTGCATGAAGTAAAAAAAACTATATATGAAGAGAATGGCTGAAAAAGGCTGCAAATACTATAGAGCAAATCAAGCACCCAGAAATAGCATTGAATGCCATCACAACACTCAACAGCTTTAGTGAAATTATAAAGCTGCTGCAATATGAACTCACTTAACTAACAAAATGATTTTTTATTTTGAAGATCAGTAAATCATAATTTAGTAAATGAAATGGTTGGTTTGATAATGATCATTGTCAAAGATGGATGTGTCGGACCAAAAGATGGAAATATTGCAGCCAAGCTGCAAACTAGCAACACAACGCGTTCCGTTCTCCGGACTACATTCTGCTACTTGCAAAGCCCTGTTCAAAACTTGGTAGCGGGAGGTTGAGAGCAAACGCAGAAGAAGAAGAATGATATTGATCCAGCATCTTGTGGACCCTTTGGCCCAATGTCACATAGGGGTATCTACAAGTGTTTGTCAGCTGTGGTTTAGTTCCATACAGAGTGTTCTATTTGTCTGGCCTCGGAGGAAAAAGCTCCTTTCTAACACTGTCAAGCCTGAACACTCATAAAGATAGTATGCAATCATAGGGATTTGTGCATAGGTAGCACTCTGGATTCTGTTCTGGTGACTGTTGAGTTGTATGCCAGAAAATGGGGCTTTGATCTCTCCGTTTCATAAGATTGATGTTGTCTTTGTGATTTAGGATAGTCGTATGTCTGTAGATCTTTTTCCCAGTATTACCCATTGCCCATCTGTTCAGCCAAGTCTCTTTGTTCACAGTTTTCAATAGTTGTTCAACTGTTTGTAGAGTTGTAGGTGTGTATTGTTGCTCTTGACTTGATCCCTTCATAGCCAGTCTGTCTGATTTGTCATTGGCAGGAGAATTTGAGTGGCCAGGTATTCATTACATAACTATTCTGAGTGAATGTGATTTGTTAAACTACTTGTTACTATTTTTTGTGGATAAAACACGGATACAAATGCAAGAGTTCTACCCAAACAAAAATATAGAAAAATTTATATTATGACTAAAGGTCTTCATTGGAACCAACTACAATCCAATAAAAAATAGCTAAGTAGTCTTTAATCAACAAGGCAAGAATAAATTTGTAAAAACACAATTATCACAGATTTATCTTAAATAAAATACTAAAAACGAGGCCATTACTGGGCATAGAAGATGCTATTTTTGTTTGATTATTATCATATAAGGTCGGGGAGGAAGACTATTGACAGGTCAGGTAAAATACACTGATTAGACGTGTTAGTCATGGTCAGGCAAAACATACTGGCCAAGACCCTCACCTCGGCATCCTATTAGCCCTCAACTGAAATTAGCTGTTTTCATGGCAGCCTGGCTAATGAGGGGAGGGATCGATGTAATCTCCATAGTAGTGAACGACACGCAGATGAAGCCAAGCATAGCACAACCGCCTGGAGGATCCCGGTAAATCTTCATCAGCACACTCGGGATGTGAGAAAAGCTACTGCAACCCGCCACTTAACGTCCTTTTCAGGGTGCACAAAAGAGTAATCTACTCATTGTGGGTATTCGTAAACAACAATCATGTAAGGTCAGAAGCATCTATCTCTTAACCAAAAACTCACAAGTGCAGTTATCCAAGCTGACAGCTCCATCCAAATTAGTGCTCATATTTACTGGGCATGGCTTGCAGGTTTTTTGTAAGATTTCATCTTGGTAGAAATTTTGAGGGCATGAAATACATTCTTGATCTGTGACATTGAAGTATGTTCCTGCTATGCAAATTGCTGTTGACAAGTTTAAAATGACAAATTAATTATCACAATGTGATAACTGAAATTAACGCATATAGGATTAACTTGTGGAAATTATGACAAATTTGAGCCATTAACAATCGGTTGGAACATGATACTAGAGCTCAGATATGTAGATGACACAGTTGTTCTCTCAAAGAGCGCTGCCAGTCTGGAATGGATGATCCTGTCTGTAAGACAACACAGCGAAGACCAAAATATGTCGGGTCAGATCATCCCGTAACCGGTGAGGTCATTGGGGCACACATGAAGACATCCTCACAACACGGCCGCTGTCTGTGCCTCTTCTGGTCGGAGATTGGTCCAATCTTTTATGTTGTCCTCCCACCTCTTTTTTGGCCGGCCTCTTCATCGTCTACCTTGCACCTTTCCGTGGAGGATCGTATTTGCAAGACCATTTGATTTCGATATATGATTGTACCTAGCGAGTTTCCTTCTTTTGACAGTTTTCAAGAGGTCTTCAAAAAGCCCTATTGTTGTTGTAATTCTATCTCGTATTTCCTCATTTGTAACTTGATCTTTGTACGTGATGTTTAAAAGTCTTCGGAAACATCTCATCTCCAAGACCTGTATCCTTAGCTGAAGGTCAGCTGTAACTGTCCATGTCTCACAAGCATAGAGGAATATGTACCTGAATATAAATAAAACTAAAATAATGAGCACAGACAAGACAAAAACCAAACCTAAAGTTATTCTAGAACAAGAAGAAATTTAGAAAGTCACAAGTTTTGAGTACCTCAGCTCAATTATAAGCAACAATGGAGATTGCCTGAAGGAAGTCAGATGGAGAATTCAACAGAGATTGAATAAAATGAGAAACTTAAAGTGGAAGTCTAATAAAATCCTGCAAATTTGCATCTTCCCGGTGGCAACATACAGATGTCAAACACACACTCACACAAACAATAAAGAAAAAGATTGCATCTTTTGAACTAAAATGCTACAGAAGGGTGTTAAAAATACCATAGATAACAAAAATGCAGATTTTCTAAAAGAGCCAGATTTCAAGGAAAATGGAGAGCAGGGAGATGAACTTGTGCATTCAACATTAGCCAAATTGAAAAATGGACATGGGGCAAAAGAAACAACTTGTCACAATTAATGTTTATAATGGATTCTTATTTATTACACATTTCTCCAGTTAAGTAGGAGGAGAAAGAGATAGTATAAATGATTCAGTGTGTATGAGTGTAATAACATGTGGCATTGTATATCCTAACTTAACTTAACTTAACTTAACTTAACGTCTTTATACTGGTTTAGAAGACTGCAGAGTCTGTATACAAGCAGTTTCATTTACGTTACCTTGCTCTAAAAGCTATGCGCATCCAATTTAATATCATGTTTTATATAGAACTAATTGATTTATCAGGCTCAGGTGTAAAATTCCAATTATCTCAGTTGACATCTATTCACTTTCATAATTTCACAATGGTGAATGCCAATAATTTAGAAAATATACATTTAATTTTTGTGTTTTATGTACTTTTATGGTATGCAGAAAATATAAATGTGGGATGCTGGTTTTTTTTTTTCTTTCAATTATTTAAAAATTCATAATAAAATATTAAAATACTCTCTTTTTACTTAACCAATCCAGATCTACATAATTTATGTTCTAATTATAGTAGAATGTTCATATTTTCACATTAATTTAGAGCAAGATCTTGTTTTTATCCTAAATAGTAAATTCCCTAACACCTTGTAAGTGAACGCATTCTTCAGGTGCAGGTAGTTTTTTCTCACCCTCTGTAAAGTAAACAGTTAAATATTTTTCCTGCACGTCACAGCTGATTACCAGATGTGCTCGGACCACCATCGTTTTTTTTTAAAGATTGGCTCAACTAAATCATCAGCTACAGACCCCTGTTTAGAATACATTAACTGACTCTGTTCCAACTATTTCCTTAGGCAATGATTTCTAAGCATTCACCACTCTCTGACTAACAAATATTTAATCTGAAACTTTCTAAATTAATTTGAACCTTTGCCCTCTTGTTCTTGTAGCTGGCTGTACTTGTTATAGTCTAATTTATCTTCACCCTTGATTATCTTATAGACATATCAAATCACCTAAAATTCTTCTCTTTTCTAGACACTGTAGGCCAGCTGGCTTGCTGCACTCCTAACAGAGAATAGGACCATTTTTTGCAGTTCATTATTCATGGAATCTGAAGTATTTTGCTTGCTCTTTACATGGTGGCCTCTGCAGTAATTGTGCAACATGAAATTTTTATCTACGAAAATTAAATGCAACATTTACCTATACAATCAGCTTGAATCTTGGATCCATTGTTTTGTGTCCAATATGAAGGTGGGCAAGGGATACAGTAATTCTTGCCTTCCTTATCTTGGTAGAAATTTGTTGGGCAAGGTACACATTTATCTGTTGTGGCATTTAGCATCTGGCCATAATGACATTTTTCTGCAGTAAAGAAAACACATACCTGTTTAATTCATTTAAAACTTTTTTCCATTTGACTATCTTTAGTAAATTTCTGAATGGTTTCTGTCTTAAGTCTTACTATTCCTGAGGGAAGGTGTAACCATGGGGTTTTCAGACCCTTGAGAGTTCCTTATTCAATCTGCCTGACTGAATACTAGGATTACAAATTACAGATGTTTTTTCTTACTCCTCATAGTCTATATCAAGGGGGGAATTATTTTTTCAGGATCTAGGCGCCAGGAAAAAAATGTAGAAGTGTTGGATTAATTGTGCCTCTTAGGGCTGTGCCACATCTTGGAGGGTATAGATGAATCGTTCTTGAAAATATGAATTCTAAATGTGCAAATTAAGTTTATTCTCAAAGTAACACTTTTCTATTTATGCCATTCCTTATTTGTATTATGTTCTAGATGATGTATAACATGATACCGACAGTCTGACATTGGATGGCGAAGGAAAAAGCGGAAATTACATGGGAAAATATTATATTTTGTGTCCCTTAAATAGCTCAGTGATTCTAGTGGTCTCGGGGTAAGGTGCCCGCCTTGGGTGCCGAAGGTCACGAGTTCGAATCACAGTGGAAACCGCGATTTTTTCACGTGGATCTTCTGATAACAATTCCCCTGATCTCTGGGTAGTGAGATTGGACATTCGTATTCAGTATTAAGCATGATAACAGTTCTTTGGCAGCTAGAAATTAAAAATAGTAGGCGTAACAGCCACTACCGAGACACAATTCAAAATTCAAGGTTAAAAATCTACCATAATTATTTGTACCTTCTCCCAAGCCTAGTAAGCCACAGGAAGTTTAAAATACCTACTACGTATAGCTGAAGCCTTCAGCTACCTGACAACAGACATTAACATGCCTGTTTGAATATCAGGATTCCAAGTATTCAACTCTGTGTCCCTTAAATCTGAGGTGGATTAGGGAAAATGTGTACATAAATACGACACTGATCTTGAAATGCTTGGTGCCACAGTAGTATTTCTAGGCGTCATGGTAACCTGGTGTCTGGGATTTGTTGTGTCCTACTCTATATATATAGAGCAAGGCATCACCACTGCAATTAGACTAACTGTAGAAAGCATGTGCTGAAGTCCTTTGTCTGCACTTAGATTAGTGTTTCTTTATCCATTTTGTTATTTGATGAGGCTACCAAAATCATCCCCAACACTCTTTGGTCACCTTTCAAAACATTTAAAGCCGGAGTATAGTGGATATTGTCTTTGTTCCATATTAATGTATCGCTGGATCCAGATCCTCGTAAGCTTTTTTAAAGGAGTAATCCAACATTTTTGCAAGTGAGACTTCATGAAAAAATCTTACAATAACCAGGTTATTTTCTTAATCAATTTTCAACTTTTGCTTTTTGTTTTTATATAAACTGATTATTCCCATAGGATAAGGTGCCAGAATATTCACATTTTGTAAGAGTGATCAGTTGCTTCATTCACTCCTTTCGCTTTCCCAATTTAAAATCGAGTACTCATACATCCCTGGGTAGACTTGAACATGCTATGACCTGGCTGTGAAACTGTTTGTTTGTTGTGAGTGCTCTAACCACCCTGCTACTGTTTAGCTGTGGCCTTTAACTGGTTACGTACTACAAGCCGCTCCCAGCGCCAGAACACGTATTTAGCCGCGGCCATAAGCCGCTGTGAGCGTCAATGTTTGTTTCATAGTAAAACAAGTTATAAATTTATAGTTTTCCTTTCCGTTTCGGTACGAGATTTTAATTTACCGAAGGGAAGTTGATTTTTGAATCACATGTGGACCAAATCGGATGTTAAAAATTGTATTCTTGTCATAATTATCATATTTTCAAGCTAGTTACCGAACTGTAAAAAATTGTTTACCATGGCAACAAGCGATAAGGTCACCAAAAGCACTTGTACGGCTCGTCTAACTATTGAACAGGCTAGAAACTTGTTTCAACAGATAAATAATACATCTAGTGAAGACGAGGTAAGTGAAACAGATGTCGATAATAATGATTCAATTGATTTTGATGAATACGAAAAAAATAGTAGTGACAGCGCAAGTAGTGATAGCGAAGATGGTGCACGTCCTGGACCATCAAAATTCCCTAAAAAGGCTAAGACGGCTGCTAGATTTACAAATAGTTCAGTAAAAAATGGAGCTCAAGAAAGAGAACAGTGGCACCAAGTAACTGAAGGTGAAACAACAGGCAGTATTCCCTTTGTTCCAACTTGTGAACCGGGTATGCATGCAAAACTAGATGCATCTTCCTCTGAACTAGATTGTTGGTTTGCCTTGATAACACCAGATGTGTTAGATTCATTGGTATCAATGATCAATGAATATGCAGAATTGAAGAAATCCAAACAAGTTTCTTTACAAAAGTCTACACTTGCAAGTTGGAAGCCTATCACTGAATATGAACTGATTATTGCAATAGGTTTAGGTAAAAAAGCATCGGTGAAGGATTATTGGGCACACAAACCGCACAACTACAACCCATGGTACAGTCAGATGTTTCCCAGAATGAGATTTGAAATCATTTACCACACCATGATGCATGTTGGAGATGCTGAATCTGTAGGCAAGGACAAAATAGAGCCATTCTTGAATTCACTAATAGCAAAGTTCCAGGATGCACTTTATCCATTTCAGGATCTGGCCGTTGATGAAATGGTAATAGGCTATAACGGATGCTGGAAGCACAAGCAAAATTTTCCGCTTCAGTTGAAGACCATTTCTCTACAGCTCCGAGAAGCTAGGTGGTACAGAAATAATGATGGATCCCAGATATGTGTTGCTTGGCGAGATAAGAAAGCCAAAAAGCTGTGTATTGTTGTCTCCACCAAGACTACAGTTCAGATGGAGCAGGTTACAACTAGACGAGGCAACACAGTTGAAAAACCCAAAGTAGTGCAGCGATACAACATGTGTATGAATGGATGTGACTATAGCGACCAGATGGTATCATACTATGGCAGCTTCCAAAGAAAAACAAGAAAATGGTGGAAAAAAATATTTTATTGGATCATTGAGGTTTCACAGGTAAATGCTCATTTATTATACACGCTCTGTCATGCTGATGAGAAGCCTATGCCCTTGAAAGTCTTCAAAGAAAATTTGATCCATCAGCTGACTGAGAAGGCTGCATCCATCATCCCGCAAGAGGTAGTAACCACAAACAGCAATAAAGTTGGGAGAAAATTCAAAGAAGGAAACAAAATTAAAAGATATGAGGGTGCTGTGCATCTTGTGGATCACTCAGACAAAGACAGGAACTGCATTGTATGCTCAACTCCTGCAAAGAGAGCCCGCACAAATTTTTATTGCGCTGGTTGCCCAGAAAAGCCACATCTCCATCCGAAGAACTGTTTTAGAGTGTACCATACACATGATCCTGCAGATGGTGCTCACTAAAGACATTGATGTACTGTAAATAAATTGGAGATATATATTTTTTTTTTAAATGTTAATTTTTCCAAAGATATTTTTTTTTTCTTCAAATGTTTATTTTTCAAAAAATGTTTAATTTTTTCTGATCTGGCCTACATGTGGTTACATTAGCTATTAGAAGTGTAAATATTATCCAATTTCTGTGTTCTTGGATTTGTTTTTCTTATTGTTGGATATACTTTGTGATAACCACCAAGTAAAAGACATTAAATGTTTTGGACATTCAAAAATTTAAGGTGAGTTGGCACTTTTTTTATAATTTTGTAATGCTTTTCTGTTGTAAATAATAATTTACCATTTACAAATTTCCTACTAAAAAATAACACACAATTGTTTTAGATCTATCTTAGAGAACATTCATTTACCTACAAAATGGTATATCATTCATAAAAATATGTTAATAATTAAGAAAACTGCAGCTAAATTTGTACATACACCTGCAAATGGGAAAATGGGACCTAAATTTAATTCTGCCACAGCCTGTTTTTCAATTCAGTAGCTTATCAGTTAAAAAACCTAAATAATTATTCATAAAAAAATATTCCAGAGTGGTCCGCGGGGGTCTTTGTGAATGACAAGGACAAGAATAGCACCACTGCCTCACAGAGAGCATGTTGTAAGAGGTGACTAACTGTGTGACATGGCATAACACCGGCCATGGTTAAGTGGTTTGTTAAGAGCAGCATAGATGGTGCCTAACAGGCTGCGGATCTACTGTGCTCTAGTGTTTGTCTATTAAGATGGACTCACACATCGGTTAACCACCCTTCATGGCTCATGTCCCAACGTAGTGGAGTAAAAAGCTGCTTGAGCCTAGCCCGCTAAGCAGGAAATCCTCCTCCCAGCTACATCCAGCTCATACTACAGCTGGGACCTGCACAAGGGCATTTGCCCCCATAGAAGTACAGGTTGACTAAGAACTAAGAAAAACAAAAATATTTAAATATCATCAGATCATGAAAAAAAGTTGCATATTGATGAAACGTATCCAAAAGATTTCTGACTTGTAAAAGCATCTTTCTATCTCACCTTTGCAGTCATTGACACTGGAGCTTCCTTTCTGAAGAGTAACAAGGTCAGATGGGCAGTCTAAACAGGCTGTACTGCCAATATTGTCACTATATTTGTTCATATCACACAATTTGCACTTTGTTTCCCCTTCATCAAAATATGAGCCCCTGCCACACTGGACTGAAAAGCAAAGTTATTAGAAGATACTGCAAACTTACTGTGACCTAACGTTAGAGAAAATAGGTCTACAGTTTTATGTTTTTCTGTTTAACATTGTCAGAAATTGAATGAAATTGCTCAAGTAATTTAATATACAAAATGAAAAAGGATCAGTATTTTAATAAAAAATTTATAATTAAATAAGTATTAAATGCAATTAGAAATTTTGTTCATGTTTGTTGTGAAATAGCTTGACAAACAGAACTGAGACTTAATGCTGTTACCACAATATTTTCCTGAGAGACCATATCCTTTATCACATGACGGTATAGCATCTACTTGAGATTTGTCCTCAAGTTTTGCACCACCTGTACTCTGAAAAGTCAAAAAAAGAAACTGCAGTCTCCAGAAACCATACAGCAAGTACTTAAGCCGTTGGACAACGCTATTGGTATTTGCTTTAAATTTAAATGAGAATCTCTAATATTACGTCTGGACATTCATTCAAATTGAAAAAGAAAAATGTAAGGACAAACCTTAGAGTGGCTACTAATTGTTCAACATAAATCTGTTTACATTCATATTATCCTCAGCATCAGTCCAGCAGATGTGCCGTATGCAAGGAAGTCAACAATATTCTGTATGCTTGCTGATATTTTGCAATGTTGTATCAATGTGGGCCTAGGATTTTGGTCAGTCTATCTCACCATTGCAAAGGTGGGAAATCCAGTGGACATGTACATCCATTTAAACTGTATCATTTAATTTCATTCTATCTATGACACTCTATCCCATCATTCATCTCCTGTTCTTAGTGCTGGAAGTCGTTTGATTCTTCAGGAACTGACAACAATCTTTCACTGTATTTGGGAAGCCGAGAAAGTTCCACAGGAAATGACAGATGCCACTATTGTACACCTGTACAAGCAAAAGCACATGCACAACTGTCAATCCTATGACAATCACAGTGATATTTCCCTGCTATCAATTGTGAGCAAAATTCTGAATTGAGTCTTGCTCAAACTCTAACTGGTCACCTTGAGCAAGGTCTACTCCCAGAGAGTCGGTGTGACTTTTGTGGGAGTCATGGGTTGGATTGACATGAGATTTGCAGCACGTCAACTACACGAGAAATATCAAGTACATAATTGTGACCTGTACACAATTTATTTTTGTTGATCTGACTAAAGCCTTTGACACCGTCAATAAGGGTTTACTCTGGCAAATCATTGCGAAGTTTGATTGCCCCGGCAGATCCATTGTGGTTTGTCCACCAATTTCATTATGGCATGATGGTTTGTATACTGCACAAAGGAGAATTATCTGAAGCTTTTCCAGTTCCTAACAGTGTCAAATAGGGTTATGTGCTGGCACTGACACCCTTTAGCATGGTCTTCGCAGCAATGCACACAATGCTGTACATGACACTGCTACTGGAATGCATATCAGGTACAGGACACAAAGTCAGTTGTTCATCACAAGGCGCCTGAAGTCCTACACCAAGGTGAGAAAAAAACATGAAAAAAAACTAGTAAAAGTTGATTAAGGTTGAGCTTGATCAAAATTTAAAAATGGGTATGGTCAGATACCGCACCGAGACGAGAACACAAACAAAACTTACGTTACGACCAATAGGCCTTCATCAGGGACAACAACACTGAACTAACAAATCAACATTTACGAAAAAAGGGTCAACTCATCTGTTTCCGGTAGGAGATGCTTTCTGTCTAAGCGACCGGTTATGCCAAGTACTCGATAGAAACTGAAATGGGAGCGGTCAAACAAAAAGTGGCGGAATATGCCTGATAAGCCAAGCGTGGCCAAATAGTGGTCCAGATAGGAGAACAATGAGAAGGCAATATAAGCCGGGAGGGCGTGATATTGATATAAGAGAGGGGGGAAGAGAACTGATGAAAGAATGGGGGGGGGGGAGGAAGACAAATAGATGGGAACCAGTGTGAGGGTTTAAGAAAAAGTATGGAAGATATTAATACCATGTGGTTGGAGACAGCCCATACTCGAGATAAGTCTGTTCTCAAGGGCGAATCGATGACGATCGTCAGAGAAGCACGAAACTAGACCAGTGACACTGACGTCAGCCATACCCCGGTGCTCAGGACCATTGAAGTGGCTGGCAATTGGGGAACCAGTGCGGGTGTTGGCGGAAACGCTCCCGTAGTTCCATACCAGTTTCCCCAATGTAAGTCATACCACACTGGCGGCAGATGATGGAATAGATGAGGTTACGAGATTTGCATGTGAACCCCTCTTTGATGAAGAATTCAGCCTTAGGAAAGGTAATGGAGCGAGAAAGGATGACATGAGGGCAGGTAACACAGCCACGTGGATTTTTGCACGGTCTGGTGCCTGGGAGGCTATGAGGGCTGGTGTGTAGGCGACTACTGACCAGCAAGTCCCTCAGGTTCCTGTCACGCTTGTAGGCGACAAGGGGAGGATCGGGAAAAACTTGGCGAGTGGCAGGATCAGAGTGAAGGATATGGAGATGGCGGAATAGGATATCCCGGACAGAGACGCTGTGAGGGTGATAGGTGAGGACGAGTTTCACACGGTCAGAGGGAGGACGGCGGGTGGGAGTGAGGGAGTCTTGGCGGGAGATAAGAAGAACCCGCTGAAGGGCGGAGGAGAGAGTGGTCTCAGGGTAGAGTCGCTTGAATCTTTTATCACCTGTTCACAGACAACTGCACTCTTCTGCTCAAAATAGGATATGCAATTCACCATGACTGAGTTTTTGATGACATGCAGAAATTTTTGACTCATGATCAACAGTATGAAAGTGGAGGTACTCTTCTAGTGTGCTCCTGGGGTGCCATACATTAAATCAATCATTACTATACAGAACCAATGGGTCGAATAATTGCTTTAAGACTCATTGAAAGTGTCTCTGAAAAACTTGAACATTGATGTCACTTCTTAGAAGTTTCTTGCACAAAACCGCACCAACTTGGTGCACTAGCATCCCTGAAGGTGCTCAGATCCCAGTAAAATAATCTATTGTGGAGGCTAAGAGAAAGTGTGTCCAAAAAAACAAAATGCACAACTCCACACATATCTCTCTACATCTGTGCCACGAATATGGCAGGGTATGACGTTCCAGGATTGGTTTTTATAGCCATAAGAGAACACATTTTGCAGCATAAGTCTGATGCTATTGTCATCTTCGCTTGTGATGGGCAACTATTATTATTATTAACAATGATCAGTTTCATTGACCAACTTATATTAGAACAAAAGCACAACAAAGAAATTATGCATCCACAACCTTCTTGCTGTAAAATAATAAGGGCACGTTTCTTTTTTATACTGAAAGCTCATATCTACAAATAATGTAAAATTTCGGTCATCAACACATTTCAAATCTATCACCATAAAACAATAGATAAAATATTTTTGTTCCATTAAGTTTATTAAATATTCTATCTAATACTATAGGAGAAATAATTGCAGCTCTGTCATTTTATATTAAAACAAATCATCTAAACTATTAAAAAGCTTGTGCAATATATGCAGAAATAACAAGTGAACGACTAACTACACAGAGTGGCTAAGACAAATTACTTACTGAAGCATCAAACAATACTTTCTCAGCAACTCTAATTTTCATGAGCTCTTGTGGTTTTAGTGTCAACTGAATTGAAGAATTCAAAGACTCACTGTGGAATATAACTGCATATAACAATACATTTATGGATGCCCAGTATCAAAAATATAATACAATGACAGTAGTGTCTATTTTATTCAAATGGTCCAGTACAAAATACCTAAATTTTGAAAATCAATGAAAATTATCAAAACAAATAATTATAATCAGGTACTATGATGAAGAAATTATGCTAATCATGATAGATTAATGCATCTACAAAATCATATCAAAGCCCTGAATTATTTTCTAAACATTTACAGTTGATGTTTTATAAATGCTTGTAAGATTCCACCAATTTGAGAATGATCCAATCAAGTAAAATAGGTATTTGAAGCAGTTCACTACAGGATTGACATTTAATTGTGTCAATGTGGATAAAATAGGATTTTCTCATTAAACTAGCGACACAATGCATTCCGTTCTCCGCACTACATCGTGCTACTAGCAAAGCCCTGTTCAGGGTTTTGTAGTGGGAGATTGAGAACAAACACAGAAGAAGAAAAACTAATGAGTAATAAAGATAGACATTGCAAAGCAGCTGCAATTTTGAATTTTTAACAGTAAATTGTTATTCATTCTGACATAGTTTTAAACATGAATTAAATCTGAAGAAGTATTGATTAGTATTGTTAAATTTGATTCCTCCAAAATTATCATGAATAAGAATGTTTATGGCTGGAAAATTTTTTTCTGCATAAATTAGAATGTTCATTGTCACTTCGGTATGATGGATGGTTAGGCATAATGATGACACTGAGGACACATCTCTGGCACTGAGATAAAAATTTATCAACCAGTAAAATGTCTTATCAATGATTAACAGACATTCCTAATACAATGATCTGTGGTACCTAAAAATGACCTCTTAGGTTAATGGAGAAGTAGAAAAATAGAGAGCTTTCCTAGGTGTGGTGCACAGGCCATTAAACCATTAAACTTTTCCTAATGTGACCATCAAATTTGTTTAAGTTTGAGACCCATACTCTAAAGATTATATAATATTCATTTTCTATTTCATTTTCAATATCAAAATTCAAGAGCAGGTAAAGCATGCACAGAAAATTTCTTACTGTTATGACAGTTCCACATTTACTCACCTTGAATTATTAATCTGTAGATGAATATTAACACTTCCTCCAGTACAATTTCCAGTAACATTCACATTGTTACATTTTTGATCATTGCACAGACCTGGCCATTCTTTATTCAATGTCATTATCTGTGATACCATAAACTTATTGAAGGCTGCTATGATATTGCTACCACAAGCAACTTGTAAAGTGTAGGACAGGAACACATTCACAGTTGTAGACCTAGGTTTTCTCACTAAAGTGGAAAAAAAATTGTTTTTATGAGGAAAAGGCATGCTTAAAAAACCATAAATGATCATTCTTAAAGGTCAACAATAGAACAAGCTGTTGAGCTTGTGCTCAACAATTTGGGGGATAATGAATTAGATTTAGATCACAATTATTCAGAAAGTCACATCGAAATGGAATCTGATGAAATGTGTCAATACAACTATGATGAATTAAGCTAGATCTTCATCTTGTCCTATTCCTGAAATGGAATCTGATAAAATGTGTCAATATGATTACAATGAATCGTTACATCTTCAGTACGTCCTATTACTGATCCTTTAATGCTGTTTAAAAAGTAATATGTCTTCAAATTCATTACAATGTATTTGTTTTTTAAAGTGTCTTAAAGATGCACTGGTATCATTCATATTTTGTTAAATTTTGAAAGTAAACTTTAGAATAATGAATGTTATACATTTTTTGCATTGAAATTGATTCTTCTTTTGTTCTACTGCCTTGCCATACAGTATCACAGAGAGGCGGGATGTGTAGATCCCTTGTTATCGCCAAGTGGAAGGTGTGTGCTGTTATTGGGTGTAACTTCCTGAGAGTGTCAGAGCCACCCTTGATCCACCGACGTCGAGGTCTGCCCCTTGCTTGTGGACCGGAGACCTGAATATGATATACTCTTGGTGCAGGCTGGTCATAATGTATTCTGACTAAATGACCAAACCACTTGAAATTGATAATGACTGAAATACAAGTAAGGCTAAAAAGCAGTTGCTTATGAGAACAGTAACATATATTTATTATTGTTTTACTGCTCTAGTCATATGACAGGT
This sequence comes from Ariolimax columbianus, assembly GCA_036924085.1. Taxonomy (NCBI): domain Eukaryota; kingdom Metazoa; phylum Mollusca; class Gastropoda; order Stylommatophora; family Arionidae; genus Ariolimax; species Ariolimax columbianus. The sequence continues at coordinate 26,493,299 of JAVGWX010000006.1, forward strand.
ACCAATTTACAACTGGGTCGACTGGAGCATGATGATCATGGAAGATTAACCACGTATCATTGCCATGAAAAGCCAGTGCTCTATCACTACACTAATCAGATGCTCAATTGGCCATTATCAAGACAGGACAAATAAAAACAACACGAAATTAAAACTGTAAACTAAATTAAATAAATAACACGTACAAAAAAAAACATCACAATGCTCAGTATGTGAGGAAAGCTACTGCAACCGTCATTTAACGCCCTTTTCCGAGCACACAAAAGAATAGACTTACTCATTGTGAGCATTCAACATCAATCAATCAATTAACAATTTATTATTTTGTATTCTACACTAACATAAAAATATCTTGGTACTCTTATTATTATATGCACATTTTTTATGACATGCAAAAATGATCTGAGAGTGTGATATAAGAAATGCAAGCGTTTACATCACTGAAAAAAATGTAACATCTTATTCTAAGTTCTTTACAAACATTTGGCAACTTACATCCACAGACAATTCTGTCAGGCTGTTCATACATATTGTCCAGATTGTAAGTCTGAAGTTTGCCACATCTGACAAAATTTGGTGTTGGAACACTAGGCATCATACCAGGTGGGCAAGTCACTTTTCTGTCATGTGGGTTGGTTAAGCATGTCTCAGTGTAACCTTGTGAAGGTTCTGTGTCACTGCATTTGTTTGCTGTGAAAGACCCCAAAAAAATTGAACCTAACTGTACATGTAATTTGTTTACTTTGTAATTTACTACAGAGACTAAAGACTAATCTGAAATGATCATGTCATTTTCTATGCTAAATATAACAGGACAAATTCACAGTTTATTATCTATCTAAGAATACAAAATGACTAATCTAAACATTCTGCTCTTTAAAGTATACTCTAAGGACGTACTAATGTTACAGAGATGGATTACAAATTATAAAATCATAAATGAAACCATTTCAGTGCTCACATATGGTTATGAAAGCTGGAAAATAACAAAGACAGTTGAAAATAAATGTAATGCATTTGAAAATAAATGTCTTAAATGTCCATTGAGCATTGGCTGGAAAAAAATTTAATTCTGGAAGAATGAGCAAATATGACTGCAGTCCAATCAAAATTATGTTTCTGATGTCATCAGGAAGAAACGTTTGGCGTACTCCGGGCATGTGATTCGGATGAACAATAATAGGCTGCTGTTACAAGCAATTATGTTCACATTCCACTTGACAAGCACCTGAACAGAATTCAATTACAACACACTCCTGAGGGCCAGCTGTGTACACACCCATATGAAACCGTTGATTGTCATCTCTTTGAGTGTTCAGCGTTCACTAATTTTAGAAAAATACTTCTTCCTCCATAGCCAGAAACATAGAACACTTTGTATGGCACTAGACAACAGCTGATAAACATGTGCAGATACCATTACATGGAATTAGACTGAAGGGTGAGAGTCTGGATGCTACTGGATACTTAAAAAAACAACAGGCAATTATGTGGAAACCTAGCAGCAAAGAAAGTGAAGTAGAACCAAAGAGACTCTATGCAGTCAAATCACTAGAGAAGGGGATGGCATGGTCTAGTAGTTAAGTGGCATGGCTCACAAGTCGAAGGTGCTGGGTTTGATCCCCATCACAGCACCGGCCATTACCCCGGGGAAAGCAAACCCTTAGAAAATGCAGGAGGAAGCAGACCCTTACATAAAAAATGCATGCTGAAGTCGGATGTACTGGGCCGACAGGCGCAACATAAAAACCACAGTGCAACGCACACCGCCTTGCGGATTTGAGAAATAAGGGAAACGCCGTTTTCAACTGACTGTCTTCAAACAGCTCGATTATGAGCAATTGTTTCCCCAGTCCTTGAATGGGATGTCACAGGACTTCATGTCCCTATTGCATATGTCCTTGAGTCGCAGTGTGGGATGGACGATTTCCATAGAGGATATCCTTTGGCAGCCTCTCGTCTTCCATGCAATAAAAATGCAGTAAACATGTTTCAACCATGCAAGACGTCTTCGATGGTTTGGACATGTTTTTTTGAATAAGATGTAAAGTAAAATGTGCAAGTTTTACAACTTCATCTTACATAAGAACATTCATATAGCTATTTACTAAGAGTAATCTAATTCAATTCACTATTTTTTAAATATTTGGAACTACACTTACGTGTTATGTAGGCTCTTGTCATACAAACTCCAGTGTTGCCATCCTCATCTATTGCTGAGACTACAATATCATGTGCCCCATGGGAAAAAAGCTGACCTATATTAGTTTCAGAAAACAGTCTAAATTATCATCCATCATACATGCAAAATTCAAATTTGAAGTCACAAAACAAAACTGTCAGATGAAATGCATTTATGTGTTGCACAATTAGATTGTTGTTTGTGTAAGTATGTGTGTATACACAAAGTGAGATGAATGAATAGATAAAAAGCTGTCTATATGTATATGATTCTATGTAGCTAAAAGGTAAACTGTAAAGAAAAAATAATAATTTACAAAATTCAAAGAAAACAATCAGCATTTATGAATTGATTTCATTGAAATATAGCAAGGTATTTGAATTTAAGCATTTTCTTGTCTAAATTGAATCTGCCAGCCCCTAGCATGATTCTAAAGAAATTCAAATTATCTGAAAAATTAAGTAAATAATTACTTTCAGGAAACTTTGGTCTTTCCCCAGAATTATAAATGACATCATTAGAGTTGACCTGATGTGTACTGTAGTCAGTTGTCACAACAATACTCTCATTGCAATAATTGAATTTTGCTGGTGATTTATCTGGAATACATTTTTTTTTGTTAATAATTTTGTAAACAACAAAACTGATTGTTCAAAAATATTCAATATCTATATAATTATGAACAGAAAATTTTATGAACCAACCAACGACAATGAAAATTCAATGAGTAAGAATTTTACACCAGACTTAAAAAAAACCATGGATTAAATGAGAAGGAAAGACATTATTACAATTTATTACAATGGTGATATGTGACCTACATGACAAGATTGGGATGACAATTCTTGTTTTGATGAGATCATGGAAAAGCATGGAATTAGGACAAACAATGAAAATAGAGTTACTCTTGGACTTCTGTGCTTTAAATTAACCGGTCATTAGGGGCAGCATCTTTCCATATAAAATTCACAAAGTAAAATGTGTGTCACCAGATCACTGGACAGAAAAAAATAAGTAGCATAAGTAAAAAAATCAGATCATCATTGCAAGATATAAAAGTAAGTATGTAGAGGAACAGATGTGGCATAAGACCATTTTCTTCTGATAGTCAAAATAAAGATAACATTTTTAAAGATAAAATATAGCCACAGAAACAGTTTGATGTTGGATTCCTCAGGCTTAATGATTTAAGAGCAGTACTCTGTCAACTATGCCAGCAGACCGCACCAAAAAGAGTAGTGGTACAGTGGGTTCCATCCCACTGTAACATCCAAGGCAACGAGGAGGCAGACAGACTGGCAAAAGAAGGTGCAAGACTACCACAACCAGATTCTAGTGTGACCTACGAAGAGTCCAAAAAGCTTATTAGGGCCAGATACATGGCCAAATGGGAAACAGAACATACTGGTTACACAAAAAATGATGCCCATTATCAGTTGAACAGAAGAGAGCAGGTCGTGGTCTTCAGACTCCGCACAGGCCACAACAGACTGAGGTAACACCTATTCAATAAACTGAAGATAGGTGGCACTGACGAATGCACTTGTGGTACAGGGAAAATGACCGCTGAACATCTGCTGCAAAATTGGTCGATATATGAGGACCAGAGAAAGCACATGTGGCCATCACCAGTGGCAACACTAGACAAGCTCTATGGCAGTGCCGACAGTCTCAGGACGACCGCTGCTTTCTTCGAAAAAATACAGGTTGACGTCTGACAACATACGAAGAAGAAGAAGAAGAAATACAAGATACATTTAAAGTTAAGATATTAAATAGATATCAGGGACTTCAACAGTTAGAAGAAATAGAGGTTGCAGAAAAGCGCTGGCAATAGATGAAAATATATGGAATGACACTTATGGAGAAGTTCTTGGAAAAGAGAACACCAACACAAAGCAAATTCAGAATTCAGAATTGAACAGAAGCAAAACTATAAATACTAGAGGAATAGCTCATGAAATTTTCATTGAAGCCAACACATAAGCAAGAAAGAGCATTAAAAGAGACAAAACAAAAATTATTGTTGTTTGTAGTAGAAGCAAAAGAAATTGCAGGAAAAGAAAATTTTAATGATCTGTAAAACAGCACAAAGAACAAAGAAACTGACAGGAAAAAATAAACAATCAAATGACTTTATTAAAAATAAGGAAGGGCATTTTTATTAGCAAAACAAATTAGTAAATAAATAGATAGAATATATGAAGAACTTTTAAGTAGACCATTTCCACAAGATTTCCTAGATATTCAATCAGCAGAAATGGAACTGCAAATAAAATGTGACAAACCAACAACTCTCAGCAGATGCAATCAAAGCAGACATCCTAACTTCAACAGAGATATACAAATTACTTGGCAAAGATTGGGAAAGAGAAAAAATACAAGCAGACTGGAAGCAAAGCTAACTAGTCAGATTACAAAGGAAGGGAGATCTGCAAAGAAATAATGTTATTATCAGTGTTCGGAAAATATTGAACAGGATCATACTAGAGATTAAATGAGTCCATAGACAAATAGCTGAGAGAAGAACAGAAAGGTTTTTGACAAAAATAGGTCCTGTGGTGACCAAATAGCTATACTGAGAAACAACAATTCTGTATTCTGTACGGAAAGAGTCGAGGACAAATGGGCCTTTCTGAAGTATGCTGTCTACTCTATAGATTCTGAGTATTTGGGTCACGCAGCTCGTAAAAACCAGGACTGGTTTTATGACAACGATGAGGCTATTAAGACTTTGCTCGAGGAAAAACATTGTTTATTAAGACTTCACCAAGATGATTCCTCCTCATCTTCTAAAAAGTTTGCGTTCACCAATATTCGCAGGATTGTCCAGAACCAGCTCAGGACTATGCAGAATGCCTGGCTTAACAGCAAAGCAGATGAAATCCAGCGGTACGCAGACACAAATGACTCAAAGCGGTTTTACGATGCTCTGAAAAGGGTCTATGGTCCCATTTCCTATCATTCATCTCCTGACCTTAATGCTGATGGCACAACACTGATGACCGACAAAGCTGACATTGTGGAGCGATGATCAGAGCACTTCAGTGCTATCCTAAACTATTTATCCACTATCAGAGAATCAGCCATAGCACGCATACCTCAAGTTGAAGTCAATGACAGGGTGGGTATCCCTCCCAGTACAAATGAGGTTGAGAAAACATTCAGCTTAATGTCCAGTGGCAAAGCCCCTGGGTCAGATGCTATTCCTGCTGAGCTCTATAAGGCAGGAGGCCCTGTACTGCTACACAATCTAACGGACCTCTTTTGCTCAATTTGGGATACAGGTCATATGCTGCAGGAACTGAAAGATGCCACTATAGTCCACATGTACAGAGAGTCAATGTGGTTTCCAGGCTGGTTGTGGGACGGTTGATTTCATTTTTGTAGGTCATCAAATCCAAGCAAAATGTCAGGAACATCTTTATGATCTGTACATGACATTTGTTGACCTGACAAAGGCCTTTGACACCATCAACAAGGACGGACTTATGGCGAAATTTGGTTATCCCAAAAATACAGTCGTCCGCCAATTTCATGATGGCATGTCAGCCTGCGTACTGAATGATGGTGAACTCTCTGCAGCATTCCCAGTCATAAATGGAGTCAAATAGGGCTGTATGCTGGCCAAAACACTATTTAGCATGGTGTCTGCAGCTGTGCTTTCTGATGCAACACGTGATTGTGACACTGGCATACAGATCAGATACCAGACAGATGGGCAGCTGTTCACTCTGAGGTGCCTAAAGGCCCTCACAAAGGTGAAAGAAGCAACTATCTTAGATCTCCTCTTTGCTGACAACAGCGCAATTAACACATGCTCAGAATAGGACATGCAGGCAATCATGAATGAGTCCTCAACTGCGTGCATTAATTTTGGTCTTACACTAAACACCCAAAAAAACAAAGGTAATGTTTCTACTTGCACCCAGGGAGCCCTACCACGAACCAAACGTCACTGTACAGAAATATCACCTAAAAGCAGTTAATATCTTTACCTACCTTGGCAGTACCCTCATCAGAGAAGGAAATATTGATTCTGAGGTCCACAACAGGATTTTCAAGGCGAGTGCTGCTTTCAGGAGACTACGAGAACATGTTCAGAATCAACAGGAATCACTTTTGCCACCAAGATTAATGTGTATCGTGTTGTTGTGTCAACCACCCTTCTGTACGCATGCGAAACATGGACAGTCTATAACAGGCATGTCAGGAAACTTAATTATTTCCATGTAAACTGTCTACACAGATTGCTCATGATTGGTTGGCAGGACAGAGTGCCAAACTCTGAAGTCCTCAGCAGATCTAGACTCTCTGGCATCCATACGCTGCTACGGAGAGCCCAGATCAGATGGACAGGGCATATTATTTGCATGTCAAATGAGCGTCTCCCTAAACAACTGTTGTACAGTGAGCTCATGACAGCACAGCGCTCGCAGTGGGGACAAAAGAAACAATACAAAGACACTCTAAAAGTTCCTTTGAAAAATTTCTGCATTAATGTTGCTGACTGGGTGCTGCTTGCTCGGAACCGCTCAGTCTGGCGCACTACCATCACATATGGTGTTTGCACTGCTGAGCTAAGAACCATCATGAAGGTGCAGGAAAAGCTAGCTGCACGAAAGGAAAGAATGCAAGACTGCCCAACTACAAATGCTTTTCATGTGTGCCCTACATGCGGTAGAGTTTGTCATGCTCAAATCGAACTGTAAAGTCATGTGCAGTCACATCTGAATAAACATGTCTGACGCTGTCACAATCTTTGCTTGCGATGGACAACTAACTAATTGAAAATAATAGTTGAACAAAGCGTGGATGGAACTCATCATATTTAGGTATTAGCATTTGATCAGCAGATGATGTGGAAAACACAGATAGAGAAAAAAATATTTCTCAAGATTGCTAAAAGTTGCTGATGAAGCCTGCCTTGGTCATACTGTTCAGATTTTAAAAGAAGCATCTGAAAAGTCGAGATGATTCAAGCTGACAGGCGAGTAATGATTGACAGTGTAGCAACTGCTGCAATATAGTGTTTGCATGCTTTAGCCTACAATATAATGCATGATCCCACTTTGACAGGAGATTGTTCATGAATGACAAAGAGGTTGAAAGTGAAGTGCAAATGTGGCAGAGACAGCACATCAAAGACCTCTACAATGCAGGTTTTTATGCACTGATAAAGAGATGGGATAAGTTTATCAATGTTGATGAAAATTATGTTGAGAAATAAGGAACAATGCAAGTGCAATTATAAATTGATTTTGAGTTTGTAATCTCATATTTTTTTAAATAGCCATTTGTGACCTATTTACTGACTCGGTCTCGTACTTACCTATAAATGGTTGATTTTTACACTCAATACTGTTTAGATTCATCTTTGCGATAGTATTTGGTATGTTACAAACAGAAACTGATGCTGCTGCAGTAGAGTTTTTTCTCTTCTGCACTGAGTTGTCAAAAGAATAATGGGTCCATCCAAGAATCAGGTTATTAATCTGAGGTACAGCCAGTTTATTTCCATATATTTCAAAACTGTCAGAAGTAGACAGGACTGATTTCCAGACAGAAACTTGGGAAATATATCCATAGAATGATTGACCAAGGTGGACAAAAACAAACCTGGAAGATGTATTCACAATTTTACATTTAAGAAACTAGTTAGGAAATATTAAAGTTTCATATATATAAACAGAAAACAATATCTACCCTTCTTCTTTTTCTTGTGCACCATGTTTCTTATAATGTCAAACCATGGAATGGAGTTCAAAGACATGACAAAGGTTGTCATGGGTAGAGAGTTCTCTAGGGCTCCCAAATAGCTTTATTTAGAGGTTCATCTCAATGGCCTGTGCTCAATATAACATGAGGATATGACATTCTTGTAGGATATGTTTTGCTCTTTGTGTATCTTAATTTAATGTAACTTAACTTAACGTATTTATACTGGTTTAGAAGACTCAGCAGAGTCTGTATACAACCAGTTTCTCAGAGGGTGGTTTAACCGATGTGCGAGTCCATCTTAATAGACTCAAACACTAGAGCTAAGTAGACTCGTAGCCAGTTAGGCGCCATCTATAGCTGCTCTTAACAAACCACCTGGGGAAAGGTACATATAACCTGAGTAGATTTTTAACTTGAATTCTGTCTGGGCAGCAGCTGTCAAGTCCACTCTTCTCAATTTCCAACTGTCAAGAAACTTCCAACGTATTCAACACTGAATACAGGAGTCCGATCTCACTACACAGAGATCAGTGAAATTGTTACCAGAAGTTCAACATGAAAAAAATCTCGACCTTCACAGTGATTCTTGTCCACACATACACATTTTAGTCAGTGTAAGTATCCATTAAATCTGTTATGTTCTGTTTTCATGTGGAATATGTTCATTTGTTCTTTTCGATCAAGGAAGTAAATAGTTGTCTCATGTTTCATCGACTTTCATTATAGCTTGGGTATGAGTCTTCCTTTTCTGGAAGGAGTTGATCGTTTGTTCCTTTTGTTCTCATGTTGCTCACTTTTTTGCTAATTTGCCAACATCTCCTAACACTACTGCACTTTAAATATATGTGTTCAAAGTTTGAGACTATAACTGAGAATTAAGGTAAATCAGTGATCACAACAAAAGTGACAGTAATATTAACAACAAAATTACTTCACCTACAAATAAATTAATTCCATGTGAACAAAATAAAAATATAACAGTATTTTAAACTTCTTTTAAAAGATTTAATATTTACAAAATAAAACAAAACATCTTCAACAAAGACAAAGATATGCAAATTGTTTTCCAAATTTAAAAAAATTAAAATGGGAAAAAAATTATTAAAACTGGACAGACATACGTACTCTTCAGACGGAAGGACGGACGAGATTACTTTTGTGGGTAGTACATGATAATCGAGTACAATGTTGAGACTTCCATTTGTAGACCAGGCAATAGACAAGAAATGCCAGATGAATGATTCATCCAGTGAATGAGTTGTCCAGTCAGCAAGAGCAATATCTTCAGGTTTGTTCTGATATGTTCTAATCTGTACTTTTGTGTTGAATATCAGCAAAAAATAGTCCTTCATTCTTGAACTAGAAAACAGATCAGTTTAAGGTTCAAACATAAGAATGTTATTATAAATTAAACTATAAAATAATACTACAAGATTTTAGATTTACGTGGCTATTTTAAAACAAATCCAGAAATGATTCAAGAATTTATTTTTAAAATGCACACCTAAAGTAGAACTATACACTTTTTCCTTCAATTTCAGTATATTTAAAGTAAATATGTTGCAATTATTTAACTGATTCACTCCTAGGAGCTGATATATTGGCTTCTGGATTTTTTCTAAAAACTGATGGTTGATGTATTGGCATTTGTGCTTGCGTACACAAATTCACAATTTGTCCCGTTGCTGGTTCTCTTAAATTTCTAATTTTTATTCCTGGCATAAGTTCAGACTTCTTACTTTTCATTTCAAGAAGAGCTACTATGCCCAACATTGGTTTCTAGCAAAAGTGTATTGTATTTTTCTACTTGTATTCTCGAAAAAATTGTCCCTGCTATTCTTCTTCTTCTTCTTCGTACGCTGTCAGATGTCAACTTGAATTTGTTCGAAGAAAGCAGCTGTCATCCTGAGGCTGTCGACACTGCCATAGAGCTTGTCTAGTGTTGCCACTGGTAATGGTCACATATGCTTTCTCTGGTTCTCGTATGTCGGGCAGTTTTGCAGCAGATGGTCATTTTCCCGGTACCACACGGGCATTCGTCAGTGCCAACTATCTTCAGTTTATTGAATAGGTGGTACCTCAGTCTGTTGTGGCCTGTGTGGAGTCTGAAGACCACGACCTGCTCTCTTCTGTTCAACTGGTAATAGGCATCATTTTTTGTGTAGCCAGTATGTTCTGTTTCCCATTTGGCCATGCATCTGGCCCTAATAAACCTTTTGGACTCTTCGTAGGTCACACTAGGATCTGGTTGTGGTAGTCTTGCACATTCTTTTGCCAGTCTGTCTGACTCCTCATTGCCTTGGATGTTGCAGTGGGATGGAACCCACTGTACCACTACTCTTTTTGGTGCGGACTGCTGGCATTGTTGACAGAGTACTGCTCTTAAATCATTAAGTTCAGTATTTTTCTGGCTTTTTAGTGCTGTAACCACGGCCAGGGCATCTGTAAACAGGACTATCTGGCTTTCATTACTTTCGCCTGTCAGCATTGCTTTTACTGCAGCCTTCAGTGCCTCTGCCTCTGTTCTGAAATTGCTTGAGAATTTTCCAGTTGCCACTGACAGTGTTATTTTTCTACCATTTGTTAGGCTCAGGAATACCCCTCCCCCTCCATTCTGTGTTGTGTTTGTTACAGAACCGTCGGTGTATGCATGGGTCCAGTCCATGCTTGGGTAGTTTTCCGCTATGTACCTCAGGGTTATGTCTCTTCTTTCTTTTTCAGTCTGGCTGTTCTTGTTTCTAATACCTGGTATATTTTCTACCACCTCCGGATTGATATGCTGCTTCCATATGGGTTTGCGTACATTAGTCCCTGCCATTCAAGCCTGAGCCTCTTCAGCCAGACCAAATAGAGCTTTTACAAGTGCAGGAATACTTAGATTATAACATTTCCAAAAAGGGTATCAGGGATCACTACAGCTGAAAGTTAAAGGTGCTTGCCTCTCAAAAAATGAAAATGTGAAATGTTGGTGTTTTGAATCCAACAATTTTCAAGCATCCGCCTGGTCACAAGGGAGATAAAAACAGCATCTAATCATTCTAAAAAGTAATAAAATTCATATGCAATCTACCTTCGCCCAGGTCTAATTATTCACAGCAAGCTAACATTGCAAAATAAATAATGTGTTACAGATAGCCTTTGACTACCTGGTAGCAGACATAACCTGCCTGTTTGAATACCCTGATTGCAAGTATTCCAAGTAAATAGTGATGATAAAGATATCTATTGTTCTGCTCCAATGTCTTTGTCTAATGTTAGTTATAGATTGAGCAATGAAAATTAATGTGTGTCTGCTGACAAGGGGACGGTGACTCTTTTGCCTCAACAAATGGTAGTAACAGTTCAACAGTTCAGTTGAGGTTCAAGGTCCTGCCCAGTGACCTTTGTGTGTCTTCAGTAAAATGTGAATTTTGTGAAAACTACTTCACCTAATTAGGTTTGGCTTTTAAAACGTCTTCCAATGTGGATTACTGTCAACAGAGCATCATTGCTGTTCATGTATTCACTTAGAGCTGAATAATATATTAGTGTGTACATAAAAAAAATAATTCAGATTTTTATAAATAACTACAACTTATGCAACTTTAATCCTTCTAACACATTTGTTCACGGTCACATGTTAAATGTATGTATTCAATTGAATTCTGCATTCAGTTATGAACAGTTTGGTAAATAATGTGTGATATTTTAGTGAGCATTTAGTGAAGATAAATAGGCGACAACTAAGTGATACTGTGCTTGAGTTTTACATAGAAAAAACAGTGTGTCTAGAGGTCAAACATATTTTGGAATGAATGAGTTAATATATATCTATCAATGTTTAGTGTAATATTTTTTAAATGCTGACAATTTAGACTCCTTTTGTAAAATACAATAAAAAGATTAGTTATTTGTGTAATCATTTCTCTTTACCTTATTCTGCATATCATGATCTTGATGAACCGTTCCTCAGCGTAGCTGCGGGTCCCAACTTTGCCTACAGGTAGACCTTGTCTTAAGCCACGAATGTCCAGTTGATAGTAAATAATCCTCAAGAGGCTTCTTTGATGTTGTTGCAGACAGCAAAGGAGTCTGATCAACGCATTGGGGGGTCTATTTTTGCCCCATGGTTACCAGATTGCTGTCATGCTTCATTGGCTATTGTTTCATCACAACATGTTTTGCCTTATTTGCATAGATTACAGCATCATTTACCAAGGGCAATCATCGTGTATTTGAAGTTTTTGCATATGTTAGTTCCTCAAGAGAGGCCTGGGTAACTCTCTATTTGTCCTCCTGTGATTTTGTTAATGTCTATGTCTCAGCACCGCAGCACATCACAGGGAATACAGTGGAATTCTGTATATGTCTCTATAATTTTATATTTTTGCAATAAGAAACGCTTTGCTGATCATGTGCTTCCTACAAAACTTATTTGTGTTTTTATTTCAATTTTATTAGTTGAGAAACAATAAATGCTTATTTTGTTTCGCAGACATAAGTAGTTACCTTCTTAGGGCCAGCACAAAGGTGTTGTTCTTTAGCTCTCTAGCAGCAGCTACCCACAAAGAGACACTCAAGCTGGTGTTCTTGTCCAAATAAAAACCTCTTTCGGACATTACAAATGTATCTTTTTCAGCAAAGCTTTCCAGAAATTCAAGATCATAGTTCTTGTCAAGAGCTATTTAAAGTAAACAAAAAGTGACATGGTTTAATTTTACCGATATTTGCTATTCCATTCTAAAGAATATGTGATTCAATTATGAAGGATTCAGTACATGTTTTCTTGTAAAATGATCCTTATGTTCACTCTTCAAGGATTCAAGTTTTGTAAAAATTAGTTTCATTTTTCCATATCTATGTCCTCATTAATATGAATAGCAGAGGCAGACGGGGAAACAAAGATATTCCCACAAAAATGGGATTAAAGAAACACTATTGAAAGATAGATAAAAAAACAGCATTGGCTTACAAATGGCACCAAAAAAAAGGCTGCACATTCCAATAATGTCTAAGGACTTGAGCAGACAAATGAGATGAGATGATGATACTGTAGATGATATGTGGTAGAGTTCTCCACATGTTATCTGTTCTTCTTCAACGTTTGTCTTAAAAAGGACGATGTTTCAATGCGTTGTAGTTTACAGCAATGCTGCGTCTTTTGGCCTGACACATCCAATTTATGCTTGCTTTTTTTGAGTACCAGGTTTGCCTTTCCATGGTAATCCCTATCCCTTGGCCAGACTACACTAGTGACTAGTGTCGCTTGTTTCTAGAGTTGCCACGTGGAGGAAGAATAGGGTCTTGATCAGCTATGGTTCACTGAACCTGATGCAAGCAGCCAGCTATGAGTGCTTGGCTTCTGTCACACACTGCTGCATCTTGACCTCATGTTATCTTTTAAAAACACAGATGTTCTGGAAATCATTCTAGACAAGCTCTCATCTCTCTATGTATTTATTCTCCCCATTTCAAAGAATTTCATGATGATAATCCACAAGTTTATAACTTGTTAAAGTCCAAAAGTGTATAGCTTGATAAAGTATTTTAGTCCCTTATAGTGTAATACACTAGTACAGGGGGTGACAAATATTTTTAGGATCCAGGTAATAAATGCAGGCGCCAGGCATACTGCTGGATGAAAAGTTGTGCAGTGTTATGCAACGTAATAAAAAGAGTATGGGTTAATTGTTCTTGAAAATCTTAATTTTAAATGTGTAAATTGAAGTTTATTTCAAAGTATATTACCTATTTCTGCTATTCGATATTTGTGTTCTGCTTTAGGTGATGTATAACATGACATCAACAAATTCAGTCGAAAGAGGGAAAATTATGTGGGAAAATATTATTTGTTGTGTCGTTTCAAACTGAGGTGCACATGATGGGGAAAATAAAACACTGCTCCTGAAATGTTACATGTCACGGCAATATTTCTAGGTGTCGTTACGACTTGATGCTCGGGACTAGTCATGCTCTTCATCTTCTTCTTCTGCGTTCGTTCTCAATCTCCTGCTACCAAGCCCTGAACAGGGCTTTGCAAGTAGTAGGATGTAGTGGGGAGAACGGAATGCGTTATGTCGCTAGTTTACAGCTTGACTGCGATGATATTTGCACCTTGCGGTCCGACACATCCGTCTTAGGCAGGGTCATGCTCTATATTAGTAAACCATTTTGACCAAGGCAAATGAATCTATAGACTTCCTCATGATTCTTTTAAAAAATATGTCATTTAATGAGAGCACTATAGAACACTATCAAGCAAAACTTACCTTGACACTTATTTCCTGTAAAAGTTGCATTTGCAGGGCACACACAAGCATGATTCAAATTTCCATCTTGGTCTAGATAATCCCTGCATTCAGTGTTAACAGGGCAGTTTTTACACATCACCTTTGCCTCATCACATGTCTCAGCACTACAATTTTCAACTAGGAAAGCAGGTAGATTATATGAGTAGCAATTAGTGTGAAGAAATAAATTATTATAACTGTCTGTCTTTAAATAATTACATAAAATATAAAACGTACAAAAATTATATAGCCTACTTTGCATTCTGATTAGGTGCAAAATAAACACATCTACTCAATGGTCCAAATACAAACAAGATTAATAAGAAGTTGTAAAAGTGACAAGTCACAGATATTAATGACCAGTCACAGATATTAACTGACGTTTTGACCTGAAGGTCTTTATCAAAGACTGGATAAACAGCAAAAATACATACTAAAATCAGTAAACTTTCTTGAAGGAAATGAAAAAAAAATCCAAAGAATCATGTCACCGGGGAATAGCATAAAATACAAAGATACAAACAACAAATAAGAATTAGAATTGCATAAAGGCAATAAGGAAATAAAACAAAATATTAATATATACAGATAGCAAAAATATTAGTATTGCTTAGTTGAAGGCATGGAAGGTGCGAACTACATGTCCATTTCAGACAAATTAAATGATTTACAAGAGAACATGCCTTTCACTCCAGTGTTTGAGTGGAGCAGAAAGTCACTTCTCGTTATGCCTGACCCTGTCGTGAACAGAACTCAGGTTCTTTTGAAACTTCCTACTCCACTCATACATTGACTGAAGTAAAAGGCATGTATCACTGCACTGGACCTTCATTTCCTGATGAACTTCTACAGGTTTCACCCCTCCACTGCTCACAAAACACATAACAGAATGCTGCTTCTCTTTAGTGCATGTCAATAGTGGGGCGACCATCTTTTATCTGCAATTATAACGTCATGTTGTTCGTCTGCACCATATTGACACATGTTTTTTCTCATTTTCTATTCTACTTTTAAGGTTTTCATTTGAAGCCCCCTCATATTATTCTATATTACACTTCTCAAATCATGGCTGTGAAAGTGGGCTGCTTCTTTCTAATCTTTGCAATAACTGTCTTTTTTCATGCTGGTCTTATTGAGTAAATTTTCAAATGATGAACTAGATGTCAATAGGATTCTTAACCTCCTTATGTCAAATCTTCATTCATTATACATCTCTGCTTGATATCGCTTAGATATTGTTCTTATATTAAAGGATCAAGAACTTTTGTAGAGAGTGCTTTTCATTTTTGTCCCCTTCAAAATTATAATTCATATTTATAAATTGCATCTTCTGCTTGTTATTTGGATGCACAAGTATCTATACAATTTGTATAAGTAACCTAATATTCCCCAAGCCAATATTATCTTTTAGCAACTTCCTTTTCTGGTTTGATATTTTTAATTAATTGGCCTCTGACAACAATTAATGAAAAAAAGTAAGCATCCTGTATGATTTATTGCTAGACACTTACCCTTGCCATAATCACATACATAACTCAAACTGCTCAAAGTACAGATACTTCCATTACAAGGATTATCTGCACAGTGGTTTTTCTGAAGTTCACAAGCTATACCTGAATAATCTGTGGATTATAGATAATCTTGTCAATATCTTCCAGTCAGCATATTTGACTCATTAGAATAAACTAAATATGAGGGATCTACAAGTGGAAACCTTAAAATTGAGAAAGAAATTTTAAAAGCTGTGCCATTGTCAAGTATTGTTATTGTTTGCGAATGCCCACAATGAGTAGGTTACTCTTTATAGGTTGCAGCAGCTTTCCTCGCATCCCGAGTGTGCTGATGAAGGTGAACCAGGGTATTCTAGGCGGTTGTGCTATGCTTGGCTTCATATGCATGTCACTCACTACTACGAGGATCATATTGATCCCTCACTTCATTTGCCAGGCTGCCATGAAAACAGCCCATTTCCAGGGAGGGTTACTAGGAAGCCGAGGTGAGGATCTTGGCCAGTATGTTTTGACTGACCCTGACCCTGACTAACATGTCTGATCAGTATATTTTGCCTCACCAGACATTAGTCTTCCTCCCCCCTTTGTCAAGTAAGTTGGCAGTATTGTAGCTAAGGACTTCAAGAGTATTCTGCAGGTGGTATCACAGTGCAAAACTTGTCACATTATATGAAGAGAAAAAAGTAAAGATCCCGTCACTCCATGCTGCGTATAGGAAATATGGTTTTAGGACAATATTATTTTGTAACCAACGGCACATAGTCGATGATGTGGCCTGCATTACTTCAGATGCCTTTACTTCCAAGATTTTTCTGGTACCCAATTTCTGTGGCTGGGTCGACCACAGGGGCCGGTTTTGTGATCAGAAAAAAAATCATGCGCCAACTGGGAAATGAACCCTGATCACCTGACTGGGAAGCCAGAGCATGAACCACTGGACTATCATAGTAGCTATTTAAAGATGACTGCCGCACTAGTGACATGCACGAAAGAGAAGGTGAGCATTGTTCTGGTATCCTTGTTTTTGAGCAGCAAGAAAGAAAGAAGGTTCAGTAAGGTGATGAATGCTTGTGTTACTCAAGCAAATTTACTAGTGGTTGTAAGCAGTTCTGAAATGGCATGAGTTCTGTAACAAACTGTTCTTGACCTGCTCATTCGCACAGAGCAGTGACATCAGAGTCTATTGCAGCAATTGAATGCATAATGAAATAGCCACACTTCTGGACATGAGTCAAGATTCAGAACAAGATTCATCCATGATGTGCTCTACATTCACAAAATGGCTGTGAGGTGGTTGTTATGGCAGCTGACTCCAGAAAAAAGTAGTACGTGAGTGGCTACACACACGACCAAACAACTTTTCTTTCTATAGGAATCCATGTAGTGTGTAAGCACTGAGAGACTTTCAGTACATGCAATGAAGACTACATGGATAAATGATAGCTGTGTGCCACTTTATCTTAATAAATGTTGAAGAAATAAATGTTTAAGTTTTCATTTGAGGCATCCCTGCATGTTATATCCATTTATTTTGCTATAACACAAAAGTGAATAAGAGAGGATAACTAATCTGCTTGATTGTGAGGTCCCTATTCCTGCTTAAACGTAACAGAAATAAATGGCAACAAAAGCCCTTCCATTTTCAAATCAGCAAATGAAGCTAAAATGTTTCTTTAAAGATGGGATTACTCTATCTGTCAAAATTCTTTATTTATATATACATAATTCATAGTTTACAGTAATTAATAATACCTGTGTTTCCAAAGTGACTGAACTGGAATGTGCATGGAACTAAGAACCTCATCATGCAAAATAATCAAGAAAAGGTATTCGATAGAGTCAACAGATGTAAATTATGGGAGATCCATACAGATTATGGACTGCAAAGTCCTCTCTTTAGTAACATCATAGACCTATATCAGGACGGCCAGAGTGCAGTAAGAACAACAGAAAGTATGTCGGAGTGGTTCCCCATTTCATCAGGCGCCAGAGAGGGTTGTGTTCTGTCACCACTCCTCTTTGTCACTTATATGATTAAAATCACCCAGGAGGCAAATACAGAACAGAAAAGTACCCAAAAATTGCTCTTTGCAGACAACAAATGTCTGATCCACGCTAATAAATGAAACCTACAAAGTCATATTGACTCACTCTACTGTCAAAAGTACAATATGAATATCAATACATAAAAAAAAAGAGGCAATGAATATAGGTAGAAAACACACCACACTTGATATTCATGTGAATGAAACAAAAATAAAACAGGTACAAGAGTTTAGGTATTTGGGAGCTGTTTTTACTCAGGATGACAGACTTGACAAAGACATAGAGATGAGAGTGCAGAGGGCAAACGCTGTCACATACCAGCTGTCTCCACTACTAAGGCACCCCAAGATTTGTCTCCAAGCAAAGAAGCAGATGATAATTAGTATCTTCATCCCAACCATTTGCTAGCAGTGCTAAACACGGGCATTGAATAAGGCCCAGGAATGAAAGTTAACCATTTGTGAAATGCAGTGCCTACGAAAGGTCACTAACAACACCAGAAGAGACAATAGGATCATGAGTGTTGTGCAGCTCGAGAAAATTCTGCCACCTAGTGCCGAATCTTCCAGGAGGTCTTTTTTTGCTTCACCAATAATCAGTTGTTGACTTCTTTTTATACCCTTGCCATTCAACAATAGTTGGCATTCTTTTGTAATAATAAACTACTTTCTCACCTTCAAAGCACTTGCATTTCACAGTTTCTCCATTAAGCTCACACTTTCCATTGGCAGTACAAAGTGAGCCATTAAATTTCTTGCACATATTGTCCACCAAGTCACATTTTTCCCCACTTGTACCATTTTGGCATCTGGAGAATATGGGTACAAGATTAAACATGCCAAATACTGCCCTGCAAATAGTTTACACTACAGTACTAAGCTATCCGGCTCTTCATTTTTTTAAACACTTTATTTAAAACGATATTGAGATGGAATTAATGTTAGTGTGGTGTTACATCTGTTTTATTAGTAATTATTGTCATAAAATATTGATGTCACTTTATAAAGGTTCATTATTTTAAAATGTCCATCATTTTTTCATCTTTGTTAATTACTAATGACTACATACAAGGTCTGTTCAAAATATATAAGACGTTTGGCCAGGAAAAGAAAATTTACTTGTCTGGAGGTATGAAAAACTAATCCCCTTCATAGTACTCTCCTTGGGATTGCATACACTTCTTCCATTGATCCCACCATTGTTGGAAGCATTTCAGGAAGGCTTCTTTGGGAATGGAGTTCAGCTGGGCCATCACATTCCACAAAATTCTTTTTTGTGACTCAAATTTGGTCTCTTTCAGCAACATTTTCAGTTTGGAGAACAGCCAAAAATTGCAATGAGCAATTTCAGTAGAGTAAGGAGTCCAACAAACAAGAGGAATGTTGTATTTGGTCAAGAAAAAATCTAAATCCGATGCAAAGAATAGACAGACTCATTGTCTTGATGGATCTGCCAAGTTCCAGTTGTCCACAGGTCCAGTCATTTGTGTTGTACATCATCATGAAGGCAATGGGTGATCCTCAGGTAGTCCTCTATGGTAATGTCTCATCCTTGTAGTGTGTATTTATGATGCAGATCCCCAAAAAAATAAAATAAAATTGTCAACATGACTTTGACATTGCTGGACACCTGCCTTCATTTTGTTTGGCCAAGAGGTTGATGAGTGTCGTTACTGTAACAACCACAACTACACCCTGGTCATAAACCCATGACTTATGACCAGTGATAACAGTGTTAAGGAAGTCGGAGATGCCATTTGCGCAGTCCAGCATGTCCTGTAAGACTTCCAGATGGAGTTGCTTCTGCTCCATCGTTAGCAGCTTCAGCATGAATTTCAAGAACATATCCACATATCCAAATCCATGCACAAATTGGAGTGCCCTGAACCAATGCTTATCCCCACCACATCCACAAGTTCTCAGAAGGTGATATGATGATTCTACAGGAACAAAGTTTGCACTTGGTCAATGACCTTATCGTTTCAGCATGTTGAGGGCCTACTGGAACGTGGTCCAGTCTCCACCAATGTGTAGTCATCTTTGAAGCGATTGTGGCACTCCTTGATTCATGTTATGCTCACGACATCATCTCCAAAAGCCTGTTCATTCTCTTGAATGGTTTTCACATCGATATTTTTGCAAAATTTTATGCAATGCTCCTGCTCAAGCCATTTTATCATTTCATGGCAAATTAAAGTCTGATGGGCGTTTACTACACTCACTCACTCACAGACTGATGATATATGCAAGTTGGAAAAATTCATGCATGCACATGGTTCCCCATCACATCCCAACTGGAGGGCATCTCCTGTGCTTCATCTGTTATCACAGGACAAATTAATGCGCATTTAAACTATGCATCGGGTTTGAATCACCAATAATTTAAAAATTGTCTGCAAACTGAATGGAATATTGATCACAATGTTGTATACTTTTCCGATGTGTGTTGGTACTTACAAGTGCTTTTTAAAAATTCAAAGGTACATAAGTTTATGACAACTATAAGTCAATGTGGTTGACTGACTGCAATAAAGCTAGTACATTTTTTGTGTGAATAAGTTAAATTTGATTAACTTGTTCATCCCCTGTTTAACCACATATCTTTTCAGAAAAAAATTGTAACTCTTCAACCATTTACAGTCCAAACGAATTTACAAGATGTTAGTCTTAATTTCCAAGACAAGAACAGTAATTTAATGTTTGATGGTTAACAAAAACAAAGTCATTAAAATATATTTTTAAATTTAAAGATACAGCTTTTGTTTATAAGTCAAATTTAGCTAAATAACAAGATATGGTTGGTAGGTGACATGCCGTTTCAGATAAATTGGACTGTAAGTGGCGTTACTCTAGTTTACTGCAATGAACAATTTAAACTGTAAAGGGTTAATTCATTTCAAATTATTTGGAAAATACAGTGTACAGTGTAAACTCTTGAATATGTGGCAGCAATATCTCAGCTCCAGATCAAGTTACAGGATTTATGCACCCAAGAAAGGACCCTGAAAATGATAACTAACTCGGTGAATGTTATGAAGACTTTCAAATGTTTTAGTCAGCAAATTTTCCCTTAAATGTTTGCTTCTGAATTCAAGCCTTAGACTTGTCTATGGTATGGCCTGTGATATATTAGGGTATAACAAATAAATGAGACTTTAACAAGTTTTTCAAAATACAACCACCTACAATAACAAGGGGGCATAGCTACAAATGAACTAAAGAAAGGTCCAGATCAGAAATTAGGAAATATTTTTTTAGTCAGAGAGTGGTGAATGTTTGGAATGCATTGCCACAGAAAGTAGTGGAGGCAGGAACAATTAATGCATTCAAAAATAAATTGGATGCGCATAGCTTTTAGAGCAAAGTAATGCAAATTAAACTGGTTGTATACAGACTTTGCAAAGTCCTCTAAACCACTTTAAGGACGTTAAGTTTAGTTAAGTTAAGTTATATATACCATCTACTGTATAGCCAACGATGTTCATCAGCATTTTCAAAAAGTGATTAACCAAGGAGTAGAATATGTTTTGACTTCATACGGCCATTAGAGATCAGTGGTAGCACAGTAGTTTGTGCCTTGGCTTCCAGCCGAGTAATCCAGATTCAATCCCCAATTTGTGCTGGATATTTTTCACTCAACAAACTGATTCTCATAGATGATCAGATCCTGTTCTACAATAGAGAGTAGGATTTATAATACCTCACATGTCTCGACTCAGCCTGCTTAGAGTATGACATGAAGATCCACTGTGATAAGAGAGGAACTATGACAATCAAATGTAAACTAACATAGCACAGTTTCCACACTGGTGGCAAAACCCTAAAGCAGATTTGGTAGTTTACATATCTAGGAAGTGTTTTCATTGACGATGGCAGACTGGACAGAGAACTAGGATATAGAATTAAAAAACCAAACAAGGTGCACTACCAGCTGGCTCCAATACTGAAACATTCAAGTGTCATTACGTCCACTAAACAAATGATGATAAACATGTTGATCATACCTACATTATGTTATCAGTGTCAAACATGGTTCCCCATTAGACACGCACAAATGTAAGATCAAGACCTATGAGATGGGATGTCTATGAAGTGCAGCAGTAAAGACAACTCATAACAAAATTCACAACAACATGCTGAGGAATGTGATTGGTTAACTACTAAATTGGTTAACTTCTAAATTACAGCACAGAAGATTTAAGTGATTTGGTCATTGACAAGGATGCATTATGATCAACCTATCAACAAAATCATTCTACATGGAGGTTTTAGGTTCTTGAGCAAGAGGTCAACACCAGTTACAATAGAGTTGGTAGGAAAAACACCAAAAAATATCAAAATGTCGGCAACGGAAACAAGAAGTCTACGCATATCTCCTCTCTGCAGTGCTGCAAGTAGGACAAAAAAATTATATTTTTCCTATTGCAAACGGCATCTTGAGTTAACACGGCCTAAAAAACGATGTACCAGAACAAGTCTGGGAAGTAAAAGTTGCTGGCATAATGCTGACCACATTACCAATCGTTTGACGTTGGTCAAGAAAATATAGGTCTAACACCATATTCTCATGTAGATTGTTTTTGTTTTTTCTAAATATTTGTCATAGGTGATCCCTTTGCTATTTTTTTCTGCAGCTGATTTATTTCGTTTTTCCTTTATGTAATGTCTTCAGTTTGGTTTTTGCTTCCTTTATCTTTGACTAGTCTATCTTCCACCTCATTTTTTATATATCTTGCAATGTGCAAGAATGCTGTGTGTTTTTTACTCTGTTGCATTTATAGCTTGTCTCCATGAGTGCTTTGGACAGTCTGTCTTATTTGTTATTTGTAAAATTTGTCAGGACCTGTGTATCAGGGGTATATGTAAGGAAAACAATCTCTCTGGTATTGTTTTTGTTTTACACAACTGGTATTGCAGGTGTGCTTAGTGCCACTGCTTCCGTTCCAAATGAGTCTCAAAATTTACCAGTGACCTCTGTGATATTGATTTATTTTTCATAAATATTTGTTAATGTAAATGCATTCCACTCCATATGTCATTGTTCCCTTCTCTCATTGCTGATCCATCAATAAATATGCTGGTCCACATTGTTGCTTGGCATGACCTTTGGACATCTTCTTCTTCTTCTGCATTCATTCTCAATCGCCCGCTATCAAGCCCTGAACAGGGCTTTGCAAAGTAGCAGGATGTAGTCCGGAGAATGGAATGCATTGTGTTGCTAGTTTCAGCTTGACTGCATTATTTGCACCTTTTGGTCCGACACATCCGTCTTTGACAGCCCTTTAAACATATTTCTAAAACAATACATTTTCTCTCTGTGACTGGTTTTATTCATCATGTCTAGTAACTAGTCAATCAACTCTTAGAATCATGTTTTCATTCATGTGGAATGTACTGCTGGTCACACTTTTAGCTTTACAGTATATCACAGCAAAACGTGACTACAGTCGTCAGTAGGCGGTCGTTCTAAACAGCGGTCGAAAAGTGACCATCTTACACGGTATAAACTTCTGGGTTAATTCTAAAGAAACAGCTGAACATACTGCTCTTTTGATTGTAGAGAGTTCCAACTTCCGTCATGTACGGTTAGACAAAAACAATGGCAATTTTAAAGTTTGTTTAAGATTTTAGGAAAGGATTTCTTCTGTTTTTTTGCTTGGATTTGCAGATTCATCCATTATTAAGAATGGGGGAGTTAATTTTCTGCAACTGATTTTCCTGAGGTTGATCTATTTAATTTGTTTATGTAGATACAATAATGACATTTATAGTCTAAATGACAGACGTAGCCATTACAGGAAACATTGATAGCAGCATTAGTACCTTTTTCTGCAAATGTTTTTTTTTTCTAACAAAGGGAAGCAGCTTGCATGTGAGTCTATATGTTTGTGCTACTTTTTAGCACTATCACCTTCATCTTCATCTTCTTGTATCTCAGAAACTAAACAACACACACGACCAACAACAGCAACAAGTTTTTTATTAATATATGTCTGTAGGCACACACACGCACAATTTTAAAAAAAGATTAGAGATTCTCAAAATCAACAACCATGTTGTGACCTGGTGTACTGAAAAATTAAGCAGCTGCACAAAATATAATTAATTTTTTGATGCAATGCTGTAAAGGTTAAGGGCTTTGTCTGTACATGTACAACATCCAGTACAGAAGGGAAAGTTCTTTTGCCTTTTGTGCAAAGCAATATATGTGCTGATCAGGAAAAAGTTATATCTAGCTGCAATGACAAGCCCTATAAGTAATTATAATGTATAATGTTAGGGCTAATGGATTAGTATTGTGTTGCACACATTTTGATAATTCAGCCACCATTACTTACTGACAGTAAAACTGATCCAAAAGATTATGGCATATACCATTGTTCTGACAGGGGTCTGGACTGCAGCAGTTTTTCTCCAGTTCACAATTGTCTCCTGTCCATCCTTTTTCACACATACAGTTGTACCCACCAAAGAAGTCAGAACATTTTCCTCCATGAAGGCATGGCTCAAGTACAGTACATTCATCAACATTTTCCTGCAGTAACATTTTGTAATTATCCCCATTTTAAAGCAACATTTCTATGACATATAATACCAGCCAATCTCTTGCAATGAAAAACAATGGAATGAATTGATAAATACTTTACAAAAATGTGAAAAACTGCACACACAACAAATGCTTTAACAAATTATGTAATATGAGGATTTTGAAAATGACACACACAGTTTGGATAAATCATAAGATTAAAAATTCTTTAAAAAATGCAAGTAATGTAAATGACTACAAACAAAAGAGTAGCCAATGAAGCTGAAATGTATGTCCTAATCTGCTGGTCTTCTTCTTCAATCAGCTGAGACTATGCTTATAGTCTGGTGAGGTAGAAGACTCTGTGGTTCAGGTCTTCGCCAGACCCCTGCAACTTTATGAGCATGTTCGCTCCCCCAAGCCAGACTGCTTCTCTTTGATCTGCATAGATAGGACAGTCCTGTAGAATATGTTGTGTTGTTTGCTTGGGTGCTCCACAATTGCATGTGGCGGTGTCACTGAGACCCATTCTGTGGAGGTGGGCATTGAGTCTGCAATGTCCCATTCTGAGTCTGAAGATCTTTGTATGCCCATCTCTGCCAAGTTTGTCTATGCTGTCATTTTCTGGCTCATATTCTTTCTGCTGGTCTCTCCATTCTGTCCTCATGGATTGTTTGATGAGTGTCTTTACTTCTTTATAGTTCTGTGGATGGCGAATCTGCGTATGGCCATTTCCAGCTTTTGCGAGCTCATTGACTTTCTCATTTCCATTGATCCCCCAGTGAGCCAAAATCCACTGTAGGACTAGATCTGTTTTTTTAGACAATAATCCGATGTTGTATTTTATTTCTTGTGAGAGCCTATCTTGTTTAGTGCTTCAGATGGATTGGAGTACACTCCTGGAGTCTGTTAAAATGACCATTTTCCTTGTCGCTATGATTTGGCTGATAAGAATCTGAGTTGTCGCATGGACAGCTGTTCTCTATATTACAAAGTTTAAATTGAACAATATACAAACTGATTAGTAAGATTAATACAATTAGTTATGCTATTTGTTAACTTCATATTTAACAGTCAAGATGACAACAGGAGTAAATGTTAGGGAAAAAAGCGTCAAAGGAATAATTTTGACATAGTCTGTTGGAGTGAATACCACACAGAAGACTTTAAATAAAGAACCAGTCTGTAATGTTTAGATGTTACTTGGTCTGATTTTGCATATTTGTTCTATAATTGAGACTTCTAATTTCATCAATTTCAAAACTGTATAAAACGGTATAAGATTATAGTTAATTCAAGTTGAAAATAAAAACCTCAAAATAGGAAGCAGTGCCAGTAGATAACAGTCAGTCAGTAGACAGCAGTCAGTCAGTAGACAGAAGTCAGTTGATAGACATAAGTCAGTCAATAGACAGCATCAGTCAATAGATTGAAATCAGTCAGTAGACAGCAGTCAGTCAGTAGACAGCAGTCAGTTAGTAGACAGCAGTCAGTTAGTAGACAGCAGTCAGTTAGTAGACAGCAGTCAGTCAGTAGACATAAGTCAATCAGTAGACAGCAGTCAGTAGATAGAAATCAGATCAGTCAGTAGACAGAAATAAGTCCATAGACAGCAGTCAGTCAGTAGACAGCAGTCAGGGAATTAGGTCGTTAAATATGACATTGAGCATACATACATCACATATGAAGATTTAAAATCTACAGTGCAAACATAAACTGTGTCAAGTCTATGTATAACTTTTTATTTTGTTTGACCAGAAAATTTGAAATATATTTTTTTAAATATAAAATATGCTAAGAAAATGTTAAGACTGAGATTAAATAATGTTAAACATTACTTGAAAGTAAAAAGAAAGATTAGGAACATCCAAAAAGGAACAGATGGGATCAAATAGCATAAATCACAAGATGGAACAAAAAAGACAGAAACTATTTGTAAAGTTTTTGTCTATGCCTTCAAATGAATGAAACAAAAATTGATAATACAGTTGACAATTGTTTTTTTTTGTTTTTTGGTTCGCCTTATTTCTCTAATCCCAAAGGGAGTGTACGTTGCACTGTGGTTTTAATTTTGTGCCTGTCGGCCCAGTGCATCCGACTTCAGCATGCATTTTATGTAAGGGTCTGCTTCCTTCTACATTTTCTAAGGGTCTGCTTCCTTCTACATTTTCTAAGGGCTTGCTTCCCCAAGGTAACAGCCGGTGCTGTGATGGGGATCGAACCCAGCACCTTTTGATTGTGTGCCATGTCACTAAACCACTAGCCCACGCCAGCCCTTTTGATATTTGATATGATAAGCAACTATTTTATTATTATCTTAACTATAGAGTAAATAAAAAGCAGTCCCATCCATTAAGAAATTACAAAAGTGTCACTCTCAATAAGATTATAGTAATTAATTATCTGGTAAGGCATCAACCTACTACCGTATTGCTAGTATGGTTACCTTATCTTGTGTGTCTTTTGTGTGTATTTTAGAAGAGAGACTTGCAAATGGCTTATGAGCACATTGCTCTGTTACCATATTAAAGAATACTAACATAAAAGATAATTCCCATACACAATACCTACTGAGCAATTCTTTCCTGCGAACTGGGGCTTACATGGACAATAAAAGTCAGAAACCAGATCAGTACAGTTTTGATCTAAGTTCTTTTCCACACATTTGCCTGGACAATCATCAATGTTTTCTTCACAAAGATCACCTGAAAATGGCACAAATTTATATATGACATGAAAATTTTGTATTTATTTAACTGATTCACTCTGCAGAATTGAAATATCTGCTGTCTTCTTTTTTAAAAGGTAAAGGTCAGTCCAATAGCAATAATTACTGTCGGGAATGAAGATAACTCTTTATGTACTAAGCTGAGACTTATGTGAGGTGGGATGATCAGTTCCCTTTCTTGCTGTTTATACCTTCCATAACTCAAATGACAAGTACCCATTTACAGCTGGGTCAACTGGAGGAGCGATGATACCACAAACGAACCATGCCCACATTTGTTTCTGTCTGTCCATGATTTCAAACTGGTTGTTTAATGCCCACAATAAATAAGTTCACTCTTTTGTGCACCTGAAAAGGACATTAAGTGGTGGGTTGTAGGAGTTTTCCTCACATGCTGATGAAGGTGGACTGCGGTCCTCTAGCCGGTTGTGCTATACTTGGCTTCATCTGCATGGTGTTCACTACTACGGGGATCACATTGATCCACATCTCATCAGTCAGGCTGCCTTAAAAACAGCCTATTTCCAGGGAACGCTACGTGGAAGAGAGATTGTGGTCTTGGTCAGTCTATTGACACTGACACAATGTCCTGGTCAGTATTTTGTGCTTGACTGGGCAGTTCCCCTAAAGAGGAGTGATTAATTAAGTAACAAGTGTAGTATTAAATTCCTAATATCTGTAATTTAATAAAAATCTATACATATTTCAGATTTAGTATATTCTTGTACGTTATTAATTGATAACTTGACATTTAACATAATAGTTTTAAAGGTAAATAAATGGAAATAAGTGTTTGGCAATTGTCCATGCTTACAGATACAACACATTAGGCCATAATGTCTTTATCAGGGACAACACAATGAGAGTATCAACTGAACTAAATTAATAAGATGAGGATGAACAGGATACAGGTTGCCTGGAAATAAAGGAAGGGCAAGGAATGTTCCTCCTTATGGATTTAAGCAGACTTTTTGACACTCTTTGAAATATCTTTTGATAATACATAGGATTGAAAATCCAGGTGGCCTCATTGCCTAAATATGTTACTGTTTCACTGAACACATATAGAAGTTCTTAACATCTTTAACCTAGTTTTACCTTAAGAACACTAATCACACCATTGACTGTTTTATAGAAAAATGTTGTACATTGCATTATCCCCAGCCATCTATTTATCTTGATGGATGTCCTTGAAATACATCAAATTTTCAAGCAATGGCTCAACGCCCTTTTTTTCTTCAATAATATCCAAACTTTAACAATTCCATTCAGACTGTCTACATTTTCATGTCATTTAACTTTCAGAACTTATACTCACTTTAAACTTTTTCTTTATTTAATTATTAATGACTCAGCCTTGACTAGCTAAATGATATGCACCAAAGTTTCACCATCATTTGTTATAAAACTCCCACACAATATCACTTACTTACTTACTTGAGACCAATTTATCTTCAGTAATATTTTTCATGAACATGTCATATATTATATACTAAACTATTCACATTTGAATGACAAATAGAATGGAATAAAGAAATTGTATATGGATGGATGCAGATTAGTGTCAAAGAGATTACATTGGCATAGTTATGTTTTCACCAAAAATAAAAGCAATTGAGTACTCACAGCTCAATAATTCTGGTATTTAAATAAACCTTAATACAACAATTGTTTCCAATCAAAGACCAACTACACTGAAAGATGTTCTTACAGTTTTACTGTATTAGCTCTAATAATTTTCACAATACTCATATTTTACTAATAGGCCTACATGTAAAGTTGAAAATGTCCATTATTTTCAACATAATTATCACCTATTTCAATGGGGACGGCGTGGCCTACTGGTTAAGTGGCATGGCTCACAATCTGAAGGTGCTGGATTCGATCCCCATCACAGCACTGGCCGTTACCCTGGGGAACCAAACCCTTAAAAAATGCAGGAGGAAGCAGACCCTTACATAAAATGCATGCTGAAGTCGAATGCACTGGGCCGACAGGCGCAAAATAAAAATGCACACCGCCTTGTGGATTAGAGAAATAATGTGAATGCAAACAAACAAAACAACAACAAAAAAACACATTTCAACATGTTTAAGTAAAGAACTGGCATCATGTGTGCCGGAAATGTCTTCACTGCATACCAACACATTAGCATTTCCATGTTAAGCAACATTTGTTAGTTTTTTAAACTTGGAATTGGCAAATAGAAACAGGGATTTTTTTTAGGAGCGTGGTATGTCTGTTCATTGTAGTGAATCAGATTTAGCGCATAGAAAAACTATATGAACATAAAGAGGAAATGCTACAATGTATAAGAAGGATGAAGGACACTTTT
Organism: Ariolimax columbianus; assembly: GCA_036924085.1. Taxonomy (NCBI): domain Eukaryota; kingdom Metazoa; phylum Mollusca; class Gastropoda; order Stylommatophora; family Arionidae; genus Ariolimax; species Ariolimax columbianus. The sequence continues at coordinate 26,522,616 of JAVGWX010000006.1, forward strand.
TAAAAGAGAGATTGAGTAACTGACAGGTGACAAAATAAATGGCATAACACAACAGTTATATTTCTATTTGGGCTGTACCAAATATAAAAAATTAGGTCAATGTCGTTGGATTGGATGCAAACATACAACAGCCATTAAAAAATCAATACCTCCAATTTTATTGAAGATCTACTGAACATGCTTCTAAATGAATAGTGTGTGTTAAAGGGTAGTAATGCACTGTCATGGTGGCAGACCAATGCTGATAGGATAAATTAGACTATAACAACCCCCTACAAGAACAAGAGGTCATAGCTACAAATTAACTAAAGAGAGGTATTATATTAGATATTAGGAATTATTTTTTTAGTCAGAGAGTGGTGAATGCTTAGAATTCATTGCCATAGGAAGTAGTGGAAGCAAGGACAATAAATGCATTTAAGAATAGATTGGATGCGCACAGCTTTTAGAGCAAGGAAATGTAAATGAAACTGGTTGAATACAGACTCTGCAAAGTCTTATAAACCAATATAAAGATGTTAAATTAAAGTTTCATTTGTTCTCCTGTAAAACTTTGCAGTGACTTCTACAAGTGTCACAATTAAACACATGTTCAGAGCTGCTGGCACCATATTGTCAGATAACAGATCTTGTTTTTTGGCAGAGAATGTTGAGAGACTCACATTTTTAAGTGAATGCATGTTTAGTGCAGAATTGAGTGATGAACTGGATAAAACTTTGGTACAGACTATTTATTTAACAAATTCAGAAAATGCCAGGTTGAGGTAATAGCAAGATTTATCATTGATCTGCATTGACAAACTCATCAGTACCCAGTTAGTAGTATTCAGTTCAGTTCAAGTGCCATCTCCACATCAAAAGTAAACTGCAATAAATCTGCATTTTCCCCTTCCATCTTTAGAAGTTATACTTATAGCTGTAGTACTTTGACCTGTCATGTGTTTGTTGTTGATTACTTTATAATTGACAAATATGTCAGTAGAACTTAATGAACACATCTTATTATACTAATTATTTTTACTCAATATTTGTGTTAGTTTTTATATTCATATAGTTATACCATCTTTTAGCATTTGGTTGAATATGAAGAACTGTAATATTTTGTATTTACCTCTAAAACCAACTGGACAATCACAGATAAATCCATTTACACTATTGTTACAAGATGCTCCATTTCTGCATGTGTGATTGACACAGCCATCGATTTTGTGTTGACAAAGGGAGCCTTCAAATCCACTTATACAATCACAGTGGAAGCCACCAAAAACACCCCTGCATCTTCCATGTACACAAGGGCTGCTTGAACAATAGTTTATCTCAGCACACACTCCAGGTTTCTGAAGGTCTAAACGAAAACACATTTAAATAAAATTGGGTCTCTATGTTTATAAATAGGCAAGAAAAAATACACGAATTTGCACTTTTTTTTCAACTGTTGTAAACATTAATAAAATTTCTTATGAACAATTTCAAGAACAATATGGATTGCTGATGATAACAAAATCACTACAGAGCTTGATTTAAAATACAAATAGTCACACTGCTGACACAAGTAGAAAGATTGCACCTCCCCACAACATCTAACAACATAAGTGGGCAGATGAAATGAGATGAGATGAGATGTAAATATCTTTTAGCTAATGTCTCAGTGAAACAATAACTAACAGATTGTCCATGATTTGATTCATCAATAACCAACAAATTGTAATTGTTTAAATACATCAATAACCAACATTGTCAGTGTCTTAGTACATCATTAACCACCAGATTATCCATCTCATCAACAACCAAAGAAGTTATTGTCTGTGTATATCAATAACTAACAGATTGTTTATGATTTGATTCATCAATAAAAAAAAATAGTCATTGTCTCAGTATATCAGTGGCCAACTGATTGTGAATGACTTATTACATCATTAATCAACAGATTTTCCATCTCATCAATAACAGAGAATAGTCATTGTTCCAGTGTCTCAATAACCAATCAGTAATCATAATAAAAGGTGAAGGATAAATGAGTCAGAGGTAAAAAATGCTATAAGTTGGAGGATAACATCAAAAGACAGATAAGGACAAGTCTGCAGACTGCACCTTTAAGACAAGATATAGAGAACATTAGAAATTCAATTCAGCTGACTTTTTATGTGGAGATGCCACTTAAAATGAACTGAATCAGTATTAGACATTGTATATAATGTGAGGAAATTAAAACTTCTCAAACAACCAAATAATTTCTAGATCTTCCCTCCTTCTGAAAGAGATTTCAGTTGAATTAATTCAGTTTCTCAGGGTTGGCAAGTTGCTAAATTTCTATTGACTTACTCTATGTAAGTGTGGTTCTCTGTGGGAATCATGGAACCCCTTACTGAGAAGGACAGAATAGGGTCACAATAAACTTCTGTTCATGTAATAAAAGCTGATTAAGTAGAGTTGTTTATGGGGCTAGCAGCTGCTACAAGAAAACATAATGGCTTTGATACTGATTTCCTGCAAGGCCAACTGTAGTGGTTGTCTCCTAACAAAGTCATGCAGGAAATATGCTGATGTGGTAATGCTGTTCTGTTGATTCTGACATTGTAGCTAGATACATCATGATCCTTTTGATGCTGTTTCTGAGAAAAATGTCAATATTTATGACTACCTCGACTGCCTGTTGATTCAATATTGCTTTTATATCACAGGTTGAAGCTGTAAAATACTATATAAGCCTACCGCAATAGAAATGACTTTAACTTTTAACTGACTCACTTCGTTGAGCCGATATATTGGCTCCAAAATGTTTGTACTTGCCATAGAGCTGATATATTGGCTTGAACAGTTGTTATACTTATAGATCAAAGTTTCTCGATTTCAAGTATTCCTAAATTTAAAAACATACCTGCACTTTCTAGTGTCTGTAGTGCATTGCTAGAATAATGTGTTCAAAGATCCAAAGTATTCTGGAGTTTCTGAGTTAAGTTCTGTCACATGCTTTAACCTCTAAAAAAGATTGTTTATTTAGACTATTTTAACATGATCTATCCCTTTAACTTGGCATCAAAGAAAATGATTAGTTATTCAGTATTATGTGATTACCCACATGCATTACTTTATATAAGCTTGAATCCTCATTCTTGTTTACAACTGGAATCCTTCACAATCTCTAATCCATTAATACTTCCAAATTTGTTTTCTTATTTTTCAAAAAAATGCGACCTAATCTTCTACACCCACATTTTGAGGACTTCAATACTCTTTTCCAACTTGTTATTCGTTATCCATGTTTCTGTGCCATAAAGTAGTGATGAGTATACATAACACCTGACAATTCTCATTTTCAAATTTTGATTTATCTGTTTGGATGTCAGTATATGTTGCATGTTGTTGAATACTATCTTGGCCATACCTATTCTCTTTCTGATTTCTTTTTCATAGCTACCATTTTCCGTTATTATATGACCTAGATAGAAGAAACTCTGTACCTGTTCAAATAGTTGATCTTTTATTTTTATCTGTATACATGGTTTCTTGTTACTCTTCCCAATTTATCATAGTCTTTGTTTTCTTTATGTTTATGTCCAATCCAAACTCTTGACTTATTGTGTATATTGTTGTCACAAGCTCCTGTAATTCTTGTTCACTTTTTGCCATCAAAACTGTATCATCTGCATATCTAAGATTATTCATTGCCACTCCTTCAGTGACAAGCCCTGGCATCCCCTCTATCTGTTTGAATATTTGTTGTGTGTTGATATTAAAATAACAAGGGGATAATACACAACCTTACTCTTTTCACATCTATACTTGGAGAGCATTTCTTGGAAAGAGAAGAAAACAAATTTGGAGGCATTGAAAAAGTTTGGAGTGAAAAGAGAATTATTTACTGTAATCAGTGTTAGACAGTCACGTTATTTGGGTCACATAACAAGACACACCTCTTTGTTGAAGATCATATTGGAGAGTAGAGTATAAGGCAGTCCGTCAAGAGGCAGACAACATTTTAAGTAGAAGGATAACATCAGGAGATGGACTGGAAAAAGCCTCTCAGATTGCACCAATACGGCAAGAGATAGAGGACACTGGAAATCTATTATAGCCGCCCTTCGATGCAGAGATGGCAGTTGAACTCAATCTGCAACATCCAAGGCAACGAGGAGGCAGACAGACTGGCAAAAGAAGGTGCAAGGCTACCACAAACAGATACCAGTATGACGTACGAAGAGTCAAAACGGCTTATCAAAGCCAGATACATGACCAAATGGGAAACCGAACATACTGGTTACACCAAAAACGATGCCTATTACCAGTTGAACCGAAGAGAGCAGGTCGTTGTCTTCAGACTTCGCACTGGCCACAACAGACTGAGGTACCACCTATTCAACAAATTGAAGATAGGGTGTACCGACGAATGCCCGTGCGGTACTGGTAAAATGACCACTGAACATCTGCTGCAGAACTGCCCGACATACGAGGATCAGAGAGAGCAGATGTGGCCATTGCCAGTGGAACTGCAAGACAAGCTCTATGGTAGTGGCGAGAGTCTCAGGATGACCGCCGCTTTTTTCGAGAAAATAATGGTTACTGTCTGACTGTGTACGCAGAAGAAGAAGAAGAAGAAGAAGAACTCAATCTGTCAGTCATTTTTATAATAATATTACAAACAAATTAATTCATAGCATAGTATATCCTCCTACCATTGCCACACTCATGACCTTACAAATGATTGATGATTCTTAATTATGTGCTCAGAAGTAAACAAGTAGTAATCTTCAGACAATGCACAGATCACAACACATAAATAGACCATCTATTCAACAAACTAATATTAGGAATTCCAATGAGTGAGACTAATAGAATTATCACTGAGCATCGGCTGCAAGGCCCTCAACATATCAGTGACTTAGAAGGCACATATGGACATCATTATATTTTTCCTAGGCAATTTAGCCTACATGAGAACACCAATAACTTCAAGCGGACTAATGTTTAATTTATATTTATTCAAGTTGATATCTGAAGGAATTCTTAGAAGAAAAGAGCAATCCATTTCTTTTTCCTATTCTAATTGTTTTTTCCTGCTTGTGCCTTTCAGCATCAGGTTATAATGAGATTTCTTGATCGGGCCACTAGTATGTGCCATGTACACAGCAGCTTTATTGCTTCTTTTATTTATGTTGTTTAACTTTTGCATGGGTGGCCTTTGGCTCTGTTACCATTGTATTTGTATAGCATTGCCTTCTGAAGGATACTATCTGGAGTTTGTCATGTCACGTGGCCGGACCATTTGGTTTGCTGTCACTTGTTGAAGTCTAGCACTGGTGTTGTGCCTACCTGTCTCCTAATACCTTTGTTTCTGATTCTATCCATTCTTGTTAATCCAAGCATTTGTTGCAGGCATTTCATCTGTGTTATTACAATGTTTCTTTATCTTTGCTTGTTAATGTCCAATTCTGTCACTGATAGCACAACGTGGGTAGGAATATCAGGTCGCAGAGCATTTAAAAAAAATGTATTGTCACATGTTTACATTACAATATTGGGGACATTTTCCAAAAGAAAAATCAATTGCTCAAAAGCACAACAGCTGCTCACCTGGTGTGTAGTGTTCTGGACAGGTACATCTGGCAGTAAGATTCTGAGAGTAGCTGTTACAAATGCCGCCATAATTTATAAAACAATCGTTATGGTGACAAACATCTGCGATGACTTCACAGTGAGTTCCAGAAAAGCCATTTAAGCATGAGCAGCTGTATGTGTTATTTCCATTCTGACATGTGCCATTGTACAAGCAACCATTTCTGTTTAATGCACACTCATCTGAACGAATGGATGGATAAAAGATAAATATATTGATCCTCCATAGCAAAATATTAAAACACTTCTTACTATCTCAATATTATTAGTTACTAGACCATTAAAAATTATTTGCAACAAAAAATAGTCAAGCTGAAATATATAAATGGTTTTTATATTTTTATATTAGCTTTTGCTTTTGAGTCTTTACAGAAACTAAAGCTATAAATATTATATAAAGAATTTCTCATCTAAAACTCATTCTATCATGTTAATTTCTCATTAATCTGAGGAAATTCTCACTTAAAACTCAAACTCACCTACATCAGTTTCACATCTATCTCCTGTATACCCTGGGTCACACTCACAGACTGAATGTACAGATCCATAAGAGATACACCTTCCATGAAGATTACAGTCAATCCCACTACACAAATCATCTGGCTTTGAACACCTTTGACGATTTAACACATTAAAGTACTTTTAAATAATTATAAACCAATGTCTTCTGTCAATAAACTTATAATTAGGGGAAACAAACTTATGGAAATTAACATACCAGAAAATGAGTACCTATGATTCTTTGGTACAAACCAAATGTATTATATTTTTCTGCATCATTGATGGTCTCCCTTCCTATTTCCAGTTATTTTGCATGTATTTTTATGTTGATCAATGCTTTTTTTTGGTAACCCTTTTATCTTTTTTTCCCTCTCAATTCAATTTGTTTTAGAAAACTTTGTCTCTTTTTAAACTGCCAACCATTAAACCGGGCTGTACCTGGTGTGAAAATATTAGGCTCACTGTAACTATCTAAGCATATAATAAAAGGTGATTAAAGAGAGTTGTGCATTGGGTTAGCAAATACATCATGTAAAAGGTGTTGCTATTATAACCAGTCACTGTTAAAGCTTGATGCAGGCTTCTTGTAAAAGGAATAATTACTGTTTAAACCAATGGTTTATGTTGGAGCAAAATAGTGAATGATAGCAAATGTATATAGACCAGATTACCTTTAAAATGACCAGTTGCAGTGGTGGTCTATGCTTCACATTGGAGAAAAAAGGTGTATGAAATGATTCAACATACTATTACAGAACAGAAATTCAGCATTTGTGATTTTTGAATGTTGATCAATAAAGATATAGAGGCAGAATGCCAGGGGTACTACACAGACCTTTTTGCATCAACTGCAATAGTCATCAAATTGCCACAAAACACTGAATCTGTGCCGATACGAAAGTATGAATCAAATGTGGTAGTACATGCAATCAAAAAACTGAAATCGGGCAAACCCCTAGGACACAACGGAATCACAAATGGTGTAATCCAGGCTGGAGGAGACACACTAGCGTGATATTTAACTACTTTGTTCAACATCTGTCTGAAAGAATGTCAAATTCTTGACCAATGGTGAATGTCAGAAACCATTCTAATTCATAAAAAAGGAGACAAGGAAAACCTGGCAAATTACTGCTCGATCTGTCTGCTCCTATCCATTTTTAAACTATTCACCATATTGATTGCCAACAAAGAGGCTACTAGATGAGAACCAACCACAAAAACAGGCAGATTTCAAAAAAGGCTTTTCAACCAATGAGCACCTCCACGTAATCAATCAATTAATATAAAGAGCGCATGAAGTTCAGATGCCTTTATGCCTTTTTTCTGTGGATTATGAGAAAGATTTCTATAGCATCGAAATAACTGTAGTGCTGAATGCCCTGTGGAATCAAGGAATTGCAAAAAAATTCTCAACTGACAGAGGAGATGAACAGTTGATGCACAACGGATATCACCTGCTGCTGTAGACCGATTACCATACCAATATAACCAAGTGTCTGACAGGGTGGTACAGTCTCTCCAAAGCTCTTCACAGTGGCCCTTTAGATCTTTAAAGACCTAGAGTGAGAAGATAGAGGTATAGACAAAGACAGGGAAATGTTTACTCATCATGACATAGTCATCCTCAGCCACAGAGTCAAAGAGGCAAAGAAAAGCCTGAATGAGCTTAGCATAGCAAGCGATGATGCAGTTGTCCAACAAATCAAAAGAAAGAAAACCCAGTTCATGCTCAACACCTTCTGCCCAACAGGAACAATACGCTTTAGAAATTGTCCCATCGAAAACATGAATTTGTATCTCTACTTGGGTCAAAAGATCACAAACCCCTCTTCAATAAATCAGGAGATCTTGCAAAGAATATCAGCTGTCTGGCTCAGCTTCAACTGTATTAAACCCATACTGCAACAGATACAAAATCACAGTGCTAGAGCTCACACCTTCAATCACATGGTCACTAGAGCCAGGGTATATGACTGCAAAATGTGGAACCTACAGAAAGCTGATGCAGATAGACTCTAGGAGCGATAGAGCAAATAACATTGAAGATCTCCCTTCAAGATCAAATCCACAACACAGAATTATAAATCGAAATTCATTCACTGACATCATAGATGTCACACTGTTAAAAAATACAGATGGGGCGGCCATGTGGTGCACATTCTAGATGACAAATGGACGCATACAGTGATGTCCTGGTGGACCTATAACTTCAGACAGCCTTGCGGGTGACCGAGGTTGAAGTGGAGAGATGACCTGAAAGAGGTCCTTGGTCCAACATGGTACACCAAGGGAAAAAAAGTTAAATGAGTTTACTCAACATTTGGCTGCCTGGCGTCAGACACACGTGCGAGACTGAATTCCAGGATTGAGAGATTTAATAATTAGAGATCAATAAAACATTTCCAATCTGACATTATTCTCTTTCATAATTTAACTATCTATTTTTCATTGTCAATATTCTCTAATGTTCCATATATTCTAGTCATTATTGGACAAAAATATTAACAAGTATGACTCAGATACTGAGCTGGAAAAGAAATAGAAAATGATACTTTAGTTACAAACAAAAATCCATCAACAATGACATAAAACATCACAAACTAAAACATCTTTCAAGTCACATGTATGGATACATTTATGTATTTGTTCTTGTGGAATTGTGTATATATGTATATATATATATATATATATATATATATATATATATATATATATATATATATATATATATAAATGTGTACATTTATATAAAGAAAGGAAGTCCTTAAGCAGACTTATTTACTGCTGGCTAGGAATGAAGTGTTATAGACTTCAGTATACTAAGCCTCAGCTTGTTACATGCAGTGGCCAGTTCCCTTTCACGTTGCCCCTTTTCCCCTATAACAGTAAGTCAGGTACCAATTTACAACTGGGTTAACTAGAGCTGCCAGTAGTGTGTGTAGAACCCCGTACCTTTGCCATGAAAAGCGAATGCTCTACTACTGTGCTAATCATTGTGCAAATGACTAACAGATCAATACATGTCCAGTCTGTTCATGTTTTTATTGTTATTTATTAGGGGTTTCTATTTGTATTGTTCTTTGTCCATGGCGAATACCTTTTGGTCATAGCATAGGATTTATCTTGTTTCTATTCTGTCACATTATTTAAGCTATACTTGATAATGTTGTTATTCACAAGTTATTATTGTACGCAACAAAGATGGCGCATTACTAGCTGCGGGTCTACATTGCTCTACTGTTCTGGTTCATTATGGATGCCGCCAGACCACGGATTTGCCTGGAATTCACACTAGTCGGACAACTTACACTTGTGTTCATGGAAACGTGGTGTTGTTTTCCATTTGGACTAGTTAATTCTTTCGTTTTTTGTGATTTCTTCCATCCAATTATCCTGGTCTGGACATCAGCTATATGAATGGTACTATGCCGTATTTCACGGCCTAGTTTCCATGCTGAACTTCACGAAAATGGCGTGTGAAAAATTTAGAAACTACTAAAATAAACTGAACACAACTAGAGAGAGATGCCAGACTCACTACGACCTCTTGTGGTTATGGAAAAGGCACGACACACAACGTTAGATGTCATCCCCCCTCCACTGCCTTGCTGGATACCTGTTTACAGGAAAAGCTTTGAGAGTAAACCCTGAGGACAAATCTGCATCATATGCTATCTCCAGTCATCTCAATAAATATCTTGCCACTGGCCAAAGGTGGCTCAGGACCAGAGAGTGAGGTTGACAAAAGGCGCAGTTTCTTCCTCACTTAAATCCAAATCACCGTGCAGGTCACCAATTTCACAGGACACAGCAAGAGAAAAGACTGTCCACACGGCTGAGCAAAGAGAGTAGTCTTCCTCCCTTTAAGGGACGAACATCATCGTTATTATGTTGCCAAAATCTCAGACAGTCGATGAGAAAGCGGTAGGAAAACAACAAATGAAATGTGATAGATCACATGTGTTCAAAATGATCTACTGCAATGATTGATTCAATAGTTTGCTGTGCCCCTGATTTTTAGTCATTAAAGATGAAGGACACAATCTATATTTTATTATTGTTTTATATCTTTTCTATTTTGTTCAGTTAAGAATGAACACTTTTGCACTCTGTGTAGACCCATATATGTTTGAACAGTATATTAAAATTGGCATAGCCAATGGACGTTGTAAGATATAAATTATGTTATATATACTAATATTTTAGACTTCAGTTTTTCCAAGAAAGTATTTCTATTACTGGAATATTATTCATTGGTTCATTATGCGCTGATGAGATAATAAGTAAACTAGCAGATGTGTGCAGATTATATGTCCATCAGCCGAACTGTACAATATGGAAGAAACAACAGCAGTTTTACAATTAAAGATTCTGTCCCTTCCCCCAGTCCACCCCCACATCACCATTGTACTCTTTCCACACTCTCTAGTCCATCCATCTCATGTCCTCTCAACTCCCCTCCTTCTAAACCGCCCATTCCTTTAACTTGTCTACTACCTCCAGCCCATCTTTTCCCCCCTCCTCAAATCTCCATCTCACCCTCCCCTCCCCCCAAATGATATATGCCTTATTTAATTTGTGAACCTGTTCCCCCCACCTCCCTAGTCAACATACTAGTGTCCAAACCACTCAGACACAAGATCCTAAAACAATATACACCATTAAGATGAACTCTAAAACTGACTAACCCAGTTTATAAATGAACAATTTTTAACAAAAGACAAAGCACTATCTCATAAATGGTTTGTTATAAAATACCTTAAAAATATATGCCTTGTGTCTACTCACTTGCTATCATAATTTCCACCACGAGGACATTGACACCTAGTGCCTCCTACTAGATCCATGCAGAAATCTGAGCTAGTACAGACATTGTCATTGCAGTCATTTACCAAGTCTAGTTCACAGAGTGGTCCTTCAAATACTGATAAAGTACATTTAGTATAAGCATTTTTTAAAAGTTTTATGTGATCTTCCTCTTCTTCTTCTTCTGCTTCTTCTTCTTCTTTTTCTACCACATGTAATCTGAAAAGGAAGTTTCCAGAGTTGTGTTGTAGTTTACAACAGGGCTGCGATACATGCGCTTTTCAGCACAACACATCTGCTTTCAACAAGGCATTCTTGAGACTGGGTTTGCCTTCCATTTTTTATCTCTAATTTCTTAGCCAGGCTGTGTGGTTGCAGTCTGTTTCCAGGGCCATAACTTGGAGGTGGAATAGGGTATTGGTGAGTTATGGGTCATTGATCCTGAAACAAGCAGCCCCCAGATATGAGTTATTAGCTACTGTCAACTCAATCACCGCTGTATCTTCAGCCCCTTATGTGATCTAACTAGCATGGGTCAAACTAACCAATCAAATTATTTATAATATATCACTAAAGTTATATATTTTGATGAAGTGATATCATGTCTGAGTCTTTTCCAGGAAGGCTGTGTGTGGCAGAAATAAGAATAGGGATGATGCCACATGTTGAAAGCATGTTGAAAGAAGTGACTACTTTAGGGTACAAAAAACTCTCCGACCCATAATTTGAGAATCTAATTAGTCAGACCAACATTTTCTGAGCTTGTCTTCTGAAATGCCTTGCTAAAAACAATAATGGAGGGAAAGATGAGTGCAAGAGGTAAACAACAAGTGAAAGGATAATGTCAAAAGATGAACAGGGAAAAGACTGGCAGACTGCATATTCAAGGCAAGAGACAGGGATGTTGGAGACCCATTATAGCCTACCTTCAAAGTAAAGATGGCAATTGAACTGAACTGAATGGTGCACATGTTTCCTAAAATAAAGCACACTTATGGAAGCTAATAATGTAAAGTTTTCCTACAGGTATAAATTATGTTAATAAGTATATGATTGATTCATGATTCAATTATTGAATGATAATGATAACTGAGTTGACTGAAACAGGTTGATAATGATGTATAAATTAATTAATCTATAACATAACTTGTTTCTGGTTTTAGTGAGGCTGATTTGTTTTGTATTTTTAAACCCAGTGTACAGGTTTCATTTTGGATCAAGACACTGAGCAGCGCATGAGCTGCAGCAGCCATCGAACCATAGCTACCTGCTAGGGTCAGGTCCAGCAACCTAGAGCTGCCAAGACCCTTCTACACCTCCACACGATTAATCCTGGATAACAGGCTGCAACAGAGCAGGCTGACTAAGGAGAAAGAATCGAAGAGGGAAAGCTAACCCGGGACTAAATAAATTCCTACTGCTGAAGACAGACGTGTCGAACCAAAAGGTGCAAATATCACAGTCAAACTATAAACTAGCGACACAGCGCACTCCATTCTCCGGACTACTTCCTGCTACTTGCAAAGTCTTGTTGGCAAGCAGGAGATTGAAAATGAATGAAGAAGAAGAACAGGTTTCATCTTAATAGGTTGAAAGGTATGTCTATGAGAAAGAGAAAGCAGAGAATAAGAGTAAGATGTTTCAAGAATATCAACCAAAACAAAAATGAAATAAGAGATCTTGGTTTCAGAGAATTATATATACACAGAAAGATAAAAAATGAGCAAAAAAAACTTCTCCTCTCACATTATTTATAAATACCAAAACTATAAATAAAAAATACATAGAATTTATGATATACTTACATTGTCTTATTGTGCAATTCTTTATATAAGATTCGTGGTTATTGTTATATACTTCCAGAATGATTTTATTATGCTGATAACAGGTGTCACCTCCTTCTACCAAATAACCCAAGCAGTTTGTATTATTAGTGCACAATTCTTGACATTTATTTTTGTCAGCTGCGGAAATTTGAACGATGGTATTGTTAGATGTGAACTGTAATTTCTGATTCCGATTAAATGTGCAAGTGGTATCTGTGTAAGAAAAAGTGTATGTTCAACATTCATGTTTCAGTATTACAGTAAAGAGGACAAAGATTTATAATTCATATCACATCACATCAATATTTCTTAAATCTAATACATGGCAAAAGGAAGTAAGACTAAATAGAATATATGTGTGAATGTACAGTAAAACTTAATATCTGCAATGACTGAAATACAAACAAGGTTAAAATGAAGTTTTACATGAGCAGAGTAACACATATTAACCAACGTTTCTATATGATAGGTCTTTATCAAGGACTGGACAAATAAGAAAAACCACAGAAAAAAGCAGTGAACTAAGTTAATATTAACAATAGTTCATCCATCGTCGTCGATGAGGACTGCCAACATCATCCCATATCATACAGCATCCTTGAGTATGTGAGTGCGCTCGTGACTGATCATACCAATGCGAGCATGGAAAGTTCTATGACACGACTGACAAACGTAGTCCGGAGTTGCCTCTGGTATTCCCTTTGCTCTAGACTTTAAGATTGTGCGCAGATCCTCTGTTGTCCGAACACGGAGGTACTTGCTGATTTCAATGGCATTTATGAATGCACTCTCCCAGGATGAGCGATTTTGAGCCAGGTTTTCCAAGGTATTAATGTCTATTTGACAGCACTTAAGGAATTCATTCAGACTGTCCTTGATACGCTTTTTTGGACATCCTTGTGATCGTTCTCCTTCACTCAGTTGACTATACAGAAGCCTCTTTGGAAGCCTTTCACTTAACATTCAAACAAAGTGACCAGCCCATCTCAGTTAAAGTTTTTTACAAAAGTACATGAATACTTCGCATATTTTCTCTGGATAACCGATTTCAGTATGACATTTTAGGGATCAGATTTGTCTTCCCTCTTTGATTCCTCTTAGCCAGGCAGTCAATTTCCAGGGATACCATATTGAGGTGGAATAGAGTCTTGGTCAGTTATTGGTCATTAATCCATATCAGAAGCTGTCAGCTCCTTTATTGCCACATCTTTGGCATTATTTTAAGTTGACGATTAGGTATTTAAATCTGCCAAAGATGGATGTGTTGGACCGAAAGATGCAAATATCTAGGTAAAGCTGTAAACTAGCAACACAATGCATTCCGTTCTCCTGAATACATCCTGCTATTTGCAAAGCCCTGTTTAGGACTTGGAAGCGGGAGATTAAGAATTAATACAGAAGAAGAAGAGGAAGGTATTTAAACACAAGGTACAATTATGAAAACAAAACACATTATGAATATCTTTAATTTACCACATATCTTTATATTTATTGCAACAAATAAATGTGAAAAAGATGTTCTTCTGGTTAATAATACTGAAAAAACATTCCCCTTGTGCTATTGGGGTTCAGGGGGGAGCAAAGAATAGTAACACTGTAACTTGCCATGCATGTCATAAGAGGAAACTGCAAAGGACTGTGCATGAAGATGTCTACCCCATCCTGCAGAAACTGTACGCCATAAGAAACATTAAAAAAGACATCTACACTAAATGGTAAAAAGCAAGAGATTTGGTCAGAGAAAAAAATGGTTCTGATAAATACAAACTTACCACTTTTACAAGTGCAAATGAAGTTAAGCCCACCAACTGCCATACATATTCCATCATTATAGCATGGATTAGAACTGCAGACATCACAACTCTTATCACATGAATCTCCAAAGTAACCTGGTGAAAGAGGTATGCAGTTGAAATACATGATTTTAATTAACGTAGCTTAGCATTTTTATACTGGTTCAGAAGACTCTGCAGAGTCTGTATATAACCAGTTTCTTAGAGCGTGGTTAACTGATGTGCGAGTCTATCTTAATAGACTCAAATACTAGAACAAAGTAGACCTGTATCCTGTTAGGTGCCAGCTATGCTGATCTTATTAAGTCAACTTGGAAGTTTAGTTGTTGCAAATGATTTTTCTGAGGTAGGTCTGTTTAGTCTGATTATGTAGATGTTATAAACAATCAATTGAAACAATTAAAAAGTCATTTTTATAAATGATGTGAATGTAAAGTTTTCAACTATTGTAAAAGATACATAAGTTTAGAGAATATGTATTAATCTGCTCTTTGACAAGTTACAAATCTTATTAATAATTATGATAGTTGTTATTCACATTGCTTACTATAAATAGTGCAATGCCCAATCTATACCATGACACTAAAACATGTTTTAACATTCCTGACATTTAGATCCTCAAACCTCCTTAGTACATAAAACACTGTAGACATTTCAGATTACATAGTCATCAAGTATTATATAATACTAATGTTCTGACAGGTACACTATAATACTAATGTCCTAACAGTCATACTACAATTCTAATGTTCAGACAGGTGCATTATAATACTAATGTTCTGACAGGTACACTATAATACTAATGTTCTGACAGGTACACTATAATACTAATGTCCTAACAGTCATACTACAATTCTAATGTTCTGACAGGTGCATTATAATACTAATGTTCTGACAGGTACACTATAATACTAATGTTCTGACAGGTACACTATAATACTAATGTCCTAACAGTCATACTACAATTCTAATGTTCAGACAGGTGCATTATAATACTAATGTTCTGACAGGTACACTATAATATTAATGTCCTAACAGTCATACTACAATTCTAATGTTCAGACAGGTGCATTATAATACTAATGTTCTGACAGGTACACTATATTACTAATGTTCTGACAGGTGTACTATATTAGTAATGTTTTGACAGGTGTACAATGCTACTAATGTTCTGACAGGTGTACTATATTAGTAATGTTTTGACAGGTGTACAATGCTACTAATGTTCTGACAGGTGTACTATATTAGTAATGTTTTGACAGGTGTACAATGCTACTAATGTTCTGACAGGTGTACTATATTACAAATGTTCTGACAGGTGTACTATATTACTAATGTTCTGACAGATGTACTAATGTTCTTACAGGTGTACTATATTACCAATGGTCTGACAGGTGTACTATAATAATAATGTTTTGACAGGTGTACTATAATAATAATGTTTTGACAGGTGTACTATAATAATAATGTTTTGACAGGTGTACTATAATACTAATGTTTTGACAGGTGTACTATAATAATAATATTTTGACAGGTCCACTATAATACTAATGCCCTGACAGGTCCACTATAATACTAATGCCCTCTCAGGTGTACTATATTACTAATGTTCTGACAGGTGTACTTTAATACTAATGTTCTAATAGGTCCACTATATTACTAATGTTCTGACACGTGTACTTTAATGTTCTGACAAGTACATTATAAAACAATTTAACGCAGCCGTTATCAGGGCTAATTCCAAGCCAGCTGCCCAACCATCAAGATAGTAACCACACCTTGATATAGCCAAAATAACTCTGTGGATCAATGAGTCTACCCCACCAAAGTATAACAAAAACCTAACAACAACAGATTATCTCAGTTGTATGTTTAGCACAGTCATTTTATTTATTTTAAAGTATAAGTATAAGACTACAGATGGAGTAAATTATGTCTCACATAAAATAGATAAATAGTTTTTCAGTACTATATAAAGAAAAAGAGCATATTAGACAAGGATGAACAGAACAGTGTGCAACGTAGGATAGTGATCCTCAATTTCCTGGATGAAGAATACCCACAAGACCTCTGGATCAGAGTATACACAGATGGGTCAGCACAGAATGCAGTAAAGAATGGTGGAGCAGGAGTGTACATAGAAAACCCAAACAACATTAGGGATACAGTCAAAGTACCAAATGGGAAATTCTGTCATATATATGATGCAGAAATACAGGCAATCAAGGTGGCAACTGAGAAACTGTTGAACACCAATGTCGGTCCACAACCTGTAGTATTTCTTACAGATGCACAATCAGCACTCCAAGCACTTAAATTTGAGAAACTGCCAGATCTACAGGCTCTACTGTCTAAACTGAGCAACCAGCGCAAGATTGTCATGCAGTGGATACCTTCTCATTGTGGAATACCAGGAAACGAGAGAGCAGATTGACTGGCAAAGGAGGGTGCTGCAGACGAGCAACCAGATGTGCCAGTTACATACTAACAGAAGATAAGGATGATAAAATCAATCAGAAAGCCACCAACAGTAACACCAGATGATTACCATAACATGAACAGACAAGAGCAAACTGTTGTGATGCGCCTTAGAACAGGACACAACCGACTCCGCAGCCACATGTACACAAAAATGAAGATTGGCAACTCAGCCATGTGTACATGCGGACAGGCGCCCCAGACAGCAGAGCACATACTGCAAAACTGCCCCGAATATGATATACAGTGAAAATCTCACTGGCCCATAGAAACAACACTGGAAGAGAAACTTTATGGACATGTGTGTGAACTACAAAAAACAGTGAAGTTTATACAAGAGACAACATTGCAGATATAGACAATATTTTAAAGCAAACGAAAGAAGAAGAAGAAGAAAGAAAAGAGCTTAGTCATCTATCAATATTTTGCTTACAATGTTTTATGTCAATGTTTCAAAACATTTCAGCTCCCTGTGGAGCACAGGTCTTCAACAAATACATGTCAAGTTATTCCTATTAATTTCTAGTTGATTTGTCCATATTTGTTGAAGGATTTATGACTTAAATTTTAAACACAATGAGGTAGCCTGCCCCATGCCCAACCCTCCTTAGTCGACTCTCACAATATGATTGCCAGGTTTACAGCACACTTTTCTTTGCCCCCCAAGACACTGTCAAAATTTGGATGAGAAAATAATGTTATATCCTACATAAAATAGAAAGTTCAAATATAATCTGCCTGCAGTGTCTAGAAAAGAGAAGAAATCAAAGTGACAATACAGGTTTATAAGATAATCAAGGAAATTGAAAAATTAGACTATAACAAGTTTTTCAAAAAACAACCACCTACAAGAACAAGAGGACATAGTTGCAAATTAATTAAAAAAAGGTTCAGATTAGATATTAAGAAATACTTTTTTAGTCAGAGAGTGGTGAATGCTTGAAATGCATTGCCACAGGAAGTAGTGGAGGCGGGACAATTAATGTATTTAAGAATGGATTTGATGTGCATAGCTTTTAGAGCAAGGAAATATAAATTAAACTGGCTGTATACAGTTAAGTTAAGTAATTAAGTTTTAAAGCTCTCTTTTTAAAAAAGAATATATAAATGCACAATTTGTGAAAAATTGGTAAATTTTAAAACACAAGAATAGTGAAAATATTGAAGTTGAAAATGCTTGTCAGTTACCAGGTTTACAGATGCATACAGGTCTGTGATCAATGATTTCACAGTTTTTCATTGTACCAGCAGGATTACAAAAGTTGGCTGTACAGAGAGAATCTGGAAAATCAATCAATAAGCAGTAGGTTTAGGTACATTCCTAAAATTAAAGCAAATAACAAAACCGGCATGTTCATCAATTGTACACACAGACAAGAGTAAACAACTCAAGTTTTGTTCAACATATTAAACAGCTTAAGTGGCACACAATAACAAGGATGGCACTATTCTCTTTTGGGCTTGTTTTTATATCAAGTTAAAAAAATCTACTGTTGCGACATTTATTCCCGCTGCTGAGGTCCACCAGAAGAATTTATAGAGCTGAGGAATTAAAGCTGCTTGCCTCTGTATTTGATATGTAGTGTGCAGGTAAGGTTGTTTTTTTTACCTCGAATAGAAAAATATCAATGAATTACTCTTTACCAAGGTTTTGAATGCATGTCCCATTTATCAGGAGACCATCATGTTAACTGCTCAGCCACACTCACCTCATGTTTTTTTGTTTTGAATGCATGTCCCATTTATCAGGAGACCATCATGTTAACTGCTCAGCCATACTCCCCTCATGTTTTTTTGTTTTGAATGCATGTCCTATTTATCAGGAGACCATCATGTTAACTGCTCAGCCATACTCCCCTCATGTTTTTTTGTTTTGAATGCATGTCCCATTTATCAGGAGACCATCATGTTAACTGCTCAGCCACACTCACCTCATGTTTTTTTGTTTTGAATGCATGTCCCATTTGTCAGGAGACCATCATGTTAACTGCTCAGCCACACTCACCTCATGTTTTTTTGTTTTGAATGCATGTCCCATTTATCAGGAGACCATCATGTTAACTGCTCAGCCACACTCACCTCATGTTTTTTTGTTTTGAATGCATGTCCCATTTATCAGGAGACCATCATGTTAACTGCTCAGCCATACTCCCCTCATGTTTTTTTGTTTTGAATGCATGTCCCATTTATCAGGAGACCATCATGTTAACTGCTCAGCCATACTCCCCTCATGTTTTTTTGTTTTGAATGCATGTCCCATTTGTCAGGAGACCATCATGTTAACTGCTCAGCCACACTCACCTCATGTTTTTTTGTTTTGAATGCATGTCCCATTTATCAGGAGACCATCATGTTAACTGCTCAGCCACACTCACCTCATGTTTTTTTGTTTTGAATGCATGTCCCATTTGTCAGGAGACCATCATGTTAACTGCTCAGCCACACTCACCTCATGTTTTTTTGTTTTGAATGCATGTCCCATTTATCAGGAGACCATCATGTTAACTGCTCAGCCATACTCCCCTCATGTTTTTTTGTTTTGAATGCATGTCCCATTTATCAGGAGACCATCATGTTAACTGCTCAGCCACACTCACCTCATGTTTTTTTGTTTTGAATGCATGTCCCATTTGTCAGGAGACCATCATGTTAACTGCTCAGCCACACTCATCTCATGTTTTTTTGTTTTGAATGCATGTCCCATTTATCAGGAGACCATCATGTTAACTGCTCAGCCACACTCACCTCATGTTTTTTTGTTTTGAATGCATGTCCCATTTGTCAGGAGACCATCATGTTAACTGCTCAGCCACACTCACCTCATGTTTTTTTGTTTTGAATGCATGTCCCATTTATCAGGAGACCATCATGTTAACTGCTCAGCCACACTCCCCTCATGTTTTTTTGTTTTGAATGACCACAATGAGTAGGTTACTCTTTGTGTGCCCTGAAAAGTACGTAAAGTGGCGGGTTGCAGTAGCTTACCTCACATCATGAGCGTGCTGATGAAGGTGAACTGGGGTCCTCCAGGAGATTGTGCTATTCTTGGCTTTATCTGTATGTAACTCACTACTACGGGGATCACATCGATCCCTCACCTTGTTAGCCAGGCTGCCATAAAAACAGCCTGTTTCCAGGGAGAGCTGCAGGAAGCTGAGGTGAGGGTCTTGACCAGTATATTTTGCCTGACCCTGACTAACATGTTTGATCAGTATGTTGTGCCTGGCCAGATGTTAATCTTCCTCCCCACTCCCGTCATGTAGAATAGGGTCTACCAATTACTTATATTACTGGACTCAACTGTGCATATCGATTAACTTTGACATTTCTGTACTAACTGCATCACTTATTCAGCAGAACTGTATGTGCAAAAAGAATTACACTAATCACATCATTCATAACTGTATGTGAAACTAAAAAACAACATGGTTGCTTAATCAAATTAAAACTAATACATAAACTATAAAATGGCAGGGGCTGTCACTCGCGGATCTACCTTTACAGTCATAACAGATGTGTCGAAATATAGGAGACAGATCTGGACAAAACTCATAGGGAGCCATGCACATGGTCTACAGAGACTGAGACGCCAATGATAAAAATGGTAATAACTTGAAACAATGTACATATGAGGTGCCCCTTAGTTTTTATAGAAACATAGATGTGGTGTGGTTATTTGAGAGCAAAGAGGAAGACATATGCAATTTCAAGAGTTTCTAGCTTTGAGAATGTACTGACAAAAAGTCTATCAATATAAATATACAATGAAATCATTCATAGAATCATCTAGAACTCTATAAGAATTTTGTAATAGTATTTTAAAGCCAATATTTCAAGGACATAATGACACAGTACATGGGCATTAATTGTTGCAAAGAGCTTTGGTGTTATTATTTCCTGGTTCTCAAACAGAGAAATGTAGCAGAAGTAATAAGAAAATATCAAGACAAAAAGAGAGGTATCAGAAAACTGAAATGAATTAGATAAAACACCAACTTCTGTTTAGGCAATCCCTTATAGAGATTGATCCACTCCCTAGCGTAAATGAATTAGATAGACATTCTACACAATGGCGTGCTCCAGTGATGTCGCTGTAGAAGTTTTGAGGGCATGGAGAGCAAGGCAAATATCCTGTCAATGAATACTGTCCTTGTGGGCACGGTTCTGAAAAATGTAGAGTGACAAACCAATGTAAAACTTATTATTTTAATAGGTGCTAGTATGTGAACATGAACAATGCTGTGCTCCAAACAGACGGATCCGCGGAACTTAGAGCAGACACATGCAATACATGCTAAGAAGTATGCATATACATATTTAATTATATAAAACATAATTTTGGTGTCTTTTTCTTCTCATACACCACATTTTATATTATGCCTACACATGAAGCCCAGTTTTCTGGATAAAGGTTGCTGTTGTGGAGAGTTCTTCCAAGCTTCCAAACAGTTCTGTGTGGAGATTCATCTCCATGGACTCAGTACTCAATTGGCTAAATATACAACAGTTGCAGGAAATGTGAGTCTGTCTGTACTGCTTGTTCGCTTATGCACGTAGATGATGGAGCCAATTTTAGCCAGTGTAAATGGTAATTCTATCTGTTATATCCTATTCTCATATTGAACAGGATCACTTGCTCCGCTCAATCAAGACAATGATAGTTGTCTCTCATTTCGCCAACTTTCCTTATGGCTTGGATAAAGGTCTTCATTATTGTTCTTTTTATTCTTGTATTAGTCTCTCCTTTGTAACTTGCCCATTCTCTTACTTTTTGATATATCACAGTGTGATAGTACCACAGTAGCACTACCCTTCTCTTAGTTTTTAGTTCATCAAAAGTCTTTCTAAGCTCTGGTAATTTATCATTCTTGAGGGCTTGCAGAACTGACATTGCATCTGTAAGGAATATAACCTGTTCTGGTGGCATTGGCTTGTTGTGTTGTTTATAATTTATGCAGCAATAATTAGTTCATGAACTGCAGTCGAGTAGTATGAACAGAATCTTCCAGTAGATGAACTAATGGTGTTGTCTTCTTTATTTGGGTAGTCAGCATAGATTCTTGAATCTCAATTCTTCACTGCTCTGGTCACTGATCCATGAGTATAGACCTGGATCCATTGCTTACTTGGGATACAGTTCTTCAATAATGCTGTATGCTGCTGTTTTCATTTGCAATTTATTTTGCTTTTACATTATATTGGGAAGATGCAAGTCCTCAGGATCTCTACTTTTGTCATTTTATAAGTGTTCTGCCACAAGATTTTCATTTTAGTTAACCTCTGCAATGCCCTGGTCATTCTTCTTCTTACTTCCTTATGGCAATCTCCATTGTTGCATGGGAAGATCCAATAATTAATATAATTACAGGATGGGAGAAAACAATATTAGGACAATAAAAAAGGAAAGATACCTAGGAGTTATAATAGATCACACAGCAAAGGTGTGGGAGCAAATCCAGGTGGCAGTATAAAAGGCTAATGCATGTTGGGCATGATAAAAAGAAACATTTCACATAAGAGCAAGAAAGTAATAGTCAAGTTACATAAATCATTAGTGAGACCTAAATTGAAGTACTGTGTTCAGGTGTGGAGTCCATGTAATAGAGTGGATATAAACATGCTGGAAAAGGTACAAAAGAAGAGCTTCAAAAATGATTGTGTGGTTTCAGAATTATAGTTATGAGGAAAGACTAAAAAAAAATGGTCAGTGCCTCAAACAGAAGAATTCGAGGTGACAATACAGGTGCATAGATTAATAAATGGAAAGAATAAATTAGACTATATCAAGTTTTTCAAACTACAATCGGCTACAAGAACAAGAGGGCACAGCTACAAATTGTTTAAAGACAGGTCTAGATTAGATATTAGGAAATATTTTTTTAGTCAGAGAGTGGTGAATTCTTGGAATGCATTGCTGCAGGATGTAGTGGAAGCAGAATCAGTTAATGCTTTCAAAAATAGATTGGATGCTCACAGTAATTTTGGTATCCATGAAGTAAAATAAACTGGTTGTATACACACTCTGTAGAGCCTTCTAAACCAGTATAATGAAGTTAAGTAAGTTAAGTTATAGTAGAGCCGAGATATAAGAAACTTTCAACATTTGTAACTTCTTGCTTCTCTAAGATAACTTTAGGTCTGTTTTTGCCTTATCAGTGCTCATTACTTTGATTTTGCTGATGCTTTGGTTTAGAGTTTGTTCATCTGTATTGTTTAACTAACAGGATCATCTGTACCAGTCCCACAGTGTTCTTTAAAAGGACAACTGTATCCTCTGTATATCTTAGTTCTGGTATTTCATTCCTGCTGATTGTGACCAGGTCAAACTATTCATACTCTTTGTAATTTTTGACGTGTTTAATTACATTTTCAGTATAAATGAAGAAAAGATAAAGGGAGATTACGCATTCTTGTCTTACTCTCTTTTGTACTTCACCATTCCAATGTCTCTCTAGTTATTCTGACAGCTGCAAGTTGTTTTTGATACATTACATTGATCAGTTGAATTAGGTGATTGGGAACCCTATGTCTTGCATGAATGTCCTCACAATTTCATTTTGCATACGGTTAAAAGCTTTGATGTATATAAAGCAAAAGTGTAAGTCGACTTTTTGATAACATTTCACATGTTAAGTATGTTATTTTTCATGCCTTTCTCTTGTCTAAATTTTGACTATGCTTGATTTCTAAACTTGTCATGATGATCCATAGCAGGATTTTGCTATGATGACTTATTAAAGCAATGGTTCTGAAGTTAGTTCAGACCACCATTCTTGGAAAGTGGGATGTACATAGATCTTTTCATGTATATGGCCTAATTGTGCTGTGCTCAATCTTCTTGTGTAATGCAACGTAAATGTTGACGCTGGTCTCTCCTCCTACCTGTATAAATTCACTTGGTACATCATCCTATTCCAGTGGCTTTTTCTCTCTTCAAGCTTTGAATTGCTATTCAAATCCCATCTGTCGTAGGGTTCGCTCTTTGTCCTTGTTCCTAGGTGTTATATTGGGGCTTCTTTCCGATGTCTTTGTATGTGTCTCTGCAATATTGCTTCTATATCTTCATAATTAATTATATGAAATGAACTTGCCAGTTAGTGTTGTAATTTCTTTGAAAGCATCTTCTTCCTTCCATGTCTATGCAACCCTTCTATACTACTGCATGTACCAAATATTTGTTGCTTTTAATCCTTCTGAATCTCTCTTCCTATTTCTCTTGTAAAATGTCTGAATATGGTGGCATTGCACTCTATCCCAGATTGTTTTAACTTTTTTAACTATCTTCTATGAGTCTCAATGTCTTTTCTTTGATGTAACGACCTTCGCTTTGTTTCCTACGTATTTTACCACTTGTCGATTAGATGAGAATATCTCTTGCCTATGAGGCAAGTTTGTCGGGTGTCATATCTTTATGCATTGCTCCACGCATCTCAAATTTGTTTTTTCCTCTATGATATATAAAGCTGACGATTTCATAGTGTAATGGTCTAGTGCTTTTATACATGAGGCGTGTTCAAATTAAACTGGACCTAACTTCACCAAGTGAACATACGTATGATGCACATGATGACGTCACTTCTGACGTAAACAGCACATACCAACCGCCAACTTTGCAAAATTTCATTATCCTCCGACTCATAGTTTCCTCAGCAGATCGTTGAAAACATGGCGCGTTTGATACGTAATCCGTCCAGAGTTTATCAGCGAGCGGTTATTCTAACAGCTGAAGGATGTCGACCAGTTGGTTACATTTGAACACGCCTTGTATAAATATATATATATATATATATATATATATATATATATATATATATATATATATATATATATAGAGCTCTGTTTATCGGCTACAGTTGTTCTTACTATTGTAGAGTTGCAGACACGATTTATTGTTCCTTTCCAATACTGCAGAAACTTTGCCAGCTAGGTAGAATAGAAATTGCTTTTATTTTTGTTATTAAGTTGAGATACACTCTTCATTTCTTAGCTTTCTCATTTAATATAGCAGATATTGCCCCTCTCTGTTTAACATTTACATGGAATCATATGGTTTGTTTTTAATGAATATAGGAAATACCAGGACTCATTATCAGTGAAGTATCAATAAATAATCACAGATATTCAGAAGGTGCCATTCTGCTAGCTGAAAGTGAACAATAATTACAGAAATTATAGAAAAATATGGATTGAAAATTAACGTTGAAATAATTTTAAACTGATAAATAACAAAGTTGTCAAGAAATGTGCTCTATAGATAAAGAATACATTACTAATTTCTAGAACAAGTCAAGATTTTCTCCAGTCTCTGACATATAATAATGGAGAATGGATGATTATTACTTAGTCTCTCCTCTTCTACAATTGGGTGTAGAGGTTTGTCAGAAAGAGTGCTAAACCATTCTATCTGTCTCTTAGTCTGGTGCCAGTCTAGTCCACAGCTCTTTTGACTGTCTTATGTTATCATGTCAGTGGACTTTGGGTCAAACTCAGGATATGGATCATTGACTCTATGTTTCATATGACTGCCATGGTAGCCTTTCATTCTGCAGACATTGCAAAACCATCAAAGTTGAGAATGCTCCACTTGAGTCTGCAAGGGATGGGTTTCAAGATCTTATCATATTGTCTGGTTTTATATATTATTTTTTAGTTTTTTTAATAAACATTATTGACTTAATGTGTTTGAATTTTAACCAAAAAGTTTCCATATCCTTTCTAATTCTTCTATATTTATTAATTTTGTCTCTGTAAGCTTCTGGTATTTTCTATTAACATCTGGTTCTCTTAGTTTGTCTGCCTTAATTCTCTTTTCTCTCCTTGTGTTTTTTAGTTTCTTGTATGTTGTTGTATGTTGCCTTGATGGGGAGCTTTTTAGGAATGGAAGATGCAAAATATAATTCAGGAAGAGAATAGGGATTGACAAACTATTTTCATCAAAATGAGGCAGATATAGACATCCAACAAATTATTCGTAAATAAAAAATTAGAGTGAGCATATTTAATGTATACTCATTATTACTGTATAGTGTAGAAATGTGAACAATGACTAAATAGTTGTGGAAACAAAATGCAACTGACCTTTAGTGAGAAGAGTTGGAACTGAGTTTGTTGTAAAAATACATTTAAAAAAATTAATTTGGAATAGTATTTGCACTGTGAGTGTTGCTTGTAGACAGATGAGGATGATCAATAGAAGAAGACTTTTGTAATTGAAAATTAAATGATCAAACTATTCTACCCATCTGGCATATAATCTCCAAACATGTTCAGCCAGTGGCAAGCTTTGTTTATTTAGAAATGAAGTCTTACATATAAAGGAAATGTACTATTAGCCAACCCACTGAGACAATGATTATGTCTTAATCGACCTCTGCATGCATGAGACTACAGATATAAAACTATGGATATGTAAATCCTAATGACAGGCAGGAAAATATTGGTGTTAAATTGTGCCAAACAAATATGCAAAATGATGGATAGTGAAGATGATGGATATCATGAGACTACTGTATATTTAATAATGTGCTTGATGCATATAGAGAGCCGAGGTATTACAGTGGTTAGTGCAATGGCTTCCAAGCTGAGCAATCAGGGTTCGGTCCACAGTTGGTGCATAACTTTTCCCGATCACAAAATGGCTCAAAAGGTCCACCCAGTCTAAAAAATTGAGTACCAGAATAATCTGGGAAAGTAAAGGTGGCTTGCGTACTGTTGACCCCATCACCAACAGTGTGACTTTGATCAAGAAAAATATTAGCCAAACACCATATTCCCAATATGTCAGACTGGCATAAAATCAGGATATTTATTGATGAATTTAATGCATGCAGCAATGTAAATTGACCCTATCACTATCAATAACAACCTGAGCATTCAGTCTCTGACTTTGCTCCTGAAACTCCCAAAGTGGATCCATTCTTTGGACACAGCTGACATGAGCGGGATTGATTTGAGCTAAAATGGTCCTCAGGACATGATGTACAATTGTCCACTAAGTAGCCACTTGTACTTATAAATCCTGCAGGGCAAAGTTCTGAAACAATAAAATGAGAGAACTGAAAGTTTCACAAGTTTTAAAAAAACATGAATTATGTAAGCTGCTTGTATTTTTTGTAAAATTAGAAAAATATTCAAGAAGACTGATTTATCCCCATGTCATTGACACATTTTTGTCCAAAGTACAAAATCTTTCTTCTTAGAAAAGATAAATAACAGTAACTACACATGATTAAATGTCCAAGGGGGCGGCTGAAAACATAACAGTGGATGAGCTGATAGCAGCCAGCAACATATAGTTGGCTGCTTGCATCATGGTCAGTGAACTATAACTGACATAGACCCTATTCCGACTCTAAGTAGTAGCCCTGGAAACAAACTACAACCATGCAACCTTGCTAAGAGATTAAGAATTGAAAAGGGAAGACAAAACCGCTCCAAAAATGTCATATGTGAATGCACCTTAATACTTAGCTGCGTTGGGACAATCGCTTACGGTTAACCGATGTGCGAGTTCATCTTAATAGACTCAAACACTAGAGCAAAGCAAACCCACAGCCAGTTAGGCACCATCTATGCTGCTCTAAACAAACCACCTAACCATCACATAGTTAATTGCCTCTTATGACATGCTCTCTATGAGGCAGTAGTGCTATTCTTGTCATTGTCATACAGAAACACCCTGACGTACCACTCTGGCACAAACCCAATGTACGGGTTAAAATTACGCCGTCATCATGATATGATCACTTCTCCAAGTCAACCCAGCTGTAAATGGGTACCTGACATAGTCAGGGAAAAATTTTGAGTTGGTTCAGACACTACAGAATTCATGCTCTTTCAACAATGAAAGGAACTGAACACACATGAGGGCACCTAAGTGTAATGAAGTTGGTTCTATGAGTGTTTCTCAATTTCCTGCTTCAAAACCAGATGATCCTTTTATTCATTTGTTTGATTGTTCTTAAAATAAATGAAATTTATTACAAAAATATAACAAACGGTATTGGGTATGTTGCTATAGTATCGCATTCCAAACAAGCAGAACTAACAGAAAGAGAAACATATGACAATGTAAAAAGATAGAACTTCATTACCCAACAGTACAAGATAGGACATAGTCAGCGTCAGATATTAAGATGAAAATAAGACAACTACATTTAAAGCAAAGACAGCCTTGGATATTGATATAATTCCTGTGTGTTACCTCATCACCAAAAAGGGATCAATGAAGAGTTATACTGTAACCTGCCAGGCATGTCATAACAGGCAACTAAAGAAGTGATGGGGTGTGATCAGCTATCGTACACCACAGAAATAATAAGATACAAAATGAATGAAGGCCTTTACATGTCAGGGTTAAATAAGAGCTACAAAGTAACTAAATATATTGACAGAAAAGATAAGTGATTAAAGGATTGGGTGAAAAATGATTGCCCAAGTCATCTGAGATGATGATAAAGTAAATCAAATTTGCTTTAAAGATTAGATTACCAAAGCAATGGCTTTTCTTTGTTCGTGGCACATATGACCTGTGTACTCCACCAGGACACTGCTTGCATGATGTTTGACTCTCTTCATCTTGGTAATGTCCATCCTGGCATTCTTGACAAATTTTATTGCTAAAAAACATGCCAGGACCACAGGGTACTGGCAAAAAGAAAGTGTGATATCATATGTTTGATAATTTTGAAATTAAATTATGAATAAACTATAAATTTGTCAGTACATGGGAGCATGATAATTTGCACAGTAGTCATAAAATCTCACATAAACTCTATATTTTTTAATTTCTTGTCTAATAAATCAGATAGAATGTAAAATTAAGAGAAAACGGACAAAGTGAATAGTCCAGTGAAATACATTTTTATCTATGGAAGCAAGGAAGTTCTTCAATGCTATACATATCCCATACTATTATGCAAAGCGTGTTCAAATCAAACCGGACCTAGCTACACCAAGTGAACATACGTAGGATGTTCATGATAACGTCCATTCTGGTGTAAACAGTACATACCAACCGTCAAATTTGCAAAATTTCATTATCCTCCAACTCATAGTTTTCTCAGCAGACTGTTGAAGACAATAGTGAAGGACTGGACAACGATGTTTAAAAATGGACGAGAGTTAACGAAAGATCTTCCGAGACCAGGTCAGGCACATATTGTTGCGTTAACTCACGTTCTTCCTTAAACATGCTCCATGTCAGTTGAACATACAAATTATAAATTGGCTGTTTGTTAGTCAGTTTTGGACAGAGAACTCCCCAAATGTAGAACAATTGCTCATATCAAACATTTCCTAATTTTGGACTTAATTTTTTCAAAAGAACTTAGATTTTTTTTACATGCACATAAACTTACAGCAATATCTCTTTCCATTCTCATTCAACAATTTGGAGGTAATTTCACAAGAAAAATATTTGGCCACAATAGCATAACCAGCTGATAATACCATCCAAGGTGAAAAACAGGACATGTTGTTTGTCCTGGGGTTTGTAGGGCCAAATAATGTTTCTGACTGGTTCAACATTTCAGCAGCACAATCTGCTAGGGCAGTCTCGTTTCCCTCACTGATCAGCAGCTGAAGCGTGAAGGATATCTCATCCTGCAAGAACCACAGACCTTAATAATTAATACTTTCACTGAAACAGTTATATTAATTCATATACAGCCAATTCATTTGTTGAAGCACAGATCCAACACTGCACTTCTTCTTTGGTTTTCATCCTGAAAAGGATATTTGTGTTGTAGTTTACAGCGAGGCTGTTATATCTGTGCCTTTTAGTCAGACACATACGATTTCAGCATGCCATTTTTGGGACTGGGTATGCTTTTCCACTTTGATCCCTAATTTCTTAGCCAGACTGCATAATTGCACCTAGACCACCACTTGGAGGAAGAATAAGCTTTTGGTTAGCTATAGGTCACTGACCATGTCACTGACTCTGTCACTGTCATATAAACTATGCCTGAGCTAAATATTATGTTTTTAATTGTTCATATTAACCCGAAATGATAATAAAGCAATACCTAATTTTGTGTCAAATTTACAACATTATTCACCCCCAATAAGTGAGAGGCTCTAGTTAATTTACAACATTATACACCACCAATAAGTGAGAGGCTCTAGTTAATTTACAACATTATACACCACCAATAAGTGAGAGGCTCTAGTTAATTTACAATATTATACACCACCAATAAGTGAGAGGCTCTAGTTAATTTACAACATTATGCACCACCAATAAGTGAGAGGCTCTAGTTAATTTACAACATTATTCACCACCAATAAGTGAGAGGCTCTAGTTAATTTACAATAATATACA
This sequence comes from Ariolimax columbianus, assembly GCA_036924085.1. Taxonomy (NCBI): domain Eukaryota; kingdom Metazoa; phylum Mollusca; class Gastropoda; order Stylommatophora; family Arionidae; genus Ariolimax; species Ariolimax columbianus. The sequence goes on from JAVGWX010000006.1 coordinate 26,552,960, forward strand.
GCAGTATAAATGAGAGTCTAGTTAATTTACAATAATATACAGCACTATAAATGAGAGTCTAGTTAATTTACAACATTATACACCACCCGTAAGTGAGATCCTCTAGTTATTAACCAATTTTCTTTCAGTTACAGTAGTAAAAGTATTTTACTATAATTCTTATAAAGTTTAAAAGTTTATGACTCACTGGAATTACTTACAATATGCGAGTCAATTTCCTTAGTTCTGCGCATATTTTTAGCTTGAAAATCACTGAAACCACATGCAGACATGTTCTTCACAAGCTGAGACAGTAAACTATAATGTCTCCCTAAACAGAGAGGCTGGTCATAATCAGGAGAAGGTATAACTTTACTGCCATTGAACGTGTACTGAAGTGTCACCTCGAAGTCAAACACGGCATCTGACAGTTCTGTGGAAACAAAGAAGTTAATTTAAATAATGGCTAAGACATTTTTTTGTCTTTTTACAATGGAATGATGGGGAACTGACACACTAGTCCAGTCAGGCATAACATACTGACCCGGACATCACTTCAGGGTCAGGCACAATACACTGACCAAGACCACAATCTCTTTTCCATGTAGTGTTTCCTGAAAACATGCTGTTTTCAAGACAGTCTGGCTGACAAGATGTAGATCAATATGATCCCCGTAGTAGTGAACGGAATGGAGATGAAACCAAGCATAACACCATGACCTGGAGGACCGCGGTCCACCTTCATCAGCATGCTCAGGATGTGAGGTTAGTTAGCACATAACCATTTATTGTGTCTTAACATGAGGTTTGGTAACTTTCAGATAAAATTATATATTACATCTTTATCTACATAACTTCAAAAATATTAATGTCTAGTCTGAAATGTAAAGAACAGAATCAATGTTTTACAATATATATGGTCATACAAGTCAACTGATCATCATCATGTAGCATGTCCTTTGTAAAACGTCGCTCCCATCACAGTCTGTCTGAAAGAAACTCGTTCCCTTGCCAAAACACCAGCCTCCGCCACTGTCATACTCAGGCATTCCTGGATATCTTGGTGCCATCGTCTTCTTGTCTACCCCTTCCTCTTTTGCCTGGCACCATACCTTTCATCACCGTTCTCTCAAGACCGTTGTGTCTCTTGATGTGACCAAAGTATTTGCATTTTCTAGCCAAAATGGAATTGATAAACCAGTTCTCCTCTATGCTCAACTCTTGCCGAATGTCTACATTTGTTCTTTTCTCTATCCAGGGTATTCTGAGGATCTTTCTGTAACATTTTGACTCGAAGGATTCGATTCTTTGTCTAGAAGTTTTGGTAATCGTCCATTCTTCACAGCCATAAGCTGCCACAGGAAAAACACAGGCTCTCAAGACTTTAACTTTTATCGTTTTGTTGGTGCCCTGCCATAATTTCTTCAGGCTGTTCAGTCTCTGCATTGCCATAGCTAGTCTTCTTCTGATTTCTTTCGAGCAGTCACCATTTTTGTCAATTCTGGAGCCCAGATATTCAAAATGTGTGACCTGATCTATTTCCTCCCCACCCACTGTAAATTTATGCTGACATTGTATTTTGTCGGTGGTCATTATCTTTGTTTTGTTTATGTTTATGAACAGATTTTGATCTTAACTATGTCCATTAACGGCTGAAAGTAGCTGCTCTAGCCCTTCCGCACTTCTTGATAGTATCACTGTGTCATCTGCGTATCGTAACTCTGGAATCTCGTACCCCCCCGCAATCGTAAATGGGTCGAAACTTTCAATGTTCCATCTTCTCGAACATTTCTCATTATACATTCCGCATATATGTTGTACAGATAAGGTGAGAGGATACATCCCTGTTGGACTCCCTTTTGAACTGCAAACCAATCTGATGTTTACCCAGATACTCGGACAGCGGCTTGTTGATCTTGGTATAATGTTTCAATGAGATGGACTATATGCAAATTCTCAACAGATTTTGATGTTTTACCGTGTCGAAGGCCTTAGTGTAATCAATGAAACATGTTTACAGGTCTACATTAAACTCTCTACATTTTTCATAGATATTCCTTAAATCATATAGTTTAGTTATTATTTGGCAGAAGTTGATTTTAATTGTGTTATGTTTATTTTGAAAGCCTTAAATTACCATTTTTCTGGCAGTTTATTTTGAACCTAGTAACTTTTCTACTTACTGAGACAAGGCTGTGATGACCATGTTCCCTTTGAGTCAGAATAGCTAGTTAAATTGATTGCACTTTGAAATAAATATCCATCATCACAAACAACTGTACAATTCATGTTGCTTCCATTGCCAACACAGTCTTTGATTTTTCCATGTTCAGGTGGTGTAAGAGTAGTAGGTAAGTCAGTTGTTGCTGAAAATAATATGTTTATACTTCAAACAAAAACATGAATACACATAATTTTAACTTTTGTTGTTTGTAACAATGGAGCTAGTATGTTTGAATTTTGATCAGTTATAGAATAAAAATAGGAAACTCCAGCTTATGGCATTTAACATTTTTCAGAGTATGTGTATATATTTAAGAATAAAGATGTGAGCATATATGTGTGTTTATGAGCTTGCTATAGTTTCAAAAATATTTATGTTTAACAAACATATTTAAGAAAGCAATACAAATTAAATATAACCTTGCAATCTCAGTAATCTACATAAAACTGTCATTGTGTTCTTTTTGGAAAATTTGCTTTAAGTAACTGACAGGATTAACTGGTTATAGTTTAAAAAATTCAAAAGAGCACTGCTAACTACAATTAAATAAAGACAGGATGGATCTTGGACACATACACAAGATGGAAGGTTTAGTTAACCTTGTGACAGCAAGAAAAATTGAGGCCACCAGAAACAGAGGAAGATAGAGAAGAAAGATCTGGGATGGCATGAAAAACTGGATGCGAAAACAGAGTATTGAAAATGCTAAATGCTCAAAAAACAAATGGTAGTGTAAGAAATTGGTCATCCCTGCCACTGAGCATGGCATCTAATCATAATGATGATGAAAAAATAACTCCATACTTACACATTGCATTAACCAGGAAAGCACATTCCTTGACAAGGCCATTATCTTTTGTAATATTTGCTCGAACTGGAACAACACTTCCAACTGTCAGATTGATTGGACCCTCTGGATCAAACATGATTGTGCCATCGCCAGAATGAGATATTAGGAGTACTTCACTTAAATTTAACAGCTGACTTGGGTTGCCAGCAAGGTCTATGTACACTGATGAATGGCACTCAATGGTTGGTTCTGTGGGATCTTTGAACAATAAACTAATGTTAAATTCAACATTATGAGATACAATTCCTTGTTCTTTATTTTAATATGCAGAAGCCAACATTTCCAGAGTAAAACAAAATGTGATTTAATCACATTAAAATTCCAGTTCCCCAGTAAGTGTGGGGTTTTACCTCCATTCCATGCCAATCTGTATATGGAATTATTTGTCTATAAAAAAACTTTAGAAATGTTTTTCATTTCCACATTAAATGTTCTTCAAAGTCATACAATTTTTCTTTGATATCCTGTATTATTTTTTCCAACAATTTTGTTTGTTATCAAAGTGAGATTTAACTATTTCCTTAAAACTTGTCCAAATTAATATGATTATTTTTTTTTCCCAATTTGTGAAATAAGCTTTAATAAAAAGGTATGGCTAAGTTTTAGCATTGGGAAAGAAACAAAACAAAACCAGCATTATGACCACAAGATCTTTATCGGAGACAGAACAAATAAAAATATCTAACAAATCACAACAGAAACATTGACAATGGACTTCCCAACAAATTTGTTACAGCATAAGGTAGCAGTCATTAGTATGAGAGTTGCAATGAATATGTCAATCATGGTATGCTAGATATGACAGAGTAGGCCAAACTAGAAATGCTCAGCTGGAATTGTTAGAATGCTGGTATTCAAACAATAAGGTTAGGCCTGCTGTCAGGTAGCCAAAGGCTATCCGTAGTACGTTATTTATTGTGCAATGTTTACTTCCTGTGGTTTAATAGGCCTGAAGGAAGATAGATTGTGTATTGGGTGGGAATTTCATTATCTTTTAGAAGTTTGCTTGGACAACGGCTAACAGTCTAATTTTATCGATTTTCAACTGTCAAGGGATCTTTTACGAGTACAGCATATACACAGTTCTCAGAGTTTTTTCAAATCAATCTCTAATATGGCTAGATGTTAGTCTCACCTTCCTTGAGACCAGGGGACACTTGAACCTTGAGAGATTCAAAATCCCATCGTTTTGAACTTTAATTACTTGAGAGACAAGAGCCTTTACCATGCACTTATTGCAACGTATTTATTTTTACATATGCCTCTATGATAAATAAACCTATTTTTAAAACTTTGTGCTAAAGTTGGATGCTCTGGGTCAAATAGTGTGAAACACAGTAAAACAAACTGCTTTAATAAACAAGTCGAATGAGACAGGAATAGATGGAAAAAAAACGGCTGACAATGAAAGCATACAATAACTGTCTTCTAGATTATCTCTTGAATAAGGAAGATTAGAGTGTGGCAAGTGAATCTTTGATTGAATGATGTAAGATCAAGTTTGTGCAAGGAGCTAGCAACTTTGCATAAAATAAATTGTTCCAGAAACCACCACTGCAAGAATACACAAGGTGCTTTGCTGCAGGCATCAGCATTAAATAAAAAATTGATAAAAACATAAAAAGGTATGGTTAAATTATCACACCTAGACAGAAACAAAACAGAGCCCAAGTTATGGCCACAGGACCTTTATCAGAGACAAGGAACAAATGAAACCTAAGAAATCACATAAAAACAATGAGAAAGATTTGTCAATGGATACAATAAAACTTGAGGGGACAGCAATTAACCATGGAGTAGCCAGGAATGTGTGAATCACAGCATGTCAGTTATTTATTTTTTCCTAGTATGCAATCACTACAGTTGTCCTGTATGCTTTATTTGAAGCAAAATATAAAAAAGAACTACAGATGTATGTAATATAATATAAAACCTAAGTAAATATTACTTTTTCTGATATGCAGAAAATTGGGGCTGAAATGGTACAATTAGATTGCTAACAGAGATCTTTGACATAAAAACAAACCCATGCAGTAGATCAGGAGATAGAAGGTTTGGTGTTGATAAGACATACTTTGCATTAAGGAGTGGCAGACATGTGAGACAGTCGCTGTTCTGGAACCCAAAAAACAAAAGACATAGATGTCATACAAAACACGTTGCAAAGAGAGCTGGAGGCAAATCATGAGAGAAGCAGGACAGACATAGCAGAGGTTGAAGATGAGGGAAAAGGACAGACAGACTTGATGTGTTTTAATTTAAAGAATTGTGCTTCATAAAATGCAGCAGGGTTTTATATTGATTGGTTCATTGATTGTCTCATTGATGAGGATCATTATAACTGAGAGGTAAGGTAATTGCCTTTTAAGAAAAATAAGAAGGGAAGCACAAAACAGTTGGGTTTTAAATCCCACAAGTTTCAAGCATCCCCTTTGCTCAAGGGAGGGGGCAACAGCATTTAGTCATATCAGAGATTGAAGAAAAACTTAAAGGTCTTGTGAACACGCTACGCACATAAAAGAACCCTTGGCAGCTGAAACTCTAAACGAGCAGGGTGTTAGCTACAGTTCCAAGGCAACAATTTAGAAAAATAATGAAATTCCAATCCAATACGCCAACCACGTAAAATCTAAAAAAGAATGTACTACGGGTAGCTTTGGCTACCTGGCAGCAGGTATGACCTGCCTGTTTGAATACCAGGATTTCAAGTATTCTAAGTATTGGTTGACATCTTTTTTTTTATTCAGAGAATGATAAAATACTGCTAATACCAGTAAAGTATATTACCTTTCACAGTAACTGTAAATTCACAGAAATTGTCATTCCTGTTGTCAGTAGCATTGTATTTCACTGTCATATTTTTAGACACCAATGACTTTCCTGATGGGGATCCCTGGTCAAGTAGGAAGCAAGAGATGCCTGAATTGTCTACCACAGTTGGATCTTGGTAAACCAACATGCTGTACAGATCAAATGGCTCCACTTTAGGACATATGATAACTGGTGACTCAATGTCTGAAACATGTGTTTAAAAGCAATATTTTACATTATGAGATTAAAAATGAATATGTATATCATCAATACCTACATTTAATATGCATAAGCAGTCATTCTATACTAATTAAGGGTTTTTGCTAAAGATATTTGAATCAGATACATTTTTATCTGTGAACTTGGGAGTTACCTACAGCTTCTTTAATCCACTTAATATTTTATTTACTGTTATATCTGTCAACTTGTATTTGATTTTGGCTCGTTTCTATGATGTACAATGGGATATAATTTCATTTGTTTTAAAGTTTCATTTTCCAGTATTACTGCAGTTAACAACAAGGATTATTTGTAAAAAGTAATAATGAATAAGATATAAGTTGTACTATGATATTAGCTTACTTACTTTCTGGGTCCTTGGCACCATATCAGCGATAATATTTCCAACGATTGACCAGGTGGATTGCTTTGTCATTCCCCCTCAATATGTCATTCATTTTGCATGTTTCCAGAAAGTTTGAACAGATCATCAGGTGATTTAGGTCTTGTATTGCTCTACAATCACATGTCTCATTATCCTTGTATCCCCATCTCTTTAAGGTATTTATGCATCATGATACACTAGTTAGAATTCTATTTAGCGACTTCCATGTTGCAAAGGGAAAGTATTGTCCAGGTTTCATCTGCTGTATGATCCAGGAGATATGTTCAGTTCATTCTATTTTTATTTGCAGCATCTTCCAGGACTAGTCTGTATGTGCTGTGTTGACTGTAAGAAACTTAGTCTAGATTTCAGTCTTGTGTACTGCACCTGAGTCCAAACAAAAAAGTGCCTTTGGTTATTTGCCTATTCTGATTTCTCAGGTGGTGTTATGCTGATTATGAGGTATAGTTTATCAATTAGATTTGATTAAAGGCACCCTGTAACTTTCCGGCCAGTCTCATTTATTGCTGTATCAATAAGTTTGACATGTGCAGTTTTCCCAACTGGTTCAGTGTACTCAGCTACAGAGAAACACAGAGCTAGTGCTTATGTTTGGAGGACATATAGTTGTGCTCTCCATGTTGTGCCAGTCAATTTTTAGATCATATTATTTCTTGCATGCATCTTCCGTTTTGTTACCTGGGAGTGTATTGCATAGGACAGTGTGCAATTTAACTTTACACTCAGGTATTTGGAAGCCGCACTGTGTTCCAGCTTCTGTCCTTAACATTAGCTAGAGAAGAATTCACACTTTTGAGTTATGAGCCAAGTGTCCTTTTTCTTTTTATTCATTCATCTTCATACATCAACAACTTTAACAAAGATAGCAATCAGCTCTTGTCTTTGTACACTTTTGCAGTCTTTCATGGAAGGACATAGGTTGTTACTCCTTTCACTAGACTACAGTAAGTGTTCCACTGATATGGAGTTGTGTCATAAACAGAAAGGTCAACAGTCCAATCTTTAATTTAGTATAAAGATGACATTTCAGTCTATTGTGTCCTGTTTGTAGTTGAATCATGATTGCTTGATACTTGTCTGGAGAGTTGGTGGTAGGCATCATTTTCTATATGGCCGTGTGGTCTCTTTACATTTTGATCTGTACATCGTCTTGATAGTTGAAGTATCTCTAACCTTAGTGTCTCAAGAAGCAACACTTGATTGATGTAGTAACTTTTTACAAACAGATTACCTCCTGCTGCATTGCTCTAGAATTTTCTATCACCTGAGGAACTGAAACATGAGTTCACAGAAAAGTACCTTCACATATAGGAGGGACACCACTCCATGTTGGTTTCCCATTCTTATATTCACACACCAGGGTGTCATTTGGTACAGGTGTAAAGCCTGGCCTTGTGCAGTTGTACTGTACTGTCTGACCAATTTCATAACTTGTTTTCACAGTCTGAATAGTTCCACCCTTGGTGCCAGGATCTTTGCATTTAGCACCTTAGTACAGAAAGAAAAGGTCTTAATATCAGACAGCATTAAACATCATCTCAATGCTAAAAATCATAAATTTTCAACATTATTTATGCCGCTTGTTCTGATGCCACTCTCTGACAAATTACATTTGATCTATCTATTATTTTTATGTATACTCTATAATGTTCTTGTGCCCTGTCTCTCCCATTTATATTTATATTCTCTCTAATTCATTCTTACACACTTGTAATTATTGCATTCAGACATAAAAAAGGGTAGCAACAGGCAAGGACACAATAGATATAGAAAAATATAGATTTTATAGAGGCTCTAAAGGAATTCAGTGTATGTAAAATCACTGATCTGTGCAATGACATCTACAATACAAGATCTATACTACACAATCTGATTAAATTTGTCTTTATAACACTACAGAAATCTTAGTCTTAGTCTTAGTCAACCTGTACATCTACAGGGGCTGTTGCAGTGAAGGCTTCAATTCTGGCATGAGCTGGATGTAGCCAGGAGAAGGATTTCCTGCTTAGTGGGCTAGGATCAAGCAGTTTATTACTCTGCTGCATTGGGAAAAGTATAGCAGAGGCTGGTTAACCAATGTGTGAGCCCATCTTAATAGACTCAAACACTAGAGCAAAGTAGACCCGCAGCCTATTAGGCGCCATCTATGCTGCTCTTAACAAACCATGTAACTGTGGCCGGTGTTATGCCATGTCACACAGTTAGTCGCCTCTTACAACATGCTCTCTGTGGGGCAGTGGTGCTATTCTTATCCTTGTCATACATAATGCCCCTGGAGGATCACTCAGGTACTAACCACTCACAGATTTTTAATTACCTCTCTAACCACTCATAGATGTATAAAACATTGTTTGAAAAATATAGGAAATATCAGGTTTCATTATCCGTGAAGTGTCAATAAATAATCTCAGATATGCAGATGATACAGTTTTGCTAGCTGGAAGCAAACAAGGACTATATGAATTGGTGATTCTAGTTAAGAAAAATGTCAGGTATATGGATTGTACATTAAACATTGAGAAAAGTAAAACTATGATAATTAGCGAAGTAGACTTGAAACCTACTAAACAGTTAAAAATACACTATTAGATAATAGGACCGGCGAAGAGCTTCTCCTATCTTGGAAATAAAAAAACAGAGGATGAAAGATGTGAAATTGAAATCAAGTAGAGAATAGACCAAATCTGTTTTTACAAACATGAGTCAAATGTTGATATCCAAACAAGTAACTCACAAAATAAAATTGAGAATGATCATCTGTCATGTATACTCATCTTTACCCATCTAAATATGGATGATGAAGAAACGAACATGAGCATTGATGCTTTTGAAATGTGGATATATAGAAGAACAAGCACATCTCGTAGAAACAAAATAAAATAGACTTGGAGATGAAGTGGTAAAAGAATTGAGAAATGAAATTAGAACCTGACAATAAAGTTATTTTGAACACATCAATAGATATTTTTTTTGTTTTTTTTTGTTTTTTTTGCGTTCGCCTTATTTCTCTAATCCCCAAGGCGGTGTGCGTTGCACTGTGGTTTTTATTTTTGCGCCTATCGGCCCAATGCATCCGACTTCAGCATGCATTTTATGAAAGGGTCTGCTTCCTCCTGCATTTTCTAAGGGTTTGCTTCCCCGGGGTAACGGCCGGTGCTGTGATGGGGATCGAACCCAGCACCTTCGGATTGTGAGCCGTGCCACTTATCCACTAGGCCACGCCGTCCCCTCATCAATAGATATAATACTGGAAACAATATTGAAAGGAAAAGGAAAGGTGAAACGAGCCAGAGCTAAACAGCACTGTAAATGAGAGGATAACTTGAATTGATGGACAGGGAAAGGTGAATCCGATTGCACTATCAAGGTAAAAGAGAAAGGACATTAGAGATTATTTCAGAAGACCTTATATGTTGAAATGGCAGTTAACTGAACTAAATTTATTGATTCTCTCACACTCATATCTAATATTCTCTCATTCACACACACATCTAATATTCTCTCCATTCACACACACATATTCATATAAACCATTCTGTTACATTCCCTACCACATAGTCACAAACCACACTAAACATACTTATGGGGAGCATACCTTCACATGTCAGATTTGCATAGCCCCAACGACCATTACTCTGACAGATGACAGTATTGTTGCCTAAAACTGACAGTCCCTTCAAAGTGAATCCACGGCTGTTGTCACATCCAAACTCAAATGAACTTCCGTAGGTTGTATTTGTCACATTATTCTGACTTGCACCAGAAATATTCCATTGTCTTCCACAATCCACATCTATATAAAAAAATGTATAATTTGAAAAAAAAAGCAATTAAAATAAATAGACATCTTATCAACCTGATTACATATCCTGATTTAAATTACCAACTAAAGCTTAAACATCATTGCAGTGGAGAATGGCTTGACCTAGCTGCTCTCTTCTACCATAGGGTGTAGATCTAGTTATTTTCTTCTTCTTCTGCTGCATCCATTCTCAATTTCTCGCTACCTAAATAGGGCTTTGCAAGTAGCAGGATGTAGTCCGGAGAACGAATTTGTGTTGTGTCACTAGGTTACACTATGACTGCAATATCTGCACCTTTCGATCCGACACATCCGTCTTCAGCAGTTCTTTTCTATTTTTGTTTACTCATTATTTTCTTCATCCCAACTTATTCACCTCAAACAAAATGCCAGGCAGGCGTCAAAGCTAATATTCTTTGTTTTTCTATCAGGTTCTAGAAGCACACTTGCCTTTTGTTATGGCATGCACAGTAAATATGACACATTAGCAATAACCTGTCAATAATGATGTAAATCTAAATCTCTCACTGACTTTATTTTGTCCAATTCACAGACTCCCTCCAAACTATTATTTCTATTCACATGAACAAAAAATCTAAATTTTTTTCTTCCAATGCTGTCTAGGGGAAAATTTTCTGTAATTTTGCAGTGATTGCAAAATTTCTCTATTTGTTTTTTTTTCTGTCCATGATTTTTTCAACATCCTTCTGTAACCCTCTCCTTAGCCTTCCTTATCACTTGATTTTAAAAAGCTATCATCACAGCATTATTGGATAAATAATTCTTTCAAGGCTTCGGTATGTATCTTCTTAAGATGTAGCACTGGATAACATTCATATTATCTGCTTTTTGAAAGTCTTACAATTTATGTATATTATTCTTACTCTAATTTTTTTTCAGTTTATAAACTTTAGATACTGTTTGTATCTCATATGAAAACAGCAGAACATTGATTCCTCAAAACTGAAATCAGTATTTCACTTTTAAAAAGTTGAATATATTTTGTTTTATGATGAACTTATGAAAGAAAATTGTTTTATGCTAAAATACTACTACCAAAACAAATTTTCAAACAAAAACTAAAAAAAATATTACCTCTGCTGTTACACAGAATTCAATAATCTAACACTTTTTTTAACCTAACACTTTGTTCATCTTAAGGATCCTTCCACTTCAATGCCTACTATTTGTCAAACTATCTGTAGTTCGCTCTCAGCTCTAGTTTCTGGCTCTTCAAACTCTGTTCTCAATAGCTTTTCACTAGTCAGCTCTAGCCTTTCAATTCAGCAATTGTATGAGTGGAGTAGGAAGTTCCAAAAGGCATGAGTTCTGTGACAGATTGTTCATGACCGGGTCAGGCACAGAACTCATGCCATTTTAGAACATCCTATCCCCTCAAACACTTGCTGGAGTAAAAGTTATGCATCACTGTACTGTCATTTATTTGCTGATGAATTATTTTAGGTTTCTTTCTTTCGTTGCTCAAAAAATGGATAATAGAACGCTGCTCCTTTTGGGTGCATGTCAATAGTTAGGCGGTCATCTTTTAACTGCAATTATGATGTCATGCTATTCATCTGCACTGTGATGGCATGTACAAGACACTCTTGACATCCTTAGCAACTATATTAAATAAGTTACAGAACAAAGGCATGGTTTTTCTAATTTCTATCACATTTTTAAGGTTTTCATTTGAAGTCCCTTTGAATTTACCTAAGTAGTTTCCACGAGAACTCTGTGTGTAAAAAAAGACAAGAATTGGGACAATAACATATTGAGAGTATTTCATAAGTGGCAACTAACAGCGTAGTCTAATTTAATAGAGTAGAAGACTCTCCAATTCATGGCACTGTAAACCCTGCCATTTACATAAGGAAAATGACCGCTGAGTTTGAAGTGGTCTTCTCGGTTTGAAATAAAATTCTATAACAATACCCTAAATATGGGGGAACTGAGACGCTAGTCCTGTAAGGGAGAACATACTGACTAGGATGTTGCATCAGGGTCAGGCACAATAAACTGATTAAGAACTGTTTTCAAAGGCAGTCTGGCTGACGAGATGTGAATCAACGTGATCCCCGTAGGAAAATGGCCGCTGAGTTTGAAGTGGTCTTCTCGGTTTGAAATCAAATTCTATAACAATACCCTAAATATGGGGGAACTGAGACGCTAGTCTTGTCAGGGAGAACATACTGACTAGGATGTTGCATCAGGGTCAGGCACAATAAACTGATTAAGAACTGTTTTCAAAGGCAGTCTGGCTGACGAGATGTGAATCAATGTGATCCCCGTAGTAGTGAGTGTCGCGCAGATAAAGTCAAGCATATCACAACTGCCTGGAGGACAACGGTTGACCTTCATCACCACGCTTAGGATGTGAGGAAAGCTACTGCAACCTGCCACTTAATGTGCTTTTCAGGGCACACAAAAGAGTGAACCTACTCATTGTTGGCATTCAAAACAAGAACAACAACCCTAAATATGTGATATAAGGAATAAAAGGGAGAATAACTACTTTTCCGTGAATCAGTAAAAGAAGGAAAAAGGTGTTCGAAATTTACACTATAAATACACATTATTCTATAATATGCATCACACATCTTGTACATTCATTAACTCAAATCAAGATACAAATAAGGATAATACCTGGACATATAGGATTATCTCCTTGAAGAATAAATGTTCCATAATCATTTGGACTAGGAGCACAAAACAATGTCTTGTTAATAGTTTTTCCACTCCCATCATGCAAATTACAAGCAATTATTAGAGAAGCCTTTGGCTCTATGTCACCGGTTGCAGGTATTCTTGCAGCCTCATGTTCTCCTCTTACCGGCTGATGGCAGGTCAACTCTGAAGCAGGAGCACATAAAAGTTCAGTTAACATTTTTTACTAAATTTATATAACATTTGTTACAAGATTTTAAAAATGTTTATCTTTACCACAACCTACAAACAGCTAAAGCATCCCATTTGATATTATTATGAATTGTCTGTTGCCACTTCCATGGCCAGTGTTTCTGTTTTATTTAAGATTTATTCCCTCTCCCAACAACCCCAATTTCTGAATATTATCTTATTATCTGACCAGTGTTCTTTCCACTCGTACTTGAGTGTTAGGTATTCTTGATGAATGTTTTTGGTGGTGACTGACAGTGGTTATTCTCACATCTTGAGGCGTACTTGAGAAGCTGGACCAAGGTCCTCCTGGCTGTAGTGCAGTGTGAGGCTCCTAAGTAAGCTCACCAATATGGATAGCATAGTGCTAATCACCATCTTATTAGCCAGACTGCCCTGAATAGTCTGTTTTCATTGAGAACTGCTTGGATGTGGGGTGCGGTCTTGATCAGTATATTTTTCCTGATCAGTATGTTTTGCCTTACCCTTACTAACATAGTCTGATGAGTACGTTTTGTCTAGCCATGAATAACATAGTCTAATCTGTATGTTTTCTCTGGCCATGACTAAAATAGTCTGATCAGTACATTTTGTCTGACTGGATGTTAGTCTCCTCTCCTCATCGGCCAGGGCATCTTAGGGATTCCTTTCTTTCTAGCTCCTTTGACTGCTTCTTGAGTAGAAAGTTTGTAGGCCACTTAACCATGGCACATGACAGTATGATTAGAATTTGCATGTTTTACAGCTGTTACTTGATAACATAATGCTTAGACATTCCAATGGATTCTATTTCCTACATTAAAACTTCTTTATGTTCGTGGAAATAAGTTACAAGGAAAGCAAGATTACAGGTGCATTTCAGTATGAAAAATAAAATAATACAACATATACATTTATTACATATAATGCAACCTTTATGTAAACATGATATAGTTTACCATAAGTGCTGATATCTGAAGTTAATATAATTAAAAAGGAGGAATAAAACATTAACAAATTTCAGAAAGAATATATTGAATCCAATAACAAGCAATAAGAAAATCATTGAGTATCTATTTGATTCATGCTCATGCATCGTTTGCTTACTTTTGCATGATGGAATTTTACTGTAGGTCCAGTTTCCATTGCTTTGGCAAACAGCAAAAGATGAGCCCTCTATTTTATATCCAAAGTCACAGATGATTTCAACACTTTCATTGTAAAAGTAATGAGATTTTACTAATAAATGATGTCCATGTGCGGGCACCTCTGGCTCATGCTCACATATTACAGCTGTTGGAACAACATAAAAAACATTTGAAAATAATACATGAGAAATTTATCTTCAGGTATAAGCAACATAAATGAAACAAGGTACTTAATTTGACTTAATTTAACGTCTTTATACTGGTTTAGAAGACTCTCCAGAGTCTACATACAACCAATTTCTTGGAGGGTGGTAAACCAATGTGCGAGTCCATCTTAATAAACTCAAAAACTAGAGCAAAGTAGACTCACAGCTTGTTATGTGCCATCTATGCTGCTCTTAACATCCCACCTAACCATGGTTGGTATTATGCCATGTTACACAGTTAATCGTCTCTTACTACATGCTCTCTGTGGGACAGTGGTACTATTCTTGTCTTTGTTATAGATAATTGCTGGTGTGTGTTTATGACACAATTTTGTGCAGACTTGCAGTTAAATGAACATGTCATTATATTACTCTCAATCTGGCAAACTAGGAAGACAAACATTTAAAAAATATCTTGATAATAACACAACTACCACATATGAATCTAGATGATTTAAGCATTTCATGTCCATATTATACAAATTGAATATTTAAATAATTATTTTTCTTTCTAATCCAACTATTTTACTTACCAAAGTATATGCACAGTCCAGCAGCTGCCCCATCACAAGAATCAATAAGTGACCCCATCGTACAAACCCTGTTAACGACCTAGATTTCTTCCCCCCACCCCTGGCTACAGTCCCATAACAGCAGGAATTATTGTCAATGGCAACCATGTCAACTCTACTAAGGACTTCATTTATCTAGGCAGCAAACAAAACTCTGGACATCAGTCTGACTACTGTCCCTATGAATGTCCTGCATCAAGTCTAGAGCCAGCAGAAGCTTTCACTGAAAACCAAGCTTTAAATTGACATGACCCGTATTGACCCATCCTGCTGTACAATTCAGAAATCTGCACTATTCTGCAAGGTGACATTGAAGCCTTCCACAAGTGCAGCCAGAGGTGAATTCTTATAATCCACTGGTATGACTGAGTTTCAAATGATAAAGTCACCCAATTGATAGGCCTTGAGAGCCCAATTACCATGCTAAACTGGCATTGTTTGGCCCTATTTGGGCATGTGGAGGTCTTGCAAAGGATGTCTCTGCCAACCTGCTCTTAAAGCAGGCCATTGATATCAAGAATGGGAAGCCTCCTCTTCATCAGGATCTCACTCTCGCTGCAATCCATATACCATGTGATCAGGTCAAATCGGAATAAGATCATCCTCTTTGCATGCGACCTGGGTCTCAGCCACTCATCATGCTCATGAACGGTTAGCGAGATGGGCGCTTATCACCTAAGCAGGCTACCTACCTAACTACCAATTGTTAACTTGGACCTTTCCAGATGGAAAGCATTATGCGAAAATGCTTCTAGAACTAACAGAAGCATGAATAATGATTTATCTAGTAAGACACTTTCAGTAATTTAGTATATATACAATATGCAAGATGATGAACTTCACATGAGACATCTTCAAACTGTCAGTAATGTCCTGATATCATCTTCTTCTGGGACGACCTCTTCCCCTTTTCCCAGACACTGTGCCTTCCTTTATCTGCCTTACTAAGTCATTGTGTATTTTCATATGACTGAAATTACCTAACTTCTTCCTTGCAATGCTATTTATAAGTCAGTTTTCTTCTATACCTAGTTATTGCAAATCTATCTCAGGCAGAGAATAATGTTTGCTCTAAATGCATGTTGTCTGAAAATGGATGCAGGACATAAACAGTAGTTTAAACAAGATCTTTAATGCTTATCACACTCTCAGAATCATACCGAGTTCCACACTTCACTCTATTGGAAACAAAATAACAGGAGTGTACAAATAATTTTACTATATGAATTAAAAACAAAGAAAACCAACACTATAATGATCTGAGACAAAAATGTCTTCATTAGCATGACAGATTCATCTTTAAAACCAAATTACATGACATTATGATGGCATAAGTTAACTGACAAATAATTCATCACAAACAGCAAAAAACAGAAGTTAGAATTGGATGTGCAATGTTATCAAAAGATTAAAAAATATATCTAAACAGGTCTAAAAACACATAAGAAAACAAAAAAAGGCAATACAGAATAGAATGCAATGAAAATATTTGACTGATAGTTTGGAACTTCATTAATAACAAACAGAATAAATCAATATTTCAGACATTTGCAATAATTCTCAATTTTAAAGTGCATCTCTAGTGGAGATTTTTTTATTTTAGTAAAAATTGTTTACATACGGACACAAGTGTTGTTGATTTGGAAGACATCACCAGATTTAAGCCCATCTTCTCCAGCTGGTATGTGAAAACTATTGGTACCATTTTTAGTGTACAGAATGTAACCTTCCTGACAGCTGCAGTGATAAGATCCAGGAAGGTTAGTACAGTTCTGATGACAAATGTCTAAGGCACATTCATCAACATCTGGAGCAGATTAGGAGAGAAATAATTAATGATATATAATATATGATTAAATAGAATGTTGAAAGTTTGAAATAAAAGTGTTTAAAAACTATTATTTTCTTTATCCTGATATTTAATCACAGGGCAGTACCCGATGTCAGGTAGCCAAAAACTATCTTTTTGTTCTGCAGACCTTCTGCCTTCTGTTTGATCATTAGAAAATGCCGCCCTATGTCTTCCATGGTATATCTTTCAGACTTTTATTTTGTTATTGTGAGCAATTCCCTTCCTGCAGCTTACTAGGCCTGAAGAACGTCTTTGACTTTCTAATGTGACATTATCAAGCCAGCATAACTACGCACATCTGTTATGGAACACATAGGTGAAAGGGGAAAAAAAATACAAAGGGCGGACAAATAACACATAGAAAAGAGACCTAGAATCACAGGTCAAGAAATGAAATGGAAGATACATGTAAAAAATAATATCATCAGAAAATTGACTGGTCCAACATGGAGACCATGGCCGGATGTTCTCTGAATATCAGCACTCGTCCTTTATTTCTTCATAGCTGAGTATGCCACGCCAGTTTGGAATACTCTACACATGTCAAACTTATTAATACAGTAATTTATGAGACTGGCTGGATAGTTACATTTATATATCTTTATAGCATGCAATGTTGTATTGACCATCTGAATCTGCTTTGGAAGTTATTAAACATTTGGGATAAATCCTGTAAAAAACTGCAATTCCCAATGCCATATTATTGATAAGGGCTTTGAATTCCTTGTCATTTCTATAAGCACAAGAAAATTTTTAAGAATAGCTGCTTTGGCAAGCCATTTGATGTTGTAGAGTTACTCTTTCCGCAAACCTTTCAAAATAGCATTATCTAGCTGTAAATTATTCATTAGCAGCCTCTGCACCTCTCTCGGGCTTCATAGCATTGACAAGACTTCAGGCCTTGCTTTGCATCATAGTTGTACTTAAAGGCACATTGTGAATGGTTTTATTCTGAATCCCCAAAAATAATATCTTGTTCACATTCACATTAAGGCTATCACACTGTCTAATTACTTTAGTGTTCCCATGTGCAGTACTTTAGAAATTGTCCTTTTTCATTAATAATTGTGCTTCTCTGGTTGGCGTGTCAAATGTAGCCATCAGACTGTCTCAGAATTTGGTAAACCTAAGTCACTTAGTTTGATCAATTTCTAAATTTTCATTATTTTAAATAGCAAATTTGGAGAACGTTATAGCTTGAGTAAAAATTAATTTTTTTGTTTTTAATATAATAAGTAAAAAGTGTTTGAGAAAAATGAAAGATGCAAAATTATCAACTGGCAGAAGTAGATCACTGATAGGCAAGAAGGTGACTTCTGATTTTGATTTTGGACTCTATTCATGAATACTTATTCATGACTACTGGTAGGCTGAAAACCACTATTCGAGTAAAGAATGTACCAAAAATGAGAAGTATTGTAATTAAAGAATTGCCATAAATTGAAGAGCCATAAAGAACAGTGTTGTAATGTATGGTTCTCCTGTACAAATAACAAAGTACAGCTATCTGCTTTCTGTTAGTTAGTATGATATGAGCCTCTGGAAAAAACCTACCTCTGCAATCAGTCCCATTGTAACCACTCTTGCAAGAACAATAATAAGATCCTTCTTTGTTTAGGCACTCTTCAGTGGCTGAGCAGTTGTTCAATTTCCTATTGCTACACTCATCAACATCTGAAAAATATAACTATGCTATTTGAATTTATGAATTCACAAAGAGACATAACACATTATGTGTAATAAATTTGTTGATTCTTCCAAAACTGTTAAAAAACATATAACAGAGTTAACAACACACATATTGAGATGTGATATTTTTAACAATCTTCATCTCTTAGTCTATGTGGTATTATACATCTCTTGTTCTTGATCTTTATACTAAGGTCTGAATCTGACTGGCATAGTCGGTCATATCTTTCTGTATCTTTCTCTCTTTAGTGCAGTTTATTTTATTGTTGAGCTTCTTTTATTGCATGATTTTAAACAGCCCACTATCTTATCTTTTTGTCATCTTATATTTTCCTCTTTTATTCCTGAACTTTCTATGACGATAATATGATCAAATTTTCATCTTCTTTTAGTAGTCTAAAAAAACAAGAGCTGTCTACAGATCACAAATGTCCAAAAATGATTTTAAAATAATAATATAGGCCTTTGAAAATTGAAATTTCATTAAAATTGTGAACTTGTTTTTATCTGAATGTGACATTCCAAAATATTTTCTTAAATCTGCAATTATAAAATAAACATCAAAGGATTTTTTAGCCGTGATGCAAGTAAAAAGTTGGATTATTTTTACATCTACATCAGTCCATATACAAAATACATGAACAACACAGATGCTACTGATCAATAATAGTGTGAATATATCAATGGCCATAATGTGTTTTTGTTTTTACATTTGTTTTGTTGTGTAATGTCATATATATATTCTAAATAAATGTGTATGCATGAATATACAACAGTTTAACAATTGTAATACATTTATTTGCATTTAATTACATAGCATAATGTTTCTGCTTATCTATATACCTTGCCATTTCACAAAATATGAAAGCTACTGGAATGTAGTAATTGACTAAGAATGTTGTAATACTTACCAATGCAGACATCACTGTC
Organism: Ariolimax columbianus; assembly: GCA_036924085.1. Classification (NCBI taxonomy): domain Eukaryota; kingdom Metazoa; phylum Mollusca; class Gastropoda; order Stylommatophora; family Arionidae; genus Ariolimax; species Ariolimax columbianus. The sequence continues at coordinate 26,572,525 of JAVGWX010000006.1, forward strand.
AACACTCAGCTTTCTATTAACACTACATGTTATTAAAGTGTCATTCTGTGAATTTGTTCTGTTAATTTGATACCCAAAATCACAAATCAGGCTAACAGTATCTCCAAATTTTGGTAGACTAGAAGATCTAGACTCGTAGTGACCATGTTTGATCAATGGTAGAGGGCATGTTAACTCTGATGAAAGTAAATAGAAAAAAAATTACAAATGTTATTTTAAAAATTATTTTTTAGTCAAAGATAACAGAAATAATTACAGTTATCAGTTAATTCATTTTAATCACATAAAGAATAAAAACATATACTGGTCAAAAGTTAATGGCAACATGCTACTAATCCCTTTCTGCCATAACCTTCGTCCCTCTACTGCACCTTTTATTAAAGACCATTTTAGCAAATTAAGATACTATAAGCTTAAAAAGAAATGCCTATAACTATTTCTACATTTTAGCCTCAATTTTTCTCTCTACCTTTTTCAATAATCCATTTACTTTTGAACACCTATTTCCAATCTCTTTTGATTGCTAAAACATGAACAGACTTGAGGATCTTCTAGAAGCAACAGGTTTGCAGCATAATTGCATGTGAACTGAACTGAGGTGTAATTACAATAATAATACTCTTTATACTAATTATTTAACAAAGCAAAATAGTTAATAAACATCGTTCAACAACGTGATCATGTCTTTTTAGTAAAGGTTCTAACCACTTTAACTAATAGCAAATTCTAACCCCAGTTCAACAACACCTAATAAAAAAAAATCAGTGAACATTACAAACACTCCACAACTTGTATCAATTTTTAAAAATATCTATTGGAAAATGTAGAAACTTTTTGCATTTACATAACAGCTGGTCTAGAAAAAAAGACTGAAATTTTAAAAAATGAATTAAAAAAACTAACCTTTGCATTCCGGATGAGCATGTGACCAGGTTCTATTTGATAGACAAACGATTTGTTGTGGCCCTCGTAAACCATAGCCTGGATTACAAGAAAAGTTGACAACTGTCCCTTGTGATAAATCTCCAATTGTAGTACTAGTACCATTTGCCACCACAAATACTCCAGAACATTTGTTAGCTGTAGATTAGTTTCAAAATAACTAACTTGTTTTCATTTAATATATTTGCTCTAATTTGAATAGGTAATTGTATTTATAATGTCTTTGTGAGGTTTGTATTATTATGTGACATACACATATATGCTTTTGTTGCATGCGCAGTATTAAATACTTCGAATACTGGTGTTCTGTAAGAGTAAAGCAAGGTGCAGATGTAGCGTCAGACCACCACATGTTGCTGGGAATTTTGCAGCTCAAACTAAAAAAGTACCCAGTACAGGGCGCAACGAGAACAAAATATAACGTACACTTATTGCAACACCAGGAGAAGAAGACAGAATTTTGCTTAAAACTTAATAACATATATCAAGTGCTACAAGAGCTATATGAGGATGAGAAATGGACATTAATAGTATGTGGTAACAGGCTAAAGAGATGTGGAAAAAGACATGTGAAGAAACTGTGGGATTCAAGAGAAACCAACACAAAGAATGGATCACAACATAGACATTACAAAAAATAGAATAAAGGAAAAATAAGAAAGCTATACTCAACAATTGCCAAACCTGAGCCACTAAAGCAGAAGCACAGAGAAATTATGCTGTTACAGACAAAGAGGTCAAGACATGTATAAGAAGAAAATAAAAGAGAATATATTGACAAGCTGGCACATGAGGTAGCAGAGAGAGGAAATATGAGAGATCTCTACTCATTAACAAAGAAAATGGCAAATAGATATATACAGACAAGGCAATCAAAGATAAAGAAGGCAGGATATTGTCATCATCAAAGAAACAACAGAAATGATGGGCTGAGTATTTAAAAGAAAGTCTAAATAGACCTCCACCACAAGAAACACCAAACATCCTACCAGCAGAGGAGACCCTGAACTTGGACGGCAACCCACCAAGGAAGATAGAAATCCAAAGGGCCTTATCCAAACTCAAGAAAGGGAAAGCATTACAGATTACATTTGATTACATGATTACAAGATTACATTGCTGTCATTGCCAGGCAAGATATTCAACAGAATCATCTTTGAAAGATTAAAAACTGAAGTTGACAAAAAGCTCAGAGAGGTATGGGCAGGATTTCGCCAGGGAAGATCATGCACAAAATCATATAGATATACTACACATCATTGTAAAACAAAGCATTGAATGGAAATCATCCCTATATGCAAATTTTATATACTATGAAAAGGCGTTTGACAGTGTAGATCGAAGTAGTGTATGGCAACTGTTGCACTATGGGATACCAGAGAAGTACACAACCCTCATCCAGAATATGTACAAAGACACAGTTAGTAGAGTGGTCATGAAGGAGTACTGACTGACAGCTTCAGCTGACAGAATGAGGGGCATTCCTAAAACTAAACAAAATATGGAGATCCAGAGATATCAAAATTCACACTAAAATTAGAATATTCACCGCAAGTGTCAAGTCGGTGTTGCTGTATGGAGCGGAGACATGGAGAACGACCAAGGTCATACAACAAAAACTCCAGTCCTTCGTTAACAGATGCCTGCAAAAGATAATGGGCATAAAGTGGCAGGACGTGGTGAGGAATGAAGACTTGTGGGAAAGGAGCCAACAACGGCCATTGGAACAACAAATATGGAAAAATCGGGCTGGATAGGACATATGCTGCAGGACATAGCCAGACAGGCACTTACATGGAATCCTTAGGGAAAAAGAGAGAAAGGTAAACCCAAAAATATGTGGAGAAGAGAATGTGAGAAGGAGCTGAAATTAAATAATTACACCTGGAGAAAGGCAGAAAAAGCAGCCCAGGACCTTGTACGCTGGCGAGATGTTGTCGATGGCCTATGCACCAAGAGGAGCGATGGGCTTTGGTTGATTAATTGATTGAATACTGGTGTTCAGACAGGCAGGTTGTGTTGAATGATATCTGTAATGTGTTGTTTAATGCAATGTTTACTTCCTGCAACTTGCAGGTCGGGAGGGGGGGGGGGGGGGGGGGGGTATCGGTAAATTGGTACATTGGGTAAGAATTTCATTACTTTTTAGAATTTTGCCCCGACAGCAGCTAACAGTCTACTTTTATAAATTTTCAACTGCTAGGGGTTATTTTACATGCACAGCTTGTACATAGGATCTCCGTGTTCTTCATCAATATGACTAGACACTTGTCTAACCTCTCTTAAGACCAGGGGACTCTTGAAACTTGTGGAATTAAAAAATTCCACCATTTCAAGCTTTTATCTCTCAGCTATAGCAATCCCTAAGCATAAAAAATATGTAAATAAACATTAAAAGACTTGCATTGCATTTTTATTTGCACACTGGCCCATCTCCTCCCCCTCCACCCAACTAAAAATAATTACTTTCCAATTTCCTGAGACTAGTCGGTAATACATTTATTAAATATATTATAAATATTTCTTTCAACTATGATTGTTAAATGAATTTATGTCAAAATCATGAAATATATTATTATTTAATTGGAAAACATACTCACCAATACATGATGGAAGTGTAGACCAGTTGCCATCCGCCTGGCATCTGACAGAAGATAATGTATTGATTTGAAACCCAGAAATGCACTGATACTCTGTTTGGCCATTGTAGGTGATGTTTCCTACTTTACTGACAAACCCATTTGGTATTGGTGGAGGAAATCCACAATAGACAACTGAAATAGTGAAACCATATCCCTTGCAATGTATCAAGATACAGGTCATCTATATACTAGTTGGTTCAAAGTGTGGATCATCTAAAAGAAAGGTCATTGTTAATCAGCAAGTTTATTAATCTGCTTGATTGATAGTTTGTTTACAGACTCTATAGAACCTTCTAAACCAGTATAATGAAGTTACGTTAATTAAGTTGATGTATTTAGTTATGTCAGTGAGTCTGTTATTTTGTTTCTTAGTTCTTAGTTCGACCCGTTCCTCGTCAAAGGATGGTCATCCTTTAACGGGTCCCAACTCAGGTTCCAGTCGTTTCTGTTGCGAGCGCGTGTTGTCCAGTGGGATAGTAGTCTGTTTGTTGTGTGGTCATGTATGTTGTAATTGTCTAGTGAATCTTGTGGGCTGTCCTCGAGGTCTCTTTTGTCCTGCGAGGACCACATAGCGGTTATGGTACTCCATCTTTTGTCTTGTCGTCTAGCTATATGGCCTGCCCAGCGGTGTCATGAATGGTCGACATACTGTAGGACATCCTTGATGTGTGACATTCTCCGGATGTCGCTATTGTGTAGTTCATTCTGCCGCTGTTGCCTGAGAGTTATGCCCACCAGGCGTCTTTCAAGAGATGCATGTGCTGTTCTCAGTTGGCTCTCTGCTGCTTTCATTAGAGACCAGGTTTCCCTACCATAGCAGAGTGCTTGTAGGACTACTGAATCGAAGATGTCTGCATGTAGTCTGGTGTCTTTTGTGACGTCTGTTGCTGTCATGATCGATTTGAAGGCTGCCCAGCCCGCCCATTTCCATCTGGCGATCTCAGGTTTTATGTTGTTCTCCATGTTAGTATTTTGTTTGGTCTATTTTAATTCAGAAATTCCAGCTTAAAACCCAAACACCAGATCAACCAAAACTAGCACAAAGGAAAGGAATGAGAACGTGGGTAGGTGGGAGGTTTGTCCATTTTTATGAGATCTGTTCAAAAAGTACCCTTTGAGCTGGAAAAATACAATTTCTCACCTGGCGGTTTGAAACCCTAATACCCTTCAAAGTACTCAATCCTTGCTGCATCAAAGTTCTTGCCACCTCTACACAAATTGCACTACCACCTTTCATGAATCCAGCATTAAGTTGTGGTTCTAATACAATAATGGGTCCATCAGGGGGTCTTATATTACTGAACCTCTTCCTCATACGCTTGGAATCAGTCATCAAAAATGATGGAAATGTCTACCAAAAAATTGTGCAAATAATAGGTAACTTGTACAAGCTTACAGATTTGTTAGCAAGTTTTTTACTTTGTTTGGTAAACCTCTATAACTCAGTGAATCTATTACTTTGCTTGGTGTATTTAATTATATCAGCAAATCTATAACTTTGCCTGATCTATCTGATTATGTCAGTGAGTCTATTACTTTGCCTGATTTATTTGATTATGTCAGGGAGTCTATTACTTTGTTTGGTTTATTTGTTTATGTCATTGAGACTATTACTTTGTTTGGTTTATTCGATTATGTCAGTGAGTTTATGATTTTGTTTGATTTATTTGATTATGTCAGTACTTTATTTTGGTCTATTTAATTATATCAGCAACTCTATAACTTTGCCATCTCCTTGTTCTCATATAGCTCTTGTAGCACTTGGTATCGGTTATTAAGCTTTAAGGTAAATTCTGTCTTCCTTTTCTGGCGCTGTGAGAGATGTATGTTAAACTTGTTCTCCTTGCACCTTATACTAGATACATTTTGAGCTGTAAGATCCCCAGTCACATGTGGCGGTCTGATCTTGCATCTGCACCTTGCTTTACCTTTACATCTTGTAGTGTACGTCTGAACACTTGACTGACACAGATGTGGTCAATCTGATTTTCCATCACATGGTCTGGTGACCTCAATTTTTACCTTATGTACCTTCTTGTGTGGAAACATGCTTCCTTCAGTTATCACTTTGTGCAGTGCACATAGCTCTGCAAACATTTCTCCATCCTCGTTCATCTGTCCCATTCCTTGAATTCCCATAATCTGTTTCTAACCCAGGTTGTCTGCTCCCATATTAGCATTGAAGTCTCCCTTTAACATTAAGAGATCTTGCTTTTTCTGTGTATCAAGGACCTCTTCAAGCTTGTCATAAAATACTAAAATACTTGCTTCTTATCATCTCCGGCCTCGTTAGTTGAGACATGGCACTGAGTGATGTTGATGTTTTTGTTCCTAGTTCTAAAGCTTGCGCTCATGATTCTATTGGTAACAGCCACACTTTATGAGTGCCCTCTGTGCTTCTCTAGAAAGCATTAGTGCCACTCCCTCTGTTTACCTCTATATATTGTTTCCAGAACAAATGATAATTTCCCCAGTCAATCTCATCTTTCCTGATTGTGCTCATCTTGTTTCGCACTGTGCTATCTCTGCCAGTTTGTAATTTCTCATCTCTTGAGTTATGTGTGCTGTTTTCTTTGCTTGGTACATTGTTCCCACATTCCGGGGCATTATATTAGTTTTCATCTTGGTATTTAGAAAGGGCAGTCAGCCGTGGAGCTTCCTTGCAGCATTAATTCCACTTTGCCATTCCTCTTGTTTCCATCGGCCCTTAATTTTCCAAGACCATATGCTTTTGCTTTGTTGTCAATGCTTTCATAACCACCTTAGTTTTTATAGATTTGGGTGGTCAGCCCTAGCCTAACCTATTATACTCTAGGTGAGTTGTCCGTGTTTAGTCTATTCACTCCCCCACGACCTATCCAGCTTGGGTGATCTTTCTGAAAGCTTTCGCTTGCACTGGCTTAGCTTCTGGGATCATTGAGACATGCAAGCTCCCTCACCATTTCAAAGTAGCAGACTTGGAGAAGCGAAAATAATATTCTAGGTACATTTAAGGGATATGATGAATGTCATTTTGAAGAAGAAGATTGATGGTCAGTAGAAAGAAGGATCTGAGATGGATAGAAAATTACTAAGAAGCAGAGAGTGAGAATAAATAAGAAATACTCTTAGTGGTGTGTGGTAAAAAGTGAAATGCCGCAGGGCTCGGTTTTGGAACCGATTTTATTCTTGATATATATAAAATATTTAGACAATGAATTTGGATCCATGATTGCAAAATTTGTGGATGACACAAAATTAGGTAGAGGTGTCTCATCTAAAGCAGAGGTGGATATAAATTCAAAAATGGTCTGAGAGTTGGCAGATGGAGTTTAATGTAGATGAAAATCAAGTTATTGACATGGTTGGATCCAAAATGGAATATAATTACCAGATGGGAGACAACAATATTAGGAAGATAGAAAAATAACGGGACCCAGAGTTATAATAGATCATACAGATAAGGCGAGTGAATAAGTCCAGGTAGGAGTGAAAAAGGTGGATGCAATGTTACGTATGATAAAAAGAAATGTTAAACACAGGAGCAAGGAAGTGATAGTCAAACTGTATTAAGTATTTGTTAGGCCTAGATTAGAGTATTGTGTTCAAGTGCGAAGCCCTTATTGTAGAGGGGATATAAATATGCTGGAAAAAATACAAAGAAGAGTGGCAAAACTGATAGTGGGATTCTGGAATTTTAGCTATGAGAAAAGACTAAAAAAGCGGCCTACAAGTGTCTAGAAAAGAGAGGAATTCAAGGTGGTTTAATACAAATCTATAAGATAATCAATGGAAATGATACATTAGACTATAGCAAATTTTTCAAAGTACAGCCGGCTAGAAGAACAAGTGGACCCAGCTACATATTAATTAAACAAAGGTCCAGATTAGATAATAGGAAGGGATTAAGATGCTGAGCAGCACATGAGCTGCAATGGTCAGCCATCCACAGCTGACTGCTAGCGTCAGGGACAGCGAACCAGAGCTGCCAAGACCCTTTTACACCTCTACAAGGTGATCCTGGATAACAGGCTGCAACAGGGCAGACTGGCAAAGGAGAAGGGATTGAAGAGGGAAGGCTAACCTAGCACTAAAATGTTTACAAATATGGCAGTCAAGGTATGAACGACACAACACATTCCGTTCTCTGGACTACATCCTGCTACTTGCAAAGCCCTTTTCAGGGCTTGGTAGCAGGAGATTGAGAATGAATGAAGCCAAGCCAGATAATTGGAAATTTTTTTTAGTCAGAGAGTGGTGAATGCTTGGAATGCATTGCAACATGAAATAGTAGGGGCAGGACCAGTTAATGCATTCAAGAATAGATTTGATGCACAGTTATTTATAGATCAAGGTGAGTAGAAGAAACTGGTTGTATACAGAATATACAGAGTCTTCTAAACCAGTATAAAGAAGTTAAGTTTAAGTTATGAAGCTCTGAGAATTTTAATTTAGAGAAAGACCATCAAGAATAGAAAAGAATATAAATTCAAGATGTTTGTATCAATGACTTTTAGGTTTAAAATGCTGAAAAGGAGGAATAAATAAAGGCCATAGATATACATTTTAACTTTTGCCTGCAGCAGGTTGTATCTGCACCATAGGCCCCTATTCACATTTTAACACCCAGTTGAGGATATGCTCTGCTAAAGTGAAAACAGTAATAACTGATTATCTTCAAGTAGAGCTAATTTTTGTAAGCAATACATTTAGCTATTTAATTTCCAGCCATGCGCATGTATGTAATATATATTATTGTTTGTTAATGTATTTTCCATCTCATCTTTTGCCATTTTAAGCCAAACTAGATAAGCATCATACTTTGAAAATGGCCAAATACAGTGACCTGGTTACAGAGTTGAGAGTTCATAGCCAAAGTGATAACTGTAGCAGTAGATACAAGAGGTTTGGTAACCACATCTGTATATGACCTGTTGAAGAAATTAGACCTGAAAGGGCAATCAAGAAAAAAAGCTAGAAAAAAAGCTTAAAGAAACAGCTGAAAAAGCCTCATAATGGCTTTGGAACAATTGCAATAGACAATGTAAAGTAGAGTAGTCAGATTCTATACCTCTTCTGATTTCTTAATTCTGATGATCAGGTTGTCTTGTTGCTCTGATCTGCATAGAGTTTCCTATGACATTATCTTAATAAATGTAAATTAAGAATTATAACAAAATGACTTGTTTTAAATGCATAATCTATGTTTTTATAATTACATTTGGAGCATAATGGCTTACTTTGACATTCTGGGATACGAGAATAGCTTGATAAACCCCAGTTCCACATTCCGCCCTCATTACAAACTCCATGTAATGTTCGGTTTTTAATATACTCTTCTTGCTTGAATGTAAATCCTTCTTCACATGTGATTTGAGCAGTACAAACATTTCCAGCATCACATGAACCGCTATAAGTTACATTTGCTTTGCCTTTTTGTATATTAGGGCAGTCTGGTGGAAAATATACATAGTTAGATCAATATTTGAAGACAGTAGTTGTTGTTAATGTTCAATGATAATATGAAGCGTGTTCCAATGAAACCGGACCAAACTGCAACAAGTGAACATACGTATGATGCGCATGCTTCTGATGTAAACAGTACATACCAACCATCAAGTTTGTAAAATGACATTATCCTCTGAGTCATGGTTTCCTCAGCAGACCATTGAAAACATGGTGAGTGTGATATGGAATCTGTCCAGAGTTGATCAGCGAGCGGTGATTCGGTTTTTAACAACTGAAGGATGTCGACCAGTTGACATTCATCGCAGAATGCAGGCAGTGTATGATGACAAAAGTGTGGCGAACGTAAGCTCTGGCGACGATCCAAATAAATTGCTGCATCGATTTTGGCGATGGGATCTTCTGACGCAACAATATGCGCCTAACCTGGTCTCGGAAGACTTTCATTAACTCATGTCCTTCTTTAAATATCGTTGTCCAGTTCTTCACTGTTGTCTTTGACATACTTTTGTCACCATACACTGCCTGCATTATGCGATGAATGTCAACTGGACGACATCATTCTGCTATTAGAAACCGAATCACCACTAGCTGATCAACTCTGGATGGACGCTGTATCACACGCAGCATGTTATCAACGGTCTGCTGAGGAAACTATGAGTCCAAGGATAATGAGATTTTGCAAACTTGACGATTGGTATGTGCTGTTTACATCAGAAGTGACGTCATCATGCACATCATACATATGTTCACTTGATGTTGTTAGGTCCGGTTTCATTTGAACACGCCTAGTATGCACTAAGTACCTATGTACCTGAATGGGATGGTTTTTGAAGAACACCAATAAGAATGATACAAATCTGTTTAAGCAATGTAGACCATTACTAACACATCCCTTACTATATGCCAGAAGTGAACTATATATTTTTTATTTTTAAATGTTCCTGCCAATGTTAAATTAATATCTATATTTCACTTACATGTGCACTAACTGCAACCACTACTGATGTATACCTTTTTATTAACTCTTTTTTAGTTGTGTATTTTTTAAATATTGTGTGTGGGATTTCCCCAAGCCAGAGTTCTAAATCACGGACAAACAGAAAAAAATCAGGGTGTGGTTTGTTCCCAGTACAACCACTCCTCCAGTCAACCCAGTGTTAAATATGTACCTGACGTATAAGTTAGGGATGGCATAAACAACAAGAAAGGGAACTGACCACCCCACCTTACATACGCCTCGGCTTAGTACATGAAGACAGCACCCCCGATGGAAATTGTTGTCATGAAACACACCTTTACCTTTACCTCAGTAACTACTAGAGGGCTCAAATAAATAACAAGCTGTAAAGTAACATTGTCAAAGATGGAGAGACCAAAAAAGATAATGATGCCAGGATTAACAAAGTCAAGTTTGCTTTCAATTCTCTACTCACAAACTGAACAGCAATTATCTAAGAAAAATAAAATTAGAATAGTCAATACTAATGTAAAGACCATCCTGGTATAAGGCTACGAAAATATAATGTGTGGCTAAGATTTACACATTCAGGATGCAGACACTCGCAAACAGATTGTTCCATATAATACTTTATGTTAGTTGGTCAGATGTAAAATTAAAACACAGATTTGTAAGAAAGAATACCAACAAAAACAACTGAAGATAAAAAAGAGAAAGATAAAATGGATAAAACTTACCCTTAGAAGGAGACCTAATAGTGTAACCAGATATTAAATACAAAGGGAAGAGAAAATAGTAAGGAACTAATAGTCAAACTATATAAATCATTGGTGAGACCTAAATTGGAGTGGTGTGTTCAGGTGTGAAGTCCATATCATAGAGTGGATATAAATATGCTGGAAAGGATACAGAAGAGCTACAAAAATGATCGTGAGGTTTCAGAATTATAGTTATGAGGAAAGACTAAAAACAACTGGTCTTCAGTGTCTTAAATAGAGAAGAATTCAAGATGACAAAACAAGTTTATTTTAGTTCTTAGTCGACTTGTACTTCTACAGGACAGATGCCCCTATGCAGGCCCAGCTCTTGTATTAGCTGGATTTAGCTGAGAGAAAGGTTTCCTGCTTAGCGGGCTAAGCTTGAGCAGCTTAATACTCCACTGCGTTGGGACAAGCACTTACAGAGGGTGGATAGACGATGTGCAAGTCCATCTTAATAGACTCAAACACTAAAGCAAAGTAGACCCGCAGCCTGTTAGGCGTCATCTATGCTGCTTGAAACAAACCACCTAACCATGGCCGGTGTTATGGCATGTTACACAGTTGGTCGCCTCTTACAACATGCTCTCTGTGAGACAGTGGTGCTATTCTTGTCCTTGCCATACACAACAACCCTGGCAGACCACTTGGGACATACAAGTTTATAAATAAATAAATGGAAAGGATAAATTAGACTATACCAAGTTTTTCAAAGTACGACCAGCTACAAGAACAAGAGGGCACAGCTATAAATTGTTTAAGGACTGGTCCAGATTAGATATTAGGAAATATTTTTTTAGTCAGAGAGTGGTGAATTCTTTGATTGCATTTCCACAGGATGTAGTGGAAACAGAGTCAGTTAAAGCATTAAAAAAAAGGTAGGATGCTCACAGAATTTTTGGTATCGGAGAAGTAAAATAAGCTGGTTATATACAGGCTCTGTAGAGCCTTCTAAACCAGTATAAAGAAGTTGAGTTAAGTCAAGAGTAGAGTAGGCAGACCAGACCACACTAGGCAAAGAATGGAATACATGAGACCAAGACATCTGGGACTTCAAGGTAATGAACAAAAATAAAAATTGGACAAAGGAATATCCATTGGAGCTCTATGTTTGAAGGTGCATTTTGTTAAGTGCATCAAGTTCTACATAAACCAGCATTTCATTAAAATTCAAGGAGTCTTGATCTAAAGTTATGTAATTTCTGGGTGTTCAAAAATGTTTATGATTACCTGCTGTTTTCAAATTGTATCTCAAGCTTAGCTCTCATTGTTTCTGCCTCTGAACCTTCAGTTTTATTCCATCTCATACCTCAGCTTTCTTACCAGTACACATTTTGAAAATTTTAACAATGTATATCTAATGATAAATCTGAATTTATGATGTGAATAGTGTAAGTTTGTGTTGTATTATTTACAAATAAAATTTGTGTGCTATCAAATAAACTGTTTATAATTGTAGAAAACAAAGATAAATTTGTACTTTATCCATACCTGCAGAAATGTGGCCTTGAACTTCAATGTCAGGATGAATAATGTCAGAGAAATATTTGAAAGAGACGCCGTTTGATATAGATGAATACACTTTAACCCCAACAATGCTATGGTTAAGTGTATCAATAACCATGTTCAAGTTCATGTCTGTACCATTAAATAGCTGTAGAAAGAACAATGCAATTTGTAACTAATCAAATATGAATTATATCCAAATTGCAAATTGCACACTAATAAGACATATTTAAATTGATTATGGAACATTAACTTTTAGTGCTTAAAAAAACTGAAATTTTTTTCTAATTTAACGAAAGTGATGTGCCAGGACAAATAAGACACATTTTGCAGATTCTAATGATTTTCCAAAAATAAAATAAAATGTATATATATATATATAGTAAGTATCAGCAATTAAATTTAAGCCGAAGTTTAATACCCACTACCTACTTCCGGCAAGATGGCGACCAAGCAACAGCTGCTCTCATGGTCTGCGATATTCATGTGGTTTGTTCGTTCCACTTAATGTGTGGGGCGCGGTGTTGTGTGACGATCATTTTCTTACACGTCCTATGCTATTCACAGGAAGCCTATGTGTGTGAATTTCATCGGGATTCGGAGATACACGATCTGTTCTTCCTGTGTATTGGAATACGCATTGTTGGATAGGACGTCACTACGGATTGCGCACCGTCCTTGGTTGGTTTGCACGACCTGCTTGGAAATTGCGTGCCATGACCGGAAGGTGTAAGGTGTGCTGCTCCTGCTTGGCGCCGCGTTCCAGTAGCGCTGTGGTCGGCTAGCTCTTCCCTGGAAGAGTGAACAGTGAAATTAGTAGCCTGCCGATTAAAGTGAGCTCACAAGCCAACCTCACCTCCTCGGCGTACACACCGGGCAACTAGAACCGTGAGGCTCTAGGCTAACGAGGTAATGGCTCGCCTGGGGGGACGGGCTCCTTCAGGTTAAATGCAGATGTTGGCCCACCGCAGCTTGGAGAGGAGATGGGCGCTGCCAGGTGTTTTCAAGCCTAAGAATCATACATGAGGACAAAATCAAAATCTTTTATATCGGATAGGTCTCAGCCCGGGTCAACAATGACCGCGCCTACCGTCCCACACCAGGGCGGAGGTGTTAAGTGTGCTACTGGTGATACCATAAGACTCAGAGGAGGGGATTTCTTTCTGGGCACTTGGAATGTTAGAACTCTAAGTGCAATTGGGAAAATAAAAGAACTGACCCATGAGATGGATAGATACCACTGGAATGTGCTTGGCATATGTGAAGTGCGTTGGAGACAATTTGGAGAACACACCACAGAAGAAGGTCACAAGTTTTATTACAGTGGTAGACCTGACAAACACCTTCATGGTGTCGGTATGCTGGTGCACAAAGACACAGCATGTTTAGTATTGGGTTGCCGACCAGTATCAAGCCGATTGCTCAGTATACGACTAAATGCTAAGCCCTTCAAAGTCACGGGGATACAATGCTATGTGCCTACCTCGGATTTCAAAGACAGCCAGGTTGAGAGCTTCTTCGAGGAATTGCAGGATTTGGTAAAAGAGGTACAGAAGAAGGATATACTGGTGGTACAGGGCGATTGGAATGCCAAAATTGGCGAAGACATGGTACGTGTCTGGAAAGGCACATGTGGAGCATATGGAAATGTGACCACCAACGATAGAGGTCTAAGACTCTTGGAATTTGCGTATTACAATAAGCTGATTTGACTTGGAGAAGTTGAAGTGCCCGGATGTAGTTGAGACCTTTGGAGCGGTGATGGGGGGACGATTCGCACCTCTCTTGGTTCTAAATGAGGAGGCAGATGTTGAGACGATGACTGAAGCCTTGAATTCGGCTTTACTCTCCACGGCATCTGAGGTTCTAGGTAGGTGCAGGGTTAAGAAGAAAGCATGGATCACGAGTGAAATACTGGATTTATGTGACAAGAGACGACAATTGAAGGGAGCGAAGAAAACACTAGATGGGATTCAGCGATATTGAGAGATAAATGGATCCATAAAGACCAAGATGAAACAGGCCAAGGTGGAATGGATAACGGCTCAGTACGCAGATATTGAACGAAATCTGGGACGAAATGATGCCAAGGGAGCATATAAATTAGTCAAGGACTTAGTAAGACCTGTCCAAAGTCGAAATACGACGATTAAGGACAAGAGTGGGAAATGTCTTACAGAAGCTACCGACATTCGTGAGCGCTGGACAGAGTACTGTTCGGAGCTATATAAGCATGAAGATCAAGGTGACCCAAGAATTGCAATGTCTCCTGAAGTGAGTCTGCTAGAGGAAATTCAAACGATAACAAGCGAAGAAGTATATGAAGCCGTGAGGGAAGGCTGTCGGTGTGGATAATATTCCAGCAGAGCTCCTACAAGTGGGAGTTGAGGCGACAATTAATACCCCGACTTCCATCTACAATAGAATTTGGCAGACAGGAGTGTGGCCCACCTGCTGGACAAAATCAGTCATTATACCACTGCCTAAATCATGAAACCTAAATATGTGTCAGAACTATCGAACAATCAGTCTGATAAGTCATCCAAGTAAAGTTCTCTTGAGGATATTACTTAACAGACTGAATCCTCAGGCGGAGAGCATCATTGCCGAAGAACAAGCGGGCTTTCGAGCAGGAAGGAGTACCATCGAGCAGATATTTAATCTTTGTCTACTGAATGAGAAGTATCATCAACCACTCTACCATGCCTTCATTGACTTTCGAAAGGCGTTTGACAGAGTGTGGCATGCGGCGCTATGGTCAACAATGAGGCATTATAAGTTCAACAGTGATATGGTGAGGGTAATTGTAGAACCTTTATCAGCAGGCGACCAGCGCTGTCTCAGTAGAGGGAACGCTAGGCGATTGGTTCCGTACGACGGTGGGTGTGAGACAGGGTTGTATACTCTCCCCCACACTCTTCAATATCTTCTTGGAGAGAATAATGGAGACGACCTTAAAAGGACATGTTGGCACTGTTAAAATAGGTGACAGGCTTATCACAAACTTCCGCTTTGCTGATGATATTGATGTATTGGCAGGCACAGAAAGGGAACTCCAGGAGTTGATTGGTAGATTGGACAGAACGGCCCTGAGTTTTGGTATGGAAATAAATGCTGATAAAACGAAGTTCATGACCAATAACGTAGCAGGGTTTCAATCTGTCATAGAGGCAAATGGGCAGGTACTTGAGGTGGTGAAACATTTCAAATATCTTGGATCATTGATCAGCGAAGAGGGTTCAAAGCCAGAGGTAATTGCAAGAATAGCACAAACAATAGCGGCGCTGACTAGGCTGCAACCTATATGGCGAGACAAGCGCCTCGCCCTCGGCATAAAAGTCAGACTACTGCGCTCTTTGGTGCTGTTAATATTTTTGTATGCCTGCGAGACCTGGACCATTACAGCAGATATCCAGGGCAGGATTCCGCAATGGAAATGCGGTGCTATAGAAAACTCCTAAATGTTACATATAAAGATCGTGTCACGAACGTAGACATCCGTCAGAGAGTTGAAGACGCTATTGGTCCTTTTGAAGATCTGTTCACAACTATCAAAAGACAAAAGATGGCCTGGTCGCGAGGTCCAACGGAATTCCCAACTCGATACTCTTTGGATCCGTACCGGGACAGAGAGGGCGTGGACGTCCAAGGAAGAGATGGGTGGACAACATCAATGAGTGGTCAGGCCTTCGTCCCGGTGAGATACGTCAGGCGGCGACAGACAGAGAGGGTTGGCGTGGGATTTTCATGTCTTCATGTGTGCACCAACAACCTGATGGGTTACGGGATGAACTAAACTGAACTGAACCTACTTTTTATAGCAAAACAGCTATGACCATTGTTGAAAAAAAAAACCATTGTTGATCATTATGAGAAACTGGGGATGGCATAGGTTAGTAGTTAAGTGACACGGCTCACAAGCAGAAGGGGCTGGGTTTAATCCCCATCACAGCACCGGCCATTATCCCGGGGAAGCAAACCCTTAGAAAATGCCTAGAGAAAGCAGACCATTTACATTAAATGCATGATGATGTTGGATGCACTGGGCCAACAGGCGCAAAATAAAAACATAGTGCAACACACACCGTCTTGTAGAATAGAGAAATAATGCGAACAAATACACACACATTTTAACAAAAATAAAAGCAACTAAAAACACAGATAGCACATTTTGTAATGATTGTTTTAGTTAACCCTAAATGAGGCATGTGCAATATACAGTCCACTGGCTGTATTTGTCTCCACCCTGATTTTATCCAGCCCATCAGGATTTTTCCAATTAATAACAAATAAATAATAAGTTCATTTTAATTATTTCATGAGTCACGCATGTTGTACTTAATGTGGACTTCACTTCTGATGTCTGTAGAGTAGAAACTTATGAACTTTACAAAGTAAAGCCAGCTAATGTGCTAATGTTGGTTGAGGTGAAGTTGGTGCAGCAAGAAACTGCCAAATAAACTTCTAAACACCATTTTTTTAAAAAGTGAACAATAGCAGCAACCTCGCCCACAACTGTCAGCACTGAATTGAGTGTCTTCTAAAGTTCTATTATGCGAGTGTATTATATTTAATTTTTTATATATGATTCATTTGCATTTAAGTTCTTCTAACTTCGTTTTTGGTATTCGTTCTGAAAAGGACTTTCTGTCACAGTTTATGACATCTGTGTCTTTTGATGTGACCCATCCTGTTCCAGTATAGTATTTTTTAGACCGGTTTTCCATCGTTCTTCGATCCCTATTCTCTCAGACTGGATTTAAGGCAGAATATTTCCAAGTTTGAGGTGAAATACAGTTTTGGTCAGCTATGATTCACCGACCCTGATGCAAAAAGCCAGGTAGGAGTCGCTGACCCTGATGCAAACAGCCAGCTAGAAGTCACTGACTGCTGTCATCTCCTTCACTGATGCATCTTCAGTCTCATTTGCAGAAAAGTTTCTTCTTCTTCTTCATTGATAAACTGGTGCTATGCTTCTAATCCAGTAAGGTTCACAAAGAAGACTGTGCTTTTCAAGTCTTCGCTGGTCCCCCACAGCGTTTCGAGCATGGTTGCTTCCCCAGGCCAGACTACCTCTCTTTGGCCTGCATAGGTAGGACATTCTTGTAGAATATGTTCTGGTGTTTGGTGTTTTATATTTCTTTTTATCATAACTAACATTGCATTTGCCTTTTTCACTGCTACCTGAACTTGCTCACTCATCTTACCTGTATGATCTATTATAACCCATAGGTCCCTTCCCTTTTCTATCATTCTAATATTGTTCTCACCCATTCTGTACTTATGTTCCATATTGGATTTACCCACGTGGATGACTGTACATTTATCTACATTAAACTCCATTTGGGGACGGCGTGGGCTTAGTGGTTAAGTGACACGGCTCACAAGCAGAAGGTGCTGGGTTCGATCCCCATCACAGCACCGGCCATTATCCCGGGGAAGCAAACCCTTAGAAAATGCAGGAGGAAGCAGACCCTTACATAAAATACATGCTGGTCAGATGCACTGGGCTGACAGGCGCAAAATAAAAACCACAGTGCAACGCACACCGCCTTGGGGATTAGAGAAATAAGGCGAATGCACCAAAAAAAAAAAAAATACATTTGCCAGCTTACAGACCCTTCTCAAATTTTAAAAAAAATCCATTTGCCAGCTTACAGACTTTTCTCAAATTTTATCTAAATTCGATCTCAATATATCCACATCTGCATTACATGAGACACTACTGCATAGTTTTGTGTCATCAGCAAATTTTGCAATTATAGATCCCATATCAATGTCCAAATAGTTGATATATATCAAGAACAAAACTGGTTCCAAAACCGAGCCCTGTGGCACTAAACTTTTCACTTCACACCGCTAAGAGTACTCCTTATTTATGCCTACTCTTTGCCTTTTTCCGATTAACCAATTTTCAATCCATTTGGCAACTTCCCCACCTATTTCATGCGATTTTAACTTTTTAAATAATCTTTGATGAGGTACTCTATCAAAGGCCTTTGCAAAATCTAGATAAATAACATCCACTGGCTCCCCTTTAGCTATCATTTTAGTAACATCCTCCATGAATTCTAATAGATTTGTTTAGCACAATCTCCCTCTAGTAAACCCATGCTGACTATTTCTGATTAGATTAAACTTGTCTAAATGCATTACAATGTTTTCTTTGATTATTGACTCTAATAATTTACAGACTATGCTCGTTAAACTCACCAGTCTATAATTTGCTCAGTCTGATTTTTGGGCCCTTTTTGAATAAGGGGATCACTCTTGCATCTTTCCAATCCCGTGGAACAATCCCTTTTGCAAGGTATTGAGAACATAATATAGCCAATAGTTTTGCTAGTTGGTCTCTAATTTCAAACAACAATTTTGGATTAATACCATCCTGACCTGAACATTTATCCACTTTCAGCTTCTCCAATTTAAAAAAAAACTATTTCCTCTATAATACAGATTGATTTTAATCCCGCTGTTTCCATGTCTCTTTGAAAGATAGATATAGGCTCTGAGATCTTAGAGCTGTCTGTTTTGTGTAGACTGTGCCAAAGTACTGATTGAGTAGATTAGCTGCCTCCCTATTCTCACTTATTATTTTTCCTGTACTGTCTATGAGTGGGCCTACTCTGTCTTTCGTTCTTTGTTTATTTCTAACATAAGAAAAGAAGCTTTTCCTGTCTTAATCCTCTGAGCAAAATTTTTTATAAGTCTATTTTTGCTGTTTTACTTTCTTGTTTTTACTATCTGAGATATGTTATGCTTGTCCAAATATTTTTAATATGTTTCTTTTGATTTACCTGCTTCTATAAATTTTTTCCATGGTTTATTTTTTTAACTCTTTTACATTTAACTACAAATCTAGTTGTCCACTTTTTTTGCTTGGGGTTTACCTCCCTATATGAAACACAATCCTCTTTTAGCTTTTCTAGAACTGTTTTAAAACTCTCCCACTCTTGTTCATCATCTGTTCCTCCGACAATATCTTTCTAGATTATGTGACTCGCTGCCTCTTTCATCTTCTTAACATTTGCCTTAGAGTAGTCGTATGTTCGTATGTTTATGTTTACTTCTTTCCCTGCATTAAGATCCCAACGGATGATTTGATGGTCCCTTGAGCCAAACAGTTCCCCAACAGTAATGTTTTCAATCATATTTCCTCTGTAGTAAAAACTAAGTAGAGTGTGTTGAATTAAAAAATTGTTAGTTATGCACTAAACAAAAAGTTTTGACTCTTCAAGTGCTTCTGCCATATCCTATTTTATTTCTGGAATGTTGAAATCCTCCATTAATAATAATTTCCTTTCACTTGCCTTTGCTTTGCTACTACTCAGCTGCAAAATGTTACTTGAGTAATTTCTAACCTGAAGGAAGTCGTGGAGATCACCAAAGAAAGTCTTGTCTATTCTCACTCTGAAATCTGTACCCAGTTCATTATGCACTTTCCAGGAACAATTAAGGTTTACTGGCAAGTCCATTAATGAAAATGTAGCTAAAGACAGTGTTGTCTCAAAGTCACAGCCTGGGAAAGTTTAACAACAATTGAGGTATGCAACTCAAAAACAAAATAATTCAGAAAGAAAGTATTTAAATTATGGTGGCAAGAAACATTTTTCAGCCAAATATACAGTGCTCTTCCCCTTGTCTTTAAATTAATAAGATTATGATTTGCATTTGCACTTTATGGTTTTTTTTGCATCAGAAGAAAATAGAAGGTTCATGCATGTATCTACATAAAACAAGAAAATTGCTAAAATACTTGACAACAAATAATTGCACAGGATTTTCCAATCAAAGGAAGCAATAGATTTTTATCAGTGTTTAAAAAATTGACTTATCTTCCTGCAAACATTAATTAACATAAAAAATTCAAGAAATTAATTGTAATTAATGATTTGCAGCTAAGGAAGACTGAGTTAACTGTAATTCATTCTACCTGTTGGTTTATAGATTTTGTGTCAAATGCCACGTTCTGATTATAATCAATCAAACAAATCAATTAATAGTACGCTTAAGTGACCAAGGCCTGTCACGTCGTATGACCATGTCCATGACCACGTCTAATGCCACATCCTAGGCAGCCTGCAGTTCTGTTGGGGAGGTGGCAATCTGTTTTAGCCAGGTGTTGTGAGGGCAGCCCCGAGGACGTCTCCATGATGTGCACATCTTCTTCCCGTAACTCCACCACCAACTCCCCCCCCCCCCACCCCCACCATCACCCACAGCCTGCTGGAGCATCTCGTGGGGACTTTCCTGGAAAGGCTAACAACATGACCAAAGAGAAAGAGACAATGGTGATCAATCGTTGAGACAATGCCTGCAAGTTGCTGATTATAGAACTATATTAATTACCCCTATTACCTGTTCTGATGCGAGCTCTGAAAAATCTTTTTCCTGAATTTGTCTTGATGATAACGGACATGCTATTTTTGCTGGAAATATAGACAGCTTTATTGGAGTTCAATTCTTTGAGCTCAAATCCAACATCTGTTACAATGTATATATCTGAGCCAGCATTTTTGTCAAAAGTGTTATTGAGAACCTGTTAAAATAGTATTCACAGTTTTGGTAAAATTGTACAGAAGTTCTTGCTTAATTAATGAGAAGGTTGATAAATTATGCAGCTAATATTTTGTGACATTATTAATTTATTTGAAGAGCGGCTGGTCATTGATTTTAATAATGGTCTTCTGATCACATGGTCAAAGGTTCAAATCTTTGGCACGGCATAGGTAATTCTATATTGGAAGTCAAATAAAAAATATAGTCTGTCCAGTGTATGCCAACTGCAGGGGCAAGCAACCTTTATACCTCAGCCCTATCATTTCTGCTAGGGAACCTCAGCATGGGGGATAAACACCACAGTAATAGTTTTATGTCATCTTTGTAAGATACAACAATGGGAAGATTTCTTCCAGCCTTAGGGAAGAATCTATGACACTCCTACAGGCACTAAGAATGTTCACCAGACTTGACAATGAACACCCACCAAGTCAGATCATATTCCGTACAGATTGCAGATCACTACTAAAAGTAATACAAAACACCAGATGTGAACAAATGGTGCAGGAAATCAGATCAGAGCTCAACATAATCAAAAGCACCTCAACAGTTGCTCTTCAGTGGCTACCCTCCAATTTTGAAATCACAGGGAATCAGAAAACAATGCCCTGTCCAAAGCAGGGGCAAGATGGAGCCATTTATCAACACCCACACAATGTCTTACCGAGAGGCAAAAACTATCATTCACAACCAGTACAACTCAAAATAAAAGAAAGACAAAGTAGGCAATAGACCTGTCTCAATCCACCAGCTCTACAGACACCAACAAACCACCACCTTTTACCTGAGAACAGGCGACTGCAGACTATTAGGTCACCTACATTGGCTCAAGATATCACATACTAGTGAATGCCCAAGTGAAACCAGAGTGCAGACCTCTGAACACATCCTACAGGACTGCCGAATATACAGAGACCTAAAATGCAAAAATTAACGAGAGGGAGCCCAAGTGACACAGAAGCTGTAGGCCTGCAACCCGGATCTAGAGAGGATTGTGAACTTCATCCTAATGACGGGATTACAGATCTAGCATGACCAAAAAGCCTGAATGCAGAAGAAGATAAAATCAATTTATGTATAAACATATTTGTCCCTATGAAGACAATTTAAGCATTGAACTTCTAGCATCAGGGTCAGGTGAAACTTATTCATCTTGTCCACGACACACCCCTGGAAACATGCAGGTTGACAAGGTGGTGATTGATACTGTGATCCCCAGAGTGGAGAGCTTACTGAGAAGCCAAACACTGCACTGCTGGCAGGAGGACCCAAGTCAACCTTCTTAATTATGCGTCAGGATGCAAGAAGATTCACTGTAACCTACTACCAATGAATCGTTGACAAGAGTTAAATTTACTTGTATGAGTAGCTTTCAACAACAACATATAAAAATTCAAATTTTGCCATTTGTACCAGAAATTATTTTTTGTCTGTAATCATTGTCTTTAAAGGCAATGTTTGTTTTCTAGGAAAAAAATTTACAAATAATTATAAATGCTTCTTCAAACAAAACATATATTTAAAAGTCTTTTCAGGATGAAGAACAAGTTACAGGTAGTAATTGTGAATTGTATCCACTTCAAAATGTATAATTTCATTAGTTACTAAAATAATTTAATAACTAAATATAACAATATGAGAATGGCTGATACTGATAGAACAAATAAATAGTGATCTACTTCCTGCAAAAATAGAGAACTATTTTGTTTAAGAATTTGTTACCAAACAAGCTTAATTACTTTTGACACCTTCATGGAAAATGTGCGTGGGTTGGTATCAGTCAAAGATGGGTCATCATTCTGTCTAAAACCTGCTAAAATGAATTTCAGCAAGAAAGGATGAGACTTGAAAATGTGTATTTCTCATGCTATTATGGTTTATTTACTGTCCATCTGTGTTTGCACTCAAATTTATTCAATGATTATCTGTTGTTGTGCCGTGTTTCTGTTTTTGAAAAATATAGATGACCTCTTATGTTATATATAAAGCACTATATTTTTCTCCTATATTTATTATTCCTTACCACATAATAAAACATCAATCACGTTGCAAGCCGTAGAAAACAGCGTGGAGGACTGAGTTTATGACGCCTTCTCTGAGGGAAGAACTTGAACAAAATAGTGTGTCTGTACACTTAAGGTAGTGCAAAATAATCATACAAAATACAGATAACCTGTACTAACTGACACCTATGCCAACTACAAATCTAATATTATTATAAGAAGAATATGCCGAAGAGGGATGTATCAGACCGAAAGGTGCTAATTTTGCAGGCAAGCTGTAAACTAGCAACACAACCTATTCTGTTCTCTGGACTACATCTACTACTTGCAAAGCCCTGTTCAGGGCTTGGTAGGAGGAGATTGAGAATGAACGAAGAAAAAGAAGAAAAATATACGAAGGACGATGAGAACAATATCAATATGCACTTAATAGACTCAAATAATAGCATTAACGATTGTTAGCGCGCCATCATACTCTACTCATTCCCACACTGATGAATATAATGGAGTGGAGGTAAACATGAAACAATATTAAAGCTTACAGCCTAGATTGTGTTTATCAGATATTCTATTATTCAAAAAAATCAAACAACATAGTCTTGTGAATTTTATTGTAAATTACCTCTAAGGTAATGATTTCTCCTTCCGGTGCTTTCAGCAGCCATTCCTTTTTGAAGCTTTTTGGTGTCAATGATGAGTTATAGTATGGAGTAGAGATAAACTGGTATGTGTCTATTACATTAACAGTTTCAACTTGACTCCAAGATACTTCATTATCTGTTATAAATGAAAACAATAATTCACTAATAGCATAATTGATGAATGTGGAAATAGCATAATTACTAGCATAGCCATATAAATTTCTCTTAAATTTTTCTCATATTGAGATAACTACAACCATTGTTTAAATTCAATACTGTTGAATGCTTTCCAAAGATAAATAAAAGAAAATCTAACGTTGTGCTAAATTAAGTGTTTCAAATTGTTTGCATTGAGATGAATAAGAAAGTATTTTTTTTACCTTTAAATACATTTCTTTTGTTGGTTTACCTGATCTCCAGCTGGCTTTAACAGTAGCTCTGAAAATGGATGTATCTGACTGCAGTGTGACAATAAGAAAGTGGTTCTTGCTAAATATGGTGAATTTTCCAGACTGACTCTGCTTCACTTCTTTAATTAGGTCACTTGTCATGATGGAAGGGCCACCAGTGTACACCCTAACACTGTCCATATGGTCTTTGATGGTTAGTGTTTCAAACTAAAATGTAAGTTACAATATAAAGTCAGCTTGAAGCCTTAAAGAGTATAACAGCATTTTTGCAGGTGTACCATTATCCTGTTCTCTTCTTCTTCCTCAGAAATGAGCTATTCATCACTCTTTTATTCATGTATCATATTGAGGGAATTGTTTCTAGAGTTTTCTTTCAAATCTAAAAGGGTACTCCAAGCTGAGCAGGCTTTTGGCCCATGTGATCTGCGGAATGTGCAAATCCATGAGTTGGCAAGACTTCTTCTTTTTCTTACTCTCATTCACCCTGCTTTTTCTTGTTATGTCTACACATGAAGTTCAGTTGTCTAGATAAAGGTTGCCAACCAACTCTGGCTATTACCCCCCCAAATAATACAGGCCTACCCCTCTCAAACAACAAGTTAGACTCAGACCATTGACACATAGCGAATTTCATAAAGAATCAATTCACACTCTATTTGCCACCTGTCGATGACCATACAGTATATAAGCACAACTGACGTAAATAAAGCCTTAACAATTAAATAAACATTTCATTGTACTTTATTTTTCCTTAATCTATTTCTAATTTTCTTACTATGACTGGCAAATGTAAAAATAAAGAAACAAAAATGAATTGATGGAAAGGTAATGGAGAGGGCACATCGTTTGTATTATCAGTAGATTTGTTAAATGATAGATGCTTTAATAAGTTTAGCCTGTTGCATACATCCCTGTTTGATACACCGTCATCATTAAAAACTTAATCATTTAAATTTTGGTATCTAATGTAACAGACTTATGACTTCCCTTTCCATGTTTATCTGCCATTATTAACGTATTTTATTTTTCATTGACAACAAAATGCAATAATGGCTAATAAACTACAGAAACTTTCCATATCATTTGTCATCTGCTAAAAAAGAGACTAAGTACCTATACGTACCTATAGAGTGCAGTAATGTTGGTATTGCTCAACATAACACAAAATAATAATAATTAACAGACAGATACAACAAGTAACGCTTTATAACCAAGTTGAATCTTCGAAGCCAGTTAAACTATGTTACAAATCTATTTTACAAGTGAGTCAACTGTCTGGTAATTGAAGCAGTTTTAATTTAAAACAGCCACTATCAGGAAAACTACCAAAAGCAGATTGTCAAACAGTGAAGTATGTTTGCAGATCACAGTGGAATGGAAGCTTGGTGAAGTTGTAGATGACAAAGGCCAAGTTTACAACATGATGTCCAGGAAGAGATATTACTGTAGACTTACATTTTAATGCAAGAGCCAGGATAAATCAGGAATCCCTATTTTCTGAGTGTGGCTCATGGCTACTACCTAAATGTCACCATCCATGAGATGTAATCTTTGTAATTGCAACAATAACAATTGCCCATCACAAATGAAGATGGTGACTTGTGCTGCGAGATTTCATCATATTCTCATAGATTTTTTTCTTCAGTTTGTCTGATCCCTGACTCGTGCTAGTACTACATGATCGAAGATAGTGATCTGATGATATAAACATCAATATAGGTATATAGCAGTATAGAAGCTCTTTTTAAAGTGCAGAATACTTATAATGAAGATCAAAACTAACATGATCTGCTAGGGTGTCTGTATCAAGACAGGCCTTGTCTCCAAATACTAAAAAATAATATCTTATTTGAATTTACCTATCAGTTACATGGCTTTACACACATGGGCTGGCGTAGTACAGCTGCTCAGGAATAAAAAAGAGAAATTGCCAGACTAAATACATAAAAACTTTAGCTCAGAAGATTATTGAAGGAAAATGCAGCCCTAAGAACTGGACTCACGCATTTAGAGATGGATCTGCAGAGAGCGCAGTTAAGGATGGTGGAGGAGGCATTTTTATAAGATGCAAAAATGGGAAAATAACTCATAGAGCTTTCCCTACTGGGAAGATTTCTTCCAGCCTTAGAGCAGAGTCTATGGCACTTCTACAGGCACTAAGATTGTTCACCTGACCAGACAAACACCTGCCATCTCAGATTGTATTCTTCAAAGATTGCAGATCACTACTGGAAGCAATACAAAACACCAGAGATGAACAAATGCTGCAGGAAATAAGATCAGAGCTCAACTTAATCCAAAGAACCTCAACAGTTGCTCTTCAGTGGCTACCCTCCCATTGTAAAATCACAGAGAATGAGAGAGATGATGCCCTGTTCAAAGCAGATGGCAAGATGGAGCAACTTATCCACGCAGTGTCCTACGGAGAGGCAAAAACCATCATACCAAATCAGTACAACTCAAAATGGAAGAAAGAAATGGAAGTGAACAGTAGACCTGACCTAATCACCCAGCTCTACAGACACTAACAAATCACTATCTTTTGCCTGAGAACAGGCCACTGTAGATTATTGGGTCACCTACATCAGTTCAAGACATCCTACACAAGTGATTGCCTATGTGGGACCGTAGTCTAGACCCCTGAACACTTCCTACAGAACTGCGCAATACACAGAGCAATAATACCAGAACTGGCCAGAGGGAGTCGAGGTGACGCAGACGTTGTGGGGTTGCCACCTGGATCTGGAGAGGACTGCGGACTTCGTCCTAGCGGCGGGACTGTAGATCTAGCATGACCAAAAAGCCTGAACGCATAAGAAGAAGACTACAGCTGCTGGCTGTGATTAGATATTTCATTCCATAACAACAATTCAAATAGAATATTAAAGATAAAGATAGTCTAAAAGCCGACACAGTTTCTTGGGATGAACTATTAGAAACCTCCTTGTACTAAGACTTTCTTTGTGCTGACTAGTTGTCTTTCTTACTGACTTGCATACTCTAACTGGAAGTCAGGTTCCTATTTACAGGCAAGTAGACAAGAGTATTTTATTAATATTGAGCAAACCAAGCACAAAAAAGTAAACTATGTCACTAATCTGCGATACAATGCTAAGAAAAAAACTGAAAATACTAATCCAAAAAAATTCATTTCATTTGTCCCCTTTAATTGTTTTTATTGCTATTTAAAACTTGGATGGAAAATTTTTAAAAACCACAATGGAAAAATATAATTGTTTTAAAAAAAAATAATATAAACAGATTCACACCCCTTTGACAGTAAAATGATGTGTCCGTTAAATAATGTCAGTAAAAAGACATCTCATTAATGTGATTTGTTGATAACATCAATTGCAGGTAAAATCAATTGTCAGTCAAATGACTTGCCAGCAAAATGACTTACTTCAATCCTCAACACTTGCCCTGGCTGACCTTCTATGATCCACTGGTAGCGGCCATCATAAATAAGGTTGGTGGTATCAAAAGTCCCTGAATTAATTTGGTAGTATGTGCTACTGCCTGAAGTTATGAAAATATGCAATTATTTTATCGCAGACAGTAACGATGATGTATACACTAGAGATAGTAGTTTTCAACTTTAGTTCCTTATTTCTAAGAGAAATGAAGCAAGTTAATGTCTAAAATGAGAAATGGCTTAATGTAATGAAGTCATCATTATGTAGCATGTGCTCTTGCAGAATGTCAATCTCATCTGTTAGACTCTTTGGCTAGTTCTCAGACATCAATTGCTGCCATCTTCAGAACATCTTTTATGTCTTGTAACCATTTTCTTCTTTATCTGTCTCTTGTTTTCCAGATAATATACCTTTCAGTACAAAATTTTTTTTTAATTTTATTGTTTTTTTTTAATAAACTATTTATTTTGGTGGTGTTTGATGTGGCCAAAGTATTCAAGTTTCTTAGACATAATGCTGTTTACAAGAAAATTTGGAGAGGAAGACTAATGTCTGGTCAGGAAAAATATACTGATCAGACATGTTAGTCATGGTCAGGCAAAACATACTGGCCTAGACACTCACCTCGACTTCTTAGTAGCCCTCACTCGAAACAGGCTCTTTTCATGGAAGCGTAGCTAACAAGGCGAGGGATCGATGTGATCCCTGTAGTAGTTATTGACACACAGATGAAGTCAAGCAAAGCACAACTGCCTAGAGTACCCTGGTCCATCTTCATCAGCATGCTAGGGATGTGAGGAAAGCTACTGCAACCCGCCACTTAACATCCTTTTCAGGGCGCTCAAAAGAGTAACCTACTCATTGTCACCACGCCATTCGCAAACAACAGCGAGTAAATTTTGTTCTATTTCCAGCTTCTTTAGGAAATTTGTGCTTTTTCTGATTTCATATCCAAGGTACTCTGAGAACTTTTTTGTGACATTTTAGCTCAAATGATTCAATGTTTTCCTTTAGTGTTTGTGTGATGGTCCATGTTTTGCATCTGTATGTTGCCATATATTTGTGTTTATTTGTTAATATTGTGACACAAGTTTCTCTGAGCTGCAATGGCCATTCTTTTTCTGACTTCTATTGACAGTCTCCATTGTTGCTAATAATGCAAAGCAGTACACCACCATTTTTGAAGAAGAATATACTGTAGACACAAAAGTCTATGAATAAATGAATTTATTCATTCATTATTCAATAATTATTCCTCCTTAAGAGGAATTTTTCCTCCTAAATTGTAATAAGATAGATATGTTCCCATTTGTTTTAGTGTGGGGTTTCTTTAAAACAATGTACTTCTTATATAAAATAAAAAATATTTATAATCTGAATTGAACAAAATGTATGTGTTTGTAGTGATATTATTATTCAGAACAATGAGATCATAACGTGATGCAAGCATTACTCCTTCATTCTTTTTTTTCCCTTTACACCAGATGCCAAGCCGTGTGTAATGTAACAGCAGTACTTTTATTTGCTTCATAGGACTTTAAAAAAAATTGTTTTCTATCTTATTGAGGTAAAAATAAAAGGGACTGCAGCAGCATTGAGTTAACAAATCTTTAGAAAGCTTCATCAAATCCCTTAATGTTTGTGAGTTGTTTGGGGGGAACATTATCTGTTCTACTTTCAATCTGCCTGGATGGATGAGGAAAGCAGTTGGTCAAATTTAACTCAATTGAATGTTCAAGCTGTTTCATATATTGTTGCAATATATTTCAAGCAAACTTTGTTTCAATATTTTCCCCCTCAGACTTTTTTTTTCCCTGTTTTGTTGGTCAGTGTTCAAGGGCTATAATTAAAAACCCTGTGTTTAGTTTTATTTTCATGTTTCGCTTTCATGGCCCATGATGGAGAAAAAATGAATGTATGGATTTCTTGTCAGTTTCCTTCCAAAGACAACAACCTGTTTAAAAATACTGTTAGCTGGTAACTGGAAACATTAATTTCTTTCATTTATGTTTTCTAAATATGTACTCAAAAATATTAAAATAACATTTTTATTTTGTTATAGTAACGAGAGAAACAAAATGTGCCATCTTTGAACTCTATAAAGAACATCATTAATGTCTTAGCACGTTACTTTGTTTCTGTTCTTTTTGTTTAACTCAGCTGATGTTATTGGTTATCTACCAGTTGTCTTGATTTGAGAATAAAGAATAATTTGCAATTGTCCAATGACAAGTAATATATTTAATTTGGTACATTACCTTTGCAATCATTTTCATCTGACTGATCCCAACAGTCAAAGACATTGTCACACTTCCATTTTCTGTTTAAACAGCTTCCATCATTGCATCGAAATGAGCCTATTATAATGTAATTACAAATATTGAATAAATTATGATCTTTCTATGGAAATGGTAATGGAAATATGAACATTCTTAACTCAACTTAACGTCTTTATACTGGTTTAGAAGACCCTGCAGAGTCTGTATACAACCAGTTACATTTACATCACCATGCTCTAAAAGCTATGCGCATCCAGTTTATTCTTAAATGCATTAACTGTCCCTGCCTCCACTACCTCCCCCGGCAATGCATTCCAAGCAGACACCACTCTCTGACTAAAAAAATATTTCCTAATATCTAATCTGGACCTCTCTTTAGTCAGCTTGTAGCTATGCCCTCGTGTTATTGTAGGTGGCTGTATTTTAAAAAACTTGTTATAGTCTAATTTATCCATTCCTCTGATCATCTTATAAACCTGTATTGTCACCATGAATTCTTCTCTCTTCTAGACACTGTAGGCCGGTTTTTCTGAGTCGTTCCTCATAACTGTAATTCTGGAATCCCACTATCATCTTTGTCGCTCTTTTTTGTATTCTTTCTAGCATGTTTATGTCCCCTCTATGATAAGGACTCCACACCTGTACACAGTGCTCCAATCTAGGCCTAACTAAAGCTTTATACAGTTTGACGATCACTTCCTTGCTCCTATGTTTAATATTTCTTTTTATCATTCCTAACATTGCATTACCTAACATTGCATTATCATACCTAACATTCTAAGGTAAATTATCTTCAAGCATGACTTTTCAGGCGCTGATGTTGAATCTCAAAAGCATGGAAAAATAGGAGAGGAAATGAATTAATGGAGAAGAGGCAGTATAAAGAAATGATTAATGGATCATGCAAAAAGTGGTAAAGTGACAAAGGGAGAAATTATCATGATATATGCTGACAGCTCACAAAAGGTTATGGTGGATTGACTAGATTTATTCAAGTGCTAATGCTTCTACTCTCATTTACATGTAAGTGCATACAAATAATTACGAATATGTAAAGATCCATGCTTTTAAGAATACAGACTGGAAAAGGAGAAATAACTTTATAATTCTCTAACCTGATGGACAGGCAGGTGTCCGACAAACAAATGGAAGATTCATCCAAACCCACGTCAGAGCCCATCTGCTTTGCATATTGCTTGCAACAGCAACCTCCTCATTTGTCACCCTTGGTTCATTTGGCTGCCACATTCCCTCACAAAAAGAGCTGCTTAAAGAACTGTTCTTTGTCTCCTGTCCAACTTTAGGCAAACATTACAAAACATGAAAACATATGGACCTTCAACAATATAAATATTGAATAGCAAAACTTAAAGAAAACATCCAACTAGTAAATTCTGCTCTAACTATAAGTTCACTCATTCAAACAAGCTACAAATATGATTTATAACAACAATTTTGATTGCTATCAGATAGTTATCTTCACAGATGCGATATCTGTACAGCAAGCTCTCAAGAGAGACAAGTTCTCTAACTAAATATTTTCCTATTCTTGCGGAAAGCAGATCAATTTATTTCTTTCACCAGTGCCAGTTGTTGCACTATTTCTAAAATTATATTAACTGTCACTAGTGACAGAGGATACCCATGCATTATGGGGTGTATGCAATTCTGCATTACTAGCTGTAATGTGTTCTTCTCCCTCATATTGATTTTAATCCAGAGTGGTCTGTCAGAGTCTTTGTGTATGACAAAGACAAGAATAGCCCCACTGCCCTACAGGGACTATGTCATAAGAGGTGACTAGCTGTGTGACATAGCGTAACACTGGACATGATTAGGTGGTTTGTTAAGAGCAGCATAGATAGTGCCTAGCAGGCACTCTAGTGTTTTAGTCTATTAAGATAGACTCACACATTGGTTAACCACCCTCCAAGAAACCTGTTGTATACAGACTTTGCAGAGTCTTCTAAACCAGTAAAGAGATATTAAGTTAAATTAAGTTTTAAACATAGATTTAGTCCTTAAAAAAATTTATAAAATTAAAGTCCTTAGATGATTATGTCCTCCAAAAAAATTAAACTTCCATTTAAGAAACATGGTTTTTCTATATAATGGGGGAACTTGCGTTATAAAAAATAGTATATAGTTGAAGTACAATGCTTAATCTGTTTGGTTTTTTGTTTTTTTGCATTCGCCTTATTTCTCTATTCTCTAGGCAGTGTGCGTTACACTATGTTTTCATTTTGCACCTGTCGGCCCAGTGCATCCGACTTCAACATGCATTTTATGTAAGGGTCTGCTTTCTCCTGCATTTTCTAAATGTTTCATTCCTCTGGGTAACGGCCGGTGATGTGATGGGGAGCGAACCCAGCACCTTTGAGTTAACAGCAGTGTCACTTAACCACTAGCCACATTGGCCCCCGCTTAATCTGTTTAAAACAATTTCTGTGCTTAGAGCGTAATGATTATGATCTCTAAAATAATATTACTGGTGAGACTGATGATGCTATCACTTAAAAAATGAGGGAGGAAAGTTTGATAATGAAGAAAGTATTTGTCAAGCACCATATGTCTTATTGAACTTTAACAACAGACAATTTATAAAATAATGAAATGTAGTGCCCTAATGATCTTCTGGGTACATGCAAGATGGACAAATCAAACTTTAATGGTGTGTGATGCATGGCAAATAAACTACTAATCATGTGGCCTTGTGTCCTATTTGAGTATGAGGCTCCCGATATTAGACATACAATTAATATCAAACTTGTTACCTCTCCCATTATAAATCCAGTAGCTGTCACTAGAAAACCTGCTTTGGGCGACAGAGGACACACTCTTTGCTTCGACTTCATCTCTAATCACTAACAGTGCAGCTCCATATCTGTGATAGAAAATAAATTATATGGATTTACCTAAACTTGTTTCATGATGAATTTAAAATGTGATGGTTCTGCTTGCAGGCTGCCTATTTTAAGTTACAAATTATAAACATCAAATATTATTTATATTCTTTATTATTGTATTGTTGAGAAAGAATTGAGGTTCCTGAAAAACATAAAAATTAACAAAGTAATATTGAAAGTACTTGTATGGTTCCTGGGACAAACATAATAGGCCCACTGTTTCCTTCCTTGGATGTCACAAGAGATGAAGGTTATGCATGAAGGTTATGCATAAAGTTGGCAACCTCACCATGTAAATAACTGTTCCTATAAAACAGTACTGCACATGACTGGGATCATTCTTTCCTAAAAGTCGGTTGCAAGATGTAAGTTGGTTGTCCTTTACAGAACATCATTTCTTAAAACCACCAACCTATTTGGCTGGTATAAGTTTCAAAACATGTGTGCAGTACGATAGGTTGCTATTACTTTAGGCACATGGAGGAGTGATCGCACGGAAATAAAATCCTGTGTCTGCCAAACTGAACAGTGGGATTTGAACCCAGTACATTGGAATTGTGAAATGGACATTTCATGCCTATACCATGCTGCCTCCCAAAAGTTGGTATGGATAGTCAAATGCAGTGTTGAACCTATTCTTCAACAAATGGAGCAGCAAGGGAAGTTAATATTGAAAGTGGTTAATAAATCAGATAATTACAATTAATATGGACATATAAGGTGACAAGCCACTTTATCAAAAAAGATTTTATTAAACAATTTTTTTTAACACCCATTAACAGAGGTGTGTGTGTGTGTGTGTGTGTGTGTGTGTGCATGTGCGTGTGCATGTGCGTGTGTGTGTGTGTGTGTGTGTAAATACCCTACTGTCCGAGCCACCTTTGTCTTGGTGTGATGGGAGGGACCATTAATCTAATGAGAATTTCGAGCCTGCTTGGATTTTGATCAAAATATCATGACACCTACACAGTACACACATTTCTAGAGTTAATACATTTGGCGGCATCCACCAAATTTTTTGGGGTGATTTTTATGATGGAAAACAGTTTTGAAAATACTGGAAATAACCCTTTAAAAAAGGCTAATGACAGAATAAGTTGTTGAAAGTTTTCTCAAGGATTTGGAGGGAAGCAAATTTAATCTAGATGGTGTTTATTCTGAAAAGGAATATTGATTATTTGAATGACATGACGACACATGTGATCAAGCTAGAACTGTTCCTGTCTTTCAAAGGATTAAAATGTGGTCCGGTGGGTATCCGACGTAATAGGTCAAGCAAATGTAATACAGGATGGTCTTCAATAAACATATTCAAAAATTTACTGACATAACAAGTAGGAGCATTGAAAATGATCAGGTCAGTCAATTTGAAATAGAATACTGAAATTAGAGGACATAGTTTTGTCAAAGTAAATAGCCTCCTCGGATGTCTACCTTGTGCATATTTTCTTAGGAGCACAGGGAAATGAGATTTTGCAGACCAGGTGACCAGGGATAAAAGGGTAAAGATTAATGAATAAAAGGATTTAAAATATAAATATAAGGAAAACTTATAAAAGAAAACAGGCTATAAATAGGGGAGAAACATCAATTGATGGCAGACTATAAATTGAAGGAAAAATCAATAGATTAGAAGAAAATAGCTTCATGGTGTGTGCTATTGAGAAGTATAAATAGTTTGAGATAAGTTACTGTCATAATTTATTGCAGAGACAGTACTGGCTGTGATCTCAAGCATTAAGACAAGACACATAGAGTTAAAATATACATCTTACCTTTCGACTTTGCATATTCATGTTAATGTATTAAAACAAGAATTGATTGTTAGTGGTATCTTATTAATTGGAAATAGTTACTACTTACTTGTGACAAACATTTCTAGCATCATCAAAATCCATTTTGATGTTTACAAAATTGTAACAGTGTGTGCCAATCAAGTCCCATCCTTGAATTAAAACACAAATGCAGCACTTGTTAAATATACATAGTGAAATACATATTAGTATTATATTGCTCTATCATAAATAATACACAAACAAGAGAATCAGTGGCAATAAAACAGGATTGGATTTGAAAAGAAATGTTAATAACTCAATAGACTGAAAAACAGACAAATGAGGATGCAGTGCACTGGAGAGGGCCAGTGGTAAAGCGTGCATATCATACATACACACACGTGTACACATGTGCGTATATACACACACACATACACACACATGCATATACACACACATACATGAAGAGGCATCAAATTAAAACTGTTGTTTCAATAAGATGGCAGTATTGTTGCTAAGGACTTCAGGGATGACCTGCAGGTGGTTTCATAGTGCTGATGCGGCACATGGCATCATAGTAGCCATTTAAAGATGGCTGCTCTGTTAGTGACATGCACCAAAGGAGCAATGTTATGTTATGTTTTTTTTAGCAGTAAAGGGGCGAAACCTATTGAAATTCATAATTGAATGAAGATTCAATAAGGTATTGCATACTAGTCACTCCACCAAGTATACAAGTAGAGTAGGAAATTACAAAGTGGTATCAGATCTGTTACAGGCTGTTTTTGATCAGGTCAGACACACCAAGTAGTGACACCAGAGTCGATTGTAGCAGTACTTACTAACTTTCTGTGTCTTAGGCACTACATCACACATCATTCTTCCAGTTTTAAGCCACATGGATTGCCCTTTCACTTGCACTCAGCAGGTCATCCATGCTACAATGCTTCAAGTCTCTGGGAGGTTTGGGCAGATCATCAGGTGGCCCTGGTTTTGTGTTACTCCCCATTTGCATGTTTCATCATCCCTGTATTCCCATTTTTCCAGGTTGTTCCTTTCATCGTATTTGTTACATTTCATGGTATGATTAGTGCTTAGGTGTTAAAAGAATTGGCCGATTGAAAATCATTTCTAGAGGAGGTCTGATTGCCCTATTGGTTGCAATCTTCATAGAGGCTCCTTTCATATCCCCCATTGTAGCAGTTGAATGCATCATAATGAAAAATCAATAAGTGACTATGAATGAAATAACCACATTTCTGGATATCAGTCAATGTTGAGCACACCACATCATTCATGTTGTGCTTAGTTGACTTTAGAAATGAAACAATCACATGGTGTATTAGTGGCTTCACACGTGGATAATATTGTTTTCCTGTCAACTGTCCACCCTGTCATAACCCAGCCCATCATGATGCCAATCTCCTTCTTCCTCAACCTGCCCACTCCCTTTCCCTCATTGCATGCCTGTGAACCACACTTCGATTTGGGTAATGGGGTCATAGTTCAGCTGTCTTTGTAAATATTTGGAAAAATCGTATCCTGATTTTAGGCAGCTCTCATTATGCAAGTGTTAGAATGTTAGCAACTGCTTTCTCCCATCCCTACTGCACTCAATCTGGACCTACCCCATCTTATTCCTCTACCACATCTCCGGAACCCCCCCCCCTCACTGATTGGCCAAACATCAATCTTCAAATTAAGATTACACCAAGTCCAGTGTTGTGAATGTTGTTTCTGAATGTGATATGCTCAAATATGGCCATTGCTTTGAGAATGCTCATGTCTGCCGGCGGAGTGGTGGCTCAGAATCAGTGCATCCTATGGCCTTAAAATGTAGTTTTGTCTCTTGCACTGAGATGCTTAAAATGACCTTTGTCCTGTCCTTGTATGGCTACTTTGATATTTTGCTGATTTTAGACTACTCATGTATCCATTGGATAAAATCCAGGGATGATAGAGGTGAAGTGTTCAAATGTAGTCATCTGTCCTAAAGGGTAAGGCTATGCAAAATTATGGATGGGTCGGTTTAGAACTCTATAAGAAACAAACAAATGCACAATCTACTTTATATAATATATAATTCAAAGAAACATAACAATAATAACAGATTCAACCTTTACTTATCAACATACCTGCAGAGCATTCAAATGTGATGTTACTTGCAGCTGTTGCTGCTGTGAGTATCTGAAATGTAAAATAATTATAATATTACAGAAGTTATAATGTACAGAGAAACTGTACAGTGTATTTTCTATCATTTTAAAGTTGCATACGCACAATGATTGTTTCTCATTATTAACCTATTAATCTATTTTAAAGAAATGTGTAATAAGTATGTGTAATATAAGCAGGAATTAAAAGTAAAGTAATCAACATAGATCGTTCGTATTAGTGGTAAATACCATGTCCCGTTATACAAAGGCTGCTTTTGTTGTTTAATAATGCATATAATGAGTAAGTTTACTCTTTTGTGGGCGTTAAGTTGCGGGTTGCAGTAGTTTTCCTCACATCTAGAGCGCGCAGATAAAGGTGGATCGCAGTCCTGCAGGCGATTGTGCTTTGTTTAAGCTTCATCTGCGTGACTCTCACTACTGCGGGGATCACGTCGATCTACCTCTCGTCAGAAAGATTGTTTTGAAAACAGCATGTTTTCAAGGAAAATTCGTGAAAGAGAGATAGTGGTCTTGTTGAGTATATTGTGCCTGACCACAGCCTGACCCTGAGGCGACGTCCTGGTCAGTATATGTTGTGTACATATGGCCATCTCTAAACTACAGATTGCCATGGTTGTGTATGACCGGACTAACGTATCAGTTCCCCACTACAAGAGCTAATAATACAAATCAGTGTGTCATGATCACCAAGTATCGTGCAGGATAGCGTTAACGTTTAATTCCTTCCACAACTAGTTATCCTTCGAGCACTTCAGTCAGCACCACCGATGCTCTCTGTTTTACATTTCAGACTATCCAAATCTTCCTGCCTACGTTTGTGCAAGGGTGAAACCATAATTTATGTAATGAGCGTATGTGTTTTTATCCAAAGCAAACTGATTGTTCTCTTGTTATTTTGGTTATCAGTGATCTTTTGATGATGTTCTCTTGTAACTAATATAGCTTCGTTTTATTTTTAATCAAAGCATAATGATAATTTTTCATTAGGAACCACATTTTTGTCGCCACCAGTGTTTTCGTTATTACGGTTATTTGTTTATTCGTTTTCCAGAACTCACTCCTCTAATCTAATTCAACATTAATTCTAGATAACAATGGAAGATACTTTCTTTCACTTTCATTGATAGAAAACTGTTGGACTTTGGTTGTTGTTATTGTTTGCGAATGCCCCCAACGGGTAGGTTACTCTTTTGTGCGCCGTGAAAAGGGGGTTAAGTGGCGGGTTACTGTATCTTTCCTCACATCCCGAGAATGCTGATGAAGGTGGGCCAGGGTCCTCCAGGCGGTTTTACTATGCTTGGCTTCATCTGCGTGTCGCTCACTATTACGGAGATCACGTTGATCCCTCACCTTGTTAGCCAGGCTGCCATGAAAACAGCCCGTTTCCGGGAAGGACTACAAGGAAGCCAAAGAAAGGGTCTTGTATAGTATGTTTTTCTTGAACCTGACTAACACGTCTGCTCAGTATATTTTGCCTGACCAGTTGTTAGTCTTCCTTCCCGGTACGTTGAGAGAAATAAAACTCTAGGACTTTGGTAGTGTGTGCTTATTATTTGACGAAAGCCCGCTTTCGTCAGTCCCATTCTACTTCGTGTCTCTGTTCCTGCTTTGCGTTTCAGCATCAGGTTACAAATAGGGTTAAAAGACATCTATGGAACAAGCCCGACTGTATGTCTCGCTCATGCTCAATGTCATTTACTGCCTCAGATATGTATATTCTTCTTTTTCTTCTGCGTTCGTTCTCAATCTCCCGCTAACAAGCCCTGAACGTTCTCAATCTCCCGCTACCAAGCACTGAACGTTCTCAATCTCCCGCTACCAAGCACAACGTTCTCAATCTCCTGCTACCAAGCACTGAACGTTTTCAATCTCTCGCTACTAAGCACTGAACGTTTTTAATCTCCCGCTATGGAAAAGAGAAGAATTCGAGGTAACTTAATACAGGTTCATAAGATAATAACAATAAAGGTTAAATTAGACTATAACAAGTTTTTTTTTCTTCAAAATACAACCACCAACAATAACAAGAGGGCACATATTCATATTAATTAAAGAAAAGTTCAGATTGTATATTAGTAAATATTTTTTAGTCAGAAAGTGGTGAATGCTTGGAATGCATTGCTCCAGGAGATAGTGGAGGCAGGGACAGTCAATGCATTTAATAATAGATTGGATGCGCATAGCTTTTAGAGCAGGGTAATGCAAATGTAACTGGTTGTACACACTCTGATGAGTCTTCTAAATCAACCAGTATAAAAAACGTTAAGTTAAATTAAGTTTTTACTGTGTAGTGGTTACAGTGCCATCATCGACATTTTCTTAATGCTGTTTTCAGTACCATAAACTTGTCTTCATACTGCCCAAATTGTAGTTTTGATTAACGACCACAGTGTTATATAAAACGATTTCATATATGACTTAACGTTTTTAAAAGTTTGAAAATAAGGCAGATGTTAATTATGGCAAACAATAATACTCACACTGAAGACGAAAAGAAGAAACCGCGCTGGACTATTGTTTTGGCACATTTCGTTGGTCCCAATATTCCCAGACAAATGTGCAAAACAACACTCCTGTCCAGTCTTAAATGTGTTATCGCTTACTGAAATAAACTGTTGTGACTTCTTATTATTACAATTTTTCTATTTTAATTGCAAATCTAAAATACTCAAAAAGTTGTTTTATTTTTCTACAGTAAACTTCAGATGCCATAGAACCATCAGATGAGATATCCCTGTTCTGGATATTTGAGCACCCTGAGTATGAACACCAACTGACAAATAATACTGATTATTCAGAAGACCAGGAAGAAGTGTTTAAATATCTGTTATCTGGATAAGCTTTCACAAGCGTAGACTACGCCCATTTAAAATAGAACAGTCAGACATGTAACTTTCACCCCAGAACGAGACTGTTATCATATCGACCTCTTTTTTGGGACTTATCTCACCGATATATTTGGCGAAATTATAACAAGCCTATGCAAAGAATCTCCAAGAGAGTCCTATAAAACTGTTAGAAAAAACTGAGAATGACAGATTAATGTTTTATCCTGTCAACCATCAACACAATGTCCCATTACTAAACTAAAACATGAAAAAACTGAGAATGACAGATTAATGTTTTATCCTGTCAACCATCAACACAATGTCCCATTACTAAACTAAAACATGAACAAACTGAGATGGGAGGGATATTTCAAGGAACATCTCAATCCGGCAGAAATAGACGATAATTAAATATTCACACCAGGCTACAAGAAACTAGATGAACTACAAATCATAGTTGTAGGAGTCGAACAATCTATCAGAAACAGTTCACGAAATAAAGCACCCGGAATAGACGGTATTATAACAGAGGTTGTACAAGTCTACGGAGAAACGGGAGTAAAATGGCTGTTCAGAATAACGAATGTTGTCAGGTCAGGTCATCCCGTAACCAATGAGGTCGTTGGGGCACACATGAAGACATCCTCACAACACAAACGCCACCCTTCTCTGGCAGCGGCCGCTGCCTGTGCCTCTTCTGGTCGGAGATTGGTCCATTCTTTTATATTGTCCTCCCACCCTTTTTTGGGACGGCCTCTTTGTCGTCTGCCTTGAACCTTTCCGTGGAGGATCGTATTTGCAAGACCATTTGATCTCGGTATGTGACCGTACCAAGC
This sequence comes from Ariolimax columbianus, assembly GCA_036924085.1. Taxonomy (NCBI): domain Eukaryota; kingdom Metazoa; phylum Mollusca; class Gastropoda; order Stylommatophora; family Arionidae; genus Ariolimax; species Ariolimax columbianus. The sequence continues at coordinate 26,612,609 of JAVGWX010000006.1, forward strand.
GAGTTTCCTTCTTTTGACAGTTGTCAAAAGGCCATATTGCCGTTTAAATTCTATCTCGCATTTCCTCATTTGTTACTCGATCTTTGTACGTGACGTTTAATAGTCTTCGGAAACATCTCATCACCAAGGCCTGTATCCTTCGCTGAAGGTCAGCTGTAACCGTCCATGTCTCACAAGCATAGAGGAATATTGACAGGACCAGTGTACGCATTAATCTGATTTTCGTGCATAGTGCTAACAGTTTATCTTGCCAGATTTTGTTAACCCGTGCAAGCGCCGCTATTGTCTGCACTATTCTGGCCAAGACCTCACATTTTGATCCTTCATCACTGACAATCGACCCTAGATATTTAAAACGGTCAACCACTTCGAGTTCCTGACCATTAGCTTTTATCCTGCTGTTGAAGCTCTCAGCGTTGTTGGCCATTAATTGTGTTTTTCCAGCGTTTATCTCCATACCATAGTCAAGAGCTGTTTCATCGAGCCTTCTGACCCATTCCTGTAGGTCTGCTTCTGAACCGGCCTACCCGTCGATGTCATCTGCAAAACGAAGGTTGGTAATCGTTCGGCCCCCTTTCTTGACAGTGCCAAAGTGACTTCCAAGTGCCTCACTCATAATTCCCTCAAGGAATATATTGAAAAGAGTTGGAGAGAGTGTACACCCCTGATGTGCGAAACCAGTCCCCTCACCTCCCATTCACAAGAACTGTGATGGACGCCTTGTCATGCAGGTGTTCAAGGACCTTTATAATATTTCCGTTGATTTTACACATCCTCATGGTTGCCCATAGCGCTTTATGCCATACTCTATCAAACGCCTTCTTAAAATCAACAAATACATGATACGTTTTTGCTGCTGTTCTAGATATTTCTCGCTTAGCAGCCTTAAATTAAATATCTGTTCTGTAGTGCTTCTTCCCCTTCTGAACCCTGCTTGCTCCTCGGCAATGATGTTCTCTGCTTGGGTTTCAATCGGTTGAGGATTACTCTAAGCATGACCTTGCTAGGGTGGCTGATGAGGCTTATTGTTCTGTAATTTTAGCACAACTTTAGGTTGCCAGACTTATGTAACGGTATAACCATTAATTTGTCCATAAATCGGGCCAGTTTCCTGTCGCTCATATTTTGTTGCAGATGTGTGTCAGGTCTTCCACCACTACCTCTTTACCTGCCTGTAAGAGCTCTGCTGGTATATTGTTCACGCCGGTCGCGTTTCCTCTTCTCAATGTCTTAACCGCTGCAGTTACCTCTTCCTTCGTTATCAGTTGGTTATCCTCTATAGTTGTTGATGTTGGAGGGATTGTTTTCTCAGGTATGTTCCGCCCCTCATAATTGTATAACTTGGAACAGTACTCTGTCCATCGTGCCAGTAAGTCATTTTCCTCAATTATGCACTTGCCGCTTTTATCCTGGATCATAACGAATGTTGCATAAACAACAATGAAAGTTTCTGAAGACTGGCACAAATCGATAGTTATACTCATTTGGAAGAACAACGAAAACAAAAGAGACTGTGAAATATTCAGGGAAATATCTCTCTTGAACCAGATTAGTAAAATGTACGCAAAGACCCAAGAAAACAGAACAGAACCAATAGTCGAAAGACAGTTAAGTGACACACAGTTTAGATTCAGAAAAGGAAGAGGTTGCACAGATGCCCTATTTATTCAAAGACATATTTGTGAACAAACTATTGAATTTAATCAGGAACAGAACATAGTCTGTGCACACCAGGAGAAAGCTTTTTGTCGAGTGGATAGAAACAACCTAAGGGAGATCCTGGAAAACTATGAAGTGCAAGGACAATTATTACAAAATATAATATCAATGTATAAAAACAGCCAAAGTACTGTGAGAACATCAAGCGAACTCACTAAGTAGTTTACAGTTAAGACAGGAGTAAGACAGGGATGTGTACTATCACCACTTTTGTTCCTTGTATACATGGGTGAAATAACAACTGAAGCAAAACCAGAAACCACCACAATGAACGAACTCCTTTTTGCAGACGATCAGAGTCTCTTTCATTCCGATGAACAAAACCTCCAAGAACATCTAAATGTCATTGACAATATAGATAGATATAATATGCCGATTAGTACAGCAAAGACTGAGGCAATGAAAATCATTAGAATAAAGAAAACACTAATATGCAGATTAAAAAGTACAGAGCATGTCAATGAATTCAAATGTTTGGGCAACGTGTTTACACAAAATGGAAGGTTAGAAAGGCAGAATCAAGAACACAGATAGCAAATGTGGTTTCCTATCAGCTCTCACCATTCCTAAGACACGCACATTCCAATGAAGACAAAGAGACAGCTGATAAATAGTATTGTTATACCAACTCTCTGCTACCAGTGTCAGACATGGACTCTCACCAAGGCATAAGAAAGAAAATCCATGGTATGCGAAATTAGGTGTTTGAGAAAGGCTGTAGGGGTCACATGGCTGGACAGATTGAGAAACGAAATAATCAGACAGACGGTGGTTACAACACCATGCATGGAATACATATAAAGGCAGATAATTAAATGACTTGGACACCTGACAAGAATGCAACTATAGTTACCCGCTGCTCGTATCTACAATACCAGACATCAGGGTTACAGAGCAAGATCCAAACTACGTAAAATATAGATAGATGGTGTCAGTGAGACACTGAAGAAACACGAAATGACAACAACATCGGCGACAAAGCTGGCACACGACAAAAAACTACACCTCCCCACAACGTCTAACGACACAAGTGGATAGATGATGATGATGATGATGATGACTGATACGCTAGTCTGGCCAGGCACAACATACTGCCGAGGAAGTCATGGTCAGGGACAATATACTGACCAAGACCACTATCTTTCTTCCATGTTGATGATGATTACTGATACGCTAGTCTGGCCAGGCACAACATATTGCCGAGGAAGTCATGGTCAGGGACAATATACTGACCAAGACCACTATCTTTCTTCCATGTATGGATCCTTGGAAACAGGCTATTTTTAAGGCAGTCTGGCTGACGAGATGTGGATCCACGTAATCCCGGTAGTAGTGAGTGTCATGCAAATGGCAAGCATAACGCAACCACCTGGAGGACCGCGATCTACCTTCATCAGCGTGCTCGGGATGTGCGCATAAAAGTAAACTTACTCACTATGGGCCTTTAAGCAACCTTTTTGTCTTATTGTGGTCCTTGCCGTGTGTATGAGCGTGTGATTTATGGTAGTTGATGGGGTTGTACTTTTCTTCTTCGTTCTTAATCTCTTGCTGTCATTCCACGAAAAGGTCTTTGCGAGTAGCAAGATGTTGTCCGGAGACGGAATGCGATGTGTAGTAGTTTACAGCCTCGATTGCGATATTTACACCCATCGGTCTGACACATCCGACTTCAGCAAACGTTTTGGGGGGATTGAGTTAGCCTTCACTATTCGATCATTTCTCCTTAGTCAGTCTGTGCTGTTGCACCGCGTGAAGGTGTATAAGGTTCTTGCCATCTCTGTTTTGTTGGCCCTGACGCTAGCAGTAAGCTTTGAGTTGCTGACCGCTGCAGCTAATGCACTGCTCGGCATCTTGATCCTATATACTTTTCAACGACCATCAATTGTTTTGCTTTTTTCATTGTTCAATATTATGTCTCTTGTATACATAATACTTTTCGTTAAAGTAAATTGAAGGTGTGCGTATCCCATAGAAGCTACGCTACTGTCAGAGAAGGAAGTTGTTAGAGACTTTAGTAAACAAAGCCACAGTTTGTATGAGGTCCATGACCAGTTTCATTCCTAGCTACCTTTTACTTCTAGAGTCGTATGCCAGGTACTTATTTACAGCTGTGTCGATTGGAGCGTGAAGGACGTGTCAGCTGAACCATGTACCGTTGCCCTAAAAAGCGAATGCTGTATCACTACACTAGTCAGACGATCCATCGTTAAGTTACGCGTAATAGAGGACGTGTATATGAAGTATCATCTCATCTGTAATTTATGATGTTCGTCCATCACATGTGATGAAGACCACTCTCTTTGTTCACCCCCATGGACACTCTTTTCTCTTGCTGTGTCCGCTGACATGGGTGACTTGCGCGGTGATTTGGATTAAAGTGAGAAAGCAACTGCGCCTTTTATCAACCTCACTCTCTCGCCCTGAGCTACCTTTGGCCAGTGGGAAGACATTATTCAGATGACTGGAGATAGCACATGGTGCAGATTTTTCCTCAGGATTTACTCCCGAAGCCTTTCCCGTAAACAGGTTTCCCTCAAGGCAACGTAGGGATGGGGAAAGACATCTATTGTTGTGTATCTGGCCTTTCTTATAACGGCAAGAGGTCGTATGGACATCACTTAGCGTGTGTGTGATGTTTTGGGTATCTCTCCCGGGTGACTTCTGTAATTTATACGGCGGTTATTTCATAGTGATGCAAATAGCTTTAGAGTGCTACGATTACTGCAGAACACTGTGCCAAAATTCCAAGCTGCCATTGATCTACAATACATTTCGGATCACTTGAGATGTTCATTAAAAATCATCTTCTTAACAAAAACCTTTTTATACTGGTTCAGAAGACTCTGCAGAGTCTGTAAACAACCAGTTTCTTTTATATTTATTTTCTCTAAAAGCTATGTGCATCCAATATATTCTTAAATCTAGTAATTGTCCCTGCCTCCACTACTTCCTGTTGCAATGCATTACAAGCATTCACCGCTCTTTGACTAAAAAAATATTTCCTAATATCTAATCTGGACCTTTCTTTAGTTAATTTGTAGCTATGCCCTCTTGTTCTTGTAGGTGCTTGTATTTTGAAAAAAAACTTGTTATAGTCTAATTTATCCGCTCCTTTGACTGTCTTATAAACCTGTATTAAGTCTCCTCGAATTCTTCTCTTTTCCTGACACTGAAGGCCGGTTTTTCTTAATCTTTCCTCATAACTGTAAATCTGAAATCCCACTATCAGCTTTGTCACTCTTTTTTGTATCCTTTCCAGCATGTTTATATCTCATCTAAGGACTCCACACCTGTACACAGTACTCCAATCTAGGTGTAACTAATGTTTTATACAGTTTGGCTATCACTTCCTTGATCCTATGTTTAATATTTCTTGTTATCATACCTAACATTGCATTTGCCTTTTTCACTGCTACTTAGACTTGCTCACTCACCTGACATTTTTGCTCACTTTTCTTCTTGACATGCGGTGCCGATTTGCGCACGCAATCAATGTCCCTCCTCCGATCGTGATAACTTAATTTAACTTAACGTTTTTTATACTGGTTTATAAAACTGCAGAGTCTGTATGCAATCAGTTGCTTGGAGAGTGGTTTAACCGATGTACGAGTCCATCTTAATAGACTCACACTAGAGCTAAGTAGAGCTAGCTCGGGGCCATCTATAGCTGCTCTTAACAAACCCACCTTCCCACCTGGGGGAAGGTACAAATAACTTGGGTAGATCCTTAATTTCAAGTTTGATTTTCACTTATTTTCAAGAACTGGACAACGATGTTTAAAGAAAGACGCGAGTGAGGTAATGAATGATCTTCCGAGACCAGGTCAGCGCATATTGTTGCGTTAACTCATGTCCTTCTACATCGTTGTCCAGTTCTTCGCTGTTGTCTTCGACACACTTTTGTCACCATACACTGCCTGCATTCTGCGATGAATGTCAACTAGTCAAAATCCTTAAGGTGTTAGAAACCGAATTCCCGCTCGCCGATCAAGTCTGGGTGGATTATGCATCCCACCCGTCCTGTTTTCAACGGTCTACTCAGGAAACTTTGAGTGGGAGGATAATTAAATTTGGCAAACTTGACGGTTGGTATGTGCTGTTTACACCAGAAGTTACGTCATCACGCGCATCGTACGTATGTTCACTTGTTGCAGTTTGGTCCGGTTTCAATTGAACACGCTTCGTATATATATATATATACACAATTGTACCTACTTACTTAGTCGTGTAGAGGTTTACAAAAAGATCATAAGACTTTATTCAGTCTAATCCTCGGCCTCTTACAGACTGTCATTTGTTGTCATTCCAGTGAATTTTCGATCGTCCGAGGGGTCTGAATCCTTGGCTCTTTGCTGCCGATGTCTCCCTTGGGAGACGATCTTCTTTTTTTCTTCAACAGACATGGCCAAACAACCGAAGTTGAAATCTCTCCACTCGAGTTAGTTGGACCACCTTCCTTAGATATTTAATTTCTTAGTTTTGTGGCAAACAGCTGGCTTTTCTTGCCCATGAATCTTCTCACACCCATAAGTCACAATTCTCTCTCTATCTCTCTATTTTTCTCTCTCTCTCTCTATCTCTCGGGTGAGTGGGTTGGGGTGGGGAATGTGGTGGCTGTGTGTATGTGTGTGTGCGTGCGTATATATATATATATATATATATATATATATATATATATATATATATATATGCACGCGTCATATTGCTATTTATGCGCAAACAAATGTTACAGCTTTACAGTAATATAATAATGTTGGCGCGAGGAATAATGCATAGATATGTTGAGCACATATCAAACTTATCGACAGGTCACTTTGTAATATAGATGAACCCTAATAAATCTATCTAAAATTGTCATTTGTTCTTGTGTACTTTTTAAAATCTTCGCATTCTGTGACTTGTTTATGTGAATATTATCCATTTCCTTCTATATCTAATATAAGGCATACTTCCTTCTTAGGTCTTTGTTGTCAATATTCACTTTTTAGTCTCGACATTAAACCAAACTGATAGTGTTCATATCTGTACAGGTGAGTATTAATGTACTGCTTGCTGGCAGTAACAATTAAACATGAAGCTACCATGCCATGGGTTTATTTTTTTTGAATGTACAGAGGACCTAGGAAACATATCTGTCTGAAGTACTTTGCAAACAAGCATGGACAATACGAAAGGGTGAATGGGTGGATTCTTCCCTGATAACATTGTCAAAACCCTTATCTTGTACCCTGCAGCACATAAGTTTTATAGTCGCGGTAATCATTGGAACATCAAACCGTGTCATGGACTACAGATAATGTTTTATTAAGTAATCTCTGATTCACTTTCTTTTTTTTTACTTTAAATGTTTGCCTCACTAGTTTCTACTGGCGGAAGCACTCCTATTCCACCCCAGACCGTAGTCAATTTGGCGATATTTAGACTCTTAAACCAGTGCTTGGGTGCATGTGTTTATCTGTATGTACGTAACCTAGTGTTTCCGTGATGCAAAAGTGTTTCATGTTATTTGGTGATCCTGTCGTTGTTCCTCGTAGATAGGTGGTTTCTATTTTTTTTTATTTTTTCCCTTGGTGCACGCTGCCCGGCTCCGGAGGTTAAACATGCACAATTTTGGATTCATGTGACCCTTTTTTGGGATGGGTATATTTATTGTAAGCAGAGCACACTTTTTCTTCTTCTTCACTTATTTATTTATTTTATGTGTTTGCCTCACTAGTTTCTACTGGCAGTCTCGCATATTCTACCCCAGACCGTAGTCAATTGGGTGATATTAAGACGCTTAAACCAGTGTATGGATGTATGTGTGCATCTGTATGTACATATGCTAGGTTTGTGCGCCCTGTGTTGAAACTGTCTGGTTTAAATGCCTTCCTATTTTTGTTGCGGAGAAGTCTGCCCAGAACCCTCCGCCATTTTTGGTTCGGAATACGTTGATTTGCTGACAGACAGATACATATCAAGAAATAGGCGTCTTTTCATTTGTCATAATTTAGTCATCTTCACTTATCATCTTTATTTTTGAGTTTGCGCATTTAGGAACGAGTGGCCATCTTTGTAGTTGCCCCCTTGCAGCTGGCTTGTGTCAAAGCGTTTTTCGTTGCTAGAACCAAAGCACGACCATTCTACTCATATGTTGCTTATTACAACATGTTTAGTATGGTGCAATGGTCCTATTTTTCCTTCCCTGTAACACCAATACCAATAATATTATAATGTACGTTGGAACACGGAGAGGAAGACTAACATCTGGTCAGGCAAAATATACTGATCAGATATGTTAGTCAGGGTCAGGCAAAACATACTGGCCAAGACTCTCACCTCGGCTGGCCAAGACTCTCACCTCGGCTCCCTCGTAGCCCTCTCTGGAAACTGGTTGTTTTCATGGCAGCTTGACTAACGAGATATAGGCATATATATATATATATATATATATATATATATATATATATATATATATATATATAGGTCTATATATATCATCCATCATCATCAGTCCCGTAATCTAGAAGGTCGTTGAGGCACCGTTATTGCAGTTTGTCATATATATTTATATATACATATATATATATATATATATATATATATATATATACAGAGCTTGAAATTTTTATTGGTACTGACCAGTCAGTCAAACACTTCCCAAGTCAGCATGGTCGGACTACTGTCATGCAATTTATGTTAACAAATTTAACTAAGTACTAATTTTCTTTTATTTCTACAAAACAGTGCGTACCAAACTAAAAATATATTGTATTGTTTACACGGTATTAACCTATTTCTTCTTAAGAAAAAAATGCACTGCTGTCAGAGGCATGTCATTTGTGTCCTTAAACATGCTTGGTAGTTTTAGCACTGAAGTACCATTTATCGATAGCTTTAGTAGGTTTAAATTGTGGTAGTGGATGTCCATTTAGATTCACCATCATAAGCTAGCTTATGTAAATCTATTTTAACAATAATATCATTAATAATCATTTGAGAGTCATTATGTAGTAACGATTTAAAACGGATTTTTTTTTAACTCTCCAAGCACATTTTTACTCGACACGGACGAGCAGACGAGCGCTTTTTTTCAAATCTTGTATATATATAATAATAATAATAATGTTCACTTAGACGACTGAGGCCGGTTGTGTCGGTCTGCCACATCCATTACACACTGCTGCGGTGTGGTTCCAGGCCTCGTCGAGAGCGGGGTGGATGTTGCTGGAGCCATACTGTGCCTCTTCTGCTTCTCCAGCCGGTCGGGGGAAAACTTTTGACGCTGAGGGACGACTTGTGTAGTATCCTGTGGGTCGGGGTTTTCTAGTCTTGTCGTATAAAATGACCCAACAAAGAAACTCGGCGGGGGTCAAGTATTTCTGAAATTGAGTGGCGGTGGCCTGTTTTAGCAGAGACCTCCACGTTACCGTTGTAGTCATGCCATTGGATGCCCAGGATTCGCTGCTGGTTGCGCATGTGAAGGCTCCCATTCTCGACATGTCATATTTTGAGCTGTAAAGCAGGACTGGGACCACACAGGACTGGTAGAAGCGAATTTTTGGTTCAATGGAGATCTTGGCGTTACTTCACACAGCCTTGACATATCGGGACTACTGCGGGGGAGGGGGAGATGGTTCGTTGTCGTCTCGATGTTAGTTTCCGTATTCGGGGGATGATCCTAAGATTCAGCAGACAGATCGGGTCATGTCGCTACTGATGGGTGGTTAAGAGCATACGTGTAGTGCTCCTTTTACCTGTTCGCTACCTACTTGTATGGCGAGCACATGGAGCCTTCGGACTTATTGATGAACTAAATGCTTTTTTTTTTCTCGTTCTGTTTATCTGCTTGGCGGATGGGCATGATAGCCTGATAGGCCGGTCTGAGATCAGCTTCGAATGCGTCAGCAATTTCGTTGGGAAAGCGATAACTGTCTGCCCTGGCCGCGTGGAATTTGTAATTCAGCAGTCGTTGCGAAGTCTGGTTGAGTTATTTTGGAGTATATCCTTCGGCCGGTAATTAGCCTGAAGGGCGGCTTAACATGTGGTGTTCTTTATGACTACCCATGCTGCCTCCAGGTCATCGGGAAGGGGGTCCGCTACGGATAGGTTTTCCCTGACATCATTGACGTACTTCTCGGCGACGCTTGGGTTAGTTTTGAGAAGCTGGGCATTGTACCATGGGGGTCGGCACATGTTTTGGAGGGGCGTATGGGCTGATGGAGTACGTGACCATCAGCAAACGATGGTCAGTATTGGCAAGGGCCTCCACGCAACAAAAGACACGACAGGAGGTCACCCGTTCGAAACTTCTCCCAATGAAGTTGTCGAGTTCATACCTAGTCCTTCGATCGTTAGAGATCCATGTGTGGTGGTGGATGTCTAAGCGGCGGTACTATGAAACGGTAATCTTCAGACTGAAGGCCGCGAAAAATGACAGAAACCTGTCTGAGTTGTCATTTGCATTTCCACTGCCGAACGAGCCTAGTACCGATTCATAACCACTACGCTGGGACCCTGAAACTGCATTGAAATCACCAAGTAGGATGAATTCATCATGTGGTGGAACTGTGACTGAGGCATTGACCAGATCCTGGTAGAAGCCGTCCTTTGTCTGGAATTGAGCATTGACCTACTTTAGAAATTGAGCCTCTTCTATAAGGGCGTAAGGGACTTTTTTGTGAGAAGTCCATGTTTATGTTTTAGTCGTGCAATGAAGAGCCTGTCTGAGATGGTGTACCGGGATACTATACTGTCTCTGAGTGGGGGTCTTATGAACAATCTCACACCATTTCTGTGCTGATGGCCCCGAGAGTGCAGTAGACATGCATCTTCGACAACTTAGATGTATATATATATAACCATATATATATAGTTCTTAGTCGACCTGCATTTTTACACGGGCGAATGTCGCTATTCAGGTCCCAGCTGTGTTATGAGTTGTGAGGTGGATGTATCCAGAAGAGGATTTCCTGCTTAGCCGGCTAGGCTTGAACAGATAATTACTCAACTGCATTGGGGCAAGTGCCTCGGAGGGTGGTTAACTGATGTGCGAGTCCATCTTTATAAACTCAAACACTAGAGCAAAGTAGACCTGCAGCCCGTTAGGCACCACGTAACCATGGTCAGTGTTATGCAATGTCACACAGTTAGTCGTCTGTTACAACACGCTCTCTGTGGGGTAGTAGTGCTATTTTTATCCTTGTCATACACAAAAGACCCTGCCGGACCACTCATATATATATTTCCATTTCATGTTAGATGTTTGCAAATTTGGTCACTTCTCTTTGACCCTCATTTCGACCCCTATTTTACACCTACCATCATCTTCATGCATCATTATTTATTTGCACATCATCTTTTGCAACCAATATTTACAAACTTTGAAGAAAAAAAATAATTTAAAAAAAACACCAACTTAGATTTATGAAAGTTATTAAAAATTTGCAAATGAAATATATTGATATGTCATTTTATATGTTCAGTAGACATGCAGAACCACATGTGCTGTCCTGTCACCAGATTTATTATTGAGTCATCATCTTATAAACAGGCTGCCCCAGGTTCGCTGTTCTGTTTTGTCAGTTTAAAATGTGATTTTTATCAATTATAAATATTTTACAGAACTTTTATTTGTTACAAAAATGGTGAAGTAGGCTATTTTTCACTTTCATATTTTAATTTACAGTCCTCCACAAAGATCTCACGAGACACCATCAGCACCAGAGAGCTGTGAAGAGGATTAACATCTAAAAACTGAAGAGTGGAACAGTCACAGAGAGTTTTTTAACTGCTCTGGACATTTGGCTAAAGGATGACAGTTCTGTCTATCTGTGATGGAGAAGAAATTGACCCCCTCTGAAGGAGACAGTGTACGCTGTCACTTCACAGATTCTGGGCCAAACCATATTGATAAAAATGAAGAAGGCATCATAATCCTCATCTCTGACAAACATTGCCTGTATAGTTCTTACCAAAATTATTCCTCCTCAACATCCAAACAGGCAGCCCTCATGAATATATGAAGAACAGTCCAGGACCAGCTTAGAAAAGTGCAAAATGTCTTTCTCAATAACAAAGCAGATGAGATCCAGATATATGCAGAAATAGGTGACTCAAAGTGGTTCTACAATGCACTGAAGGCTGTATATACTCTCCAATTAAATCACTCCTGTTTTCTTTAATACTGATGGCACGACAGTACTGATGGATGAGGGCTAGATTCTGGAGTGCTGTGTGTCCTATTTTAGTGAAATCCTCAACCATCCCTTGCGCATCAGCCGGCAAGCCATAACCCGAATGCCACAAGCCGTGACTAATGATAGACTCAACCCTCCCATGAGATCAAGAAAACAATCAGTCAAATGTCTAGTAGCAGTGTCTGCTCTTCCTGCTGAAGTTTACAAAGCAGGAGATCCCATCCTGCTTAAATGGCTTGCATACCAACTCAGCACAATTTAGGGTGACAGCCAGATACCCATAAACCTGAAAGATGCATCCGTTGTTCACTTGTACAAGCAAAAGGCCAATTGTAATTCATGTGATAACCACAGAGATATTTCCATCCTGTGAATCATTGACAAAATTATGGCTGTAGTTCTACACAACCACCTACCTAGTCATTTTGAGCAGGACATATTCCCAGAGAACCAGTGTGGTTTTCAAGCAGGTTGTGTGACAGTCGACATGATATATGCAGCATGTCAACTCCAGGAGCAATGTCAGGGACAGCATTGTGACCTGTACACAGTTGTTGGTGACCCAACCAAGGCCTTTGACACTGTCAATAGAAAAGGACTGGCGATCATGGCGAAATGTGGTTGTCCCAGCAGATTCATTAGTTTTCTGCCAGTTTCATGATGGTTTGATTACTGCACAAAGAAAAATTGTCTATAGCCTTCTCAATCAAACAGGGATATATGCTTGCAACAACACTCTTTAGCATGGTCTTTGTAGCCATGCTTTCAGATGCTGTACATGTCACTGCTACTGCCATGCATACCAGGTACAGGACGGATGGTCAGCTATTGAATCTGAGATGCCTGAAGTCTAACACAAAAGTGAAAGATGCCGCCATCTTTTATGTCCTCTTCGCTGATGACTTATGCCCTTAACATCTGCTCAGAACAAGATATGCAGTCTACTATGAAGATGTTCTGGTGGTGCACACTAATTTTAATCTAGCAATCAACAATAGGAAACTGAGGTACTTTTCCAGTCTGCCTCTTGTAGAAGCTGTGGGTTGAACCAAACATCATTATACACAGCCTACGTCTCTAGGCCGTCGATAGCTTCACCTACTTAGGCAGTACCAGCACCAGAGAAGCAAATATCAACTCTGAGATTAACAACAGGATTGCAGAGCAAGCTCTGTATTTGGGAAACTACAAGTGAATGTTTGAAACTGACAAGGCGTCAATGTCGACACCAATGTAAAAGTGTTTCATGTTGTAGTTCTAGCCACGCTTCATTATACCTGCAAAGCGTGGTCAGTGTATAGCAAACATGTCAGACAACTAAATTGTATCCACACGAGCTGTCTCTTCAGGCTGCTCAGGATCAGGTGGCAAGACGAAGTATCAAGCTCTGAAATTCTCAACAATTCAAACATGTTGAGCTTCCATATGTTCTGCAAAAAATCAAAATAAGATGAATGTGACACGCTGTTTGCATGCTCAATGAACGAACGCCTCCCCAAGTAGCTGCTGAATGGTGAGTTCTGAACAGACAGGTACGGCAGAGTCTGTCAGGATTTTCCCTTTGTTTATATGAGATCAAAACTAACAGCACAAATCTGATGCTGTCCCCATCTTCACTTGCAATGGGCAACTTTTGTTTTCATTCTATAAATCTGACCACACAACTATAGAAGAAGATCACATTTAGGTAGATATATTCAATGAATTTGTAGTAAAGTGTGATCATCATCATCATCATCTGGTTGATCAATCTGGAGACTGGTTGTAAGGTTGTCTGAGTATGTCTCTCCATTTGACCCTATCCTCTGCAGTTCTCTTCATTGCAGCATAACTTGGTACTTTAATGTCCCTGCATGCCTGAGATGTAAAGGTGAGTCTTGGTCACCCCAGTCTTCTTTTTCCTTTAATCTTGTCCTCTAGTAACTTTTGTAGAAGACTTTCATGTCTCATATTGTGACCTAGCCAATTCAACCGACGTTTTTGTATCATATGCAATATTTGTCTTTGTGCGCTCACTTCATTGAGTACATTGTCATTGGATCTTCTTTCTGTCCAACTCACTCTTTCCTTTCTACGGTAGCACCACATTTCAAACTCTTCCAAGTTTTTTCATCCTTTCGTCCATGTTTCACCCCCGTACAGTGCAATTGAGTGGCGATTATTCTTTTCCTCAGCTCTATCCTGATATTCTTTTTTGTCATTGCAATCCTTGTCTTAATTTCTATCTCATTGCAGGCATCTTCTATTATGGTTTGTCCCAAACATGTAAACTTCTGTACTTGTTCGATTATTTGTCCATCGATAGATATATTTATCTGCCTATGTTGCTTAGATATTACCAAAGTCTTTGTCTTCGTTTATTTTCATGACAAAAATCTTCGGCAGTGCTATGAATTTTATCAAGCAGTATTTGCAACTGATCCTCCCACTATCACTTGGTCATCGGCAAATTTGATGGCATTAACTTTGACACCCCTATTACAACTCTGCATAACCTTGGCCATCATTATCTCAGAATATGCGTTATAGAGACTCGGTGAAAGCAAGCAGCCCTGTCATACACCCTGTTTTCCCTGTTTTATGGAAACTGGATCCGTGAGTCCTTCTCTGATTGAAATAATTCCCTCTTGATTTTCATACAGGTTCTGAATTAACTTAATGAGTGTTCTTTCTATTCCTATTTGCTGCAAAATCTGAAATAGTTTGCTCCAGAGAACCTGATCAAAGGTTTTCTTGTAGTCAATAAAACAGATAAACAGTGTACGTCCTTGATTGATTATTCTTTCTGTGAGAAGCCGCAATGATCCGATGACATCCCATGTACCTCTGGCCTTGCAAAAACCAAACTGGTTATCTTTCAGTACCTCCTCTATTTTCCCATCAATTCTCATTTGAATAATCTTCAAAAGAATTTTAGATGTAAGTGTTTTCAAACTTATCCTTCGGAATTGACCGCATTCTATAGCATTTTATTTTTTGGCAAAGGAATAATATTGCATTTGTCTGATCTTTTGGCCATATTCCCTTGATGTAAATGTCCTTAATGTGTTTAAAAAGTAAGTCATGTAAAGTCTCTCCCGAGTACAGTGTGTGCCCATCAAACATAACTCAGATTCTAAAATCATCTCACATACCAGTTTATATAATTACTACACTACATGTTACATGAAATTAGATATATTTACATAAGTTATTTCCCTGAAAATAATTTTCCCACACAAGATGACAAACATTTTCAACATTTATACAATACTTTTAATTCAAATGAGCTATTTGCATGAAATTTGCTGATGTGGAAGAAATGAAGGGCTGGGTTTGGGGTAGGGAGGGAGTGTAGTGGGAATGTGAGGGGAAGAAGGGCTTTAGAACCAAAGCACTATAAAGGAATAGTTTATACTATTTTTTGATACATTGAAAAAGTTTACAGACATATGAATTGTGATGCCATTGCGTGCATCATGTTCAACAATCAATGTTCAATCACAGTGTGATTACTTTGAATCACATGCTGGACTGGATGAAATGTTTCATCACATTCTACCAACTGTGAAGATGATCTAGACATTAATTCATATGAGGCACTAAAAATGCAATACTTCCATAATTATTCAGAGTAATGCTAGGTTACTAGAGCAATGCGGGTTAACTGAGCTAGTAATACAATGAATGTTAACACTGAGAAGGTAATTCCATTCTTCAAGTTGCCTCTCCAAAACTTTCCAATCTGATGTATATATATATATATATATAGCACTATACAAGAATCAACAACAATTGTGATTGACTTGTTTCTGTACACTGATATTATAGCAAAAAGTTTGTAACATTTTTAAAAATAACAATATTAGCTTTTTAAATGGTTTGTAAAAATCTCATAATGCTTACTCCTCAAACCCTTTACAGTGGACATGTTTTTTAAGTAATTAATTAACTTGTTCTTGCTTTCTTATGCTAATTTTGTGTTTATAATCATATGGGAGATTCAATAACATTTGTTGATTGTTCTCGTGTATACTTTTCATTTGATATTTTGAATTTTATATTTGTTCCTATGGTTTTCAAACTTGCTTAAATGGCAACATGATCAACCAAACTTGCATGATTTTACAACACTTCTTTTTACTTCAATTGTAATTCATAATAACCAAAGCATAAAGTGAATTTTTTTTTCAACAACTGCTGACCTCATGATTGTTTGCAACATATCAAGCTATCACTTCTAAATATTAAAATATATTTTAGACATGCAACTGTTACAAATGGCAAGCTTTAGTAAAGAAATTTATTCAAAATAACAATTTGTTGTTATGAAAAGGGAGTCGTAAAAACAGGAAGAGATCTAAATACTGTGCTCCTGAAAATAATATTAGCATATGAGGAGAAATGAGCAGCTACTCTATTCAGAACGTATATTTCATTATTTAGTTCAGAGCTTAAGAGTATTTTGTGACTTTAGTTTTAGTTGAAACATTAATTTCACCAATCTCCGGTTTGCTGATGACATTACCAGGCCGGCTGAATTGGAGCTAGAACTCAAACCTTGACAATGCCACTCAAAAGTTTGGAATGGAAATTGGTGCAGAGAAGAGTAAAATAGTGGTCAATCTAACAAGTCTGATTGCAATCAAAGGCAAACCATTGCAAATTGTTTAACAGTTTAAATACCTGAGAGCACTGATGTATGCAGAAGGTTACAGAACTGAGATTCAGAAAAGAACAGCGCTGACCATGTCTGCTCTGACCAAACTGAGGCTGCTATGGAGGGTCAAAAGCATCAACCTGAAATCCAAGCTGAGTTTAATGTATGCACTTGTCACTTCTGTATATCTTTACGCATGCGAAACTATGACTCTAACAGCGGTTCTAGAGCAAAGAATTTGTGCAATGGAGATGAGATGTCTGTATCGAATCTTCAGCATTTCATACCTAAACCACAGCACAAATAAGTCAGTTCGGGACAATGTTAAGAGAGAGGTCGGCCAATATAAAGACATATTGACTATGGTAAAAGCATGCAAGCTCACTTGATATGGGCATGTTTTAAGATCGTCTGGGTTGACCAAGATGATCCTGCAAGGTTCTGTGTCTGGGAAGCATAAGAGAGGGAGGCAGAAAAAGAGATAGGAAGACAACATCAAAGAGTGGACGGGAAGGTTCGTAGCTAGAACAAATATTCTGGAACAATATCAAGTGGAGTGGCAGGAACTGGTCCAAAAAATCTGAATAATTGGTGCCCCAATGACTTTCCAGGTTACGGGACTGGTGATGATGATGAAAGCATTATTCATTTTATGTTCTTTGCTTTTGGATTTCACATGAATTGAACACATTTATACATACATATTGTGCTTTATATCTGATTATAGATGAATAATATCAAGATAATAGAACAAATAAGAATAAATGCATCATTAGTTCCGGTTTCAAATTATGCTGGAATCTCTACAATAGATTACATTTTTTTTTCTAAGCAAAAACCAACACTGGTTCTGGTGATGGCCTTACATTTCTACCACCTCTCTGCTGTTCCTGGTGGGGTCAGCCCAGATCATGGGTTGATTAAAGAATGAATACTTGTAATCATGAATGTCTGAATCAGATGTCTGGCTTTTATCAGCTAATCTTCTGCTTGCTTCTTTGGTATCTAGTTTACTGAAATATAGCATAATATGATTTCATACTTGGAATACTTGGAATCCTGGTATTCAAACAGACATGTTAGTGTCTGTTGCCAGGTAGTCAAGTGCTTCGGCTATATGTAGTAGGTATTTTACAACTTCCAGCAGCTTACTACGCCTGGGGGAAGATACATATAATTTTTATAGATTTTTAACTAGAATTTTTGTCCGGGCAGCGGCTGTTAAGCCTACTCTTTATTATGTCTAACTGCCAAGGTATTTTTAACGTGATCGGCACTGAACACAAATGTTCAATCTCACTACCCAGAGATCAGGGGAATTTTTACCAGAAAATCTACGGTCTTTACCATGATTCGAACCCGTGACCTCAGGCACTCGAGACAGACACCTTACCTCGAGACCACTGAGCCCACTTATTACATATTTCTTTAAATATCTTAGTCTTACTCGACCTGTACTTCTACAGGGACAAATGCCCCTGTCCGGTCCCAGCTGGATGTAGCCAGGAGGATTATTTCCTGCTTAACAGTTTAGGCTCAAGCAGCATTTTACTCTGCTGCGTTGGGATAAGTGCCGTAGAGGGTGGTTAACAGATGTGGTCATATTAATAGACTCAAACACTAGAGCAAGGTAGACCCACAGCCTGTTAGGCACCATCTATGCTGCTCTTAACAAACCACCTATCAATGGCAGGTGTTATGCCATATCACAGTTAGTCGTCTCTTACAACACGCTCTCTGTGGGGCAGTGGTGCTATTCTTGTCCTTGTCATACATAAAGACCCTGGTGGACCACTCTGGACAATATAGCACAATAATATGACATATTCACTTCAAACATCAAGTACTGCACATAAATCCATGCAATATGTATTATTGAATCAGCAATGCAAAAGGGATCATTGCACTTTTTAAAATTGCATTTCACTTCTATGTGATCCCGTCCTTCCTAATCTGTTATAGTTATTTTTTATCTTGTTTTCTTTGCCCTTCATATCTGTGTCTAGTTTTCTTCCCCAAATGTTTGTTAATATTTCTACTTTGAGAATATAGGAAATTGAACTGCTTTGTGATGTTGACAGGTGATGTTCTTATAGTGTATCATCTTCAATGTCTCATTTATTGTTCCAAGAAAAGTTCAGTATTATATATTGTTGTTTGCGAATGCCAATAATGAATAGGTTACTCTTTTGTGTGCCCTGGAAAGGATGTTAAGTGGCGGGTTGCAGTAGCTTTCATCATATCCCGAGCGTAATGATGAAGGTGGACCAGGGTTCTCCAAGCAGTTGTGCTATGCTTGGCTTCATCTGCGTGTCACTCACTACTATGGGAATCATGTCAATCCCTCACCACGTTAGCCAGGCTACCATTAAAACAGGGAGGGCTACTCGAAGCTGAAGTAAGGGTCTTGGCAAGTATGTTTTGCCTGACCCTGACCAACATGTCTAATCAATATATTTTGCCTGACCAGACGTTAGTCTTCATTTCCCCTCAGTATTATATAATACTATTGTTAAAAATTGTGGGAGAGCATACCTATTTACTATGGGGAATGAGGATGGCGTGGGCTATTGGTTAAGTGACATGGCTCACAATCCAAAGGGGTTTTGTTCGCTCCCAAATCACAGCACCAGCCGTTACCCCAGGAAAGCAAACCCTTAGAAAATGCAGGAGGAAGCGGACCCTTACATAATATGCATGCTGAAGTTGGATGCACCGGGCCGACAGGCGCAAAATAAAAACATAGTGCAATGCACACACGCCTTGGGAAATAGAGCGAAAGCAAGAGAGAAAAAAAACTGTGGGGAACGTAAAGAGATGATAATAATTTTATTACTGAAGGAAAGTTACAGGTGTAAAATTTAGTTGCACTAACTGATACTCAGTGATGTTGAATCAAATTAAATTACGTCAAATCAAAGTCATTTTATACTAACAACAATAAAAAAAACTGATGCCGTACCAGGGTTTAAACATGTGTCTACAAACTAGGAAACCAAGTACCATAACCGTTCAGCTACTTGCTCTGACTTACGTCTATAGGCACAAATATTATCAAATTATTAATGATATTATGGATAATAATAGTCATTTAGCCTGCAACAAGAGCATATCATATGCAGGTTTCCAGTCCACGAGCAAGGGGCAGACCTCTACGTCGATGGGTCTTGGTTGTCTCTGACACTCTCAGGAACCTAACAACAGCACAAGCCTCCCACTTGGCGATAACAAGAAATCTACGCATCCCACCTCTCTGCAACGCTATATGGCAAGATCAGTAGGACAAAAGAAGAAGATTCTTCATGATAATAAATCTTTTCTAGTAACCCAAGGCCTGTGATGACTGCAGTTACAAGAGCAAGAAAAACAAGATACTGACATTTTAACTCACAGCTAGAATTTGCACTTACTTCCTGTAGGCACAACATCCAAAAATTAGCACCACCAACAGCAAAAATCCTCCGATGCCCACACAAACTCCAATCACTAATTTAGTGTTAGTATCTTCTGTTGGAGATATAAAACAAAGATGAATTACTAGAATGTGATTGAAATTATTACAAGAAACTCTTCAGTTTCACTAAAGTGTATCGCAAACATTTTTTGCGAAAAAATCTCCCTTTTCTCAGTTTCCGCACCAGTATAGAAAAACTCTGCAAATGTTAAACTGATTATCACAACAATAAATGAAACTGGTTGGTTAGTAACAGGGTGCCTTAAACCCACTCCGACAAAAAAATATATCCCATAATCAGTGTAGCACCATCTGTGACACAAGAAGTGTCACATCAGAAATTGATAGAGAGAAACAGATAAATGACGAATGATCAAAGACACCCCATGTATGGACACTAGGTGCGGTGAACAAGATTAGTCTAGATTAAGTTTTTACTACAGAGGAAAAAATGATTGAAAACGTTAATGTTGGGGAACTTTTTGGCTCAAGTGACCATCAAAACATCCGTTGGGATCTTATTGCAGAGAAAGAAGCAAACATAAACACGCGAACATACAACTACTCTAAGGCAGATGTCCAGAAGATGAAAGAGGCAGCGAGCCAGATAATCTGGAAAGATATTGTCGGAGGAACAGATGTTGAACAAGAGTGGGAGAGTTTCAAAACAGTTCTAGAAAAGCTAATAGTGGAATGTGTTCCATGCAGTGAGGTAAACCCCATCCGTAAAAAGTGGATAACTAGATTTGTAGTTAAATGTTGACGAGCTAAAAATAAAGCATGGAAAAAATATATAAAGGCACGTAAATCATAAGAAACATATTTAAAATATTTAGACAAGCAAATCATAGCTGAGAAAGTGAATAAAGCAACAAAAATAGACTTCGAAAAAAAAATAATTGCTAATAGGATCAATACTTATAGTAAAATCTTCTTTTGTTATGTTAGAAATAAACAAAGAACGAAAGACAAAGGTAGGCCCTCTCATTGATAGCACAGGTAAAATAATAAAAGAAAATAGGGAGACAGCCAATCTACTAAATCAATACTTTGGCACAGTCTACACAAAAGAAGACTGCTCCAAGATCCCAGAGTCTATAGATATTTTCAAATGTGAAATGGATATACTGGTATTAAAATCAATGTGTATTATGGAGAAAATGGTTTTTAAAACATTTGAGGGATTAAAAGTGAATAAATTTACAGGTTAAGATGGTATCCATCCAAAAATGCTATTTTAAATTAGAGACCAACTAGCAAAACTATTGTCTATATTATGTTCTCAATCACTTGCAAAAGAGATTGTTTCAAGAGATTGTAAAGATGAAGGAGTGATCCCATTATTCAAAAAGGGAAAGAAATTAGATACAGAAAATTATAGACCGGTGAGTTTAATGAGCATAGTCTATAAAATGTTAGAATCAATAATCAAAGAAAACATTGCAATGCATCTAGACAGGCTTAATCTAATCAGAAATAGTCAGCATGGTTTTACTATAGGGAGATTGTGCTTAACAAATCTATTGGAATTCATGGAGGAGGTTACTAAAATGATATATAAAGGGGAACCAGTGGATGTTATTTATCTATATTTTGCAAAGGCTTTAGATAGAGTACCTCATCAAAGATTATTTAAAAAGTTAAAATCACATGGAATAGGTGCGGAGGTTGCCGAATGGATTGAAAATTGGTTGACGGGAAGAAGGCAGAGAGTGTGCATAAATAAGTAGTACTGTCAGTGGTGTGAAGTAAAAAGTTGAATGCCCTAGGGCTCGGTTTTGGGAACGATATTGTTCTTGATATATATAAACGATTTGGACATTGATATAGGCTCTATGATTTAAAAATTTGCGGACGACACAAAACTATGTAGGAGTGTCTCATCAATAGCAGAGGTACACAAATTGAGGTCGGATTTAGATAAAATATGAAACTGGTCTGTGAGATAGCAAATGGAGTTTAATATAGATAAATGTACAGTCATCCACATGGGTAGATCCAATATTGAACATAATTACAGAATGGACGAGAACAATATTAGAATGATAGATAAGGAAAGGGACCTAGAGGTTATAATAGAGCATACAGGTAAAGTGAGTAAGCAAGTCCAGGTAGCAGTGAATATGGCAAATGCAATGTTAGGTATGATAAAAAGAAATATTAAACATAGGAGTAAGGAAGTGATTGTCAAACTGCATAAAACATGGGTTAGATCTAGATTGGAGTACTCTGTACAGGTGTTGAGTCCTTATCGTAGAGGGGATATAAACATGCTGGAAAGGATATAAAGAAGAGCGTCAAAACGGATAGTGGGATTCCAAAATTACAGTTATAAGGAAAGACTCAGAAAAACCGGCCTACAGTGTCTAGAAAAGAGAAGGATTTGAGGTGACTTAATACAGGTTCATAAGATAATAAGAGGAAAGGTTACATTAGACTATAACAAGTTTTTTTCAAAATTCAACCACCAACGAGAACAAGAGGGCACAGATACAAATTAATTAAAGAATGGTCCAGATTGGAACTGGAAAATATTTTTTTAGTCAGAGAGTGGTGAATGCTTGGAATGCATTTCCCCAGGAGGTAGTGGAGGAAGAGACAGTTAATGCATTTAAGAATAGATTAGACGCGCATAGCTTTTAGAGCAGGGTAATGCAAATGTAATTGGTTGTCTACAGACTCTGATGATAAACCAGTATAAAAAACGTTAAGTTTCTTACAGTCAACACTGCCCCTACAGACTAGTTCAGGAAAATTCTGCATCAAAAGATGGGATGAACTGACATAGGTTCAAGATTTATGGGGAACATGCCTAGATACCACTAGCTTTTTGTAACACGGAAGTCACTAAATAAACTCTGAACTGGTGAGTCATGATGCAAGAAGTACATAAATAGATGGAGATACAAGGATAAAAAGACATGCAATTGTGAAACAATACAATACCCAAACAAACAGATGATCTGACCAAATCTTCTAGAAACATGCAAGATTGATTTGTTAAAATAATGACAAGGTAATTCATATGAGTGGCTGAACAAATGTGGTTCCTCTGACATGGAAAGTAAGTTTGATTTATCTCTCAGACTTCTCTTTTTAAATATTACTGTTCATCATTATCAGCTTCTATTGTTACACAGCTTTATCACCGATATTGTTGTCCTTCTGTGTTTCTTCCGTGTCTCACTGAAACCATATATCCATCTTTTTCGTAGTCTGCAACCCTGATGTCTGGTATTGTAGCTACGAGCAGCTGGTAACTTTGGTTGCATTCTTGTCAGGTTTCCAAACCATTTTATTCTCTGCCTTTCCATGTATTCCATGCATGGTGTTGCACCCACCGTTTGCCTGATTACTTCGTTTCGTAACTCTGTCCAGTCTTGTGATCCAGACAGCCTTTCTCAAACACCTGATTACACATACCATGATTTTTCTTTCTTGTGCTTTGGTAGAATCCATACCTGAGTCTAGTAGCAGAGAGTTGGTGTAGAAATACTATTTATCAGCAGTCTCTTTGTCTTCATTGGAATGTGTTTGTGTCTTAGTAAAGGTGAGAGCTGATAGGAAACCACATTAGCTTTCTGTGTTCTTGATTATACCTCTCTATCTAGCCTTCCATCATGTGTGAACATGCTGTTCAAGTATTTGAATTCTCTGACGTGTTTAAGTTCTGTACTTTTTACTTATATATTTAGTGTTTTCTATATTCTGATGATTTTCATTGTCTCAGTCTTTGCTGTACTAATCCTCATATTGTATCTGTTGCATGCATTGTCAAGTGCATTAAGATGTTCTTGAAGGTTTTGTTCATCAGGATGAAAGAAACTCTGCTCATCTGCAAAAAGGAGCTGGTTCATTGTGGTGGTTTCTGGTTTTGCTTCAGTTGTTATTCGATCCATGTATACAATAAACAAAAGTGGTGATAGTACACATTCCTGTCTTAGTCCAGTCTTAACTGCAAACCAATTAGTGAGTCTGCTTTGTGTTCAAACAGTACTTTGGCTGTTTTTATACATTGCTATATTTCTCAAAATCGCTGCTAGCTGTCTTTTATATATCAGCGTAGCTGCGGGTTCCAACTTCGTCTCCAGCGGACCTTGTGTTGGGCCACGGAAGTCCAGTGTGTGGTAAGTACTTTTCTAGAGGCATCTTGGATGTTGCAGCGTACAGCAAGGGAGTCTGACCAACGCATTGGAGGTCAACCCTGCGGTCTCTTCTTACCTCAGGGGTACCAGACTGCTATTGCTGTGCTCCATCGTCCATCGTTTCGTGGCAACATGTGACCTGCCATCTATGTTTTAAATTGTCTACATAGATTACCCTGTCCTTCACCAGGGACAATCATTTTATGTCAGAATTGTAGAGACCGTGCATACGTTGATTCTGACCAAGTTTCTCTCATGGGGAGCCTGGGTCATTCTCAATTTGTACTCTAGTGATTTTGTTTTTTGTTATGTCCACATCTCAGCACCATAGCACGTCACAGCAAGGACAGTGGAATTTACGAGGGAGGCTCGTAAGTCCTGGTCACGACAACTGTCCAGGACCATGTTAATAGACACGCAACATGCGCGGCGATGTCTTATCAGTTCAGGTTCTAGGTTATTCTCCATATTGAGAAGACGTCCAAGATAAATGTACTTGTTGACATCCTCCAATCTTACCTTGCCAAGGAAGACTAGATCACAAGCGGCGAAGCGATTGCGCAACACTTTGGTCTTCAAGACATTTATCTTCAGATCCACTTTATTGCTGATGAGTAGCTGCATTATTTGGTTGGCTTCTGCTACTGACTCTGTGATGAGCACTATAACATAGTGCTTTTATATATGGCTGTCAGAAATATATTGTGAACCACCCCTGGGAGGAGGCAAGCATATGATCCACTTTGAAAAGCAATGATTTAGTGTGTAAGTTTTTAAATATGAAAAGACAATTATATAAATTCACTTCTTTTTCTTTGTCATTCATTCTCAATCTCCCGCTACCAAGCTCTGAACAGGGCTTTGTAAGTAGTAGGATGTTGTTCAGAGAACGAAATGCGTTGTGTAATTAGTTTACAGATAGACTGTGATATTTGCACCTTTAGGTCCGACACATCCGTCTTTAGCAGATATCAATACCCATTTACTTACACAGATAAATTATCAGCATTTTAAAATAAGCATTAAATTGGGAATACTGAATTAACTTTCAGATTGTTCAACACTGCTGCTGCAATTATCCAGATAAGATGTACATTTACATGTGTTAGTGTTATACATGCCTGTGGTTAAATCTTTTAAGTTTCATCCTAATTTTGTCTTTTAGAAGATGATGGCCTGCTGCTCTACATACTTTTGCATTGTGTAGTGATGATCTAAACTTTACGTTCATTCATATATGACCAATCTTGTTTTCTGTCCTGTAGTCTGGTGACACCCATGTTGCTTTGTGTATTTTTTAAAATTTAGAAACCAGCTGCCATAAATCACCAGTTGATTTAAAACACAGAAGTCCATAAATAACTGTCCATAGTCAATTTTTTGTCCTGCCTTCATGTTTGCCCTCGATATCTTCAAAACCGATGTTATCATTCCTAACCTCAGACTTAGGTCTCCCATTAAATTCATAATGTCTTTCATTCTTCTTTTATCCATGATATTTTAAAGTCTGATGTAAAGTTTCTCTTTCATTGAGTCTTCTTTGTCTTTGGTTGGCATATAACATGAGATTATTCACTCTTTTTGTTTTTCCAAAGACCATTTTGTTGATTCCAAAGACTATATAAAAATGTTCTTCAAGGAAACAAAGAATAAGAAGTGATGGAATTTAATATAACATGTGGCAGAAGACCCACCTGCTGTTTCTCGCTGACTACAGGCAGGTCCACTGTTTCCTGAAATGCAATTGCAGTAGTGCATGCCCGCAGTGTCTATCTCACAAGTACCTTTGCTACCACAGTAACCAGGATTAAAAGCACATGTACCTGCAACCAGAATTCAATAAACACAAATCTGTACTAGATGACAAGATTTGACAGCTCCTTATGTCATGAATATTTTAAAATTTGTTATAGAAACACATTCACATTTTCTAATTATCCTTGGTGCCAATATGGCAGATGTTCCGTATGCGTCCTGATCTTTCACAACTCTGTACCAATGCGGGCCTAGGTCATTGGTCAGTCCATCTCACCATCCCATAGGTGGGCAGCCCCGTGGACGTGTACATGCAAATTATATGGTGTTAGGGATCAAGATGCTGAGCAGCACATGAGCTGCAGTGGTTAGCGACCCATAGCTGACTGCTAGCGTCAGGGCCAGCGAACTATAGCTGCCAAGACCCGTCTACACCTCCATGCGGTGATCCTGGATAACAGGCTGCAGCAGGACAGATTGGTTAAGGAGAAGGGATTGAAGAGGGAATGCTAACCCGGTACTCAAAAAATGTTTGCTGAAGTCGGATGTGTTGGACTGAAAGGTGCAAATATCGCAGCCAAGCTGTAAACTACGACACAACGCATTCCGTTTTCTGGACTACATTCTGCTACTTAAGCCCTTTCAGGGTTTGGTAGTGGGAGATTGAGAACGAACGAAGAAGAAGAAGAAGATATGGTGTTATAGAAACAACTTTATTAAAAAAGTTGACAATTTTATGGCTCTAAAAATATCTTTTTTTATTTGGTTCATGTATTTTTACTAAAATGTAACTCACTATTTCAGGACAACATGATCCATGTTCTATGAGAACTATTTGATGGTTACATCGAGTAGATATACATTGATTTTGACATACTTATGTGTCACCTGCTTTTATGAAGAGAAAGTATTTTCTTTTCTTTAAAGTATAAATGACAAAATCAATATTTCTACTTTGTTCTCTCATGTTACTGTTTGTTATTTTTGTTTATAAATTAGTAAAGATGTGTTACTCATAAACAGCGTGAGCTTTTTCATGAAATACATATTCAATTAATAAAGCAAGAAACATTTTTAAAACTCACCATCACAGGAAGACATGCTCGATGAGCCAATCTTTGCTGTACTTTGTCCATCAGGGCATGGCATGCAGCTTCTACTGGGAGGGGTTGTTGAATAACTTCCAACTGCACATTGTTCACATTTGTTGTTTCCAGCAAATTGTCCAGTAGAACAATATTCTATACATAAATTTAATGGTGATATTATTCACATGAAAACTGTCAACCCTTCATTTGCATATATTTTTACCAACACGTGTTAATTACTTCCAGGGGCCAAAGATGCACTGAACAATATGATATCAGTCAACGACTCTTAGCTCACTGCTCGTGTTAGAATTAGTGAACCAGAGCTGTCAAAGACCTTATTCTGCATCCAGCCTGCCTGAGAGAATAGGGATCAAAGAAACAAGGCAAACCTCCCAAAATATGCTGTGCTGAAACAGGAAATGTCAGTCTGAAAGGCACATATATCGCAGCTGCACTGCAAACTATGACACAACATAATAAAATGTCCTATATGAAAATCTTAAAGCGATGGAAAATGTGCTGCACAAAAAATTAGAATTTTGCTACGTTCTGAAAGGGTTAAAACTCTTAGACTACAGAAGCCCCTCCGGGTGGCTTGTTGTCAGTACTTGTTATTTATAAAAGCCACTTGTAATGATTTGCTATGTTAAATATCTACTAGCAAAATTTAAAGAACAATTTTAGAAGCTTATGATTTTTAATGTCACTTCCAGTGGATGAACTATTCAATTTAAAAGCCTTTTGTACATTTTTCTCATACAAAAAAGTCCAAATTTGAGAAATTAGTTGATCAACCGATTTTCTCCAGCGTAATATTTTGGGATAAAAATGGCTTCCAGTGGTTGTACAAGCATCACAGCATATATATTCATGTATTGAAGATGATCAATTGAGCAATGGAGAGAATAATTCAGATTCTGAATACAGGGCTAGCAGTGATAATTACTTTGACAACAGTGATGTGAATGTGGACATGGTTGAAAAGGGGACGTGCCCACTAGCTTGCGCTAGTTTCACTACCAGTACTAGGCTTCGCAAACCTTTGAAAAAGCAGCAGAAAGGTAAAAAAAAAGCCACCATGAATAGAACTGCTAGATCTAGATTATTGCTTGCCAGTGTAGTAAATTTGTATACGAGATACATTAATGTAATGTTTAAAATACGAAAATTATGATACATTAGGTTATGGTACCCTAACTTCAACATATATAGCTTTCTTTTTATGTCTTATGTATAAATGGATATTTTATCAGTGAGAAATAATGTTAGGAGCTTTAGACCTGTACAGAGCTTGATTGATATATTATGGGTAACTAAAACTTTTTTTTTCAAATTGAATTTTTTGTATTAATCCTACCAGACCGCTGTACCCTTTTTCCGGTAATTTCCTTGACTAACGCTATACCGTTGGACCGGTTTTGCGGCACTTTAGGTAGTACGTAATAAAATGCGTCAGAATCTAAAAATAACCAACCAATCGTGGTCAATCCTCGTGATTAGTCATTGCAAATGGCTGCCCCCATGTTTGAATTGATTTTGTGGGGTTTAACGTGAACAAATTTGGAAAAGTGACAATGAAACGAGCGGCTGATGAACCAAGCACTTCAACAGGAAAGCAAAGTAAGTCTAGGCTTATGACAGTCCAACAGGTGATCAATAATTTGGTTGATTCAGACTCTGTTCAAGTGAAACAGACAGAGAGAGCTCGAGTGATGAGATGAAGGTTTTTCTTGGACTGAGGATCTATATGGAATACTCATGTATAAAGCCCAGCTATCAGGATTATTGGACAAATGAGGGCTCTTTGTTGTGTTTACTCCCGGATTTCGAAATGTTATGACTCGAGACAGATTCTTTGCCTTTTTCTGGGTGGATTGGCACACAAAGGTGGAATATTGACGCTAGATGAAAGGTAAACCTATTTTCTACAATGTCTTCAAGTTACATCTTATTCTAACCACTTGTTTGCATGTAACTAACATTTTTCTATATCATGTTGGTTTTTTCTCTTTAATGCTCTGGAGCCCAGGAATGGGGGACAGTTAGGTTCAGGGCCTCAGGTGTGGTAGGGTTAATATAGCTGACTTTTTTTTTTCACAATGTCACTTCAAAGATACAAATGGACATCAAATCTTTATTTACTAACAGAAAACTTGAAAACATATATGTTATTCTCTTAGTTCTTAGTTGACCTGTACTTCTACAGGGGCAAATGCCCTTGTGCAGGTCCCAGCTCTAGTATGAGCTGGATGTATCCGGGAGAATAGTTTATTGCTTAGTTGGCTAGGCTCGAGCAGCTAAATACTGTGCTGCGTTGGAGCAAGCACTAACAGAGAGTGGTTAACCAGTGTGTGAGTCCATCTTAATAGACTCAAACACTAGAGCAAAGTAGACCCACCATCTATGCAGCTCTAAACAAACTACCTAACCATGGCCGGTGTTATGTCATGTCACACAGTTAGTCTCCTCTTTCGACATGCTCTCTGTGAGGAAATGGTACTATTCTTGTCCTTGTCATACACAAAGTCTCAGGCAGACCACTCGGGCAATGTTATGTTATGTTATGTTATATATATATATATATATATATATATATATATATATATATATATATATGATTGTGTGTGCTATGTATAAATGGATATTTTATCAGTGAGAACTAACGTTAAGAGCTTCAGATCTGTACAGAGCTTGATTGATATTATATGGGAAGCTAAAACTATTTTTCAAATAAATTTTTTGTATTAATATATTGACAATATATTTGGACTACTATTTATCCAATATTCTTCATTTAAAAACACAAAGTGGTTCTATTTGATAACCCATTCAATTCTGCATATTTGTATATAGAAAAAAGGAAGTCTTCCAGCAGACTTAACCGCTGGTCAGTAATGAAGTGTTAGAGAATTGGTATACTAAGCCTCAGCTTGTGATATGGGGTGGCCAGTTCCCTTCCTCATTGCCTTTTCCTTACCTAATCGCAGGTCAGTTACCCAATTACAGCTAGGTTGACTGAAGCTGCCGGTAGTGGGAATTGAACCTTGTACCTTTGCCATGAAAAGCGAGTGCTCTACCACTGCGCTAATCGGCCGCTCTATTTGTATATGAGACACATTAATGTGATGCTTAGAATAAGACAATTGTGATAAAATATTCATTGGTACCATTACCTGAAAATATAATCATAAAACAGATGGTGTAAAAGCATTATTTTAGTATGCATATATATGGAGCGTGTAGCCTAGTCAACAGTGAGCTGGCTTGCTAAGACTGGGATTACACCACGCAGGGTTCGAAATCATGACAGAAACAAATTAGGGCATGGTTCATTCCTGGTACGACCGCTCCTTCAGTCGACGCAGCTGTAAATAGGTACCTGACGTTTGAGTTGGATAAGGTATAAACAGCAAGAAATGGAACTGGCCACCCCATCTCCCATAGGCTGTGGCTTAGTCCCTGAAGAGTTGTCTTCAACCCTGACGGCAATTGCTGCCATGGAAACCCCCCCCTTTACCTTTACATTCAGCAAGAGTTAATTGATTTACCTTTTCGCTACAAGTAAAGCGTAGAGCCACCACTACAGCTGGCCCTTTTATAGGAGATCTGTTTCCAAGAATTTGCAGTGGTGATTTCACAGCAATGATTTTACATGATGAGGTTGCTAGCTTCTAACGCAATTCTAATCGGTTGCATTTTATGACATGCTTGGAAGATTACAATGGTTCTACTCTTTTCAACCAGAGAACCACTAGGTAAGAAATATACTTTCTCTGTAACTAATATATATTTTCTCTAAATAATCTAATACTTAATAATTTTAAATTTGGTCTTTGTAAGCCTGGTCTCTGACATTAAAGCTATTAATTAGGTTTATATCTTCAACATGTATATTTTGTAAAGACTTTCACACAATTCACACAATCAAATAAGTTGAACAAAAATGCATTACCTTTTTTTTTTTTTTTTTTTGCGTTCGTCTTATTTCTCTAATTTACAAGGCAGTGTGTGTTGCACTATTGGTTTTTATTTTGCGCCTGTCGGCCCAGTGCATCTGACTTCAGCATGCATTTTATGTAAGGCCTGCTTCCTCCTGCATTTTCTAAGGGTTTGCTTCCCCGAGGTAACAATCTTCTGGTTGTGAGCCGTGTCACAGCCACTAGCCCACACCTTCCCCTTTGCATTCACTTGTCTCACACAATTGTATTTATAAAAACAGTTGAGAACTTACGAGGGTTACCATCACTATCAATGACACATTGTTCATTACAGCTTTGAGCAGCGGCTGATACCAGTTCAAGTTTGTATGTACTCTGGAAAAAAAAAAGATAATGAAAGAATAAAAGTGATGATCCAGCAGATTTGGATTATTTCATATAATTATGTAATTTAATTATTAAATCTTCCTCTTTATAGGTGTCTCAGTTTTTGCAGACCATGCGTGTGGCACCCTGTGAGTAGCCTCTCAGGGTACAAGCCTGTACGCTGAATATGGAAACCCTGGGCTGCCCAAACTACAGGATCCCCCTCTTAGCCTCGCTGATGTAATCCAAAGGAATGCAAAGCATGACAATTTGTCACCAGCTCAACTGCAAGAGCTGCCGGAATGATTTCGCAATTTTAAAACCATCAGCCTTAGGTGCTACCACTCTGGATTTTCTGTCTGGGTTTACTCCCGTAGCCCTACCCTCACCTGAGGTTTCCACAAGGCAGTGGAGTCATTGCCCACAGATGCTAATTACTCGAGACATCCGATGATACTCTCATCGCCCCAAGACTAACCAGCACTCTCTGGGACTTCTGGGTTTAAAATCAGAGTTCCTCCTCTCCTAGGAAACTGCCTGAACAGGCTAACAAGCTTCGTCTACCCGGGTTTAGAGTCAGAGTTTACCTTCTCTTAGATTGGTTGCCAATCAAGGTTAATGAGCCCAACCTGCCCGCCCAGTTATACCACTGGATACTCGGTCACATCCCACAGGAGGCTCTGTAAGAAACAGGGGGCACCTCATGAAGGTGCTGCTGGGACACAATAATGTAGGAGAGGCCATCGGCATGGAAACTCCCAAACGGCAAGCCGAACAGTGAATCCAGTGGCAATCTCTACACCTGGAAAGGAGAGGCTATATCAGCAGCTTCACTTTCTTTTAACAAGCGGGACGTCCAGCCTAGACCTCGCTGCTCCCCAATTATTAAATAGACAGATGATAATAGTATATTCATTCCAAACCTCTGTAATAAATGTCAGACATGAACCCTGACAAAGGCATAAGACATTTAAGATCATAACATGTGAAAAGAGATACTTATGACAAGCAGTCATGGTCAAGACAAGATAACATCCAACAGAGCTCAAGACATTTTGTAAAGACAGTATGGATGGATGGAACATAAACATTAAAAACTAACTTCGAAATAACCAAAAATGCATTTGATTGAAACCAACAAGGAAGAGAGGGGCTGCTGATGAACAAAAGAAAAAGCCAGTAAAATTGGATTCTGAATTACAGAGATCAATAAAAAAAGTCATCCCAAAGCAATTATTTATGGTGAATGACAGATTCAGCCATATTTTAAAAAGAAAACACAAAGGAACAAATAAGTAATTCCTTCAAATGGTAGTAGTGAAAGTATTATTCTTATTAACAAGCAAATTAATGTATAGACAAACTGTTATATTTTCATGGGCAGAAGTTCTAATTTAAGAGCAATAGAACCAAAATGTAACTTTACTGGTAAATGGTAACTTCGCTTCAGTCAACCCAGAATTGAAAATAATTGTTCAATGGCTTTAGCTTGGAAATGAATGAATGCTAAATCTAGGTTTGCTCGTTTCTTGAAACGTTAGGACATTTTTTAAATGTTAAGATAA
Organism: Ariolimax columbianus; assembly: GCA_036924085.1. Classification (NCBI taxonomy): domain Eukaryota; kingdom Metazoa; phylum Mollusca; class Gastropoda; order Stylommatophora; family Arionidae; genus Ariolimax; species Ariolimax columbianus. The sequence continues at coordinate 26,645,459 of JAVGWX010000006.1, forward strand.
TATTGTAAACCAAAGACTTCATTGTCTTGGCCCACCAAATCTTACCCTGGGGTTTACCATACCTGACCATTTGACCCACAAAACTTTATTATGAGTCAGTCAAATATTGTAATGAACAGTTGGCCACAGTTTAACTTATCCGACAGCAACCTAAGTTCCACATACATCAAGATTCAGAAAAACTTACAAGGTCTTCTTGTATAGGTTCTGTGTTATAAAATGCCTCTTCAAGGACTGCTACAGTTGATCTGTTACCACTACCATTGTTTTCAGACTGTACTGCACTATGAAATACAAATGTAAAAAAAAACTCAATGAAGTAGCAGAACACACTAATGAAAAGATAATCAAATTTTTCATAAATTCTCATGAAATGCTAGTTTATTTTTAAAAAATATAGACTGACATAAGTAAAAGGTACTGATCTAAACAACTTGATGTGTGTTTTTGGTGATCTTATCATTCGTGATTACACAATCTATGCAGTTGTCTCCTTTACACATGGTAGCTTCAAAAAGTTACAGGAATTTGTATATTCAATAGAAAGGAGCAACAATACAATTATTTACACTATACTTCCTTCAAAATAGTTCCCTTTGGCAACTACCCACTTTTGTCAATGTTCAGACAGCTGTGTATGAATGAGTGTATGGCCGAATGGTTTCGAATCCTGCCTGCCGACAGCATATGTTGTTTTTCAAACATAGCCAGCACACGACGTGGTGACAGCAATGGCCTGTAATCCTCAGCCTAAAAACTCCTTGACAACCCCAACAATGGGAAAAAGTCATATGACAGATGACAGTCTGATGCTGTCATCTGTCAATGCAGTTTTTTTTCCCTTTTTTTTTTAAAATACAGCTGTTGGAAACATTCCTGGAACCTATTCTTTGACACCTCTCTCAGCTGCTTTGTGGCATTGGTGATAACGTTCTGAGCATCCTTGAATCACTGTTCATTGTTCCAATTTTAGGCAAGAGAAAAAGAAAAACTCAGACAGTGCCAGGTTGGGAGAATATGGAGGATGTTCCATGGCAGTCACATTGTGTGTTGCAAGGCACTGTTTCATTAGTAGGGATAAATTTGCTGGCACATTGTCAAGCAGCAGATTTCAACTGTTTGTTCTCCATTTTCTGGGCATTTCCTTCTGCTTACATCTCTTAGATGACACAGGATATGAAAGTACATTTCCTTATTAACTGTTCTCTGAGGGTGACTTCTCTAGCAAAACACAAAATTTGACATTTGTGCATTGTTCAGCCAAGAACATTTTCAACTCTGAAGATCTTCCTTGCATATCACACAAACTTATATAACTTCTCTTGAAGAGTGCATAAAATGGTTACATCAGCCATGTTATTGTGTCATGGTGACTATCAACTTACAAAACTATAATATCTTTATGACATAACCACTCATTCAAACATGAGACGACTATTCCTTAACACTTGAAGCTACCTCTTATAACTCTTCTGTACACTTTTGCTATTTATAAAAATTTGTATTTTTAATGCTTAATTCGTTTGCTAATTTGTACCCTCAACCTACAGTTTTGACATTTCAACATATCCTTTTATGTTTTAATGTAATTTTGTCCCACCTAATTGCATTCTCTAATACACGCTATAGCTGAGAGGTGTCAGTATAGCTGAGGAGTCAGTATAGCTGAGAGGAGTCAGTATAGCTGAGAGGTGTCAGTATAGCTGAGGAGTCAGTATAGCTGAGAGGAGTCAGTATAGCTGAGAGGTGTCAGTATAGCTGAGAGGAGTCAGTATAGCTGAGAGGAGTCAGTATAGCTGAGAGGTGTCAGTATAGCTGAGGAGTCAGTATAGCTGAGAGGAGTCAGTATAGCTGAGACAAGTCAGTATAGCTGAGAGGAGTCAGTATAGCTGAGAGGAGTCAGTATAGCTGAGAGGAGTCAGTATATCTGAGAGGTACAGGTGCTTGCCTCTCAAGAAACAAAAGTGCAAATTAGTGGGATTTTCAATTCCACAAGTTACAAGCATTCTCTAGTCTCAAGGGAGCTGGGACCAGTGTCTAGTCATATTGAAGATTGACAAAAACATGGAGATGCACACTGTGCATATAAAAGAATGCTTGGCAATTGAAAATCAATAAGAATAGGTTGTTAGTCGCTGTCTGGGCAAAATTCTATAAAGAAGTAATGAAATTCAAACCCAATACTCAATCTACCTAACAAGCTGCAGGAGTAAATATTGCAAAATATAGAACGCACTATGGATAGTCTTTGGCTACCTGGCAACATGTATGACCTGCTTGTTTAAATACCAAAATTTTAAGTAATACTCCCTGGTTCAGCAACGTTTCTAATTTTTATGATGATGCACATCATTACCTAGCAAGGTAGAAATCAATCAGTGGCATTGTGCATCATCACACTCTGTTCCTGAGTACCACATGATCATAGCATTCTAAAATGGTTAAAGCTTTACAACTTAACTTAACTTAAAATCTTTATACTGGTTTAGAAGACTGCAGAGTCTGTCCACAACCAGTTTCATTTTCATTATCTTGCTCTAAAAGTTATGTGCATTCAATCTATTCTTAAATCCATTAATTGTCTGCCTCCACTATTTCATGTGGCAATGCAATACAAGCATTCACTACTCTCTAACTAAAAAAATATTTCCTAATATCTAATCTGGACCTTTCTTTAGTTAATTTATAGCTATGTCCTCTTGTTCTTGTAGGTGGTTGTATTTTGAAAAAACTTGTTATAGTCCAATTTGTTCGTTCCTTTGATTAACTTATAAACCTCACATTTTGTTTTGGTTTCTAGACACTGTAGGCGTTTTATCTGAGTCTTTCCTTATAACTTTGTCCCTCTTCTTTGTATTCTTTCCAGCATATTTATATCCCCTCTATTATAAGGACTCCACACTTGTGCACAGTACTCCAATCTAGATCTAACTAATGCTTTATACAGTTTGACTATCACTTCCTTGCTCCTATGTTTAATATTTCTTTTTATCATACCTATCATTGCCTTTGCCTTATTTACTGCCACCTGAACTTGCTCCCTCATCTTAAATGTATGATCTATTATAACCACTAGGTCCCTTTTCTTTTTATCTTTCTAATATTGTTCTCTCCCATTCTGTAATTATGTTCAATATTGGATCTACCCATGTGGATGACTGTACATTTATCTACATTAAACTACATTTGCCATCTTACAGACCATTCTCGAATTTTATCTAAATCCGACCTCAATATATCCACTTCTGCTTTAGATGAGACACAATTGCAGTTTTGTGCCATCAGAAAATTTTTCAATCATGGATCCCATATCAATGTCCAAATTGTTTATATATATCGAGAACAAAATTGGTCCCAAAACCGAGCCCTGTGCCACTCCACTTTTTATTTCACACCACTCAAAGTACTCCTCATTTATGCCCACTCTCTGCCTTCTTCCCGCTAACCAATTCTCAATCCATTTGGCAACTTCCCCACCTATTTCATGTGATTTTAACTTTCTAAATAATCTTTGATGAGGTACTCTATCAAAAGTCTTTGCAAAATCTAGATAAATTACATCCACTGGCTTCTCTTTATCTATCATTTTAGTAACCTCCTTCATGAATTCTAATAGATTTGTTAAGCATTATCTATCTTTAGTAAACCCATGCTGACTATTTATAATTAGATTAAGCTTGTCTAAATACATTACACTGTTTTCTTTGATTATTGACTATAACAATTTCCAGATTTTGCTTGTTAAGCTCACTGGTCTATAATTTGCTGGACTGATGTTTTGCCCTTTTTGAATAAGGGGATCACGCCTGCATCTTTCCAATCCTGTGGAACAATCCCTTTTGTAAGTTATTGAGAACATAATATAGTCAGTGGTTTTGCTAGTTTCATCACTATGAACTTACAGGACATTTTCTCCCTCTTCATATGTAAACCTACCTTGCTGGGGTTGGAGAGCTTGCGTGTCCCAATGATCAAAGGAGCTATGCAGATGGGAGTTTTAATCTAGGTGGGGTCACCAAAGCAGGTCAGGAGAGAAGTTAGACTTAAAGGCTGTGGAAAAGGTAGTGCCCTTAAGCATAGCTGCAGAACGCACAGGTGTATGGTATACACTCTAGACTGCAACAATCCATCCCACTATATGGATCAAATGCCTTTTTGCCTTGTTCTTTACTGTTTGTCCTCTATCAATTATCCACATAAATGACAAAGAGATGCAAACCTGTGAACAGTGCACTTCTGCCTGTTTGCGATGATCTTCTAGGTGGCAGGGCATGCCAGATGTGCCATCACCATGAATGAGCTGGCAAGACCAACTTAGAAATGATGAGAGAGCTGACTTGGATGTGTATTCTGCATTTCTGGTAGGACATGATACTTACTTACTTTCCGTATTCAAGCATCATGTTATACAGTATGCATCCAGTATTCAGCTACATGGAAATTCCTGTCATTTACCACCAGCATGTCGCACCTACTGCATGTTTCCTGGAGGTTGGGGCAGGTCATCAGGTGGTCTGGGTCCTGTATTGCGCCACAGTCACATGTGTCATCATCTGAGCATCTCTATCATTTCATATCCCTCTACACCGCGATACACCAGTTCGGAATCTGTTCAGCGACTTCCACGCTAGTGTTTGGTAGATGATGTCAGAGGGCAGGTTCATCCCGAAGTTCCGTCTCAGGGGCCTGCATTAATTCGTGCCATCTCTTAATACTGAAACTTTCAGGTTTTGTCCATATGGGCTGTGTTGATTTTCAGAAGCTATGTCTGAATTTGAGTCTTGTGCTCTATACCTGATGTCCAAATGTGTAATGATACCAAGCAGGTCATGATGATATTGGGACAACGACACACTGGACTGCCTCCCTTCAGTGATATTCATAAGATGCATCCATACCCCCCCCCCCCCCCCTTCTTAATCATGAAGCCTCTAGGATAACAAATAACTGCTTGTAAGTTCAAGGAAGTATATTATTCATGATATGTTGAAGCACTTACTCAACATCATTTACCACAACTGTTGTTTTTGCAGTGTTATCAGCCTGTCTTTTCTTTCTGGTACTTTCTCCACACACACTCGGAATGCTGATACCAACTCTTGAATCACAATTTCCTGAACATACACCTCTGTATCTTTCATCTATGTTCCTGATTATTGTAAGGACAATCTTCCTAATGGCATTTGTGATAGCTGGTGTGTTTCCACATTGCAGCACTTTAAATATGACATCAAGTGATACATCAAGCTTGAGTGACGGCTGAGCAGCAGCTGTAAAAATAAAATAAAATTATGTGTCAGATTTGACAAAAACTTCTACTGCAGTTAACAATAAGCTGAACAAATTGTTTGGATGTCAGCCTTTGGCCACAAGAACATGCGTTCAAACCCTGAGTAATGGATGTGTCCGTTTGGTGTAAGAAATTTAGACACGAATAAAATGGACTGAACACAGCCGGGGATAGATACCCAACTCACACGCTGAGTGATGTCTCTACGACCTCTTGCGATCCTCCTTCCGCTGCCTTGCGGGAAAGGCTTCTAGAGTAAACCCTGAGGAAAAATCTGCATCCTGTGCTATCTCCAGTCATCTCAATAAATATCTTGTCCCTGGCCAAGGGTAGCTCAGGACCAGAGAGTGAAGTTGACAAATGGCACAGTTTCTTGGTCACTTTAATCCAAATCACAGCGCAAGTCACCATTTCAGCGGTCACAGAAAGACTGTCCACACGGGTGAACAAAGAGAGTGGTCTTCATCACATGTGATAGATGAACATCATCATCAATGCATATATCTATTTCTCAGTTCATTTCAGTTCATCCCGTAACCCATTAGGTCGTTGGAGCACACATGAAGACATGAAAATCCCACGCCAACCCTCTCTGACCCGGGCTGAGACCGATCCGGTATAATAGATTTCGATTTTGTCCTCATGTGTGATTCTTAGGCTTGAAATCACCTGGTGGCGCCCATCTCCTCTCCAAGCTGCGGTGGGCCAATATCTGCAAGTAACCTGAAGGAGCCCGTCCCCCCAGGCGAGCCATTGCCTCGTTAGCCTAGAGCCTCACGGTTCTAGTTGCCCAGTGTGTACCCCGAGGAGGTGAGGTTGGCTTGTGAGCTCACTTTAATCGGCAGGCTACTAATTTAACTTTTCACTCTTCCAGGAAAGAGCTAGCCGACCTCAGCGCCACTGGAATGCGGCGCCAAGCATGAGCACACCTTACACCTTCCGGTCATGGCACGCAATTTCCAAGCAGGTCGTGCACACCAACCAAGGACGGTGCACAATCCGTAGTGACGTCCTATCCAACAACGCGTATTCTATTACACATGAAGAACAGATCGTGTATCTCCGAATTCCGATGAAATTTACACACACAGGCTTCCTGTGAATAGGGTAGGACGTGTTAGAAAATGATCGTCACACAACACCGCGCCCCACACATGAAGTGGAACGAACAAACCACACGAATATCGCAGACCATGAGAGCAGCTGTTGCTTGGTCGCCATCTTACCGGAAGTCTATTTCTATCAAAGGTAAAATTAAAACCTAGTCTGTGCAGTGTGATTACAGGGGCAAGTGACCTTTATTTCTCAGTCTTATAAATCTTCCCAGTGGAATTAAGTACGGGTCGTAGTGATAGGGCAGGCAGAAACGATAATTATTAATTTAAAATTGTGTCAAGAGTTAGTGTTTTACCCATCCTCACCATTTTATTTCTATTTAAAATAAAATAAATATTTTATTTATTTTAAAAAAAAATAAAAAAATAAAGGAATTCTATGCTTCAAAGTTTTATTCAAAATAAAATTCATTATTAGTATTAAGCAAATTTAGCCAAAATTTAGATCTGAACACCATGATACACATAATTAAACTCATTTTTGACATGAAGTATTCATAATAAAGATTTTATATTAGTTTGAAGCATTAAATTACATTAATTCAGAGGTGGAAATTGGAGAGAAAAATTGTGTAAATTCTTATCCCTTTGTGTGTTTGGCCGATATATCTGTAAATTCCTATACAACTACTTTCTTTTTGTATTATATGTCCCAGTGTGTGTTAAATATCCATGAGTAATCCAGATGCATCATCATTGGACTGATCACATAATAAATCATTTCTATATTTTTGAATCCCAACTTTCGCTGCAATAGATGGGTAGACTTTCAAATCTCATATCTTTATTGGTCTGCCGGGGTCTTTGTGTATGACAAAGACAAGAATTGCACCACTGCCCCACAGAGAGCATGTCATAAGAAGCGATTAACTGTGTAACATGGCATAACACCAGTGATGGTTATGTGGTTTGTTAAGAACAGCAGGAATGGTGCCTAACAGGTTGCGGGTCTACTTTGCTCTAGTGTTTGAGTCCATTAAGATGAACTCCCACATTGGTTTTACCACCCTGAACTTGTCCCAACACAGCAGAGTAATAAGCTGCTGGAGCCTAGCCCGCTAAGCAGGAGATCATCCTCTTGGCTACATCCAGCTCATGCAAGGGGTGTGACCTGCACAGGACCTTTGCCCCTGTAGAAGTACAGGCCACTGAGACTAATACTCAAGAATATTTTGAACCTTTCGACACAATTTTTATCTTACCTAAAACTCATGCACAGCATCACATAGTTATGATCTATTTATTTTCAATAAAGGTTCACTGAAATACCACACATTATATACCAGACTGTTCATAATTGAATACAGTGTGACTCATACATTTAACATGTGGGGATAAACATTTGTATGCAAGAGATTATAGCTGCATAAGCTTTTGTTATTTAAATATTTATGCAGCTTAATTGTACTCACCATTGAATTATTCAGTATTATACCAATACACGAATGAAGCAATGTCTTTCCAATGGAAGTAATTCACATGGGAAGATGTTTTAAATTTTTGACCTAATTAAGTGCAGGTGTTTTTACAATAATATCCACATTTTACTGAAGGCATGTGAAGTTAAAAAAGTGTCTAAAATGTGATCCAATTATTAAAATACCACACATTTATCTAAAAAATACCACAATGTCTGTAGAAACTATCATTGAAATGTAAAGTAAAATTTATAAACTTCCGCCAGGAAACACATTAATAAATTAAGCATGGGCAAAGATGTGATTTTTAGTACACAGTGCCAATATGTTGTCAGTTTTCTGAAAAGATCCCCAGGCAGATATATCTGTACATGACAATCCTAGATTAACTGACATACTATTTACACTGCATCATTTGCATTCTATACTGACATTGTGGGGCGTCTTAGCTCAGTTCATAGCAAGCAATTCAATATTTTCTGTGGTAACCGTGTGCCTCGGTTTGAATCGCATCTGGAGACTACAAAAAATCTGGGTCGGGATTTTAATCAGGGACTGCTTCTCCAGTCAACCCAGCTGTAATTAGGTACCTGACACATGAGATAGGGAAAGTAAAAAACAGCAAGGAAGGACACTAGCCACTCCACTTCTCACAGACTGCGGTTTAGTACAATAGAATCTTCAAAAACTCTATTTCCAACCAGCGGTTAAATCTGCTAAATTTCCACTTTACTTTACTGACATTTAACAAGAAATGTAGATTCCTATTTTTGTCTGTAATTTTTGTATGTCCAGTTCTTTACAAAGACAATTATCCATCACATAACTGTTGCGATGAAAACATGTACACAGGACACATACAAATTTTACAAACTCTTACAGGGTGAATTGATTAAATGACATCATTATTAACACATGTTTTCTTCACATTTTGCATTAAGGTTATATTATTCTTCGAATTCGTTCATTCTCAATTTCCCGCTTCCAAGCCCTGCAGGTAACAGAATGTTGTCAGGAGAAGGAATGTGTTGTGTCATAGTTTTCAGCTTGACCATGATATTTACACCTTTTGGTTCGACACATCAGACTTCAGCCAGGTTAGCCTTCTCGCTTCGAGCCCTTTTCCTTAGTCAGTCTGCTCTGTTGCAGCCTGTTATCCAGCATCACAACGTGAAAGTGTAGAAGGCTCTTGGTAGCTGTGGTTCATTGTGGACATAAAGGTTATACAATATGGCTTTCAATTTTATCTCTAAAATAATGTGTAAATAAAATGACTGAGCACAATATGCTTCAAAACACATTATATTATGTACTTACAAGGACTTAGTACACAGCTGCTCTGACCTCTGCTTAAAGTTGTGTAACCATTTAGGCAATAAAAGCAAGTTGGTCGTGCCTGTAGCCAAAATCAATATGTAAACTGTATATACAAAGTTTTCAAATTAATTACAACAACCACAAAGACATATTTTAAGCACTTGGAAAAATACACACCAGTGGGACCTGTGACAGATTATTCCGTGTTCTTAGGCAAGGCTAATTACTTGTACACCCCCCCCCCCCCCCCAACTCCACCACCACCACCATCAATTTCTACTTGAATTTTTTTTAAACAGATGTTTTGTAGAGAAAAATGAAGAGTAGAAAACTTGAAACTGCTAACATTTATTTTAAAATGCAAGATTAGGTAATGCAATAATTTGTTATTATTTTTCTAAAATACAAAAGGTGCTGGGTTTACTCCCAAATCACAGCACCGGCCATTACCCAGGGGAAGCAAACCCTTAGAAAATGCAGGAGAAAGCAGACCCTTACATAAAATGCATACCGAAGTTGGATGCACTGGGCTGATAGGCGTAAAATAAAAACATAGTGCAACGCACACCGCCTTGAGGATTAGAAAAATAAGGCGATTGCAAAATAAAATGAATTTTTAAATAGAAAATAACATATTTTTACACACAAATCATTTTGAATGAAAAGGGCACTCGATAGCGTGTATACCCCCACATAGGAGGCAGGTTTCACCCTGGGGGCAACTCTTTCACTGCTCTCTTATTACCTCACTCTGTTTCATTTGACTCTGTCCTACAGTCACACTCTTGCACAACTTTCACACGCACTCTCATGGTGAGGCCCTTCCATTGCACTTTGGTTGGGCTAGCTTCTGAGGGCGCACAAACCTAGCATAGGTACATGCAGACGCACACATGCATCCAAGCACTGGTTTATGCGTCCTGATATCGCCCAATGGACTACGGTCTGGGGTGGAAAATGGCGTGCCTCCGCCAGTAGAAACTAGTGAGGCAAACATCTAAGCAACAACAAAAAAATACTCCCACTCCCCCCAAGAATAACACGATCCTCAACATCACGTCAATATCTCACATTTTGTTCTCACAATTTATTTACCAAATAACTACAACAACAATAATTATGAACTGCCCTTACAGTACCCTCTTAAAAGCAACAATTCATACCATGCTGCTATTTGGTCTGTACTGTCCAATAGGGCAGGCGGCGCACATTTTTGATCGTGTCTTGTATTCTTCACCCATGGGACAATTCACTGAAAAATAATAATAAATCATTTGTGATTTTTGTCTTGAAATGACAAAGAATAATTTGCAGAGCTATTTTTGTTACTAAAGACTATTATTTCAGCACTTTTTTTATTACCTGCATTTGTCAGGGGCATTATAAAGACTGTTTGCCAAATCAGCCATTGTACAGTGTGGATGCCAGGTTTCAATTTAGGAAAAAACATTTCCTTCAACTCTTTCTCTTTGTACATCTAACTGAATTGTCCTCCATTTTCTTGCTGTCTTCAGAGATCCATGTCAGTGATTGTTACATGACATAAAGGAGAGTACAGTTAAGGGTTTGTGAGCTTGCTTTACATAAAACAACATACCAAGTTCAAATCACATATCACACTTCGCTTGGTTTGACAAACCGGTATGTCATAGATTTTTTTCATTGTATGACCTCTTCATACGGCCAAGCTGTATATGGATTCGTGACAAAGCCAGAGAAAAATTGTGAGCCGCTGCAGGAGCTAAGAAGTTTGTGTTATGTTATTGGCACTTTCAACAATGAAAGAGTCTGAGCATATTTAGGTGAACACAGGTGCAATGAAGTCGGTTCTACAAGCTATTTTCCATTTACATGATATACTACATTTTTCAGGAAGTGGTAACTTATTGCACCTTTTATTCTGGATTTGTATATCCTGTAGATTTATGTATTTCTATTATGTTCATCCCTAAACATCAACTTAATGGATAAGATTACCAGCAAGAGTCTGCAATAGGGGCTGAAAATCAATATTAAAAAAGACTAAAGTTGTGGTTAAAAAATAAAGAGTCCTAAAGCTTTCATCCCCATAAATATAAAAATTCTGGAACAAGTGTCACGCTATGTATACTTTGACCAACTCATTTAGAATGATAGCAAGTACAAAAGGGAGATCATTAAAAGAATTACAATGGCCAAAAATACATTTTAACAGCATGAGAGATACACTTCTGTGAAAGCAGATATCTGGGATCTTAAAAAGGAGAATCATTTATTGTTATGTACATTCAGTTTTATTGTATAGAGTAAAATCCTGGACCCTGACAAAGAAAACAGAGGAGTAGATTGAGGCTTTTGAAATGTGGGTATTCAGAAGACTTGGACAAGTTTCTTGGAAAGGTAGGAAAATCAATAGTGAGGTTCTGGAACAACTCCAGGTGGCACAGACACTTCTGAAGGAAATAGAAATCAGAAAAATAAAATATTTGTGGTCATGTCAAGTGCAGTCTGCTAAAGGTTAGTTTGGAGGGCAGAGTAGAGGGCAAGAGACCCATAGAGCAGCAGAGGTACAGATGAACAGACACCATCAAGATGTGGTAGGGACACAGTTTGACTGCATTTACCAGCTTGGCATGGGACAAAAAACAGATGACGATCCATTACCGTCGATTTCCGTTGCAGTGACAACATTTGATGATGATGATGAAATGTCAACAAATACTAACCACATATTTTGTAAATCTCTTATAGTGTGTATGTTTCACTTACTAACACAGTATGTGTCTGATGGTGCCCCTTCAATAAGAGTGGTTCTGCTGCTCTGACATGGTGTACATTCGGATACATTTCCTGAAGTATCCGAATTCTGAAATGTTCCCATCTGACACAATTTACAGACACCACTGTTTTGTTCTCTAAAGTAGCCCTTGCCACACACTTCTGAAATAAAACATAAATTAACTTCTATTATAAAGTTGGGGAGAGGAGACTAATGTCCTATCAGGCAAAACACACTGATCAGATAATGTTAGCCAGGGGCAGGTTATGATGCTGACCAAAATACCAATATTTTGTTCTCTAAAGTAGCCCTTGCCACATCTTTCTGAAATAAAACATTTATTAATCTCTATTATACAGTTATTGAGAGGAGACTAATGTCCGGTCAAGCAAAACATACTGATCAGACAATGCTAGCCAGGGGCAGGTTATGATACTGACCCAGACACTACCTCACTTGTTCAAAAAACAACACAAATGAAAACCCCTAACGAAATCACAAGAGTAATGCTTATAGACAAGATTTAAAGTACTAATCTGGCGATGGTCATTTGCAAGGATGAGGGAACAAGTGACTAGAAATGTGTAAGAGAAATATTCATCATGCACGGTCAGTTGATTAAGCATTGAAAGCCCTGCTTGCCTTCCCCTAGCAAATGAATCAAAACCTTTTTTCAAATAGATTTTTGAAATTGTAAAATTATACACTTTGGCAGACATAGTTGTATTTGCTATTCCTACTATGCAGACCTACAGTAGTAGCATACAAGTCACTGTTCCGTACACTTTGACTCAACCTCGCCATTAAATGTGAATGCAGGAGGAAGGAAAGAATTTGGAAGTCCAGAAGCGTCTGCTTTCACAATTCGTATATAGCAGATAATGAGTGATGTGCAACATGGCTGAACAATGCATGTATTATAGAGGCACTAGAAGAAGTTTTTGATTTGTTTCTCCCTATCATGTCCAATGAATGACGCCTATTTTTTACGCATGCTGTTGGATAAGCTATTATTGATGCATGTCTAATGTTAGCTGTACAAAATATATTTCAATGTTTAATTATCAATTTGAAGCCCACGTTAAAAGTTATTCACAGTTATTCTGTGCATTAGTTCTTACGTTGCCAAGCACAATGGTTAGTACTGAATGCAATTTTCTGCTTATAGAAGAATAATGATAATAAAAATAATAATGTTTGCTTAGGCGTCTGAGGCCCGTTGCGTCCGTCGACCATATCCATGACCCACTGCTACGGCGTGGTTACAGACCTCGTCCATGGCAAAAGTGGAGGTTGATATCCGTTCGAGCCACACTGTACGAGGACAGTCAAGTGTTTCTGAGATTGGGAGAAGGTCTGTTCTAGAAGAGGTCTCCACATTGCGGATTTAGTCATGCCAATGGATGCCCAGAATCCGCTGCTGGTTGCATATGTGGAAGACCTCTAGTCTTGACATGTATGTTTCAGCAATGTCCAGGTTTCGGAGCTGTAGAGCAGGACTGGAACAATGCAGGACTGGTAAATCCTAATTGTTGTCCCAAGTGAAATTTTGCTGTTGCTCCACACACGTCAGAGGTCGTGCATAACAGACACAGCTAGTTCAATCCGGCTTGAAATATCTGGATCGCTGCACCCAGCAGATGATATGCTACCGAGATAGATTAATTTGTTGGTACCCACTGCAGTGTGACCTTGGGTTTTAATACCCTAGGGTGCTGTGTCAGAAACAAGGTTCTGAACCTTGATCTTGGCCCAGGATATAGTTAGATACGGAAGAAAAAATTACTATAAATGCAACAGTTTGAATAATCACTGACTGACTTGCCTTGCTTTAATTGTGGTAGAAAAATGTCTGCTTAATACCCTGTGATCCCTGGGGAATTTCTATGACTTGGTCATTGATGAATTTGTGACTAAGGAATGAAGGCTAGATGTTTACCTACAAGTAAAATAGCTCATTCACTACCAAATATTTTGGACCTCTGGATGCAATTTTTTTTCATATGTAAAAATCAAACACAGCATCACTTAGTTGTGATCTATTTATCTTCATTAAAGTTCCCTGAAATAACACATATTATATACCAAACTGTTCACAATTGCAGCCAGAATCCAATGTTGGAATATACATATTTAACAAATGGAGGTGAACATTTGTGTATGAGTGTATAATCGTTTTTATTTTTAAACATTATGAAAAAAAATGTTCCTTTTATCAACACATTATTCAGCTCTAAACCAATGCACGAATAATGTAATTACTTTCTATTGACGATACTCCTCAAGGCAAGATGTTCTGAAAGTTACACCTAATTTGGTGCAGTTTTTTAAAATAGTATTTACATTTTACTGAAGGCATGTGAAGTTGAAAACGTGCTAAAAAAAAAAATAAACGCACCGATCAATATCAGCGTGAATGTTTACAATTTACGCACACCCAGAAAGAATGTTCCTGCTGTATTCAACATATATGTATACACATTTATATTATGCACACTAGCATGGCTGTGATGGATCTTGAACCTTTACTGAATTTGTGAACTGTTACTACCATTGCTTGAGATAAAAAAACGGCACAGTTCCCTCGTCAATAGATTTAGTTTCACTTTCATTGCTGGACCTAAGACTAGATAATGAAATTGAAATATCATTATCAGAACGATCAATATCTTCATCATCAATACTGTTAGCAATAATATAATCTAACCATTACCGAGCTTGTACTGTAAAAACTCAAGATTTGAGATTTTGTCTGACTAAACGAGCAGGGGCTAGATTCAAGGCTGCCTTCTGAAAAAAATAATTTTGTTTCCAAGTATGAAAATGAACATTTTTTTCAATGAAAGACACTCTAACTCTTCCGGAAATAAAAAGTAAAAAATCTGGACTTCCGCCAAAAAACCAAATAAAACATTTAGGAGATCTAGGGACGGGAAAATATGTGATTTTGTGAACACAGTTGCAAAAGCCGATATATCGGAATATGGGTTTTCTGGAAAAATCGTGAAGCCGATGTATCAGCTCATGGGAGTGAAGGAGTTAATGTTTTTTAAAACTTATTAATTAATTTGAAGAAAACAAATTGGGGAGAGAAATATCTTGATCCATATATCATTTCAATGAATGAAATATTAAATAATTTGTTTGGGCCTGCAAAAAATCTAAATCGAACCCACACACCCCTCAACCCTGACTATATTTTCAAAGATGCTTGCCTAACTCTCCAGTCCTCCAATCACCACTAATATTCATAGTATGATAGTTATGATGGATAGAACAGGATAAACAAGAGATGATCAATATGATTACACAAAAATATGCATATGTCAAAGACATACATATATGTACGTATGCACTCTAGTTCAAATCACCATATATTAGCATTCTGTCGTACTGGGTGCATTACTAACATCTCACGCTGAATAGAGTGAGGGTGTCTTGCAAATAATCAACAACTGACAGGACGAACTTATGCTGGAAGAGGAAAATAAAATAAATCATGACCAAAAAGAGCCAAAATGTTATGAAAGTCAAAAAGAGTTGATGAAATCTTGAAAATGAAAAAAAAGAATATGTACTTACTAATACATCCTGCAGAACTGGTCTCGCCACTTTTTGCAGTAGTAAGTCCTTGACTACATGACTGACATGAAGTATCATAGTTTCTTGTATCTTTGTAGGAACCAACAGGACATGGGTCACAAGTTCTTGTGCTCTTATTCAATAAAAATCCCTGTGAGCATATACCTGGAAACAAATATTTCATTTAATAAAAACTATATTTTATAACGTTCAGCTGTTAGTTCCTGGCTTCAGTTTAAATAGCCAGAGGATAAGAGGTCATGGAAAATCTTTAAGAAACATAATTCTCCACAATGCAATATCAAAGTAAACAGGGAATTTATTCAAATAGATTCAAAAAGCACTAATGATTGTATAATTAGCTTAGTGGTAGAGCATTTGTTTTTTATAGCAAAGGTTCAGGATTAACTTCCATCACAGCACATAGCTGTAAATGGATTGCTGGTGTACTGCTAGACAGGAAAGGGCAAGCAAGGAAGGGAACTTGCAAACCTCACCTCATAAACAAGCTGTGGCCTTTTACAATGAAGTCTCTAACACTTAATCCCTAACAGCAGTGTCTGCTATAGGACTTTCTTTGCTTGACTTTTACTCTAATGATAACAGATGAGAGATGCAACTCACAAAAGGAGAACAAAATAGCTGTCTGGTGCAAATACAAATACCCTAAAAATGAAAAACATTCTATTAGAATTCATGAAGGTTACCTACCAAAATGTGAGATGGTGGAAAGCCGGTGGATATTATCTATCTGGATTTTGCAAAGGCCTTTGATAGAGTCCCTCATCAACAATTGTTTTGAAAGTTGAAATCACATGGTATATGTGGCGGAGTTGCCAATTGGATAGAAAAATGGTTGACTGGAAGAAGGCAGAGAGTGGGCATAAATAGGGAGTACTCTGACTGGTATGATGTAATAAGTGGTGTGTCTCAGGGATCAGTATTGGTACCAATTTTGTTCTTAATATATATCAATGATTTGGACATTGATATCAGATCCATGATTGCAAAGTTCGCAGATGACACAAAATTATGCAGCAGGGTCTCTTCTCCAGCAGAAGAGGATCTATTGAGATCGGATTTAGATACGATTAAAAAATAGTCTGATAGCTGGCAGATAGAATTTAATGTAGATAAATTTACTATCATCCACATGGAAGATACAATTATGAATATAATTACATGAAGGGAAAGAACAATATTAGGACAATAAAACAAAAAAGAGATCAAGGAGTTATAATAGATCAGGTATGGAAGCAAGTCCAGGTTACAGTGATAAAGGCTAAAGTAATGCAAGGGATGATTAAAAGAAACATTTCACATAAGAGCAAGGAAGTAATAGTCAAATTATATAAATCATTAGTGAGACCTAAATTAGAGTACTGTGTTCAGGTGTGGAGTTCATATTATAGAGTGGATATAAACAAGCTAGAAAGGATACAAAGAAGAGCTTCAAAAATGATCGCATGGTTTCAGAATTATAGTTATGAGGAATGACTAAAAAAAACTGGTCTTCAGTGTCTCGAACAAAGAAGAATTTGAGGTGACTTAATATAAGTGTATAAATTAATAAATGGAAAGGATAAATTAGACTATACCAAGTTTTTCAAAGTACGACCGTCTACAAGAACAAGAGGAACAAATTGTTTCAAGAAAGGTCCAGATTTAAATAAGGAAATATATTTTTTAGTCAGAGAGTGATGAATTCTTGGAATGCATTGCAGCAGGAAGCAGTGTCAATAAATGAATTAAAAAATAGATTGGATGCTGACATTATTTTCAGTATCCATGGAATGAAATAAACTAGTTCTATACAGACTCTGTAGACACTTCTAAACCAGTATAATGTTAAGTTTACAGATTTGTTAATGGATGTAAGAAATGCAAAGGTCTTCAACTTTACACTGAGTCAATTATGCCAAGTCAAAGTTAATCATAGACAATCATAAACAACTGTTTTTAATCTATGAAAGCCATAGAGAGGTAATTTACAGAAGAATGTTTGGATTTGTAAAAAGACAAGATGAGAAAAGCAATAGTCTAAGACAGCTTTCTGCACACATAAGAAAGAAAAAATCCTTTTTTTTTTTTAGCATGTTTTGAGAAAAAAAGAAAGGCTTGAGTATACTGTGACAATAGGCACACTTTTTGGAGAAAAAAGACTGAGGATGACAAATAGAGAAGATACTGGAAAGTTTAAGTCATGGCAGGGAAATGAAATAATAACAGATTTGATATACATACTGCAGAAGACAGATATGTTGGACTGAAATGTGTAAATATTGCAGGTAAACTGTAAACTAGCTATACAATGCAATCCGTTCTTCGGTCTACATCCTGCTACTTCCAAAGTCTTGTTCAGGACTTGGTAGTAGGAGATTGAAAACAAACACAGCAGAAGAAGAAGAAGATAACTAGGGATAGGATGTTGTGAGGATCCATGAATACTTAAGATAGTCTGTATAGCATATTAGGAGATTAGTTACTGAGATTAGAACAATATTATAAAACTTTAAGAGTTCACAAAGCATATAGCATATACACAACTATAATACCAGTTTATACCCAATTAGTGCAAAGTGTAGAATAGAGATATGGTAAACAGCATAAACATCAACAATAGAGTAACATTTTTTGAATTGATGTCATGATGATAGAGTATGACATCTGAAAGTCTAAATGATAAAAAGGTTAACGGCGAGGGCTTTACTTCATCGTCGCAGGTTTCCCAATATGACTTGGTCTCTCTTCGCAGAATGGTATCCTGCCTGCCGAGAGCATTACACAAAGCACAAACTCCGTAGCTCCAGCAATGAACCCAGGAATCTCTGGAAAAAATTGCCAGTATGAACCAACTGTTGCAGCTCAAATTCTAACCCCAACAGTCTGAACACAAGGCAAACAGCTTGATCACTTCGCCACGGAGACATCTGAAAGCCTTTTTAGGACTAACAAAAATATAATTGCTTACTTAATTAGTCACTTCACTTCTACCCTGGGGTAGCCATGAAGCTATCCAGAGATGAATGTGGATGAACAACAACCCCTGACTGTTAAGGTTGCCAGAAAGAGCGCTGGACTGTTCTACGCTGTCTTTCTCTTGGTCTCATTCCAGTCTAGTCCATGACCTCTTAGACTGTCTGAAATTGTCATTCCAATGGAGTTTGCATCACTCTTAGTGTATGGATCCTTGACTCATTGCTTCCCATAACTACCTTATTAGCTGATCTTTTCTTCTGCAGACATGGCCAAACCATTAAAGTTGAGATAACACCACTTGAGTCTGAAAGTGCTTGTGTTCAAGATCTTGTTATATTGTCTGAATGCATACCTTGTCTCTTCTTGTTACTTGGACCACTTTCCATAGATCTCATTTCTCATGCTTGAAGCTGGCTTTTCTTGGTTGTTGTTGTCAATGATTCACATCCGTAAGTCAAATATATATATGCGCTTGTGAAGGAACTTTTGTGTTTGTGATGACCAGGTTTTGCTCACGGCAGAATCTCAGGTGTTGCTTCCATTGACATTTAAAACATCTTCACCATATCTTCCAATCATTACATCCCATCCAGGATAATTTTTTACAACTCTGATATTGTCTTCTTCTTCTTCAAACGCTGTCAGACGCCAACCTGTATTTTTTCGAAAAAAGCAGCGGTCATCCTGAGGCTGTCGACACTGCCATAGAGCTTGTCTAGTGTTGGCACTGGTGATGGCCACATCTGCTTTTTCTGATCCTCGTATGTCGGGCAGTTTTGCAGCAAATGTTCAGCGGTCATTTTCCCGGTACCACACGAGCATTCGTCAGTGCCACCTATCTTCAATTTGTTGAATTGGTGGTACCTCAGTCTATTGTGGCCAGTGCGAAGTCTGAAGACCACGACCTGCTCTCTTCAGTTCAGCTGGTAATGGGCATCGTTTTTGTGTAGCCAGTATGTTCTGTTTCCCATTTGGTCATGTATCTAGCTCTAATAAGCCTTTTTGACTCTTCGTATGTCACACTAGTATCTGGTTGTCGTAGTCTTGCACCTTCTTTTGCCAGTCTGTCTGCCTACTCGTTGCCTTGGATGTTACAGTGGGATGGAACCCACTGTACCACTACTCTTTTTGGTGCGGACTGCTGGCATAGTTGACAGCAATCCTGATATTGAAATCTCCAAGGATAATAATTTTGTTGTACAATCATCCACTGTCTCTTTAAGCAGTTCAAAGAACTCATCTTCTTCATTCGGATCATAAACTATGATGATGTTGACTAACTTGCCTTCTTCTTTAAGGTCTAGTACCATAGAGCTTTCTGAAACAGGTTTGGATCCCTTGATGTTGTGATTTGACTCCTAGTCAAAATATAGCCCACTCCTCCTTTGGCACTGTCAGAAGTGGGAACTCTGCTGTAGAGAAGCATATTACCCTCAGATTCATGATCCCCTGTCATTTTTTTAGTTTCTGTGAGAGCTTGGATTTCTAATTTGACTTTTTTCATTTCTTTCATGAGCTCATTCTCTTTTCCATTTATACTTCTAATATTCCATGTTCCAAAAATCGTAGCCCATAATTCGTGTCAATTCATCCTCTCTAAGATCTGTTGGGTTTACTTCCCTTGTTGACTTATAATCTAGTGAGTAGACAAACAGGTGAACAAGTGTTGTTTTTGCATGATAAGAGACTGCCTCTTTTTGGCCACCAATTCTGGTTGACTGTTTATTTGGTGTTACCAGCTATCCTTCAAATACAGAGGCCTTTCAGTTATCCACCACCCAGCTGATGCTCCTGGTAGGAGGTCCGGCCCCTTTCCCTGGTAATAAAAAATATAGCCTCATTTAATCAAATCTGGTCTAAGCTGAGGGGAATTATAAACCAATAAAAACCTTTCAAGCTCCCTGTGGAGCAAATGTCCTCAACAACAAATATATGCCAAGTCAACCTTTATTTTTTATTTTTTTTGTGTGCATTCGCCTTATTTCTCAAATCCCCAAGGCGGTGTGTGTTGCACTGTGTTTTTATTTTGCGCCTGTCGGCCCAGTGCATCCAACTTCAGCATGCATTTTATGTAAGGGTCTGCTTCCTCCTGCATTTTCTAAGGGTTTGCTTCCCCGGGGTAACGGCCGGTGCTGTGATGGGGATCGAACCCAGCACCTTCGGATTGTGAGCTGTGCCACTTAACCACTAGGCCACGCCATCCCCCAAACCTTTATTGACCTGTCCACATCTATTGAAGTTTTTGTGGCTTAAAGTTTATACAGGACTGGAGAGCCGGCCCAATACTCAACCCTCCTTAGTCACCTCTTATGACATGTCTGACAGGTCACTATTCTTTGCTTTGCTTTTTGGTCCTGGTAACACTTAGATGAATTATAAATGGTTAACTGAAGTATCAGCTGATGTATCCCAATAATCTATCAAACATTTACAGATTAGCAAACAGCTTCAGCTCAGTTCAGTTTATCCAGTAACCCATCAGGTCAATGGGGCACACTTGAAGCCACTCCAACAATCCCACGCCATCTCTCTCTGTCCGCTTCCACCAGTCGTGCCTAACAGGGACGAAGGTTTGACCCCTCAGTGATGTTGTCTGCCCATCCCTTCCTTGGACAACCCCGTCCTCTCTTTCCCAGTTCAGAACCATACAGTTTCAAATTTGTAATTCTGCTGGACCTCGTAACATGCCCATACCAAGCCATGTTTCGTCTTTTGATAGCTGTGAACAGATCCTCAAAAAGCCCAATTGCCTTGTCCCCTCTTCGTCATATTTCTACATTCGTGACACGATCCTTATATGTAACATAACGATATTTTTTTAATTCCAGCTGGAGTATAGGGCACCACCACAGCTGACCTCTTTCAGGAAATATGCGCCAAAAGCACTTTTCATACTTTTGCAGTGGCGGTTTACATATTTTACACAATAAGATTGCTAGTCCCACAACTCTATTTTGTCAGCTTTTATGACATGCATGGAGATGGTAACAGTAGAGGGCACCAGACATAAAGACAGACAAACCAATCAAAGAGAGAGAAGTCAAGAAATTGACATCATAGGAGGAGTAACAGAACGATGGGTTGAGTATTTCAAAGAAAGTCTAAACAGATCTACACCACAAGAAACACCAAATATTCTATTAGCAGAGTAGACCTTGAACTTAAACTGCAATCCACCAAGTAGGATAGAAATCCAAAGGGCCATAACTAAACTCAAGAATGGAAAAGCTGCAGGACCAGATGGAATAGCAGTAGAACCTATGATAGCAGATATAGATAAGGCCACAGATTTATTGCAAGAATTATTCAAGAAGATATGGGAAGAGGAGTGACCACATAATGGAAAGAATGACATCTGATTAAACTGCCTAAGAGAGGAGATTTAACAGATTGCAGCAGTTGTAGGGAGATTACATTGCTGTCAGTGCCAAGCAAGATATTCAACAGAATCATCTTGGACAGATTAAAAATGGAACTAGACAAAATGCTCAGAGGAATAGGCTGAATTTTACCAGGGAAGATCATGCACAGATCATATAGTAGAACAAACTAATAAATGAAAATCATTTCTATACACATATTTTTAACTATGAAAAGGTGTTTGATAGTGTGGATTGAAGTACTCTATGGTAACTGTTGAGACATTATGGGATACCAGTGAAGTGCACAACCCTCATTCAGAATATACCATCATTGGCTCTTTCCGTTTTGTCAGATGATAGTAACTGTGCTTTGAAAAAAAAGATAACTTCAGTCCATGACGGTAACTAAGACCAATCCGAGCAGAGAAGCATCTTCCCCAGTGTGTGCAAGGAAAGTCAGGACCGTTTGCGGCATCGCATGGTGTGGCGTGTCTTCTCAAAGTCTTGAATCTTTAGCCTATCAGAAATGAGTTTCTCCTTTGTATGTATTCCATGCTTAATCCTACCCCTCCATGCAACATGATCCATGGCATCTTGTTCCCATGATTCCAAATCGATGCCTGCATCATTCATATCCTGCTTGCATACATCCTTGTACCGAAGTAGTGGCCGGCCGTGAAACCTCTTCCCCAACTGTAATTCCTCATAGAGAAGATATTTTGGTATTCTGTCATCATTCATCCTCTGAATGTGTCCCAGCCATCGAAGCCGTTGAAGACTAACCATGGAAAATATGTGTACAGAAAATGAACGAAGATACAGTTAGTAGAGTGGTACATAAAATGTGGATAAATAGAAGATTGGGTCGCATTTCTTGGATAGAGAAGAAAACAAATGTGGAGGTATTGAAAAAAGAATTAATGACTGAAATCAGTGTTAGACAGTTAAGTTATTTTGGTCATATAACAAGACACACCTCCTTGTTGAAGAGACCATACTAGAGAGTAAGGTGGAAGGCAGTCATTTAAGAGGCAGACAATGTTATAAGTGGGTGGATAACATCAAGAGATGGACTGGAAAAAGCATGTTAGATTGCACTATTATGGCAACAAATAGAGTACACTGGAGACCTATTGCAGCTGACCTTGATGCGAAGATGGTACTTGAGCTGAACTGATTGATTGACAGCTTCAGGGTGCAAACATAGCTGAGACATGTTCATGTTGGCTAAAGATTGGATAATGAAGACATCAATCAAAGGAAAAAGAACTGGTATTCAGTGGACACTAGTGTCCCAATTGGAGGACCTAGACTATGCAGATGATCTGGTACTTTTGTCACACAGTCATAGCCAAATGCAAGAGAAACTTTATAGGATGAAAGAATAATCAGCCAAATTTGGACTGAATATCAACAGGAAGAAAACCAAGCTCCTTAAACTCAACACTACTAACAAAGAACGAATCATACTGGAGGGATAGCCATTGGTAGAAGTAGATACCTTTACCTATTTGGACAACTAATTGACACATCAGGAGGTACAGATGCAGATGTAAGGACCATAAATGGAAAGACAAGAATGGCATTTCTGACACTTAACAATGTATGGAAATCTAGAAAGACCCAAATTTACAACCAAAGTTAGAATAATTAATGCCAGTGTCAAGTCGGTGTTGTTGTATGAAAAGGAAACACGGAGAACGATTAAGGTCACACAACAACAAAGACTCCATTCTTTCATTAACAGAGGCCTATGAAGGATAATGAGTATAAAGTGGCAGGACAGAGTGAGGAATGAAGACCTATGGAAAAGGAGTTAACAAAAGCCACTGGAACAACAAATTAAACAAAGAAAATTCGACTGGATGAGATGCATTCTACAGAAGGCACCGTCCAACATAGCCAGACAAGTTCTTACATGGAATCCTTTTTTTAAGTGGAGAGAAAGATAGGTAGACCCAAAAATACATGTATAAGAGAATGTAAGATGGAACTAAGATTAAATGATTACACTTGAAGAGAGGCAGAGAGAGCAGCACAGGACTGTGTATGCTGGCAGGATGTTGACCTATACACTGAAAGGAGTGACTGGCTTTGACTTAATGATGCGGCTCTGAAATTAATTTGGGGAATGATAAATGATAGCAGATAAATAAATATACATACCGAAACAGTCTGACTGATTTTTAGAAGCTGTTGAGAAAGTTAATTCTTCAAAGCCACAGTTTTTACAGCTTGTTTGATCAGTCTCATTCTGATACTGTCCCACAGGACATGGCACACACTGGCTTGTACTGCTACGATAATAGCCTTGGGGACATGATACTAAAATGTACAAAAAATAAGAGGAGAGTGAAGCAGGAATTCAGAGCAAATATGTTAAACTCATCAAATACTGATAAACAGTTAAATATATTTAAAGAAGGATAGTGCTGTTTTATATTCCTTTATTTTATTCATATACAATGCTTAAGGCGCATACTTGGAATTTCATGGAGTGACAGAGTAACAAACAACGTGCAAAGATTTCCAGTTTAGTTTCGATCCTCCACCAGCACTGCTTGCAGTGGCTTGGTCACGTGCACAGAATGGAGAACAAAAATAGACCAGTTCTCCACTACACAGATGTTTGCAAGCGTTACCTGAAAGCGTTGGATATGAACATGTGCAATTGGAAGGAACTTTCCAAAAACAGACCCGGTTGGAGGCAGGCTTTGTTTGCTGGCCTGCAGGCAGGAGAAACCAAGATGCAGACTACCAAAATGCAAGGGCAAGAGCATCTGATTAAGACCCCTCTCTAGTGTGAAGTCCATTGCCTCTTAAGACTGACAGGATGCCAATCAATCATCATTTTATTCTCCAATATAAAACCATGGCGCCATCACTGCCCATGTACAAGGTAGACTCAGAAAGAAATGCCCCTACATTTTTATTCTCCAACAGAAGCATGGGGCCATCACTGCATGTTCAAGGTAGGCTCAGAAAGTAAAACCCCACATTTTTACACTCATTCCATAGTAAAGATAGAGATGTAAGAATTTACAGGTTGCAAACTGATGTTACCAAGTATGTGTGCGCAATTGCACAGTCTTCTGACAGACAATGCTGCTGCAGTAGTCTGTTGAAATGGCATTTGTGTGTGACACACATTACAATTAATGAGCTGTATTTGAATTCTTGGTGATAGAGAAAGAAAATGTGGCTAACAGTCACAAACATATGTGTGTTGTGTATGGAAGTTGTGTAGTTCATAGAAGCATTGTTGGATGCTGGGTTAGAAAGTTAAAGATTCAGGAAATGGAGTGATGGGGTGGCATGATCAGTCATGGTGTGTTAAACTTTCCAAAGTGGACCAGTAATACAGCTATCAGATATGTTCAACTGTCTGTGCTGTATGTCCCTACAAATACATGGGTTATACAGCCAGTTTTAATCTGTGTAAGTGGCTATTTATCTGTTCTCATGTGGAACAGGATCACATGTTCAGTTTGATCAAGGGCGTGATAGTTGTCTCTCAATTGGCCGTCTTTCCTTATGCCTTCAATCAATCAAAGTCTATAGCTACTCTCAGTGCATAGTCCATTGACTATATACAACCAGAATATATGCTCCTGGATTACTCTTTCTGTCTCTGTCCAGGTGTAACCATTTAATGGCAGCATTCTCATCTCCATGTATTTTTAGGTCTACCACTCTTTCTCTTACTTTGAAGATTCAGTATAAGAGCCTGCCTGGCTATGTAGGAATGTGCTTTTCTCAGTGTATGTCCCATTTTCTTATCTTAATTTGTTATTCCAGTGGCTGTTGTTGACAGACTTTTTCATAGGTTGTCATTTTTCACTATGTCTTGTCATTTTATGCCCATAATTCTTCACATACATCTGTTAAGTGAAGAACTGGAGTCTTTGTTGTATTGTCTTTGTTGCTCTCCATATCTCTGCTATATACAACAGCAAAAACTTGACACTGGTGTTGAACATTCTAACTTTGGTGTGAATCTTTGGATTCCCATACTTTGTTTAGTGTAAAGAATGTCATTCATGCTTTTCTAATTCTGGTCTTTACATCTGCTTCTGTACCTCTTGATGTGTCAATTGTGTTGCACAAATAATCATCTACCTCTTCAAACAGCTTTGTCAGGTTTCTCTTGCATTTGGCTATGATTGTGTGACAAAATTCTTGCGTCTTGTATAAATGTATTCTTTTACTGGAAGATGATTGTTTGTTCTTTTTGTTCTCATGCTGTTCCTTCTTGCGCTAACTTGTCTGCTCTCTGGTATTCCTCAGTGTTATGATTTCCACTGTAACACTACCCTTCTTTTT
Source organism: Ariolimax columbianus (assembly GCA_036924085.1). NCBI lineage: Eukaryota > Metazoa > Mollusca > Gastropoda > Stylommatophora > Arionidae > Ariolimax > Ariolimax columbianus. The sequence continues at coordinate 26,671,603 of JAVGWX010000006.1, forward strand.
GCTTTTGGTATGCCTAAGGCTTTTTAAAGCTCTAACAGTTTATCATTCTTGGATAACACAAGCAGACAAAGCAAATAAAGTTTTGTAGATGCTAGGTAACTGCACATAAAAGAAAATAATGCAAGTAAATTGTAAAACTGTGAATTTTATAGTGAAGATGCTGATTAATCAACATTTATTATACAAATTTGTAAAATTTTGAAGATGAAATTGTTCCATAACCAAGAACACTCTAAATATTTAACAAAATTGTTTTTTAACCATTAAACTAAAAATAGTTCACAATTAATAATTGAGATACATATTCAGTAAGACTGCAAAGTGTTAACAAACCGTAACATTGATCTTGACGAGTAGAGCCTTCACTGGCTGTAGTAAAGTTTCCCATGCAAGACATACACATATTTTTCCCTGGTAGTTCTTGATAAGTTCCCCGCATGCAAGGGGAACAACTGTTAGTACTGTCATTGCGATAACTTCCAGCCGGGCACACAACTGGCATATAAGACACAAAAACACTGATTAAAAACCATTATTTTGAACTCTTTGACACTATTTAAATATTAAGATTATCCATTTAAATCATAGTTCCTGTCAGTTCTTCTTCTTCATAGATCAACTGGTGCTAGGCTTCTAGTTCGGTGAGGTTCACGATCAACTGGTGCTAGGCTTCTAGTTCGGTGAGGTTCACGAAGGAGACTGTGCGTTTCAGGTCTTCACCGGTCCCCCACAGCTTTTTGAGCATGGTCGCTTCCCCAGGGCCGACTGCCTCTCTTTGGTCTGCATTGATAGAGCAGGCCTGCAGAATATATTCTGGCGTTTGCTTGGGTGCTCCACAATCACATGTGGCAGTGTCTCTGAGACTCATTCTGTGGAGGTGGGCCTTGAGTCTACAATGTCCCGTTCTGAGTCTGAAGATCTTTGTCTACCCATCTCTGCCAAGTTTGTCTATGCTGTCATTTTCTGGCTTGTATTTTTTGTGTTGGCCTCTCCATTCTGTCCTCATGGATTGTTTGATGAGTGTCTTTGCTTCTTTATAGCTCTGTGGATGGAGAATCTGCGTGCCGCCACTTCCGACTTTTGCGAGCTCATCTGCTTTCTCGTTTCCAGGGATCCCACAGTGGGCCGGAATCCATTGTAGAACTAAATCTATTTTTTGAGACAGCAATCCTATTTGTATTTTATTTGATTTGAGAGTCTATCTTGTTTGGGGCTTGAGATGGCTTGGAGTACACTCCTGGAGTCTGTTAGAATGACCGTTTTCCTTGTAGTTATGTTTCGGCGGATAAGAATCTGAGTTGCTGCATGAACAGCTCTTGCTTCATATTCTAAAATTGGTACAGGTCTCTCCTGCTGGTATGGAGTGATTTTCTATGTCACCATTTGAGTGTGCAATGTAGGCTTGTCAGTCATACCTTGCAGTTAGCATATCATCATCGAGTGTTTGTAATACAAGACCAGCATCTGAACAATGTATAAAATTACTTCAATGCATTATCCGCATTCATTCAGATATGTAGTTGAATATACTTTCAGCTCAGATCAAAATCACACAAACCATAATCAACAAAAACTGATGTTTATAATTTTTGTTTTAAAGAATATAAATCAATCCCTTCTTAGCCTTATGGTTAAGATGGAAATGCAATTAACCTACTAAACTCATGGGAAAATTTTTTTTATGGAATAATTGGCATTTATCTTGGTCCACAAACAAATAACAACAATTAATAAAAACAATATTTTGTTTAAATATATATATATTTTTTCTTTTTCGTTTGCCTTATGTCTATTCCCCATGGTGGTGTGCGTTGCACTTTGTTATTTTTATTATGCGCCTGTTGGCCCAGTGGATCCGACTTCAGCATGCATTTTATGTAAGGGTCTGCTTCCTTCTGCATTTGCTAAGGGTTTTCTTCCCCAGGGTAGCGACGGGTGCTGTGATGGGGAGCGAACCCAGCACCTTCAAAATATATATAATTTAATACAATTTATTTCTATGTTAATTATCTGCTAAAAAATTGTAGTCTCTAATGTAATTTCAAAGTTCAGTATACTAAAAACAGTTTGTCATTTGAAGAAAATTTCACAAAAATTTGAAGCAAATGAATGTGCTCATAGTTTTAGTATTTAAAAAAAACAACTCCCCAAAAACATGGCTGCTTTATTTCCCGCTAGCAGGAAATGTACTAATACAACCACACTAATTCAACAAATCTAAAAAAAGTGAGATGCATTGCTTTCCAGATTTCTGATCAAGCAGCAGTTGTTGCATCTAAGTGGTACTCAAGGGAGAAAAGCATAGAACAAATTTGACCTTCTAATCTTGCTTTACGAATAGACTAAAAAGGGTTGTGCAAGGGGCTAGCAATCTTATCTTGTAAAATTAATTCTTCATCTTGTTCAGTGTTCGTCCTAAAAATAGACAATTGTGATGTTGTATCATAGTTTACATTGTGGCTGTGAAAACTGCGCCAATCGGCCCGACACATCTGATTTCAGTATAGCATTTCTGGGACTGGGCTTGCCTTCCCTGTTGGATCCATAATTTCTTAACCAGACTACACTAGTGCAGCCTGTTCCCAATGCCACCACTTGGAAGCAGGATAGGGTCTTTGAATGGTTTGCTGACCCTGATGCAAGCAGCCAGTTACGATTCGTTGGCTACTGTCAGTTCATGTTAACTCACTGCTGCATCTTTGACCCATAAAATGTATTGATGTAAAAACATTATTGCAAGAACACATATTTGTGCTTTGATATAGACTTTCAGTGGCTGCCCTATGTTTCAAATAAACATAGAGACAAAAATGAGACAAGAAGAGAATGATATTGTTACTTTTATAGGCAACAAAGTAGCAAGAAACGTTTATGCTAAAATGAATACTATTGAACAAGTTATAACCTCAGCTCTCATTCTGATTAACTTAACTTAACTTCATTATAGTGGTTTAGAAGGCTCTACAAAGTCTGTATACAACCAGTTTATTCTACTCCCCCTAAACTAAAAATAACTGTGCGCATCCAATCTATTTTTGAATTCTTTAACTGACCCAGTATTCACTATATCTTGTGGAAATGCATTCAAAATTTTCACCACTCTCTGACTAAAAATATATTTTCTGGTATTTAATCTAGAAATGTCTTTAAATAATTTAAAGCTGTACCCTTTTGCTCATGTAGCCGGCTGTACTTTGAAAAACTTGTTTATAGTCAAATTTATACTTTCAATTGATTATCTTATAAATTGTATTAAGTCACCTCTAATTCTTCTCTGTTCTACACACTGCAGACCAGTTTTTTTGAGCCAGAGTTTTAACTACAATTCTAGAATCCCACTATCAGTTTAGTAGTTCTTTTTTGTATCCTTTCTAGCATGTTTGTATACAATCTGTGATAAGAACTCTACACCAGAAAATAGTCCTCCAATCTAGATCTAACTAATGCTTTATATACTTGGACTATCACTTCCTTGCTCCTTTGTGTAATGTTTCTTTTTATCATACTTAGCATTGCATTAGCCTTTTTCACTGCCTCCTGGACTTGCTCATGCACTTTACCTGTATGATTTATCATAACACCTAGGTTCCTTTCCTTTTCTATCTTTCTAATATTGTTCTCTCCCATCATGTAAATATATTCCTTATTGGATCTTCCTGTGTGGAGGATTGTACATTTATCAACATCAAACTCCATTTGTCAGCTCTCAGACCATATTTGAATTATCTAAATTCAATCTCAATAGATCCACATCTGCCTGAGATGAGACCCAGTTGCATAATTATGTGTCATCTACAAATTTTGCAATTATGGACCCCATAACATTGTCCTAATCATTAATAAATATCTAGAACATATTAGTAATTAGAAATATGATATTACATATGTCATATCCTGCAATGGTTTAAATTCATTTTTCAATTCTGAACTCTTGAAATGATATAATAATAATGAGAAAAATAACAATAATTTCTAAGTGCTTTTGAGTCACTAATACATAAACTTTCAAAATGTATAGGAAGAACCTTTAAAAAAAGACAATATTTTCCCTATCCTTCCCTTTAATTATTTTAAAACTTATAAACAAATGTTTAGCAAACTTACTGAGGCAGTTATTGTCATCATCTGAGCCCATCTGCAGCGTGGTGTGGTTTGTGCGACAATATTTGCATGACGTCTGGCCCTCCATATCTTGGTAAGATCCTATATAACAGGTCTGACAGTCATTGGTGGAATTTCTGAACTGTCCCTTCAAACAAACCTCTGAAACCCATGAGTAAAAGTCACTTAACCGATTACCTCTGTAGAGCTGCTATATTATCTCACAACATTTCTTACAATGCCATAAAGCTGATATTTTGATTTTAACAATTGTCATACATATACACCACATACAAGTTTCTTCACACCTAGTTTTTGTCAATGCATACATGTGCCTGTACTTGCTATCAATTGTATTACGTTGAAGAAATCAACATGTCTAGAGGCCTAAAATATTCCAACGTGAATATGTTAAAAAAGTATTCTTCTTCTTCAGCGTTCGTTCTCAATCTCCTGCTATCAAGCCCTGAATAGGGTTTTGCAAGTAGCAGGATGTAGTCCGAAAAACAGAATGTGTTGTGTCGCTAATGTACAGCTTGACTGCGATATTTGCACTTTTCAGGCCGACACATCCGTCTTCGGCAGAAATAAGTTTACATATTTGTATTCTATTTAGTATCTACTAAGAATCAAACAGAGTTCTCTTGGGCTGACATATGAATATATAATTTTGAAAATCCAAGTGATGTTTGAAGAAACATGAATTATCCACAAACCAGATATCCAAATACACAAAATTTGAAATATTTGCAGAGAAATCATCTCAAACAGTCTACGTTAAAGCAACTCTGGTTAAAAAAAGAATCTGACACATAAACAAATAATGAGAAACAGATTTATAAACAGAAAACTGGAGATAGATTTCATGATCGAATAGCTTGTTTATATTTGAAGATACATGAAAAAATCAATTGCCGATTGTTTCAAAGAAAATATAATAGCTATAAATTAATGCTGAGAAGCAGAGTAAAAAACAAAATTGATAATTTATCAAGATAGATTCGACATAATATCACATGCAAAGATTGCACAAGATATTTTATTTATTTTAAATGGAAAGAAATACAAAATTGGCCAAGAACAATAAGAAACGGGACAAAAATCTAACAACAGAACATAGTGTCAATGGCTAAAAAAGAAAGAATATAAATGAGGGTCAAAAATAAAGATTACAGATTTACGACTATGCTTATCACAGTTTAAAAACCAATATATATTTATTGTTTTTTAAACTGTGATAAAGATAATCATAAATCTATAATCTTTATTTTTATTATTTATTTATATTTATATATATGTACACAAGGTGGCTTCAAATTAAAGCCTAAAACATGAAATAGCTATTAAGAAAATGATGCCTTCGTATTGTAACTTGTTAATATGAACAACACGTCATAATTGCAGTTAAAAGATGGTTCGCTTAACTATTGACGGGGACCAAAGTGGAGCAGAGTTCTGTTATTCGGTAATTTTAGCGGCGTATGGATGAAACCTATAGAAATTCATCAGCGAATGAAGATCCGGTATGGTGTTGCTTGCCTTTCACTCCAGCAAGTGTATGAGTGGAGTAGGAAGTTCAAAGCACAGCAAAAGGCATCGACGTATCATTGTTTCAATTCTGGAGTAAGCTGCCATGGCACCCAGTTTTGTGGTACTGTAGCACATCATGGATGATGTGGTATGCTGAACCTTGACTGATGTCAAGATGTGTGGCAATTTCATTCACAGTCAATCAGCAATTTTCTTTTACGAGGTGGTCAACGGCTGCAGTCGGCACGGGGGTCACTATTCAGTGTGCCTGACCTGGTCGTGAACAGTCTGTCACAGTCTGTTTTGGAACTTCCTATTCCACTCATGCACTTGCTGAAGTGAAAGGCATGCATCACTGTGCTGGACCTTCATTTGCTGAAGAATTTTTATAGGTTTCACTGCCTTGCTGCTAAATAAACGGATAAAAGAACATTGCTGTTCATTGGTGCATGCCGATAGTGGGACGAACATCAATTAACTGCAATTATGATGTCATGTTGTTCTTCTGCAACTTGATGGCACGTGCAGAACACTCTTGACATCCTTATCAACCATATGAACAAGTTGCAATACAAAGACAGGGTTTTTCTCATTTCTATTCCACTTTTAAGGTTTTCATTTGAATCCCCTCAAATATATATAAATATATTATATGTATATATATTATATGTATATATATTATGTGTGTGTATATATATATATATATATATATATATATATATATATATATATATATATATCACAAACACTAGCTTACGCTCAAAAGTTTAACATTATAGTAATGGTATTGGTAAAAGTTGAAAAATTATCAAAATAATTGATAAATAACACAAAGAACATGAAGCTGTAAATAAAAGAAAGAAATAAGAAAATGACATTTTACAAATAAATAACTCACTGATAAAACAGTCTGAGGATGAGTTTTTGCCACTATTGTTGGTTGTAGTTCCTTTAGGACATTCCGTACAGTTGTGGTTTCCACTTTCATTTTTGAAAAAACCATTGGGACAAGATGTGCAAGTAATATTGTTCTCTGAGTAAAATCCAGGCTCACAAAAGGCTGAGGTGAAAAAATATGTTTAAAAATAATGACTAAATTGTATTTTTGTCCTAATAAGTCATCTATTTTGTTTAAGTTTCTTCATAAACCCAGTTAAACAATGCTATAACATTTCCAGAAATAGTGCAAATCACATTAACTTGTAAAAATAATTGTTGTCCATAATTTTTCTCAATATGTAAAAACATTTTTGAAGACAATCAAAAACACCTCATCCCCATGTGAAGCATAGGTTCTCAGCAAATAATCGCCATTAATGCCGATCAACTGCCAGCTGCTTCAACTTTATCCATGACTGGCCAGTGCTCTCTCTGTTTGTCTCCACTTCATATCTCGAGAGATATCGAGGTCTGCCGATCTTTCTCTTTCTCACCAGGTTCCAGTGCAGGCACTGTTAAGTAATGATGCCAGTATCTCTCCTCAAGATGTGATCTAACAAGCCATCATCTCTTCTTCACCTCTTGCGCCACCTACAGCTCTTTGCCCTGTGCCACAGGTTAACATTTGTGACCTATCATGCAATTTTAAACCCAAAATTCTAGACAGTCAACAGTTCTTGAACACCTGCACCCTGATTGTTAACTCCTTTGTTGTGAATCACATCTCCAAATCATAGAGCAAAACCGACTTGACATTTGAGTTGAAAATCTTAATCTTCGTCATGCACCTGATTTCCTGGGATCTCTAGATCTGATCCAACACAATAAAGGCTATTCATGACTTCTGGATTCGTAAGTGGATGTCATTTTCTGTGCCCCAAATTTTGTCCATGCGGCTGCCCAAATAAAGAAATGAATCCACATCTTGGAGGATACCCATGTCCTGTACATTCAGAACATTCTCACAAATTTTTATTCTCATAATTTTTGGTCTTGCCTCCAGCATAAATTGTCAGCATAAATTTACAGTGGGTGGTGAGGAAATAGATCAGGTCACACATTTTGAATATCTGGGCTCCAGAATTGACAAAAATGGTGACTGCTTGAAAGAAATCAGAAAAAGACTAGCTTTGGCAATGCAGAGACTGAACAGCCTGAAGAAATTATGGCAGGGCACCAACAAAACGATAAAAGTGAAAGTCTTGAGAGCCTGTGTTTTTCCTGTGGCGGCTTATGGTTGTGAAGCATGGACGATTACCAAAACTTCTAGACAAAGAATCGAATCCTTCAAGTCAAAATGTTACAGAAAGATCCTCAAAATACCCTGGACAGAGAAAAGAACAAATGTAGACATTCGGCAAGAGTTGAGCATAGAGGAGAACTGGTTTATCAATTCCATTTTGGCTTGAAAATGCAAATACTTTGGTCACATCAAGAGACACAATGGTCTTGAGAGAACGGTGATGGAAGGTATGGTGCCAGGCAAAAGAGGAAGGGGTAGACCAACAAGACGATGGCACCAAGATATCCAGGAATGCCTGAGTATGACAGTGGCGGAAGCTGGTGTTTTGGCAAGGGAACAAGTTTCTTTCAGACAGACTGTGATGGGAGCGACGTTCTACAAAGGACATGCTACATGATGATGATGCCTCCAAGGACGTAGCCTAACCTCCATGACCCCATATTGAGACTATCTATCTTACTCTAACGTTGATCCCGGCCCTAAGACAGAATGGCCAGGTCATCAGAAAAGTCAGAATCCTCCAGATGTCTTCAGTGACTAACTTATGTCACAATCATTTGATGCTGTCACTGTCTTCATGATCCAGTTGACAGCCAGCAAAAGAAGTCAGTAAAAAGAAGAAAGATGACAGGAGGCGTCATTGCCACACTCCTGTCATTATCGCAAATGGCAGGGACTAAAGAACTTTGTGCATCAGTCTATATTTCATATTGTCATAAGTCTTCTGAATCCTTGCAGACAATTTTTGAGGCACCCCATAGTGGCACAGCAGCTTCCATATTGACTCCAGATCTAAATGGCCAAAAGTATTTTTGTAGCTCACAAAGTCAATAAAAAGGGATGAATTCCACTCCCCACTCTGCGTAACTATAATCTGCAATGCAACTATCTGGTCAGTACAGGATCTATTCATTTAAAAACCTGCTTGCTTTTCCCTTAGAAGACTATTAATTGTCTCCTTCAATCCATCCAGTATAATTTTTGTCCATATCTTCCTTGGTATCAACAATAGCATTTTTCTCTTGTAGTTGGTACACTGTTCTAAGTCGTCTTTCTTTGGCAATTTTACCACATAACCTTCTCTCCAATCTCCTGGAATTTCTTCAATTTCCAAGATGTGACCCAGCAAACTGCAAAATACCTCCACAGAAGAGTCTACATATCTCTTGATCACCTTCGTTGAGATACCATCAGGGTCGGTGACCTTTTCATCTTTCAGTCGGATTATGGCTCTCTTGAACTTAACTTAACGTCTTTATACTGGTTTAGAAGACTCTGCAGAGTCTGTATACAACCAGTTTCATTTACATTACTTTGCTCTAAAAGCTATTCGCTTCCAATTTATTCTTAAATGCATCAATTGTCCCTGCCTCCACTAGCTCACGTGGCAATGAATTCCAAGCATTCACCACTCTCTGACTAAAAAAATATTTCCTAATATCTAATCTGGACCTCTCTTTAGTTAATTTGTAGCTATACCCTCTTGTTCTTGTGGGTAGCTGTATTTTGAAAAACTTGTTGTAGTCTAATTTAACTTTTCCTGCGATTATCTTATAAACATGTATTGTCACCTCAAATTCTTCTCTTTTCTAGACACTGTAGGATGGGTTATTTTAGTCTTTCCTCATAACTGTAATACTGAAATCCCATTATCATCTTTGTCGCTCTTTTTTGTATTCTTTCCAGCATGTTTATATCCCCTCTATAATAAGGACACCCACACCTGTACACAGTGTTCCAATCTAGGTCTAACTAATGCTTTATACATTTGACTATCACTTCCTTGCTCCTATGTTTAATATTTCTTTTTATCATACCTAACAATGCATTTGCCTTTTTCACTGCTACCTAAACTTGCTCACTCACCTTACCTGTATGATCTATTATAACCCCTAGGTCCCTTTTCTTATCTATCTATCCAAATTGTTCTTACCATATTGGATCTACCCATGTGGATGACTGTACATTTATCTACATTAAACTCCATTTGCCAGCTTACAGACATTCACAAATTTTATCTCAATCAGACCTCAATATATCCACTTCTGCTTTAGATGAGACACTACTGCATGGTTTTGTGTCAATGGCAAATTTTGCAATCACGGATCCTATATCAATGCTCAAATCATTTATATATATCAAGAAAAAAATTGGTCCCAAAACTGAGCCCTGTGGCATTCCACTTTTCACTTCACTCCACTCAGAGTACTCCTTATTTATGCCCACCCTCTGCCTTCTTCCCATAAACCAATTTTCAATCCATTTGGCAAAATTTCTCACCTATTCCGTGTGATTTTAATTTTCGAAATAATCTCTGATGAGATACTCCATCAAAAGCCTTTGCAAAATCTAGATAAACAACATCTACTGACTCCCTTTTATCTATCATTTTAGTAACCTCTGTCATGAATTCTAATAGTTTTGTTAAGCATGATCTCCCTCTAGTAAACCCATGCTGACTATTTCTGATTAGATTAAATTTGTCTAAATGCATTACAATGTTTTCTTTGTTTATTGACTCTAACAATTTACAGACTATGCTTGTTAAACTCACGTCTATAATTTGCTGGATCTGATTGTTTGCCCTATTTGAATAAGGGGATCACTGCTGCATCTTTCTAATTCCGTGGAACAATCCCTTTTGCAAGTGATTGAGAACATAATATAGCCAATGGTTTTGCTAGTTGGTCTCTAATTTCAAAAAGCAATTTTGGATGAACACCATCTTGACTTAGACATTTATCCACTTTCAACCCTTTAATTTTTCAAAACCATTTCCTCTGTAATACAGATTGATCTTAATCCCGCTGTATTGATCTTAATCCTGCTGTATCTCACTGACATCAGGTCTATTGAGGTTGACAGATAGATCTATTTCCACTGCTCAATACTTAGGAGCTCTACCGGAGGCGGTCTATTTAGAAACTCCTCCAAATATTTTGTCCATTTTCCCATTTGCTCCGAAGAATTTGTATGCACCTTACCTGTCTATTTTTATTGAAACCGTTGACTTACCTGAATTTCCCTTCCAATTTTCTAGTGTTGGTGAATAGGTCTGTCATTATTCCCTTTGCAGCGGCTTCCTCAGCAGTCAATGTCATTTTATCATTGTACTTGCTCTTGTCATTTCTGATACTTTTTTTTTTAAAAACTTTCCTATGGACAGCACTGTCAAATCCAAGAGTCAGCTTTTTATTATCCTGTATATTGCAGTTGTTTACCTTAGCTTTTCTCAACTTCCTTTCTTTAATTTAATCCAAAGTTGCCAGTGACATTCATACTATGTGTTGGCAAACGTTTTTTCCCCCAAAATCAAAGAAAGAATTTTGCCATACCAATGTCATTTGTTGCTGTGATCCTCTTCATTTTTCATAGCCTCTGTGTGTTGTGGTAACTTCTTCTTCGTACGCTTGTTGTGGTAACTGAAACCTATTTATCAATGTGACCTTACATCTTTCTCATATCCCCTTATCTTTGAGTAAATACACATTGACCTGGTGCCTAGGCTTACAAGTAATAATGTATCTCCATAATTTCAACCTTAATTGGGCCATATAAAGATGGTGATCTGATGACATGTCCGCTCCCCTACACACTTTGAACACTAAGTACTTTACCATACCAGTCACCAACTTTTCAGGTTAAAACATGATAAGAAATAGAAGGAAAACCATATGAGTGGTTGTCTTGGACATAATGTGATGATGATGGTTCAACAACTAACACAATAACGTTGAAAGATTGAGGGTCATCAGAAATAGTGTCTCAAGAGAAAACATGCTGAGGTAGAAATATTATGTCAGTATGCAATAACTCACTATGTCTGCAGGATATGAACAAACCATGAACTCTTCTTACAATAATGTACAACAAAAACAGCACAAGAGTGGGTAAAATATTTTTTTTTAAATACAAGCACATTATAGCTGTATCAAAATACATCATCATGTAGCATGTCCTTTGTAGAACGTCGCTCCCATCACAGTCTGTCTGAAAGAAACTCATTCCCTTGCCAAAACACCAGCTTCCGCCACTGTCATACTCAGGCATTCCTGGATATCTTGGTGCCATCGTCTTCTTGGTCTACCCCTTTTTCTTTTGCCTGGCACCATACCTTCCATCACCGTTCTCTCAACACCGTTGTGTCTCTTGATGTGACCAAAGTATTTGCATTTTCTAGCCAAAATGGAATTGATAAAAACCAGTTCTCCTCTATGCTCAGCTCTTGCCAAATGTCTACATTTGTTCTTTTCTCTGTCCAGGGTATTCTGAGGATTTTTCTGTATCAAATACACAGAGATATATTTTTTGTCTTCAATGTTTGTCCTGAAAAAGATGTTGTGACATTGTGTCACAGTTTACAGCAAAAATGTGATATCTGTACTTTTTGAACTAACACATCCAATTTCAGTTGGCTTTTTTTGGGTACTTGGTTTGCCTTTCTATTTCGCACTGTTGCATCTTTGGGCCCACAAAGAAGTTTAACATTACTAAAGAGATGCACAGGCATGTCACCTTTTATATGTATATGTTGTCAAATAGAAAAACAGATAAATGCAGAAGGAGAAAACAAGAGAGCATTTCAAAGAGAGAGCATTGAGATATTATTTGCAAATTTGTGTATCAAAATTGTTTCCATATCTGTTTATTATTATTATCTACAGCTTGTCAATGCAAAAAACCATACTTACCAACTGAACATTCTTTTTCAGATGTTGACCTTCTGCCAAGAGTGATTGTGCTTCTTGGGCATTTGCTGCATGAATCATTTCCTCGTGAAGACTTGTAATACCCATAGTCACAGTCTGCACAGTTTCCTTCTTTGAGCTCACGGCCATTGTCACAAAACACTTGGGCACAAAAGTAAGCAATATCAGTTTTCTGACAATTCAAAGATTTCATAATTCAATAATTTAGCAGTAATCATTTATCCGTGATACTCCCCCTTAGAACATAGGGCCGCAACAGATGCGCTTCATTTGTTCCTATTATATGTCATCTTCTTGAGTTCTGCCTAGGCGACCCTGACTGAACTGGCTTTACCTGTTCCCATTTGTCACAAGGGCTTCAGTGCCAGGGTGTGTCCTATCCAGCTTTATTTTTTCTATCCAATTGCATGTTGTATTGGCTGTTGCTATTATTTTCTCAGATATCAAGAATGATCCTGGGCAAGAATTTTCCACTCACTGCCAGGAGAGTTATTTCTTACCAGCTAGATTTCATTCCTTTTTGTAATTTAAATAGGGTTATGTTACATATAAGTATCGTGTCACGATTGTAGAAATATGATGAAGAGTGGAAAACGCAATTGGGCCTTTTGATCATCTGTTCACAGCTATAAAAAAGGCAAAAGATGGCTTGGTATTGGCACGTCATGAGGGCCAGCGGAATTACAAATTCGATAGTGCATGGTTCCATACCAGAAAAGAGAGGATGGTCTCATCCAAAGAAGAGATGGGCAGACAACATCACTGAGTGGTCAAACCTTCATCCCGGTGAGGCACTACTGGCGGCAGTGGACAAAGAGAGATGGTGTGGAATTGTGGGAGTGTCGTCAAGTGTGTCCCAATGACCTGATGGGTTGCGGGATGAACTGAACTGAAGGCTTTGTCAATAAATCCCTGAGAATAATTCTGAGTCTGCGATGGTTCAACAGGATTACAACTGAAAGCCTGTGTGAGAGAACAGGACAAAGATAGGTTGAACAGGAAATCTTGGTAAGAAGGAGCTGGGAACAGGTGCTGGGAAGACACTGCAAAAGCCCTAAGTCAGTATTCCCAAACAATCCCTGTCATGGAATTCACAGAGAAAGTTAAGCTTAGGAAGGTCACAGAACACATGGAGAAGAGAACTAGAGGCCTTAAAAAGAGGACATGAAGAAGCTGGTAAGAATTAGAGAAAATAGCACTACATGTCTGCTTGAAGAGAATTGGTAATAAGAGCAAAGAAGAAGTTCTGTTTTCCAACACACCTTATATTGTTCTTGACAAAAATGTTATTAATTTCATTAAAAAATAAATTAAACACTATTTATAAATAAAATTGAAAAAGAGGGTCTGAAAAACACAATAAAGCAGTCAAAAATGAAGAAAAGCTTGGTTAGAATCTTAAAAACCTGGAGCACTTCTGTAGCGTACATACTTTGTGAGCAGACACTTCGATTGGCTGGAGTTGATGTAAGATCTCCAGTACAGTTCAAACAAGGCCCAAAGCCAGCAGTTTCCTTATAACGATCATCCAAACACCTGACACAGGTTCCAGACTCTCCTCCTTCTTCTACTGGACAGAAGACTAAAAAAACAATATTTAAAGACGTATGAGGTTGAATTAAAGTAGCTATATAATAAACATAAACTACTATTCCTTTTTTAAACCCTACAGACTGCACATATGTAGTAAGGGTAGATTGTAAATGTGTGCATATTTACAAACATATACAAACATATGTTTTTGTGAGGGTTGTAAATGATAAAAACGTACATCGAATGAGGAAAAAAGTGCCATTTATAACCATGCTAAAAAGTTATTACATAAAATATGCTATACATGTGAGATTAACACCCTGAGAAATATTGATAGTTGAATGAGCTGACAGCTGCCAGCGACTAATAGCTGCATGCTTGCTTCAGAGTCAGCGCATCAAAGCTGACCAATATAGTCAAACTATACAAATCATTGGTGAGACCTAAATTAGAGTACTGTATTCAGGTGTGGAGTTGTTATGACATAGCGGATATAAACATGATAGAAAGGATGCAAAGAAGAGCCACAAAAATGATCACGGGGTTCCAGAATTATAGTTATAATCTGCAGTATCTAGAAAAGAGAAGAATTCGAGGTGACAATACAGGTTTATAAATTAATCAATGGAAAGGATAAATTAGACTATAGCAAGTTTTTCAAAGTTCGATCGACTACAAGAACTAGAAATAGAGGGCATAGCTTCAAATTATTTCAAGACTGGTCCAGATTGGATATTAGGAAACATTTTTTCAGTCAGTGAGTGGTAAATGCTTGGAATGCATTGCCACAGGATGTACTGGAGGCAGGGTCAGTTAATGTAGTCAAGAATAGATTGGATGATCACAGTAATTTTTAAAGTGGAATAAACTGGTTGTATAGACTCTGTAGAGTCTTCTAAATCAGTTTAAATGAAGTTAAGTTAAGAACCTATTCAGTCTCCAATTGGTTGCCCTGAAAACAGTCTCATGCAGCTTGGCTGAGAGAAAAGGGATAGAAGAGAAAAGTCATTTCTGGTCCCAAAAATTACCCGCTGAAACCAGTCGTATTCAGTTGAATGGGGCAGATATTGCAGCCTTGATGTATTCTGCAACACAATGAAACATAATGTGTTTTTCAGACGAATGCCAAAGAAAAAGAAGAATAAGAAGAAAAAGTATTGACAAGAAAATTGACACCATTCAGTAAGAAAGTAACAAGCCATTTTATCGGTTAAGTATGATGTTCCATGTACTTTCAATAATACAAGAAAATGAACATTTGTCTCCATATATATCTGACTACCATGAGGTAAAATTAATGTATTAAAGTACGAATGAACTTACTTGTGCAGGAATTCAGGCTACTACTTCCTATACTTCCTGTTGAAGTTCTTGAAGGGCATTTGATGCAGTTTGTTTGAAGAGACTGATTTTGATAGTAGCCCAGTTCACATGGGGAACAATCATTAGTCCGATTATCAAAATATGTTCCAGGCCCGCAGTCACCTGTGTTGAAATTAAAACAAATAAGTTTTCTTGTATATGAAGTTTACTGAAAATGACGATCACAATAACATGGAAAAATTATATATTTAATGTGCTACTTAGTCTTAGTCAACCTGTGTATCTACAAAGACACATGCTCTTGTGTAGGTCCTAACTCCTGTGCGAGTTTGTAGTGGCTGGTGGCTACATTTCTCTGCTTAGCAGGCTAGGCTTGAGCAGTATTATGTTCTTTGGTTTTGATCTGGTCTCATCTCGACTTCTAGCCGATTCATATCTGGCACGGATTGTCTAATGAATGGCTAACTTGTTTGTTTTAGGATCATGAATGTTCTGCAGATTGAGCAAATCTTGCCATCTAGTGGGGGTTTTTCCAAGTGGTTTGTTTTGGTTGCTGTGCTCCAGCGTTCGTCTTTTCTTCCTTATTACATGGCCAGCCCAGTGGTGCTTCGAGTTTTTGGCATTCTGTTTCACATCCTTGACGTGTGATTATGCCCGGATGTCACTGTTGTGCAGGCCCATCTGGTGCAGTTGCCTAAACAATAGGCCCACGAGATGGTGCTCAAGTGAGGCATGTGTTGTCCTTATCTGATTCTCCATGGTTATTGTCAGAGACCAGGTTTCACTTCTATAGCATAGCACTGTACTACTATTAGATTTAATTAAGACATATGCATATTTGTAGGCCTAATTATAAATATGTTGATAAAATTATAAGGTATAGCAACTAGACCCAAGGAAAATCCAGAGTTTCAGAGAAAAAAACCAGGGATAATCAGTAAATTAGATCAGCCTTTACAAAATTTAATTATATTATTAGAAGTTAAATTGGTATGCACATATATATGGCAAAAAGTTGTCTAATTAGGAAAGAGTTCTGCATAAATATACTTGGAATCATGGTATTAAAAAAGGGCCTATTTTTACTTCCTTCAAGGTAGCTAAATGTTGTTTGTAGCATATTCTTTTTTTAAATAATTTTTACTTCCTGTGGTTTACTCATTGTGGGGGAAGGTGGGTGCATGTTTGGTATAAATTTCATTACTTTTATAATTTTGCGTGGACAGGAGTTTACATCCCACTCTGAAAGATTTTTAACTGTCAATGGTACTCTATGTAGACAAGATTTCTGAGTTTTGTCATCAATTTTCAATATGACTAGACACTGGCCCCATCTCCCTTGAGATGCTTGAAACTATTTCAGGCTTTTGTTTCTTGAGAAGTAAGAACCTTTACCTCTCAGCAATAGCAACTTCCTTAATAATTATAATTAAAAGTGAGTGTAGATTTCAAAATAAATAAGAAGTTGGCTTCCTGTTTATTTGTAAATTTTCTCTAAAGAAATGCAATACCTTCTGTATTATTGCCTCTGGTGTATATTATCTAGTTATATTATAACACTAATTTTGTGATACTAATTTTTGCGTGGAACACAGCCATGAATATACTAAGGCTGAACTATTTGGGATGAAGTTTCATGTAAATATGATAATTATTATAGAATAAGCGTATGTAAAAAAAAGGATAAAGTTACAAATTTCTTCATTATTATTTTAAGCAACAGTAAAAAGAGTATGACTTACGGATGGAGCAGTTGGAAACATCAATGGCTTGTCCAGAACCATCAGTAGTAAAGTTCATTGGACACATCTGGCATTCCAGAAATTGTAAGGTATTGTTTCCATTGTTCCATGTACCTTGCTGACAAGGTTGACACTTTCCTTGTAAAACTCCAAACCCTGGCTTGCAGGACACTTGTATTTAAACAAAAATATAAAACTGAGTTCTACAGATAAAATTCGAGAATGGTCTGTAAGCTGGCAAATGGAGTTTAATGTAGATAAATGTACAGTCATCCACATGGGTAGATCCAATATGGAACATAATTACAGAATGGGAGAAAACAATATTAGAAAGATAGATAAGGAAAGGGACCTAGGGGTTACAATAGATCATACATGAAAGGTGAGTGAGCAAATGCTTTCACAATTAAGTGGAATCAAAGTGATCTGAGAAACACCACCTAAAAACTGGGAGACATCTTAACATTGGAACATCATCATCATTGCAAAATAACACTGCTCATTTACATATATCAATGCCCTATCAACTGTTTTAGAATGAAAAAATATGACCAATGCATCCTACTATGCTTGCCACAAAAGGCAACCAAGGATGCTATGATGAGCTGGCAATATCGTAAAAGTAAATCCAAAGTTCCACAGAAGTCAATACTGCAGGAACATATCAATGCTCTTGAAGCAGTCATCTTAAAGTATACCAACTTCAGAGGTGCTCCCATGTTTCTACCAAAGTGAAACAAAAGATGATGGTGAATGCTTGCTTAAACGAGTACAAGTTTGTATTAATCTCTAACATATCATGAAGAAATACATACAGTAACTGTTTATATTTTGTTTTCATTCGCTTTACTTTTTTATTCCCCAAGGCGGTGTGTGTTGCACTATAGTTTTTATTTTTGTGCTTGTCTGCCCAGTGCATCTGATTTTGGCATGCATTTTATGTAAAGATCTGCTTCCTCCTGCCTTTTCTAAGGGTGTGCTTTCCCGGGGTAATGGCCGGTGTTGGGATGGGGATTGAACCCAGCACCTTCGGTTTGTGAGCCGTGTCTGTAACTGTAGTATTCTTCTTCTTCTCCATTGTATTACTTATGAAGCACAGAGTTACCACTGCAGATGGCTTAAGACAGGAACCCTGCACCAAAGCATTTTGTGTGGTCTTGCAGTAGCAATTTGTTTTACATGATGGGGTTGCTAGCCCCATGCACAATGCTATTTTATCATATTTTATGACATGCTTGGAATAGTAGTGACCATTTTCTTTGCTCCTCTGTTACCACTCAGGTTGATAAACTGTGGTCTTATCGACTGCAAAATTATATTTTCTACTAGACCTTTTAAGTTAGTATGATTAGGCACTTTTCTGGATGCCACTTTGGTACTGTGGAAAAAAATGTTGGGAACTCAGCCACTTAGTATTGCAAATAACAGATTGGTCAAGTTTATTAATTTTTTTAAGAATATGCATTGCTAAAAAATACTCTGTGAATTCAATAATATAAGTTTAGTAATGCTTCTCCATCTAGCTGCTATGGAAATATGTATTTGCGCTCATATTATGATCATAACTACACCAATACATTTTGTAAATGGAATAGTTGTCATTTGCATTATTCAACATTATTAAACACTAACAATGCCTTACCTTTGCACTCATTTATAGATGTACTGGCTTCACTCTGGGTGCTAGTATTCTGTGGGCATTGCTCACAAACTGTGGTTGAGAGAGGCATGTCCATACCCTGATAGGTTCCCTTGGAACATTTCACACACGTTTTATTGACAGTAGATACTGTGTAACCTCTGAGGCACTTTGCTGTAGGGTAGACAATGCGATTATAACTAAAATGTAGGTTTATTTTTGTTTCTGTCCTGGTGCCACAAGGTAGCCATATGTATTTATGTTATTATCAATTATGACAACAACATTATGCTAGAATTTAATAAACCTGACAAAGTCAATAAATTGTAACATTTTATATCTCACAGACCACTCTTGAATTTTATTTAAATCCAACCTCAATATATCCACCTCTGCTATTGATAAGACACTCCTACATAGTTTTGTGTCCGCAAATTTTTCAATCATTGATCCAATATCAATGTCCAAATCGTTTATATATATATAGCTGGGGAGAGATGCCAGACTCACTCACACGCTGAGTGTTGTCCATACGACCTCTTGTGGTTATCGAAAAGGCACGACAAACTGCGTTAGATGCCTTCCCACCTTTCTACCCTGCGGGTTACATGTTTACGGAAAGGCTTCGGTGGTAACCCTGAGGCAAAATCTGCATACTATGCTATCTCCAGTCGTCTTGATGAATGTCTTGCCACTGGCAAAAGGTAGCTTAGGCTCTGTGAGTGAGGTTGACAAAAGGCGCAGTTTCTTCCTCACTTTAATCCAAATCTCCGCGCAAGTCACCCATTTCAGCGGACACAGCAAGAGATACGACTGTCCACACGGCTGAACAAAGAGAGTGGTCTTCATCACTTGTGATGGACAAACTATCAATATATATATATATATATATATATATATATATATATATATATATATATATATATATATATATATATCAAGAACAATATTTGTCCCAAAACTGAGTCCTTTGGCACTCCATTTTTTTTTTACTTCACACCACTCAGAGTACTCCTTATTTATTTATGGCCACTCTCTCCCTTTCAATCCCTCTCAACTTTTAATCCATTTGGATTTTATGCAAGCTAAAAATTACTAGTGCATTAAGTGAGCTACACTTTTTAATGTTATCAATTATGACAATAACTTTATGTTAGAATTTCTAGTACATTCAAAAAATGTGTGGCGATCTTACAAATTATTTATTTCAGCAACAAAAGAGATATAATGTGATGAAAATATATATGTAAGACTGCTGTTTGTTTTTAATATTTACATAACCTGGATGCAGTTACACTCCTAATTCTCATTCACACTTTAAAAATGAAAAATGGCTCAAAGACCAGGACTACACTTCTCCATACGTGATCAGTCCCTTTAATTGCTGAAAGTTCTAACGACAAAGCATGAGCTTAGTAGCTTCATTGTTAGCTAAAGATATTCCCCTGAATTTCTCAGGTATCCATTTACAGGTTGTTTGACTGGGAGAAGCAATCATATCATGAACAAATTTACAACATAACCCATCTGTTAATACAAGCATGATGTGATTTGAAGCTGGTATGTTATTTTTGTAAACCAAGCTCACAGCCCTTGGTCACATGCTCCCCTCTCACACACACATAAACAAAGGCAAACACTGATTGAAACATGTAAGAAATCCATTAATGTATTGATTCATGTTTAATATTATCCAATATTTTTAATCCCCATGGAATACAAGGTAGAAACTATTGATTGCCAAATATTTCTACATCTTCAACTCTGACCAGGAGTTTTCCATTTGCTTTTAAATAAATTTCTATTTTTTTGTCCCTCAAATGTCTATAAAACAGACTCCCACGTTCTATTTTGTCCCAGTTGAGGTCATGTCTAGTTTCATTAGATTTTTTGCATCCCTGGGATATGTATTAATTGCCAATTCTTTCTTCAAAATTCAGATGAGTTTGTTGTTGACTTTTCTTCTTCACATGTATATTTTCAGCCAAATAGACAGCAAACATATATTTTTCAGTGTCATATACCTATCAGTGGAAAATATACTTACCAACATTGCACATTGCAAGATTCATTGCACCTTCATTATCTGTGGTGATGTCAGAACTGCAGTTCTTGCAGCTTTCAAACTTTAAACTGTCATCTTTGTAAGCTCCCCTGGGACATATAGTACAGCCTTTGCCAGAGCTGTCCACTTCATATCCAGATGGACAGGCAACTACAGAATGTAGAATATTAAAATAATCTCAGTGTTGTTCATGTTTAAACAAACTGTGAAAACATTTTTTTTTAACTATTCAAAAAATAGAAAAACCAAGAAAAAAGTGTTTTATATATCTGATTAGGCATGTTTAAAATATGGATGTGAAAACAATACAAAATATAAAATAGCGCAATGAGGTACCAGGTGAGTGGTCCTGAATGTAAAAGAAAGATCATGGAAGTAATCCAACAGAATTTTATAAGACCATTGACAAAACAAGAATATGAAATGAATTTTTTAATCCATCACATATCACTTTTACGTTATCCTAGGAGTCAATCTGGCAGGAGGAAGCCAACAACATTTTGTATGCATCCTGATCCTTTGATATATTATACCAAAGGGGACTTAGATCATTTAGCAAACCATTTTGCCCCTGGATAAGTGTGTGGCCCCCATAGATGTGTATGTATGACCATAAAACCAGCAAAACATTGTTTTTTAGGTGTTCATCTGTTTTCAGGCATGCAAACCACATGACCATCCCCATGGTATTTGCATGAAAATGCTGTTTCTATGACGTTCAAAAATAAAGTTTAAATGTTGAATTTCCTCATTTCAGATCTGATCCCTTATCGATATATTTAGTGCACCTGTTCCTTAGTTCTTTGAGTAGCTGTAAACTTTGTAAACTTTCACAGCTTTGCACAATTACCCCACTTCACAGTAATAAATCATGACTGAAATGACCACAAAATAAAAGACGTGGGCTTTTATTGTGGTGTTTTTTTATTTGTTGGAGTATCGGCTTTATGCAATTGAAGTTATACCATGCCACTGTTCTCTGACTAGGGGTTTCACAATTAATATTATGGGTGGCATTTATTTCTTGGCCCAGGTAGATGTAGGATCTAACATTCTGGATGATTTCATCCTCCAGTTAGATTTTCTGCTGTAGGCAGTATGGATTTCTCAGGCATTTTTGTTAATTTTGATTAATCGTAAGACCAGCAGCTCGGCTGATCTCATATAGACTGTCAAAGGATTGGTAGGCCTCATCAGTGGTTGTCTGCAAATCACAAATATGTGAGCCTCTCGCCATCAATATTTATGCCTCTATTTATCAAATGTAGTAGTTGGCAGATCTCTTCTATCCATTGTCAATTATAAATGACACAAATTGTATTTCAGTAAATGAAAATAAGAAAATGATAAGATAAGAAGAATATAGGAATTTCTCTATTTGGTGGACTAATGTGAAAACAAAATAATAACTCCCAGATACAGTAATGAGATCAGTGAATGCGTTAGTCTTTGATTGATTTGAGGACAAACTATTGAATATAATGCAGAACAGAACATTATCTTTGTTAACCAAGACATGTTAGTCAGAGGAAACAAATTATCAAGGGTTTTTGAAGACTACAGTGTATAAGAACAGTTTCTGGACAAACTAAGAGCATTATATACAAATAGTCAAAACACTGTGAGAACATCATATGGACATACAAACTTCTTGAGGTTACAACCGGTATGTTACAAGAATGTATGGTCCTGTTGTTTATCATTTATATTGACAGAATGAAATATAAGGTAAACTAAGAATTCACCACACTGCATGAACTCATTTTTACAGATATTCAAAATGCCATTAATAAAGTTGAAAATATTCTTAAAAAATGTCCTAAATGAAACATTATAATTATAATATTAAAATATACACCTCAAAAAAAGGAGCTAGTAAAAGCATGCAGAATAGAATAGTCACTCCCTATCCAAGTCAGAATCATATAACTTTATTGTATTAGAAATTCAGATATTTGAATTAAAAAAACAAATGATGTGACTTACCAGGTAAAGTTCATTCAAAGACATCAGAACATTTCAATGGGGACATAAAGATAAATGATCAACAGTATGTCCATACCAACAATGACTAAGGTACAAGAACAGAAGATCTTAACTTGTAAAAAGAGATGCTCACAAAAAGAAATTAGGGTTACTAGAAGAGTGAGAATTGAAGAAATTTGACACAAAGTGGAAACAATGTTATTTATGTCCTATATAGATGGAGTATAAAATCTTTTGGACATATGACAAGAATGTCTCAAACCTACCCATTGTAAAGTTTTATAGCTGGAGAAAAACCAATAAACAGATTGACTGACTTTGTTGAAGAAACACAAAACACAAAGTCAAGGATGGAAAAAAACAACCATACAGAAGGCCCATTGAAAGAAAATGGCACCTCACTCCCATTTCTAACGACAAAAGTGGACAGATGTGAAGATGATGACAATAATAAATCAAATATCTTTTAGTGTTAATAATTAATGGTTTCCTTTGTGTACATTTTAAAACTCACAGGTACAATTATCCAAACGGGTAGCTCCATCAGTTTGTGTCTGTGAGTTGTTTGGACAGAGTTTACAAGACTCCTGTAACATCTCATCCTGGTAAAAGTTGTGCGGACATTTGAAACAAATTTCTTCTGTCACATTTAGGTATGTTCCTGCCATGCATATTGCTGTTGAAAAATAAACAGAAACAAATTTCTTCTGTCACATTTAGGTATGTTCCTGCCATGCATATTGCTGGTGAAAAATAAACAGGAAAAACAATAAAATTATTGAACCCTAAAGAGTGCACACACATTATGTCAACTAACTAAAAAAGTAATGATGTTTTACTGTTTTAAATTTTCATTAATAATTGAGATATTAAAAGACTGGATCCAGGGATCCCTTATTGGGAAGGAAATAATAGAGCCATTCCACCTTCATGCATGTTGTGAAATGTAACTAAAGAGAGTTGTGTTTGGAATTAGCGACATCAAGTAAAGCAATACTGATTCAGAAACAACCACTGCTAAAGCCTGCAAAGTACTTTGGTGCAGTCTTCCTAAATAAGATTAACTGTGGTGGTGGCACTATATCTATAACAAACTTGGTTATTCATTAAAAAATTACCAATAACTTGTATTTTAAAACAATAATTATTTGAAATTGATTTTTACATAGTCTTAAATATTTTGTTACAAATAATAATGATAATTATCGCCTTTTGCAAGCGATGATGGCCACAACATCATGGTTTTGTCTTAACAGTGTGATCTGCGCTGTATTTGGATTATAGTGAGGAAGAGAATGTGCTGGTCATCAATGTCAGTCTCTTGACCCGAGTTACCTTGGATCAGTGGCAAGACTATTGGTCGAGACAACTGGAGGTAACTCAGGATGCAGGCATTCTAGTCTTACCTCCAGTGTTACAAATAATATTGCAGTATTTATTTCAGCATGTCTTGTGAAAATGGAAAGATTCTAGGATTGATCATGTATTCTATGCTCTGTTTCTGCATTACAATAATCATAATATAGTTTTGTCAATTGTTTTCTATTTGTAATATGTATGAAATCTATAATTTGACATTATTTTTGTACTAACGTATTCTGCAATCATTCTTGCTTGTAGATCCATCCCTCACAGTTGTGTTACCCATTGGGCACATGGTGCAGTTTTCAAATCTCTGGTCCAAGTCCCCAGACCGAAAGTAACCACGTTTACAAGGTACACACTTTTGGCTGTCTAGTGGATATTCTTCATACCCAGCTGGGCACAAAACTGATGATTAAAGAGAGTTAAACAGTATTAACATTTTATTGTTAAGTTGTGTTATATATAATTGACATTGCAGTCTGCGCAGACTTAAAATGCTCATTCTCTCTCAGCAAATGGCAATGGATATGGATACTGATAGTTCGTGCAGCTCGTTGGTTGTACACACTCCTGCTCTATCCTCTAAGGCTGTGCTTCCCTAACTTTTCAGTGTGACAGACCAGTAAAGATTTATCTATTGCAACAGGGAACAGTGTTTGGCGGCATAAGCTTTTAAGTTGAGTAGTTGCTTATGATAAGAGTTACAACATGTATCTACATCACAATACAACTTCAACACAGTAAAACACAGTAAACACTATTCTAACCATACAACAAAACAATCTAAATTTATTACAAGAATAATCGTTTCACAATATCAACAAAAAGCAAGGAACTTCTAATCTAAATAATCAAAATATATATATATATATTTAACTACCTAGGAGGTTGTAAGCACTAGCTTTTAATATTTCCTCCAAAATCTATTATACCCAGAAATGCACTCCCTTATCTGCACTTTAACACACAATCACAAACTCATCTTCAAGATCAGATCACGTACTCAGTCGATCTGTTCACTGACATATAATAATTTAACGTATAATCAGTTCGCTTATAATCAGGCGATTGGTACATTCACATATAATCAGATCACACACTCACATATAATCGGGTCATGTACTCACGTGTGATCATGTACTCAGTCAATCTGTGCACTCACATATAATCAGATCACTTACTAAGTCAATCTGTGCACTCACACCCAATCAATTCTTGTACTCAGGCGAATTGCACGTTCACACACAATCAGATCTCGTACTGTTCACAGGGTGTCCATCATAATCACCTATTGAGCGTGATTGGCCAAACTCGAGGTATATGATGGTACATTCACCCTGTAAACTTTCACTTCCAGACATTCTCAGTCTTCCTGCCAGTAAGTCAAATTTTATCTCTGCAATGTATTTTATAGTCTCAAGCAACAACATAGCTGTCCAATGGTCTTCTGTGGGTTGTTTTATTTAACCATCACTCCAATTTGGAACTAACCCCATCTAAAAATCTTTTTGGTTGTCTATCCACGAGTCACTGTCATTCTAAATGTGGTATCCTGTCATGGAAGCATCAGACTACCAAAAACTCCCATCCCTGTCAAATCTGAACGCCATAGTGGTCAGCTCTGACACCCACTCCTGTACCAGACAAAGTCTTCCACGATAAGTGTTTCTAACCCCTCGTTTCTTTGTCGACCTAGTGTTGAAAAGGTGATTGACCCTGGTGTGAGCTGCGTTCGTCCAACACATTCAGGCAACCTTTGTTTCTTAGAGTCGCCATCCCAATCTCCCCTGCCCTCTAAACACCCATGTCCCAGCTGGAACTGTCACAAGTGCTCAGTTTATTAATTAGTGTTCTATTTTTATTATCTGAAATTTGTATTAAAATTTGTTTCAATGCACACTTAGAAAATTTGATGAAACTTTTAAAATTTCATGACAGCAGTTATAAGCAAATAAAAAATATAATCATTTATTAAAATATAACAGAAATTACAATTTAAATTTTAAAAGAGCTCCATCCATTGTTTAATGAGAAAAATATGGTTCAAGGCTGAGACCCAAGCAAGAAAACATCTATATTTTTTGTCCAGTTTCTTTATGTTCCTTGCTGATCAGCACCTAATGGCTGTCAAACCAGTACATAGGCCATCACTTTGGGAAGCATTGTTCTAATGTGTCCTTCTCAGTTCCACATACAAACTCCTTAAATCTGAGGATCACCATTTCATTTATTTCTATGTCATCATCTAGAACTAATTGTTTGATTCCAATATGTCAACTACTGTACCTTCTTAAGCTTGATTGAGAGTCAGACATGATGACTGCCCAGACTAATGAGATCTCAGATAGCCACCTCAGAGCTAAACTAACTACCTTAGTCTCCCGTCTCATACTGGAGTTTGTTCTCAAATTTATTTGGCTTGGCTTGACTTCGTTCGTTCTCAATCTCCCGCTACCAAACCCTGAAAAGGGTATAAGTAGCAAAATAGGGTTCAGAGAACAGAATGTGTTGTGTTGTAGTTTACAGCTTGACTGCAATATTTGCACCTTTTGGTCCAACACATCTGACTTCAACATGCATTTTTTTAGTACCAGGTTAGCATTTCCTCTTCGATTCCTTCTCCTTAGCCAGTCTGCCCTGTTGCAGCCTGTTATCCAGGATCATCCTGTGGAGGTGTAGAAGGGTCTTGGCAGCTCTGGTTTGCTGGCCCTGATGCTAGCAGCCAGCTATGGGTCGCTGACCACTGCAGCTCATGTGCTGCTCAGCATCTTGATCCCTCATATTTATTTCAGCACGTTACTCTATCTAAGGTCTTCAATAAGCATGATTTTGAAGCTAAGATGTCAGCCCATTTACTGGCATTATCCGGAGCTTGACTAGGATAAAGGACAGTAGATCCATACAAAAATCTGATGGTTTGAGACCACTGACTGCCATCTACTAATGACATCCCTTCTGTACCTTCTGATGTAAGGATTGAAAACAATGACTGATCTGATTAATGAGGTTACACCTCACAGCTAAATTAACTGCCTCAATCTTCATTCTTCTTCTTTGCAGATTGTTTTGTGCATGTCAGCACAACCGATTCAGTGGTGGCAGTGTGCACATTGGGGAAAAGGATTCAGTTTTCACCATTGCTTGCCTCTTCACATCTTCCATGGACATATTTATGCTGTGACATATTGAGATGAGGTTTTAACTTGCAATTCTTAGCAGAGCTCCTGCCAAGATTGTTTGCATGCACACATTGGTGATCATACCAGATTTTGAAGTTGTATAAAAGAATTTTATTTTTGTTATTTTTTGCATTTTTGCTTTTCACCGACGTCTGAAGAGATTACAAAGAATTTAATAAAAATCAAATTAATGATGAGTACATAGACATAGGAAAATGATTAAACGATCTCAAATATAAATACTTTAACATAGTTTATCTTGATGACTTTTTATTGGGATACATAAGTCCAGTGGGGGATCAACACACCTCCAGAGGTGTCTCTAATATTGCTGCGGACAGCAATAGAGTATGATCAATGCAACTATTTTTTCCTTGGGGGTACCAGATTGCTGCCACCATGCTCCATCAATCATTGTTTTGTCGCAACACATGAACTACCCATCTATGTTTTGCCTTGTCTGCATCATTAACCAAGGGCAATCGCTGTATGTCGGAATTGTAGAGATCTTTCTTGCATACATTGATTGTGGAGAGTGAATTCGACCAAGTATCTCTCATGAGAGGCCAGGGTCACTCTCTATTTGTTAACCAGTGATTTTGTGAAAGTCCATGTCTCAGTATTGTAGCACATTGCGGAGAGCACAGTTGAAATCATCTTGAGTTTTGTAATAAAGAATTATATATATATAATTTGTAACAAAACGTGTTAGTGAAGGAAAGAGAAGAAATAAACACAGCACAAATTTCAAGTAACCCTTTCAAGTTAATATGCATGTTTTGGATAATACTTACAGCGACAAAGTGAAGAAATGGTTGCTTCCTTGTTTTCAGTAGTGAAGTTCATATCACAAGATAAACACTCAAACTCTGCTTCCTTTGGTTGGTAACTTCCATAATCACACGGCTGACACATTAGGGAGGCATTGTCATGCACAAATTGTCCAGGGGAACATTTTGCTAAACAAAACAAAATAATGAAGAAGAACAACCATCATTTTTTTGGTAACCCCTTTACAAATTAATTATGATGTGAAAGAAAGAAGAAGTAAATAGAATTCTCTTAATCTATAGCCATGTTGACAAAGCTACGCTATGTTTTAGTAAGCAGAATATCTGGCAGGCAGGAACTCTGTCTCTGCAAACTAAGAAGGGTATATTAGCTGATGGTTCATGTAGCTAATGATTTAGACTAAAAGTAATAGTTGCTCATTGCAAGCCAAGATGGCGGCAGCATCAGACTCATGTATTCAAATGCAACCATATATGACTGTACAGATTTATCTGAGCACAACAAAACTCTACCGTGCATGAGGCATATGTGGACAGTGGCAGAGATTGGGCTGCCTTGTATTCTGTCCTTTCATGCAGCTCACTTTTTCTGCACTGCAGCAATGAGTCTCACCTCAATGATGGGAGCATTGTGTGTGATGACAGTGCATCAGACTGAGCAGTATGATGCAAGCAGCTCCCAGGAGGCGAAATCAATGAGTAAATTGATCAGAGATGCTATCAGAGAATCTTTGTATCATTTCTTCTGTCCTCCTGATGAGTATTTGTCTGTCCTGCCATCACTGTACAACAGCTGCATAGAGATGCACTCATCGAGCATGTAAAAACATGCCCAGTCCATCTGATCTGACTCTCTGCAGCTTTGCATGGATGTCCAAGAGTCTAGCCCTGTTAAGGACCAGAGTTAGACATCCTATCATGCCAGTCGATCCTGAGCAGCATGTGGAGACAGCCCATATTGAAATGGGTGAGTTCCTGACATGTCTTCTATAGACTGTCCATGTTTTACATGCATCTAGAAAGGTGGTTAGCACCAAAGCACAATAGACCATGATCTTTGTGGCAACACTGATTCTTTGCAAGTCTCAAACATCTGCTCTGTCGACCTCAGAATGTATATTTGCTTCTATGGTGAGGGTATAACCAAGGTAGATAAAGCTATCAACTGCTTGTAGATGTTGACCCTGTACATTGATTTTGTGTTCATGGTAGGGCTTCCCAGAAGCAGGCAGAAACATTACTTGTGTGTTTTCTATAAGATCAAAGTTAGTGTATGCAGCTGAAAACTCACTCATAGTGGTCCGTGTGTCCTGTTCTGAACATGTGTTAATGAAACAGACATCAGCAAAGAAGAGATCTAAGATGGTTGGTTAGTTCACTTTTGTGAGTGACTGTAAGCATCTCAGACTGACAAGCTGTCCCCCAGTTCTGTATCTAATGTTTATGCCAGCTACATAACCAAGTGCAGCATCATAAAAACATGACAGAAAATACCATGATAAAGAGTGTTAGTGCCTGCAGACAGCCGTGTTTGACTCCGTTTAGGACTCGGAAGACTACAGACAGTTCACCATCGTTCAGTACATTCAGTACATGCCATTGTGAAACTGGTGGACAACTGTGATGAATTTTCATGGGATGCCGAATTTCACCATGATTTTCTAGATTTTGTCTTTGCTGGCAGTGTTGAAGGCTTTGGCCAGGTCAACAAGTCATGCACAAATCAAAATGCTGTTCCTGACATTTCTCCTAGATTTGACGAGCTCCACAAATATTATGTTCACAGTGCCATGACCAGCTCAGTAACCACACTGACTCTCTGGAAGTAGCTTCTGCTTGAGATGAGTCGTTCATGCAGGTGCTCAGTCTCTCTCTGCACACTAAATAGGGTATGTAATCTGCTGGCATCAGTAATGGCAATACAATAGAGATTTTACTTAAATTAATTAAATGTCTTTATACTAGTTTAGAAGACTCTGCAAAGTCTTATAAGTATCTAAAAGACCTTGATTTTGCAAATAGTATATGCATGCTGTCAGCAAAGTCAAGATCAGTGTAAACAAAACAAAGGAAATGAGTATAAATAACATCAAAGAAACTCATAAAGATTAATGGCCAGATATCTGTGAAGTAACTTTGACAAAGACAGAGCAGCAAACCAAAATGCTAATGCCAGAATTAACATGGCCAGATTAGCTCTCTTCATCCAATAAGAAACTGAGTAGCATTCTCCAAATGAAGATTCGATTAGACTGTTTAGCATGAAAGTAAAGTTGGTCCTGGTATATGGCTTTGAAACATTGGATATAACATAGAGCATCACATCCAGACTGCAAACCTTCACAACAAATATCTTCATTGCATATTTCATGTTAGATAACAAGAAGTAATGGTAAACATGGATTTGTTAGAAGGAACATGACAACAGCCAATACAGCAGGAAAATATGGAGAGTAAATGGAGATGGGAAAGACACACGCTTAGAAAGAAGTCTTACAGTATAAAATCCAAAGGGAAAAGATATGTGGGAAGAAACACCTAAAAAAGAACGGTGAAAGAGAAAGTCAGTTCAGTTTAGGTCTCATAGATGGAGCTCAAGAGTGTGGCACAGAATAGGAGCAGATGAAGAGCATCTGTTGTGGCCCTATGTTCCAAGTGGAACCAGACGTGTAAAATGATGATGACTTACGAATGTTACATTCATTTTCTGAAATGCTGCCATTGTTTCTTGTTGTAAAATTTGATGATGGGCACTGAGTACAAGGATCTTGAAGGTTTCCAGGCCTGTAAAATCCTCTCTCACATTCAATACATACTTGATTTTTTAACTCTGTTCCAGGTTTACAGAAATCTGTAATATAAAGAAACAATCACATCAATAACCAGACATCTGTTTTACAAAATGACCCAAGAAATCAATGTGCCTTGTTTCTAAACTTCATAATTTCTCTATCTGTCAAACATTTCTGTTTTTCTAAATAAGGCACATGAAATAGATTATCAAATTCAGATAATTGGATAAAATAATCGAGAGACTTGAATGCAACAGGATCAAACGTTCATCAGTCTTCTATGCTTGCAGGAGATGACAATATTAATGTCTGTAGTTTAACCATAGTTATTATTATCTGCTGCAACCCACTGAAGAATATCCTTATCTACAGTTTCTCTGCTCACTAAATAGGTACATCATGGCTTTGATTTATATTCTACAGCACAAGTATAAGATAATGGCAGAACAGCAAAACTGTTTGGTAGAGATATCTGCTGCGCAGGCCATGGGAAACAACTGTGCTATGGACACTTCCATTAATGCCCCGCACTACTCAGTGTGTTCACGTTTCATCTAATCTGAACACCTGGTACCCATGGAATTCTTTGTTGTGGATTTTTGTTGTTGTTTGCAAATGCTTACAATGAGTAGGTTACTCTTTGTGCGTCCTGAAAAGGACATTAAGTGGCGAGTTGCAGTAGTTTTCCTCACATCCTGAGCATGCTGATGAAGGTAGACCAGAGTTTTTCAGGTGGTTGTGCTATGCTTGGCTACATTTGCGTGTTGCTTACTACTACAGAGATCATGTTGATCCCTCATCTCGTTAGCCAGGATGCCATGAAAACAGCCAATTTCCAGGGAGGACTACTAGGAAGCCAAGGTGAATGTATAGTCCAGCATGTTTTGCCTGACCCTGACTAACATGTCTGATCAGTATATTTTGCCTCACCAGACGTTAGTCTTCCTTCCCCATTGTTGGGGATACAAGAATAGGATCATTGCATTCTGCCATGTATGCCATAAAGGATAACTATAGATGATTTATAATGGACCTGCAATCTCATCCTGCAAACAAAGTGCTACAGAAACAACCACCACAAGACAGAACACATAATGCTTTGATGTTGGTGTCCTTCCTGCAAGTAGGCAAAAAGAAGAACCACCACAAGACAGAACACATAATGCTTTGATGTTGGTGTCCTTCAAGTAGGCAAAAAGAAGAACCACCACAAGACAGAACATATAATGCTTTGATGTTGGTGTCCTTCCTGCAAGTAGGCAAAAAGAAGAACCACCACAAGACAGAACATATAATGCTTTGATGTTGGTGTCCTGCAAGTAGGCAAAAAGAGTTGCTGGCTTATGCTTTAATTGAAAACAAAGTAAGGTGGAACATTTGGCTAAATAAACAAGTCTTGATGCCAATTAATTTAGAATAGTGGGTTTCCATTGGAGTAGGTAGTCATGAGAACATTTGAATTTTAAAAAACACACAAAGGAAGACAGACAATCTAAATCTACACTTGTAAACTGTGATATTTAAAACGAGAATTGTAGTGGATAATGATCGTCCACTTCAGGCATGCCACATGATTATGATAGTTGTCGTTTGAAGCTACTTATGCTTAGTTAACTCTTGACAACATTTCTTTGGTATTGGGTTACAGTGGCTCTTCTTGCAATATGGAGTATACTTGAGAAGGTGGGCCATCTTTATCTTGGCTGCAGTGCAATGTGAGGTCTCTCTGTAAGCTTACCACTATGGGAATTGCAATGTCTATCCCTACCTCATTGGTCAGACTGTTGTGGTACAGCTTGTTTCAAGAAGCACGAATGAGGCTGGGTTTTTATCAGTATGTTTCACCTAACCCTGATTACTCTTTGTTTACACCTTGATCAGTATGTTTCACCTGACCCTGTTCACTCTTTGTTTCCACCTTAATTAGTATATTTCACCTAACCCTGATCACTCTTTGTTTCCACCTTGATCAGTATGTTCCACCTGAACCTGATTACTCTTTGTTTCTACCTTGATCATTATGTTCCACCTAACCCTGATTACTCTTTGTTTCTACCTTGATCCATATAATTCACCTGACCCTGATTACTCTTTGTTTCTACCTTGATTATAATGTTCCATCTAACCCTGATTACTCTTTGTTTCTACCTTGATCCGTATATTTCACCTGACCCTGATTACTCTTTGTTTCTACCTTGATCAGAATATTCCACCTGACCCTGATTACTCTTTGTTTCTACCTTGATCCGTATAATTCACCTGACCCTGATTACTCTGTGTTCCCTATGATGACAATAATATACTCGTAGTCATAAACATGCAGATATTATTATATTTCTACAAGTGACTTGAATAGTATAAACATGCAGGTATTATATTTCTACAAATAACTTGAATAGTAATGCCTAAGTTTACATTTCTTAATGCAAAATTGAAGAAATGTAACATTTACCTATACAATCAGCTAGGCTCTGGGATCCATTGCTCTGTGTCCCAGTAGAAGGTGGACATGGAAAACAGTAGCTCTTGCCTTCCTGATCTTGGTAGAAGTTATTTGGACATGATACACATTTCTCTGATGTTACATTAAGCATCTGACCAAGTGTACATTTTTCTGCAAAATGAAAAAATATTGAATCTTAAAAATCACACCATTGTTCTTGAAATCTTTTATTCAATTACAACTTCCTTTCATTTAACTAAATTTTATTCATGCTCTGTTCGCTAATCCTTTCTCTGTTGGTCAAAATTATCAGTAAAATCTGAAATTGTATATACAGTGTTCAGGTTTGCTGTTATTTTACTGTTAACTGTTATAAAATAATACATTATTTAAGTATTTATGTAAATAAAAACATAACAGAAAATAAAATCTGAGATTAAGAAGATTGTGGGCTTGCTAGAGATTTGGTAAAATGTTACAATTGTACAGATAGATTTTTAGTTAATTGGAGATACAAATATAATTTTAAATGACATATACATTATTAGATGAAAAAATCTGTGAACAAAGTACTACAATATGTGTTTGGTCTTTCAGGAGTAAACTGAAGACAAGGAATGGAAAAAGCTATGAATGATGCAATTATTCACTCCAGCTGAAAAATACATATAAATGTGACTTTCTATGCAGCACAAGGAAGAAAGAGGGTGCCAGAAGGGTCAATATTTACATAAACAGAAGGGCTAAACAGACATTAATAAATGACTTTTAGTGTCAAGACAATGAAATTCAGCATCCTAATGTGTCAAATAGACATAGTAAAAGATACAGAAAACTATGTTCAGTTAAGTTTACAGAAGGTGAGAGGAGCTTTCTTTGCATTGAAGAATTTATGGAAGTCAAAAGAAATTAAAACCACCATCAAAATAAAAATCTTCAACTACAACGTGAAATCCGTTCTATTATATGGTTCTGAAACATTGAGGACAACACATATACCTATGAAAAAGGTACAGACTTTCGTAAATGGTTGCCTGCGTAAAATACAAGGGTGGGAATGGTATGACAAGATCACCAATGTGGAACTGAAGGGAACAATGGGACAAATACCAGAAGAGCATGAAATACGGGGGAGACGATGGTGATAGATAGGCCACACATTACGAAAACCAGTGGATAACATTACCAGACAAGCTCTGTTCTGGAATCCACAGGACGAGAAGTAGAGGAAGACTGAGACACTCATGAAGAGGGAACTGGAAGCAAATGTAAAAGCAGCAAACATGACGTGGACATAATTGGCTCAGATAGTTCATGATAGGAAGACTTGGTGAGTATTTGTTGAGGGCCTATTCCTTCCACAACCATTTGTCCTTTGAGCACAGTACTTCAGATACTTTGCGTTTTCTCATCAAAAGTTCCATGCAATTCATCTATCTCTTCTTCACATGTTTTTAATTAGGTCTATATATAACTTGCTGTTGTAGAAAGTTCTTTAAGGTTCCAAAATATCATTGAGTGGAAATTCATTTACGTAGATCAGTGCTCAATACACAGTTACCTAAGCATGCAAAATTCTTGTAAGATATGTTCAGCTGTCTGTGCTGCTTGTCCACACCTACACATGAGTGACGGAGGTCAATTTTAGTCTGTGTAAGTGGATATTCTGTCTGTTACGTTCTCATGAAGAACAGGATCACATGCTCTGCTCAATCAAGGTCGTGATATTATCTCTCGTGTGGTTGATTTTCCTTATAGTTTGGATAAAGGTCTTCTTTTCCTGGAACGTTATTTTTAATTTTGTTCTCATGCTACTCCATCTGTCATGTCATTCCAGATCTTTTTTTCCTGTCTCCCTCTGCTACTCTCGTCTTTGACGTTTTTTATTGTTACAAGGTTATTCAGGTCCTCCTTTCTGAGAATGTATCAAATGAACAGTTCTAGAAAAGCTGTCTAGAGGAAGATGAGGAGCTAATTAGTAACATTAAAAAAGGCTAGTGTAGGAAAATTATTATTAATGGGGGATTTCAATTTGCCTGAAATAAAATGGGATGTAGCGGAGGAATTTGCAGAGTCTAATCCTTTTATTAAGTGCATTACGACAATTTTTTGATTCAGCATGTAGAGGAAGCTACCAGAGGCAAGAACATACTCGATCTAATATTTACTACAGAGAAAAATATGATTTAAAACGTTATCAATGGGGAACTGTTTGGCTCAAATAATCATCAGATCATCCATTGGGATCTTATAGCGAGGAGAGATGTAAATATAAACTTGTGAGTATATGACTAATCTAAGGCAGATGTACAGAAGATGAAAGAGACAGCCAGCCATATAATCTGGATAGATATTGTCAGAGGTACATATGTTGAACAAGAGTGGGAGAGTTTTAAAACAGTTTTAGAACAACTAAAAGTGGAGTGTGTTCCATGTAGGGAGGTAAATACCAAGCATAAAAAGTGGATAACTAGATTTGTAGTTAAAAGTAGAAGAGCTAAAAATAAAGCATGGAAAAAATATATAAAGGTAGGCTAATCAAAAGAAACATTTAAAATATTTGGACAAGCAGAACATAGCTCAGAAAGTGAATAAAACAGAAAAAATAGACTTCGAAAAAAAAAATTGCTAATAGGAGTAAGAATGATAGTAAAAGCTTCTTTTCTTATGTTAGAAATAAACAAAGAACGAAAGACAAGGTAGGCCCTCTCATAGATAGCACAGGTAAAATAATAAAAGAAAATAGGGAGTCAGCCAATCTACTAAATCAAATACTTTGGTATAGTCTACACAAAAGAAGACTGCACCAAGATTCCAGAGCCTATAGATATTTTCAAATGTGAAATGGATATTGTGGGATTAAAATCATTCTGCATTACGGAGGAAATGGTTTTAAATAACTGGATGGGTTGAAAGTGGATAAATATCCAGGTCAAGATGGTATCCATCCAAAAATGCTATTTGAAATTAAAAACCAATTAGCAAAACTATTAGCTATATTATGTTCTCAATCACTTGCAAAAGGGATTGTTCCAAGAGATTGGAAAGATGCAAGAGTGATTCCCTCATTCAAAAATGGACGGCGTGGCCTAGTGGATAAGTGGCACGGCTCACAATCCGAAGGTGCTGGGTTCGATCCCCATCACAGCACCGGCCGTTACCCCGGGGAAGCAAACCCTTAGAAAATGCAGGAGGAAGCAGACCCTTACATAAAATGCATGCTGAAGTCGGATGCATTGGGCCGACAGGCGCAAAATAAAAACACAGTGCAACGCACACCGCCTTGGGGATTAGAGAAATAAGGCGAACGCAAAAAAAAAAAAAAAAAAAAAAAAAAAAAAAGATCCAGCTAATTATAGACCAGTAAGTTTAACGAGCATAGTCTGTAAATTGTTAGAGTCAATGATGAAAGAATACATTGTAATGCATCTAGACAAGTTTAATCTAATCAGAAATAGTCAGCATGGGTTTACTAGGAGATTGTGCTTAACAAATCTATTAGAGTTCATGGAGTAGGTTTCTAAAATGATAGATAAGGGGGAACCAGTGGATGTTATTTATCTAGATTTTGCAAAGGCTTGGCTTCGTTTGTTCTCAATCTCCCGCTACCAAACCCTGAAAGGGCTTAAGTAGCAGAATGTAGTCCAGAGAACGGAATGAGTTGTGTCGCAGCTTACAGCTTGACTGCAATATTTGCACCTTTCGGTCCAACACATCCGACTTCAGCAAACAAAGGCTTTTGACAGAGTACCTCCTCAAAGATTATTTAGAAAGTTAAAATCACATAGAATAAGTGGGGAGGTTTCTGAATGGATTGAAAGTTGGTTAACGGAAAGAAGGCAGAGAGTGGGCATAAATAAGGCGTACTCTGAGTGGTGTGAAGTAAAAAGTGGAGTGCCACAGTGTTCGGTTTTGGGACCGATATTGTTCTTGATGTATATAAACTATTTGGACATTGATTTAATATCCATGATTGAAAAATTTGCAGATGACACAAAACTATGTAGGAGTGTCTCATCTATAGCAGAGGTGGATATATTGAAGTCAGATTTAGATAAAATTAGAGATTGGTCTGTGAAATGGCAAATGGAGTTTAATGTAGATAAATGTATAGTCATCCACATGGGTAGATCCAATATGAAACATAATTACAGAATGGGTGAAAATAATATTAGAATGATAGATAAGGAAAGGGACCTTGAGGTTATAATAGAGCATACAGCAAAAATGAATGAGCAAGTCCAGGTAGCAGTGAATAAAGCAAATGCAATATTAGGTATGGTAAAAAGAAATATTAAACATAGGAGTAAGGAGGTGATTGTCAAACTGTATAAAGCATTAGTTACACCTAGATTGGAGTACTGTGTACAGATGTGTAATCCTTATCGTAGAGGAGATATAAACATGCTGGAAAGCATACAAAGACAAATCCCCATTTTTCTCCTGCAAGCATATTACCGAAACTTAGATGTCACCTAAAACAAACAACAGAAAATAAAATAACAGTAAACAACAAATAATCCCCTTGAATGAATCCTTTGTGAATCTTACATGGAAGGAACGAATTTGCCCATGATACTGCCCTTCATGCCACAAAAGGCAGCTAAAAATGGTTGTTTCTGAGGCTAGCAAACTTTATCATGTTAAAGATATTGCTGCACAGAAGCCACCATCATAGAGAATACAAAGTGCTTTAGACTATAGCTTCCTATAAGATGCCATCCATGATAGTGAGTTTATGCATAAGGAGAAAGAAGTAGAAGAACTTTATTTATAACAAATAACTACAGATAAAGCGTTTTCAATGAAAAAGAAGGGGAAAAAAGAGAGAAATAAACAAAGAAATAGTTTTTGTGTTAAGAGACTACATTGACACTGGCCAAGCATTTTGATAATATTTAATTTTACAAAGAAACAAGGTTTGGGTGGAAATAAATTTCTTAGAAGGTTAAATGATAGTGAAATCTTAGATAACAATTACCTTTACAATCAGAAATGTTAGAACTGCCCCTCTGCATTGTGGCTTGATTAGCTGGGCAATCTGTGCAGGTGGTACTGCTGGGTTGGTCACTGTATTTATTCATTTCACACAATTTGCACTTCATTTGCACTTCATGATAATATGAGCCAGGACCACATTGGACTGAAATGTCAATAATTTGTGATATCTTCTATAATATCTGCTGTAAAAAATTATGTGAATTAAAGCTGAGGTGATACTGAAAATCTAAAGAAGATAAAATCATATATATGGTAGTGAATCGTGGACAATTAGCAAGCAAGCACTTAGATCTTTAGAAGCAATAGAGATGTGGCTTTACAGAAGAATGCTGCGGATCCTGTAGACTGCAAAGAAGATTAATGATACAGTACTCGAGTAGTACAAACACAAAGACAACTTATTGCAAGGATCAGATCAAGGCAGTCATCCTTTTTTGGGCATGTTATGAGAAGAGGCAGCTTGGAGCACATCGTGACAATGGGAAAGATAGCAGGAAAGAGGGACAGGAAAGATAGACAGGAAAGAGAGACAGGAATGCCAAGAGAGATATTGGACAGTCTGAGAGAATAGCATGGACGACAATCAACAACAGAGTTGGTAAACAACACACGTTATAGAAGTGGATGGAGGTCCATGATCGCCAACACCAACCCACAGGGTACCTGATGATGATGATAAGTAATGGCTAGGCCATTACGTGGGTTACATTTTGTTTTTGATCTGGTGCGGTCACTGAGCCATTACTTATTTGTTTTTAATCACATATTGACCTTCAGTACCATCGCAGCTTGATTTATTTATTTATTTGTTTTTACAAAGTTCATTTTACTGCTGCCACTACTTGTTGTCTCGTTACCCCCACATCATTTTGTTCCCTCCTTCGCTTCAATATTATTTGTTCCTACCATACCTTTATCTAGGGATGCCAACTCAAACTAATGCATCTCCATTGTGCATATTGTCTTGTTTTTTTTGGTCATTTGTTAGTTGTTTTAATTTATTCTGTGTCCCTGATGAAAGCCTTGTTGCCGTAACATGAGTTTCATTTTGTTTTTATCTTGATGTGGTCACTGATCCATTACTTATATATGTTTTTTCACCTACATTATCCACTGATACTGTCAGAAAGTGATAGTTCATCGTTTTAAACATGCAATGTCATTGGATAATGAAGTTAGTTATATATTCTGAAGTTGACTTTGAGTCTTTACAAAATCAACTGTAATTATAAAATATAAATATGTAAATTCAAACTAAGATTTCTATAATGATAAAAAAGATGTAATAATAATTACCACAATATATTCCTGAAAGAATGTATCCCATT
Organism: Ariolimax columbianus; assembly: GCA_036924085.1. Classification (NCBI taxonomy): domain Eukaryota; kingdom Metazoa; phylum Mollusca; class Gastropoda; order Stylommatophora; family Arionidae; genus Ariolimax; species Ariolimax columbianus. The sequence continues at coordinate 26,711,312 of JAVGWX010000006.1, forward strand.
TCACATATGGGAACTGCATCTATTTGAGCCATGTTGTTTACCAATTGTGCACCACCAATACTCTGCAGTTATAGACATAATAAGAGATTTAAACAAGTAATTACATTTAAATATTCATTTAATATAGCATTTAATTTTTATTTCAAATGGGGTTGTTCCAAGATAATTTTTTCCCCATTTATTTCTTCTCCTTTGTTTGGGATTCAGATTTCAACATCTATGATTCTAATATAAAGGCAGCAGTCAGCTTGAGGTTCTGGATATCTCAATACAGTTTCCTCATGTGTATGCTTATGGCACATCTGTGGACAGTGTTTATCTGCACACCAGGTCAGATTGGCAGCTGTTTAACTTGTTACAACTGCGTGCGAGGACCAGGGTGAGAACGGTGCTAATAAGAGATGTTATTTGTTGATGATGTGGTGTGGTTCTAGTGACCAATACTGAGGAAGTCCTTCAGATTTAGGAACAGATTTGCCGTGAAGTGCAAGCAGTTTGGGTTCACCATAAATCAGAAAAAGATGAAAGTCTGCGCACAGGGTACAATACTCCCCCCTCCATAAAGATTGATGGGCTCACTCTGGAGGTTATCAACAGCTTAACTTATCTGGGGTCTGCCATCAGCAACACTCTCTTGTTTGAGGTGGAAAGAGACAGTAGACTTGGCAAGGCGAGCACTGTCATGATCAGCCTGGTGAAGAGAGTTTGGGAGAACAATGTGCTGTCTCACTACACCAAGGTCCGGGTCTATCAGATCTGCGTTCTTAGTACTCTCCTGTATGGAAGCAAAGACTTGGAGCACTTTCACTAAGCAGGTGCGTCGGCTCAACACCTTTCACGTAAGGTGCCTATGGTGTATATTGAGAACTGGGTGGAAAGAGAGAGTGCCACATAATGTGATTTTACAGTGAGCAGACACTTCCAGCATGTACTCGCTGTTGAGCAAACAAATGGTTGGGGCATGTTTACTGCATACAAGATAAGAGACTGCCATAGGATATCCTCTACGGACAGCTGGCCATTGGAGTTAGATGAATCGGCCACCCTACACTGCGATTCAAGGACGTATGCAAAATGGACATGAAGTCATGCGATATCTGACCCAAAAGCTGGTAAACAATTGTTCAGGATCAAGCCACTTGCAGACAGTCAGTTGGAAGGCTGTCGATGCTGATAGAAAAAATAGAAAGATTGAAGAGATCAAGGGACACCCCAGCAAGCCAGCCTCCTCAGCATGATCTGCGACAGGGACTGTCACTCACAGATAGACCTTTCCAGTTATTGCAGACTGTGTCAGAATGCAAGAGATCGAGCTGGACAAAAAATCTCATGGTGCCACGCTCATGGTCTATAAAGACTAAGATGCCAGTGATGATGATGTTGTTGTTGTTTGCAAATGCCCATAATGAGTAGGTTACTTTTTTATGCGCCCTGAAAAGGATGTTAAGCGGTGGGTTGTAGTAGCTGTCCTCACATCTCGAGCGTGCTGATGAAGGTGGACCGGGGTCCACTAGACGGTTGTGCTATGCTTGGCTTCATCTGCGTGTCGCTCACTTCTACGGGGATCACGTCGATGCCTCACCTTGTTAGCCAGGCTGCCATTAAAACAGCCCGTTTCCGGGAAGGGCTACGAGGAAGCCAAGGTGAGGGTCTTGTCCAGTATGTTTTGCCTGAACCTGACTAACATGTCTGATCAGTACATTTTGCCTGACCAGTCATTAGTCTTTCTTCCCTGATGATATTGTAAACAACAGTGACCTATGAACCTGCACAAAACAGTAACGAATGGATGAAGTAAATGAAAACACTTTATGCTTCCACCAAAGAACTCTAATTTGTTTCTTTCAAAAAGACAAGAGATATTTACTGGAAACTGCAAACAGCGGTTAAATACTCTTGTATCACCAGTAATCCTTTGAAGTTGTGACACTGATGAACCGGTATGTGCGTGTGTGTAAATACACTATTTCACGAGCCACTCATTAATCGAAGTAGTGGGTGAACCATTATTCTAAGGCCTATTTCGGGCTGTAGTGCTTGAATTTTGGCCCTATCATGACATCTACAAAACATACATCTTTCTGGACATTACAAATAAGGCAACATCTATGAACTTAGGAATTTTGCTGAATTTTGTGATTTTCATGGTGGAAAGTAGTTTTTAAAATTTGGGAAATGGTAGTTCAAAAAGTTTAACGACAGAACAAGCCGATTAAAGAATTCTCAAAGATTTGGAGGACAATAAGTTGGATTTTGATGGTGATTATTTTGAAAAGGAGTGATTATTTGAATGATGACTGGTGTGATTCTGAATATAATGAAGCTAGAACTGTTCCTGTCTCTTGGAGAATCAGATTACTGTTTGAAAGCCTCAATCTAGATAAAGAAGGAAACAAACTATGGAATTTAGTCAGAGCCATGAATGACGAAACACCATCAAATAAACAAATTACCATCAAACAGGGCGACAACATGCTTACCGGAAAAAAAGCAGCAAACGCCTTCATAGAACATTATGCCAGAGCAAACCACATTGATGTCCCTACAGACAGGCATACAGACATTAGTGAAGAACAAAAGAGCCACGACAACATCAAGATGGCACCAGAGGAGCACATGATGGTAAAACTAACAATGAATTAAATGGATGAGCCCATGAGAACTTTAAAGAAAAAGAAATCGCCTCGAAAAGATGGGGTAACAAATTAAATGCTGATGGGGTTGGGCCAAACAGCAAAGAGGAAGTTACTATCAGTCCTGAACTAAAGCTGGAAAAGGGGAATTGTACCGCAGGCATGGAAAGGAAAGATGCCGTACTTATACCAGTACCAAAGAAAGAAAAAGATAGAACAGATCCAAATGGATACAGGCCCATCAGTCTACTGAGCTGTGTAGGCAAACTGATGGAGCGTATGATAAACACCAGACTGATGTGACACCTGGAAGAAAAACAAATATTAATTCCACAGCAAGCAGGATTTAGACAGCACAGATTCACCGAGGACCAGATCACTCTCATAGCCCAGAAAATAGAGGATGCTTACCAGGATAAAAAGCATTCAGTAGCGGTTTGGGTGGATCTAGAGAAGGCATTTGACAAGGTGTGGAAAGAGGGACTTAAAGTCAAGCTACGAAGAAGTGAAGTATCTGGAAAAATGTACAGATGGATCAGCCACTACCTCGAAAACAGAACAGCCAGAGTTCAAGTACAAGGGCAGATGAGCAAAAAGGTGACCCTAGAGCAAGGAGTACCCCAAGGGGGAGTACTGTCACCCACACTTTTCCTGGTGTATATAAACAACATCACAGAGAATATACCAAGAAGAGTCCACAGCTCCATGTTTGCAGACGATCAGGCTATGTGGACCTCTGAAAAAAATCTCACCGTAGCAAACGATCGGATGCAACAGGCCCTAACATCATTGGAGGAGTGGGCGAACTCATGGCTCGTCAAAATAAACGAGGAAAAAACGACATGTACGATATTCTCGCTTTAAAATAAACCACAGAACACCAAAATACGTCTTAACGGCAAATATCTGCGGCCAAACGATTACCAAACTACTTGGGAGTCACATTTGATCGGCGCATGACATGGAAAAGTCAGATCGAGAGAAACCAAATGAGAGCCAGACAAAGAATGGCAATCATTAGGAAACTTGCTGGCACAAGCTGGGGAGCAGACGAAAGCATACTAAAGAAACTGTACACTGGAAGAGTGAGACCAGTTCTCGAGTATGGCATTGCGGCATGGGCAACAGCAGCAAAAGCGAACTTTGATAAAATTAGCAAACTTCAAAACCAAGCCATGAGAGTTATAACAGGAGGCATGAAGTCAACGCCAATTGTAGAACTTGAAAAGATTACAAATCTGCAATCCATGACTGACAGAAGAGACTGCAGAGCCCAGCAGCAAGCAGAGAAACTCAGAAGACTGACAGATCATCCAATGCATCAGAGACTAAATAGATTTGGAAATGTGAAACTAAAGCGGAGAAACTTTGCAGAAATAGCCAAAGCAAAAATGAGCAAAGACCCTATGAACACTGTAACAACACCAAAGCCCATCCCTACTGTACGCAAACCCACATGGAAGCAGCATATCATTCCGGAGGTGGTAGAAAATATACCAGGTATTGGAAACAAGAACAGCCAGACTGAAAAAGAAAGAAGAGACATAACTCTGAGGTACATAGCGGAAAGCTACCCAAGCTTGGACTGGACCTATGCATACACCGATGGTTCTGTAACAAACACAACACATAATGGAGGAGCAGGGGTATTCCTGAGCCTACCAAATGGTAGAAAAATAACACTGTCAGTGGCAACTGGAAAATTCTCAGGCAGAGGCACTGAAGGCTGCAGTAGAAGCAATACTCACAGGCGAAAGCAATGAAAGCCAGATAGTCCTGTTCACAGATGCCCTGGCCGTGGTCACAGCACTAAAAAGCCAGAAAAATACTGAACTTAATGATTTAAGAGCAGTACTCTGTCAACTACGCCAGCAGTCCGCACAAAAAAGAGTAGTGGTACAGTGGGTTCCATCCCACTGTAACATCCAATGCAACGAGGAGGCAGACAGACTGGCAAAAGAAGGTGCAAGACTACCACAACCAGATTCTAGTGTGACCTACAAAGAGTCCAAAAGGCTTATTAAGACCAGATACATGGCCAAATGGGAAACAGAACACACTGGCTACACAAAAAATGATGCCTACTACCAGCTGAACAGAAGAGAGCAGGTCGTGGTCTTCAGACTCCGCACAGGCCACAACAGACTGAGGTACCATCTATTCAATAAATTGAAGATAGGTGGTACTGACGAATGCTCATGTGGCACAGGGAAGATGACCGCTGAACATCTGCTGCAAAATTGCCCGACGTACGAGGACCAGAGAAAGCACATGTGGCCATCACCAGTGGCAACACTAGACAAACTCGATGGCAGTGTCGACAGCCTCAGGATGACAGATGCTTTCTTCGAACAAATACAAGTTGACGTCTGACAGCGTTCGAAGAAGAAGAAGAAGAAGAAGAAGATTACTGTTTGGGGAAAAGGTGGGTGTGGGTTGGAGGAGAGAATATACCACTTCATGTATCAAGTAAATAGAGTACATGATGATCTTCAATAAATATATTCCACAATTTACTGGCATAACAAGTAGGAACATTAAAGATGATCAGGTCAGCCATATTGAGATTGAATAAGGAAATTAGTGAATAGTCTTATTATGGTAAATAGCTTTCCTCAGATGTCTACATTGTGCGCATTTTCTCAGGAGCAAAGATAAATGGGATTTTGTGGATAGGGTGGACAGGGTTGAAAGGATTAATATAACTGAAAAATGGATACACACTAACCTGAATATCAAAAGACGTTTTCTCAGCCACTGTTTTTATCATGAGTTCCTTAGGTGTGAGTACCAGCATTTCAACTGTTGAATTCAGAGATTCACTGAAATATAAATGTATGATTTTTGTTACCGTGTTTTGACTTGAAAAAGCAACATTCAGATTCATGGGTTGCGAACTCAATATAACAAATAAAAGGGAAAAGGGGGGGGGGGGGGGGGGAAATTTTCTATAAATAACCATAAATGTAAAAAAACTCACACCATCTCTCCACTTATGTCATTAGATGTCACAGGGTGATACAGACTTCTTTCATGTACCATAAGCATGTCATTTTTATTTTAAATTGATGCTTCTGTAATGCTTCATCAACATAGTCAATCCATCTTTGTATTGATCTTTCTCATGATCTGAGCTCTGCTGTCTGATGCTATAAGCTCACAAATTCTTGTCAAATAACCAAACCATTTAATCCTGGTTATGTTTTTAAATGCCTTGCAGCTCACCGTTCCCACCTCCTGTTGAATTTATTTGTTCTCGATCAATCTCTTCTAGTGAGCCCTAAATGCTTTTTTGCAATCATTTAATTTCATATCTTTTATTCTTGTGTCTGGGGGACGGCGTGGCCTAGTGGATAAGTGGCACGGCTCACAATCCGAAGGTGCTGGGTTCGATCCCCATCACAGCACCGGCCGTTACCCCGGGGAAGCAAACCCTTAGAAAATGCAGGAGGAAGCAGACCCTTACATAAAATGCATGCTGAAGTCGGATGCATTGGGCCGACAGGCGCAAAAATAAAAACCACAGTGCAACGCACACCGCCTTGGGGATTAGAGAAATAAGGCGAACGCAAAAAAAAAAAAAAAAAAAAAAATATTCTTGTGTCTTGGTCAGGATCCATACTAATAACAGAGTTAGTTTTCATGTTTTTTTCTGTTTGCCTTGTTTCCTAAGGACTCAGTCGGTACATCTAACTTCAGAACATATTTTTTCTTGGTTTTACTTCCTATAGGGGGAAGGAAGACTAACGTCTGGTCAGGCAAAATATACTGATCAGACATGTTAGTTAGTGTCAGGCAAAATATATTGATCAGACATGTTAGTTAGTGTCAGGCAAAATATATTGATCAGACATGTTAGTTAGTGTCAGGCAAAATATATTGATCAGACATGTTAGTTAGTGTCAGGCAAAATATATTGATCAGACATGTTAGTTAGTGTCAGGCAAAATATATTGATCAGACATGTTAGTTAGTGTCAGGCAAAATATATTGATCAGACATGTTAGTTAGTGTCAGGCAAAATATATTGATCAGACATGTTAGTTAGTGTCAGGCAAAATATATTGATCAGACATGTTAGTTAGTGTCAGGCAAAATATATTGATCAGACATGTTAGTTAGTGTCAGGCAAAATATATTGATCAGACATGTTAGTTAGTGTCAGGCAAAATATATTGATCAGACATGTTAGTTAGTGTCAGGCAAAATATATTGATCAGACATGTTAGTTAGTGTCAGGCAAAATATATTGATCAGACATGTTAGTTAGTGTCAGGCAAAATATACTGGCCAAGACCCTCACCTCGGCTTCCACACAGCCCTTCCTGGAAACGGGATGTTTTCATGACAGCCTGGCTAACAATTTGAGATATCGACGTGATCCCCATAGTAGTGAGCACCACACCACGCACATGAAGCCAAGAATAGCACAATATGTCAAGATAACTCTCTCATCCTGAGCTACCTTTGGGCAGTGACAAGACATTATCAAGATGACTGGAGATAGCACAGGATTCAAATTTTTCCTTAGGGTTTACTCCTGAAGTCTTTCCGGTAAACATGTATACCACAAGGCGGTGGGGGTGTGACATTTAATAAGTTGGGAAAGTAGCATGACCAAGACCAAATCTCTATGTTGATAACAAATGGCACAGAAATAATGTTCCAGGTATTCACAAAGTGTTGTCACATGGTGAGAGTCAAAGCCACCCACATCGTGATAAAAGCACTACGATTAATCCGGTTTGCCTGTAACCACAGAAAGTAGCAGTGGTAGTCCAGCCAAATTGTGATAATGTGCGCAAATCACAATTACAAGCCACAACAATTTCACTAATGGCACGGACAAATGAAGAACTACTTGATCACTGCTGGTAAACCTTTGCGCACCTTGACTATGAGACATCACATTATGTAAGAATGTAATAAAAGTGATACATAATATGTTATTGCACTTGCTTTATGAGTTTATACTTATGGTTTTCTGTTCATGCTACTGCCATCTGCAAAAGTGATTGAAACTATGTATTGCTTGCATTCAACTCTTATTAACCCTATAACATTGTTGTTTTTCAATGCCCCCTAAAAAGGTAATTAGGTGGCAGATAGCTTTTCTCACATCCTAAGCATGCTAACGAAGGTGGACTGAGGTCCTCCAGGCAGTTGTGCTATACTTGGCTTGATCTGCATAATACTCACTACTCTGAGATAATGTTGATTCCCACCCCATTAGCCAGACTGAAAGAGTCTGTTTCCAGGAAGAACTTCATAGAACTGAGGTTGGGTCTTTGATTAGTATGTTTATCTGATCTTAGCTAACATTGTCTGTTCAGTATGTTTTGCCTGGCCAGATGTTAGTCTCCTCTACCCCAACCCTATAACATAATATTCATATGTAATTTTACACACATATATATATATTTTTTTTACTCACCTCAGATTATTAATCTGTATATGAACATTAACGCTTTTTGAATCATTGCAAGTTCCACTAACAGCCACATTATTACAATCTTGATCACTGCACACTCCTGGCCATTTTGTATTCAGCTCCTTCATCTTTGATTTCATAGTGTCACTGAAAGATGATAGGACATTGTTGGTACAGCTAACTTGTATGGTGTACATCAGTTGCAACTTCACAGTCATGGACCTGAGTTTTGCCACTGCAGAAAGGAGAAACAGATGAATATACATTAACACAATAGTACTAAAGAAAAGCATCTTTGAAATGGACAAACAGTGACTAGCAAGAAGTGATTATTGCTTAAGATTCAAAACTGTGTTAACATTATTAAGTGCCAGAACGGTGGAGTTATTATTGCATATGTCTCTCACTATGACACCAAACTGGTATATAATCACTTTAAATTGGTACCTACTGCTAGAATTAATAAAGATAAGGTCAGGTCATCCATAACCGGTGAGGTTGTTGGGGCACATATGAAGACATCTTCACAACCCCACGCCACCCTTCTCTGTCAGTGGCCATTGCCTGTGCCTCTTCTGGTCGGAGATTGGTCCATTCTTTTATGTTGTCCTCCCACCTCTTTTTGGGACGGCCTCTTTGTTATCTGCCATGCACCTTTCTGTGGAGGATCGTATTTGCAAGACCATTTGATCTCGATATGTGACCGTACCAAGCGAGTTTCCTTTTTTTGACAGTTGCCAAGAGGTCTTCAAAAGGCCCTATTGCTGTTGTAATTCTATCTTGTGTTTCCTCATTTGTAACTCGATCTTTGTACGTGACGTTTAAAAGTTTTCAGAAACATCTCATCTCCAAGGCCTGTATCCTTTGCTGAAGGTCAGCTGTAACTGTCCATATCTCACAAGCATAGAGGAATCTTGACAGGACCAGTGTACGCATTAATCTGATTTTCGTGCATAGTGCTAACCGTTTATCTTGCCAGATTTTGTTAAGCCGTGCAAGCGCCGCTGTTGTCTGTGCTATTCTGGCCAACACCTCACATTTTGATCCTTCATCACTAACAATCGACCAAAGATATTTAAAACGGTCAACCACTTCGAGTTCCTGATCATTAGCTTTTATCCTGCTGTTGAAGCCCTCAGCGTTGTTAGTCATTAATTTTGTCTTTTCAGCGTTTATCTGCATATCATAGTCAAGAGCTGTTTCATCGAGTCTTCTGACCCATTCCAGTTCTGCTTCTGAACCCGCCAACTCGTCAATATCATCTGCACAACGAAGGTTGGTAATCGTTCGGCCCCCTATCTTGACAGTACCAAAGTGACCTCCAAGTGCCTCACTCATAATTCCCTCAAGGAATATATTGAAAAGAGTTGGAGAAAGTGTACAATTCTGTCTCACATCAACTGATGTGTGAAACCAGTCCCCTCGCCTCCCATTCACAAGAACTGAGCTGGATGCCTTTTTATACAGGTGTTCAAGGACTGTTATAATATTGCCGTTGATATTATACATCATCATGGTTGTCCATAGCGCTTTATGCCATACCCTTTCAAACGCCTTCTTAAAATCAACAAACACATGATACAGTTTTTGCTGCTGTTCTAGATATTTCTCGCTTAGCAGCCTTAAATTAAATATCTGTTCTATAGTGCCTCTTCCCTATCTGAACCCTGCTTGCTCCTCAGCAATGATGTTCTCTGCTTGGGGTTTCAATCGGTCGAGGATTAATGCTTAGGCATGACCGTACTAGGGTGGCTGATGAGGATTATGGTTCTGTAATTTTGGCACAGCTTTAGGTTTCCAGATTTATGTAACGGTATAACCATTGATTTTGTCCATAGCCAGTTTCCTGTAGCCCATATTTTGTTGCAGATGTGTGTCAGGCATTCCATCACTACCTCTCCACCTGCCTGTAAGAGCTCTGCTGGTATATTGTCCACGCCGGTCGCCTTCACTCTTCTCAATGTCTTTACCGCTGCAGTTAACCTATTCCTTCGTTATCAGTTGGTTATCCTCTATAGTTGTTGGTGCTGGAGGAATTGTTTTCTCAGGTTTGTTTCGTCCCTCATAATTGTTTAACTAGGAACAGTACTCTGTCCATCGTGCCAGTACGTCATTTTAATGAAGATAAGGCAGCAAAGAAATGAACTTGCCTCTCTATCTATCTATCTGTCTGTCTATCTATCTATATATATATGTCTGTCTGTCTGTCTGTCTGTCTCTCTATCTATCTACAGTCCACTTTGGTCATTAGACATCGTGGGGAGGTGTGACCTCCTTTGTTAAATATAGTTTGGCAAGTGAAAATCCACTGATGACTTGCCAGGTCAATCCCAGCATCTGTGGAATATACCATCATCTATTTTTGAGACTGGTGGAGGTGGAAGCGCAAATTAGAGCAAGGTAGACCTGCAGCCTGTCAGGCACCACCTAAACTGCTCCGCTAACCACATAACCAAGACCTGAAGTTAAAGCCACACAGTATCCTTTTTTGCAACATATTCTCTTGCCTCTATACCTAAAAAAAACTGTGACCTTATACAATAAAGTCTCTAGCTCTGTGTGTCTGAAAATGGACTACCTTTTTTTTTCAATAAAAATCTTTTACAGCAGCTGAGTAAAATTATTTTAAGAGGATCTACACAACTAATTCAATATATTCTACCATTCAAATAAATCATAACTTACTTCCACAGATAATTCTGTCTGGTTTTTCATACATATTGTCCAGATTATACGTCTGAAGTTTACCACATCTGACGAAATTTGATATTAGAACACTAGGCATCATGCCAGCTGGACAAGTCACTTTTCTGCCATTTATGTTGTCTGAGCATATTTCAGTGAAAGCTTGTAAAGGTTCTGTGTCACTGCATTTGTTTGCTGTTTGAGAAATTATGAGACTAACTTTATCATTTCATCTATGTAGAGTCAGAGACAGGAAATTTGGTTCAGCAAAGAAATAATAGAAACACAATTATGCTTCCAAGTATGATTTTAAAAGGTGAGAAAGGAATGCTGAAAATAGGTTAACTGATGACCTCTTTTGAAATTGGAATGATTATAGAAACAACAAACGCACACACTAGTGTGGAGCATGTGGCCTAGCAATAGTGAGCTGGCATATTAGACTTGGACTACAACATGCAAGGATTTTAAATCAGGGATGAGGGGACGGCGAGGCCTAGTGGTTAAGTGACACGGCTCACAAGCCGAAGGTGCTGGGTTCGATCCCCATCACAGCACCGGCCATTACTCCAGGGAAGCAAACCCTTAGAGAATGCAGGAGGAAGCAGACCCTTACATAAAATGCATGCTGAAGTCGGATGCACTGGGCCGACAGGTGCAAAACAAAAACCGCAGTGCAACGCACACCCGCCTTGGGGAATAGAGAAATAAGACGAACGCAAACAAACAAACAAACAAAAAAAAAAATAAGGGATGGACAGAAACAAATCTGGGATTTGGTTCATGCCTGATACAACCGCTCCTCCAGTTGACCCAGCTGTAAATAGGTACCTGACATATGAGTTGGGAAGGTAAAATTAGCAAGGAAGGAAACTGGCCACTCCACGTCATATAGGCTGTGGGTTAATGCATGAAGAGTTATCTTCATCCCCAACAGCAATTATTGCCATGGGACTGACCTTTGCCTTTACTTTTACTAAGAGTAGCATCTCAGAGACTAAAGGAAGTCTGATGGTGAATCAAATTATTCCGAAAAATTACAACTAAAACTGTCCTCCTTAAGCAAGAATTTAAAGCATTACATTATCGTGTAAAGCATACACAAAAGCAAAGATATGAATTTTTTTTTGACTTCAACACAGAAAATCACAAATGTCATCTTCACATCAGTTGCCTAAGAGTACCAATGGCTTAAAATGAATGAACATACTTAATATGTCTCTCAAATTTAACAAGTTCATGTATATAAAATTATTGGCGTGAAAACGGAACATTATTTTGTGTCATATTTTGTGGCATTGTACTGAGACATAGGTTGAGGGTGTGGTCCACCCTAGATGACTGTCAAGAGGTGATGCCATCAGTAGAGGTGACACAGTATATTTTGCCCTGTTACCCTTACATTGAATGCCATAAAAATGTTAGGGGTTCCAAATTATTGAAGTTTTCCCTTTCTGCAAATGCTGGTTTTGTTTCAAGTATTCTTGCTTTGCTATCTCATATTTTTCCTTTTTGGCTTCTTGTTTGTTCTTCATTTTTTCTTGTCACAAGGATTTCCAAATTCCCCTTCAAAATATTATCAATGTTTTCATTTCAACTTTGGTATGAATGGCTTAAAAACTATATCCTTCAATATTTATTTAAAAAACATTTAGAATGTATGGTACATTTCAGTTATAGACAAGGTCATTGAAATCAATTAAATCAATACGTTTTCAGCTCCATGCACATGTTGACCTATTTAAATCTGTTGAATTTTTGGTGGCTAAATGTTTCTACAGGATGGGGTAGCTAACCCAATCTACCTTTGTCATTTCTTACAACATGCCTGGCATGTTACAGTGTTACTACCTTTGTTCCTTTTTCAGGTCTCAGTAACACACAAGCGACAGAATAACAGTATGTAAATGACCTGTTACCCCGGATTGCATTCACTCTATGGAAAGCTGTATGATTATAGTAGTTGCCAACCAAATAAGGTAACACTTTCTTGTTTATCTTGTGATATGATCTTCACAACAGCATCCAAGAACATGAACACTTTAGTGTTTTGGACTGATGCCATCTTATATTCCTTAGTTCATCACTATATCCTCATTTTGCAAATATATCAGTAACATAACTAAAAATATATGACTACAGCAATAATATGATCAACATATGATCAGCAGCATGATCGGTAGAAATGAATGCTATTAACTGGTTTTTATGAAAGCTGAAAGGGAAAAGCTAGGCGCAAGATCTGGAAAAAGCGAGGGATGTGCCTAGCTAGGAGAGACCAGTTGTCAGTTTAAAAGTCAGTTTCAGGGAGAGTCTTGCAGAGCAAAGGTAAGTTAGAGAGAGTTTCCGAGAGCAAGGATTGAAGAGAAGAAGAGATCGTATTTGGGAGCAAAGAACGAAGAGACAAGAAGACAGATTGATATTCTAGAATGAAGATCGAAAGAAGTCATCAGTCGGCAGATAGTTGAGAACAAGTTGTAATCTGTCGGCAACGAGTAACGAGAACATGACCGTCTTGATAGCAGTGAAGAAGAAAGCAGAGATTTTCGGAGCCCAGAGATAGAGAGGTTTCGATATACAAATCTTTCACCACATGAAACCTGATGTTGAATAGATTATTCCAGGAGAGGTAACTAGTAATGATATTGATGTTTCGAAATAGCAAGTGATAGGACCAGATAAAATACTGCGTCACAAGGAACACGCACGAGATTGTCATCTTAAATACTACTTTAATTGTAACACTGAAGAGAATCCAGTGTCTAACTAGAGAGATATTCGACTAGCATAGAATCCAGCGCTTAAACGAATCACTACAAGCCACAGACGACAAGGACAATAGGACCACAAACGAAATCTCTTGTTGCAGGCACAAATCTTCCATGCTGTGGCAATCCACATAGTGGTTCGTCTATCGAATTACAGTTCATCTCAAGTTACAGTTCGTCTATCGAATTACAGTTCATCTCAAGTTACAGTTCATCTATTGAATTACAGTTCATCTCAAGTTACAGTTCGTCTATCGAATTACAGTTCGTGTTTTTGGAATTCATTGGTACGATCTTGTACGTAATGTCGAGGTCTCCACTATGACTAACCTCCCAACTGTATGAGAAGTCCTGGACCATTATCGCCTTTCCCTGTTTGGACATGTTGTCCAACTGGATCCTGAAGATCCAGCTCACCAGATCCTTCTCAAGGCAGTTCAAAGTGCTGAGGATATCTAACCAGCTGGCTGGAAGCGCAGGATAGGCCACATGTGGCTTTAACAGATAGCAACTTTTCCCCCTGCTATAGACGAGGTCTGACAGAGCGTCGTTTTGACTGGTAATGGTGGCGTTCAAACAACGCAACGGGCCTCAGATGCATAGGCAAACATTATATTTATAACGGTAGCAATGATGAAGATGTCGATTGTTCTGATAGCAATATTTCAATTTCTTTATCTACTCTTAGTTCTAAGTTGAGTGATGAAAGTGAAATTAAATCTACTGATGAAGGAGCGGTGCCCTCTTTTGTCTCAGCAATGGTAGTAACAGTTCACAAATTAAGTAAAGGTTCAAGATCTTGCACAGCCATACTAGTGTATATAATATAAATGTATATACAAATGTATTGAATACAGCAGGAACATTCTTTCTGGGAGTGCATAAATTGTAAACACTCATGCTGATGTTGATTGGTGCTTTTATTTTTTAGCGTGTTTTCAACATAACATGCCTTCAGTAAAATATAAATACTGTAAAAATAACTGGACCAAATTAGATGTAACTTTCAAAACATCTTCCCTTGTGAATTACTGTCAATAGAAAGCCGTTACGTTATTCATGTATTGGTTTAGAGCTGAATAATGTGTTGATCAGGGGAATAATTTTTTTAAATAAAAATGATTATGCAACTATAATCCCTCATACACAAATGTTCACCTCCATTTATAGAATAAGTTTATTCCATTGCATTTTGACCTCAATTGTGAACAGTTTGATATATAATATGTGTTAATTCAGAGAATTGTTATGGAAGATAAATAGATCACAACTAAGTGATGCTGTGTGTTTGAGTTCTACAAAGGAAAAATATTGCATCCAGAGGTCCAAAATATTTGGAAGTGAATGAGTTAACTTGCCCACAAAATATTGTAACAGTTCCTGTCGGAGCAGAGAGTTTAGGACAGGGGTGATGTGGTTGCTGATAACAAATGTACATGAATGCGTGTCAAGGTCACTCACCGTCTCAACAAAGGAGAACAGAGTTGGGGCAAAGAATGTGGACAGGTAGGAGCTGACCACTGGCCTTCCGATTTGGGTAGGGAGAGAATGATTGACAGACAGATTGGCAGCGAGGCTTGCTGCGAGAGAATGAGTGACAGGTGTGCAAAGTGTTTCGTTCCAATAAGACTGAATATAGCCATCCCCTGAGATCCATTGGTCAAGCTCTGACTTTGCTTGAGTGTATATAACTCGAGACAAAGTTTAGCTCAGGAGGCTGGATGAAGAGGAGGGATAGAGAGATGAGAGCGAGAGAGAGAGACTGAATTTAGATAGTATGTTTAGCTCACCGACTTAGATAGAGGAGCGATTGATAGACTGTTGCACGAATGTTAGTGATAGAACAGGATCGCTCAAGTAGGTGTGTGAGTTTTGTATTAAGTGATAATCTGAACGTTGTGTTGTAAGCAGGACACAATGTGAACGAGGTATGTCAAGATCGCCCGCCTGAGGGGATTTGAGTGAGGAAGAGTATTTGATAGAGTGTGTTGAGGATGCAGTTAATTAAGTTGAGGTGTGTGTGATGTAATTGCAAGGCAATAGAACTGGGTTTTAGATAGTTGGGAATTCCATCGAGCTAATGCTTAAAATTTCCGCTTTAGTTAATATGTAAATTAACATATATATAATAATAGAATACTTAGTTAAGATGATATGTATTGTATTGTGTTTGTAATTTCACTACCCATTTGTCTGGTATGAGTATTATATAATAAATATGCCAGCTGCTGTGTGATATGTCCTTTACTGAGTATGGTCATGAATGATGTGGATGAGTGTGAGAGTGTTCTAAGTTAGAATAACGGCCAGGGCAAACAGTGAGATCTGTTACACATTATAGTGCTCAAGTATATTCACCCGTAAGAATAATATAGCCCAATAGAATGATGTAATGAAGCACTAAGAAATGAATAATAATAAATGAGCAACAAAGTATTTCTCACTCACTTGAATACTTGAATCCTGGTATTCAATCAGGCAAAGTTACCTGATGCCAGGCAGTCAAAAGTTACTTGAATCCATGTCTGTGCTTCACCCTGGACATCTCTCCATCTCGCTCCATTGCTCTTTTTGTAATACAGAGCTTCTCTGTATCTGATTTCTGCAGACTCCAAACCTCATATCCCTATACCATTGCTAGAATAACTATGCTATTGAAGGTATGAGATCTGGCCTTGATGTCTATCATCTACTGGAGTATTGGTTTAATGCAGTTAAAACTGAGCCAGTGCACCACTATCCTGTGTGAGATGATCTTATCAATGTTGTGGATTTCCTGATCTAGGTAAACATACACATTGATATTTTTAATGGGCTCATTTGCCAGTCGCAGTTCCCCCATAGGGCAGAAAGGGTTCAATAGAAAATGAGTCTTCTTTCTATTTATGTTAAGGCTAATCACCTTGCCTTTTATTCAGCTGGTTTAGGCTTTGTTCGGCTTCTGCAATGATATGGCTGAAGATCACAATGTTGTCTACAAAGCATAGGTGTGAGATCATTGTGCATCTAAGTTAACACCTCGATCCTACCAGTTTAGAGACCTAAAAACATTTTCAAGGGCAGCTGTGAACAGTTTTTTGGAAGATGGTATCTCCTTGCTCTACTCTATGGTGAATATGTTCATAGAGTAGCTTGTGGAAAAGAATGATCTGAGTTGAGCAGCCCTTGTTTATCTTCTCTTTAAGCTGGGCATACTTTTTACTGTTCCTCAAGGTACATACCACTACGTTTATTTCCATGCTATACATTATACATTAGTTGTTTGGGGATGCAATTGCATGGTGATTTGAAAGAAGGCATGCATTTGTCAAAGGACAAAAGAAGTGCTCCAAAAACTTCCTTTTTAATTTGTGGGTAATGAGGGTTGTAAACAGTTTATAAATAGTTGATAGCAAGCAGATTGGGCATTAGTTTGCCATAATTTTTCTGTCACCTTTATTGTGGGTCAGGAATGCCTTGGAGATTTTCTACTGGTCAGGAATTTGTCTTGTAAGAAATATCAAAATATTTCAGATACCACTAAACCCACATAAAAAACTATTCACATTCCAACACATATGGTACAATCTGACAAAACACAATAACCTATATTTTATCATACTTACGTGTTATATAAACTCTTGTCATACATACTCCAATGTTGCCTTCCATATCTGATGCTGAGACTGCAATATCATATGCTCCATATGACAAAAACTGCTCTGTTTTAACAAGAAAAAGCATGCATCAAATACCAGCATATTTTGTATCTGCTAAGTTTAAGTCAGAATTATGCTAGAAACATTGCTCACGCATGCTTAACTATAAATATCACATTCAATTTGTGTAAGTGTGTGTACTGTTGGGTGTGAATTGGCATTAAAAACATAATTATAAGAGATGTTGAGAAGAAAGTAGAAGTTATTGTGAAGAATTAACAAATAAATGATTCTATAGTGATTGTATAAAGCTCAATATTTATTTTAAAATACTGGTAAAGAAGAAACAAATATAATTCTATGAAATAAGAGTAGTTATAGATAAGGAATAGATGTGATATATCTGCAGTAATGGATAAAACCAGGACAAATGTATTAGCTAATGAAGAAAGTAGCGATAATCCATCAATAATGAAGGCAGTAAATCAAAAACGTTAATATATTCTGAAACAAATATTAAAGTCAATTTAAAATCCCTTTGATGATAACATTTGTTGTTACAGTGCATGGATTTTTTTCAAAGAATGCTACCTGATAAAAAATGTTTTTTACTAAAACTTTTAAGTTTTTATGATTTTGTTCATTTTAAAAATAAATCTAGAATTAGAAAATATAAAGGAATTACTTTGTATAAATTATCAAAGCCAGCTAAACAATGATGAATGAAAAAGTACGTTAAGAACATACAGAATATGGAAAGACAAATTAATGACCAATAACATTGAGGGCTTCAACAGTTGGGTAAAAGCTAATGACCAGGAACTCAAAGTGGTCGACAGTTTTAAATATCTTAGCTCAAATGTCAGTGATGAAGGATCAAAATGGGAGGTGTTGGTCAGAATAGCATAGACAATGGTGGCGCTTCTACAGTAAGATCTGACAAGACAAACGGTTAGCCATATGGACGAAGATAAGATAAATGCGTACATTGGTCCTGTCAATATTTCTCTATGCTTGTGAGACATGGACAATTACAGCTGACCTACAGCGGAGGATACAGGCCTTGGAGATAGATGTTTCTAAAGACTTTTAAACGTCACATACAAAGACAGAGTTACCAATGAATAAACACAAGACAGAATTAACCTTTATCATGCAAGATTAATAAACTATGTTTGTTTCCTGAAGCTGCTTAATTTTTCAGTACGTCAGGTCACGACATAGTTGTTGATTTTGAGAACCTTTAATCTTTTCTTTTGGGTGTGTGTCTAGAGACATATGTTAATAAAGAACTTGCTGGTGGTATTGTTGTTATTGTGTGTATGTTAGTTTCTGAGATACAAGAAGATGAAGGTGATAGTGGTGAAAAATAGCATAAACATATAGACTCACCCAGTAAGACTGACAAACCATCCAATGCACCAGAGACTAAATGGATTTGAAAAAGGAAGACTAAAGTGGAGAAACTTGGTAAAAACAGTGAAAACAAAGATGAGAGAAGATCCTATGAATGCCATATCAATATCAAACCCCATCACTACTGTTTGCAAGACCCGTCTGGAAGCAGCAGATCTTTCCAGAGGTGATAGAAAATATTAGAGGTGTCAGATACAAGAACAGCCAGACTGAAGAGGAAAGAAGAGACATAACACTGAGGTACATAGAGAAAATATTACCCAAGCACTGACTGAACCCATGCATTCACTGACGGTTCTGCAATAAACGCAACAGAAAATGGAGGGGGGAGAGATATTTCTGAGCCTAACAAATGATAGAAATATAACACAGTCAGTGGCAACTGGAAAATTCTCAAGCAATTTCAGATCAGAGGCATTGAAAGCTGCAGTAGAAGCAGCCCTGATAGGTAAAAGCAATGGAAGCCTGATAGTCTTTTTTACAGATGCCCTGTCCGTGGTTTCAGCACTAAAAAGTCAGAAAAATACAGAACTAAATGATTTAAGATCAGTACTCTGTCAACTATGCCAGAAGTCCGCACCCAAAAGAGTCGTGGTACAGTGGGTTTTCTCCCACTGTAACATTCAAGGCAATGAGGTGGCAGACAGATTAGCAAAAGAAGGTGCAAGGTTACCACAACCAAATTCTAGTGTGACCTACATAGAGTCCAACAGGTTTATTAGGGCCAGATACATGGACAAATGGAAAACCGAGCATACTGGCTACACAAAAAAAATTGATGCTTATCACCAGTTGAACAAATGAGAGCAGGTGGTTGTCTTCAGAATCCACAAAGGCCACAACAGGCTGAGGTACCATCTATTAAATAAACTGAAGATAGATGCTACTGACGAATCCACCTGGCGTTCAGGGAAAATGACCCCTGAACATCTGCTGCAAAATTGCCCGACATACGAGGACCAGAGAAAGCACATGTGGCCATCACCAATGCCAACACTAGACAAGCTCTATGGAAGTGTCAACATCCTCAGGATGACCTCTGCTTTCTTTGAACAAATTTAAATTGACGTCTTACAGCATACGAAAAAGAGAAAGAAGAAGATTCACCCGGTAGCGGCGTCCAATGCTTAGAAAGAAAAATAAATCGCAGCAAATGTACTATTTACTACTATCAATATTTACAGTAATGGCTATGTCTGTCACTTCAACTATAAATGTAATTATTGTATCTATATAAACAAACTAAATAGATCTATCTCAGAAAAATATGTTATGGAACCTTAACTCCCCCATTCTGAATAGTGGGTGAATCTTCAAATGCAAGCAAAAAACTGAAGAAATCCTTTTCAAAAATCTAAAACAAATTTGAAAATCGCCATTGTTTCCGTCTAACCGTACATGACCGAAGTTGGAACTCTCTACAATCAAAATAGTAGAATGTTCAGCCATTTCTATGGCATTAATCCGGTAGTTTATATATGATAAAGTGATGACCATAGAGCTGGCTTTGTAGAGAGGGTTGGCTTTATGTGTTCCCTAATGACCTCACCAGTTACGAGATGACTTGACTTTATATATATATATATATATATATATATATATATATATATATATATAGAAATAGAAAATAGAATATATATATATATATATAGAAATAGAAAATAGAATATATATATAGAAATAGAAAATAGAATATATATATATATATATATATAAATAGAAAATAGAATATATATATATATAGAAATAGAAAATAGAATATATATATATATATATATATAAAAATAGAAAATAGAATATATATATATATATATATATATATAGAAATAGAAAATAGAATATATATATATATATATATATTTATTCATTCTATTTTCTATTTATATATAAATATATATATATATATATATTTTAGATTCAACATCCATGGAAGTACAGCACCGTAGAAAGGAAGTTGTGGAGAGACAGTTTCACCAACACAAGCTGTCATGACACTTGATGGAGAAGAATGTTCAACATCTTTGTTAATAATAAAACATCACAATAATGGCTAACCCATCTCTTATCATTCAAAAATATAATCCACATTTAAACACAGAAGAGGAAGATTACAACATCTAAGATACAACAATGAAGAAAATACTTCTGTGTTTCCGTAAGAGGTAGAATTAAAACAAATTAAATCTTAAATTTGGTTGGAACAATATAGAATCAGAAAAGAAAATAGTTTGAACATCTAGTAGAATTTAACACTTTCAGTCCCAAACAAAAAAGCAGGTTTGACCCAAGCAAAAAGGGCTACCACTCAGTGTGTTGATAGTTAGCCTTTATAAATTAATGCTTGTGATGCTCATGTATATAAAGACATGTGTTGTTATATATGAAAATAAAGGTATGTGGTTGTAGATTACAGGTATGCATAATATAAACATGATTTCATAAAAAAATATATAGTTATGCCAAGTCAAATGTAGGCAGAAAGAAGGATGTGATCAAATTTTGCTATATAAAATTACACTTTTTTTGTTCTGAAACTGCTTGCAATGTCAATATTCTTGTAAAAACTGCAAAAATGTCACAAACAACTATATTCTCATAACATATAATTAATTTGTTGCTATAAAATCAATGGAAAATAAGAAATTTCTCAGAATACAAAAGTAGGTCATTAGGCAAAAAAAAAACCATAACATTTCATAACATATCAAGACAGTAGAAGGAACATATATTTGTGATGTTTGTGTGCAAAAATCCATATCTTGTTAGATATGAAAATGATGACAAATGGGTGTAGATAGCTGTTGTTTATAATGTATATATGTTTTCAATTAAAAAAATATTAGTTATGCTACATAACTTGATTATTTAAAAATGATTTCAGTGAAAAATTAATTGTTTGGCATATAAAATTGACAGTGTAAACATGTTTTCATGTATGTTTATGTATTATAAAATTGGTACTCAAAGAAGATGATGATGAGACAATAGTACAAAGTGTCTTACCTTGTTGTTGAACTGCTATATCCATATCCAGAACAAATATCACAAAGCTGCATACAATGATGATCCAAGTAAAAGATGCACACAATAATAATCTAAAGTCCACAACTCAACTAGCTATCAATACTACATGCTATTTCATTTAAACTAATCAGATCAAGCTAGCTGTTTTGCTTATGGAAAGCCAGAAAGCAATTTTTAGGGCAAAGGTGAGGTCTGCCTGTGCAGCCTGAACACACATAGCTAGATCTTCGACGCCCTTTACCGCGCCCTTGGCTGCAGTGAACACAATCTCTGTCCTTCCCAACAAATTCCACAAGATGCCTAGCGCCAACTGTCCTCTCCACTTCTGTTCCTTTCATGGAATGTTTGAAGTTTTTTGATGGACAATTTATCAGTCCATCAGGTGTCAGCTTTGCAGCTTCAATGACCAGATCATTAATTAGCCGCTGTTTGAAATCTTGAAGTGAGAGCTTCTTTTTTCCATTACCTTCCTGGCACAAACTGTAAATAATGTGGGCATTGATCTGGGTTATCTCAATAACCCAATGGTAAATTTTTTTCCACCACTTTCGGCTTTTACGGTTGTGCATGCCATAATAGCCAACCATTTGATCCATCCGATCACAGCCATTCATGCTCATATTGTAGTCATCAACCACTTTCGGCTTTGTTGTTTTATTCCAGGTACCCTTCTCAACAGTTGATACTGTGGCTTTTGTTGAAACAAGTATGCAGGGCTTCTTTGCCTTTTTACTCTTCCAGGCAACGCATAATGTTTTGTTCACTGAGTCCAAAAACCACTTCATCTCTTGGTGTCCAAGCTTCAATGTCTTTATTTCCGGGGGAAAGCCGACGCGGTTGACATTTAGTGTTCCTGTATAATTGTAATTGTGCGAAAGCAGATAATCAATTACAGCCTTGGAAGAATAAAATCTGTCTGCAAAAATATGATGTCCAGGTCTCAACGGCTTCAAAAGAGTGCTGAAAACTTTCACAGCATGTGCGGAGCTGGGATCAACATCCGGATTATAGACAGTATTCTTACCAAAATAAATTTTTAAATTGAATACATAGCCCGTGGCGGAATCACAAAGTCCAAATGTCTTGATGTGGTACTTGTGTGGCTTACTGGCATTGTACTGCTTATACTTGAATCTCCCTTTCCATCCAATAACCATTTCATCAATGCACACATTCTCAAAAGGGTAGAAAGCACTTTGAAATCTTGTCAGTAACAGATCCACAAATGGCTCAATCTTGGCTTGATCTTGTGACTCTGGTTCACAAACATGTAGCATGCTGTGAAAAATACACTGGAAGCGGTTTCTTGAAAACATTTGATGGAACCATGGTGTATAATAATTTCCAACAGTACGCCAGTAGTCTTTCATTTTGGGTCTTGGATCAATGCCCATGGCGATCATCACAGCTGTAAACTTGAGCCATTCATAATGTGTTAGTGGTGTCCATGAAGCAAATGTAGAGTACTTCCTTGGTGGGTTATTGGCTTCAATAACCTTTGCAGCATAAGCATTTATGCTTGCTATTAAAATGCCAACAACAGCATTATCTAGAAAAAATTTTAAAAAATCCAAGGGTGTTTCCATTTGATAGAAAACTGGATTTATATTATTTCTAGTCTGGCGAAAAGTAAAATTTGAGTTGGTCTCACCAGTTTCTACTGATCGCCAAGCTGATATATGATTATTACCCTCATGTCCATGGGTAACATTGTAATCATTGTTTCTAACAACGTTATGATCCTTCCTCATTTTCTTCCTTCTTGGTTCAGACACAGTCGCTGATGTTGTGGCAATCTGACTTGGTTGTCCTGTGCTCATAGTCGAACTATCACTTTCTGTATCGTCGTTCAGTTCGTTTTCAGACTCCTCGTAGTGATAATCTGACAATTCTCCATCGTCAGAGCTACTGTCATCCATATCGGAATTAGATTGTTGACTTCTCATCTCTTCAAACATCTTTATAGCTTGATCTGCTGTAAAACGACGAGGCCTATTACTAGTATTACCTGAGGTGGGCGTTGCCATTTTAAATACTGTCGAATACACACTGAATATTTGTATAAATAACAGTAAAATTTACCAAACTTTCAACAGCAATGTGAATTTCTTACCTCGCTAGTTTCAAAGCTAGTAAACGGAAGTAAAAAACGATGTCTGGTGTGTATAAAAGTGACAATATAGCGATAGAAACGAAACAAAATGTAAGCGCCGAATAATCGGCCCAAAGAGAAAAAGTGACCGCACAAATGTCCGACTATTCGGCGCCCGGGGCTTATTGTGTTAAGCTCAATCAAATGCTAAGAGTTTCAGCAGCAGAAGATCAGGCTTAAAGGTAATGAATGTAGAAGATTAAGGCCAACATTTTCAGCAGCAGATCAGACTTCAAGGTAATGGATGTAGAAGATGAAGGCCAACAGTTTTAGCAGCAGAAGATCAGGCTTCAAAATAATGGACGTAGAAGATGAAGGCCAACAGATTCAGCAGAAAATCAGACTTCAAGGTAATGGATGTAGAAGGTGAAGATACAACAGTTTTCTACACCAGATAATCAGGCTTCAAAGTAATTGATGTAGAAGGTGAAGGCCAACAGTTTCAGCAGCAGATGATCAGCGAAGGCAGTTCAGCTCTACCATGTGTAGAGCAGGGTAGGGAGAATGGTAGCCCTTCAGGTCAGCCATTTTGCTGTCCCTTGATGTTCCACACTGTCGAACCAAAAGCTGTGCTGGCCTTTGCTATTCTATTAGCTTGTTCATCAGCAGTAATCACTGATCAGGACAGCTAACTAATGTGGTAGACAAATCTTTCCCCAGCTTCTAATTTCTGTAGAACACAAATAGAAAAACTGTGCTAGAAATTGTAATAAATAATTACTTATAGGAAATGTTGGCGTTTCACCAGGCATGTCAGTGAAGCTATAATCCAGGACACTAGAGCTGACCTGATGTGTACTGTAGTCAGTTGCCAGAACCACACTCTCATTGCAATAGTTTGCTTTTGGAGGCATTTTATCTGGAATTATTTTGTATAAATTATTTATCAATAACAAAACTGATTATTGCAAGAAAGATAAAAATGCAGATAAATGTATATCAAATTTGATTCAAAAAAGTATTTTAATTAAATAAAGAGAAATGTATTATAAATTTTGTAACATAATTCTTCACAATAGCATTTTTTCTATTTGAGAAAACTCATAGAGCAGAAGAATAATACAGTCATCATACTGTGTGCAGACTAGGTTTTTATTTCACTTTTTAATAGAAACAAATATGGGTCTTACAAAAGCAATTTGACATACAACGGCATAAATTGCAATTTAAACTCATGTCTATTATGTCTTGCCACAACTTTTTGCTTTATCTAATCAATTCTATCATTGACTTTTTCATGCTTTGTTCTTAAACTATCTAGTATCTTTTTTCTGTGTTGTTCCACAGTTGCCACAAATCATTTTCTAACTATCTCAATCTTGCAACATGTTCAACAAAAATGATCAGCCACTTTGTGATATGTGTAGTAAGCTTCTTTCAGAACATCCTGGATATTCCTTAATGGAAATCTCCACTTTAACATTACATACATTTATATATATTGATAAACTAATTACAACATGTAAAGAAACAGCACGAAAATCAACGTTAAAAAAAACTGAAGTTATGAAAATATCTAGAATAGCCGGAGACATCAATATCCTCCTTGAAAAGCAGGAAGTCAAATTGGTGAAAGATTTCATATACTTAGGGAGCATGTTATCAGCATACAGAAGAATTACAGCAAAGTTCCACTAAAGATGCAATACAGCAAATCAAATCATTGGACAATTGACTCCAATACATAATTGCAAGTATGTGACAATAACTACCCAAAAAAATCTTTAAACGACACGATTTTAATCCAGACACTATGTTATCATGTTAAAACTGGACACTAACATCAAATGAAAAACAAGACATTGTAACAGCAGAAATGAAATGCTTGAGAAAAATATTCAGTGTAACTAGGAGAGACATGATCAGACAGAAGACTAGTGCGAACACCACCAGTATTAAACTACATCAACTAAAGACAGCAACTAAATTGGTTTGGCCACCTAACAAGTCTACCACCTCACAGCCCCCCCCCCCCCCCCCCCCCAATAAGCAATGCTATTTACATACAACGGATTCAAGGTCAAAGACCGACTACAAAAAAGATGGCTTACAGAAATATCTGAGGTGGTGAATGCCACTGTGCATAAGGCACACAGTCAGCCTCATTCTAGAGATCTCTTCATAACCTGACACTGAAATCCAAAACAGGATAAGCAAAAAGAAAGAAGAAGAAAAGAAACATGCATGCACTTCCAACAAAACAGTACTTGCAATATTTGAAGTATCAAACAAAGCTTACCCATGTACGTTTCAATTTTACATGCAAGACTGTTCAGGCCCATCACTGCAATAGTGTTTGTAATGTCGCAAACAGAAACAGAGCCTGCAGCAGTGGAATTGTCTGTCCTTAGTACCGAGTCATCAAAGGAATACAGGGTCCATCCAAGAAGCAAGTTGTCTGCTTGAGGTACGTCTAATTTGTTTCCATATATTTTATAACTGTCAATAATAGTGAGTACTGAATTCCAAACAGAAACTTGGGAAATGTATCCACTGAATGATTTTCCAAGATGGATAAAGACATACCTAGATAATAAACAATTACAATAAAAACATTTTGCATTAAGATAACTAATGTGGCAAATTTTCATCTAGATTCACTAATGACATGGGAGCTAAAAGGAATAATGATGGCTTAGGAAATAAAAAATGAAATTATTGTAAGACTGATATGATATAACCAAAGAAGTTATGTGTTAAGAATGAAAAGACAGTTGAGTGTAGCCACTATATGTCTAAAAAGGTATCTCTGTGCAAATTACTTTTATTATAGATGGTTTATCCTTTCAGAGAAAAGTATTTCCTGGCGCCGAATGGTCGGACAGTTGTGCAGTCACGTTTTCTCTTTGGGCCGATTATTCGGCGCTTACATTTTTTTTCGTTTCTATCGCTATATTGTCACTTTTACACACACCAAACATCGTTTCCCACTTCCGTTTACTAAATACAAATCTAGCGAGGTAAGAAATTGACATCGCTGTTGAAAGTTTAGTAAATTTTACTGTTATTTATACAAATATTCAATGTGTGTTCGACAGATTTAAAATGGCAACGTCCACCTCAAGTAATGCTAGTAATAGGCCTCGTCGATTTACTGCAGATCAAGCTATAAAGATGTTTGAAGAGATGAGAAGTCAACAATCTAATTCCGATATGGACGACAGTAGCTCTGACGATGAAGAATTGTCAGATTATCATTACGAGGAGTCTGAAAACGAACCGAACGACGATACAGAAAGTGATAGTTCGACTATTAGCACAGGACAACCAAGTCAGATTGCCACAACATCAGCGACTGTGTCTGAACCAAGAAGGAAGAAAATGAGGAAGGATCATAACGTTGTTAGAAACAATGATTACAATGTTACCCATGGACATGAGGGTAATAATAACATATCAGCTTGGTGATCAGTTGAAACTGGTGAGACCAACTCAAATTTTACTTTTCACCAGACTAGAAATAATATAAATCCAGTTTTCTATCAAATGGAAACACCCTTGGATTTAAAAAAATTTGTTCTAGATAATGCTGTTGTTGGCATTTTAATAGCAAGCATAAATGCTTATGCTGCAAAGGTTATTGAAGCCAATAACCCACCAAGGAAGTACTCTACATTTGCTTCATGGACACCACTAACACATTATGAATGGCTCAAGTTTACAGCTGTGATAATCGCCATGGGCATTGATTCAAGACCCAAAATGAAAGACTACTGGCATACTGTTGGAAATTATTATGCACCATTGTTCCATCAAATGTTTTCAGGAAACCGCTTCCAGTCTATTTTTCACAGCATGCTACATGTTTGTGAACCAGAGTCACAAGATCAAGCCAAGATTGAGCCATTTGTGGATCTGTTACTGACAAGATTTCAAAGTGCTTTCTACCCTTTTGAGAATGTGTGCATTGATGAAATGGTTATTGGATGGAAAGGGAGATTCAAGTATAAGCAGTACAATGCCAGTAAGCCACACAAGTACCACATCAAGACATTTGGACTTTGTGATTCCGCCACGGGCTATGTATTCAATTTAAAAATTTATTTTGGTAAGAATACTGTCTATAATTCGGATGTTGATCCCAGCTCCGCACATGCTGTGAAAGTTTTCAGCACTCTTTTGAAGCCGTTGAGACCTAGACATCATAGTTTTTCAGAGAGATTTTATTCTTCCAAGGCTGTAATTGATTATCTGCTTTCGCACAATTACAATAATACAGGAACACTAAATGTTAACCGCGTCGGCTTTGCCCCGGAAATAAAGACATTGAAGCTTGGACACCAAGAGATGAAGTTGTTTTTGGACTCAGTGGACAAAACATTATGCGTTGTCTGGAAGAATAAAAAGGCAAAGAAGCCCTGCATACTTGTTTCAACAAAAGCCACAGTATCAACAGTTGTAAAGGGTACCTGGAATAAGACAACAAAGCCGAAAGTGGTTGATGACTACAATATGAGCATGAATGGCTGTGATCGGATGGATCAAATGGTTGGTTATTACGGCATGCACAACCGTAAAAGCCTAAAGTGGTGGAAACAAATTTACCATTGGGTTATTGAGATAACCCAGATCAATGCCCACATTATTTACAGTTTGTGCCAGGAAGGTGATGGAAAAAAGAAGCTCTCACTTCAAAATTTCAAACAGCGGTTAGTTAATGATCTGGTCATTGAAGCTGCGAAGCTGACACCTGATGGACTGATAAATTGTCCATCAAAAAACTTCAAACATTCCATGAAAGGAACAGAAGTGGAGAGGACAGTTGGCGCTAGACATCTTGTGGAATTTGTTGGGAAGGACAGAGATTGTGTTCACTGCAGCCAAGGCTGCGGTAAAGGACGTCGAAGATCTAGCTATGTGTGTTCAGGCTGCACAGGCAGACCTCAGCTTTGCCCTAAAAATTCCTTTCTGGCTTTCTATGAGCAAAACAGCTAGCTTTATCTGATTAGTTTAAATGAAATAGCATGTAGTATTGATAGTATTGAGTTGTGGACTTTAGATTATTATTGTGTGCATCTTTTACTTGGATCATCATTGTATGCAGCTTTGTGATATTTGTTCTGGATATGGATATAGCAGTTAAACAAGGTAAGACACTTTGTACTACTGTCTCATCATCATCTTCTTTGAGTATCAATTTTATAATACATAACCATACATGAAAACATGTTTACACTGTCAATTTTATATGCCAAACAATTAATTTTTCACTGAAATCATTTATACATAAGGTCTTGAGAGGACGGTGATGGAATGTATGGTGCCAGGCAAAAGAGGAAGGGGTAGATCAAGAAGACGATGGCACCAAGATATCCAGGAGTGCCTGAGTATGATAGTGGCGGAAGCTGGTCTTTTGGCAAGGGAACGAGTTTCTTTCAGACAGACTGTGATGGGAGCGACGTTCTACAAAGGACATGCTACATGATGATGAGTATAACTAAGATTTTTTAAATTGAAAACATATATACATTATAAACAACAGCTATCTACATCCATTTGTCATCATTTTCATATCTAACAAGATATGGATTTTGCACACAAACATCACAAATATATGTTCATTCTACTGTCTTGATATGTTATGAAATGTCATGGTTTTTTTTAGCCTAATGACCTACTTTTGTATTCTGAGAAATTTCTTATTTTCCATTGATTTTATAGCAACAAATTAATTATATGTTATGAGAATATAGTTGTTTGTGACATTTTTGCAGTTTTTACAAGAATATTGACATTGGAAGCAGTTTCAGAACAAAAAAAGTGTAATTTTATATAGCAAAATTTTATCACATCCTTCTTTCTGCCTACATTTTACTTGGCATAACTATATATTTTTTTATGAAATCATGTTTACATTATGCATACCTGTAATCTACAACCACTTACCTTTATTTTCATATATAACAACACATGTCTTTATGTACATGAGCATCACAAGCATTAATTTACAAAGGCTAACTATCAACACACTCATTGGTAGCCATTTTTGCTTGGGTCAAACCTGCTTTTTTGTTTGGGACTGAAAGTGTTAATATTAGCAACGACTGCAGCAAAACTAGACTAATCGTAATGTATAACATTAATTCATTTATAATAAATTTATAATATTCTGTATAAGGACACTAGCAGAAAAATATATAAAAGTACAGATAAACATTTATGTGTGCTTTATAGACTACAAGAAAGTATTCATACAGTCCAGCATGAGAAACTAATTACATGTTATTAACTTTACTTAGCTTAATGTTTTTATACTCCTTTAGAAGACTCATCAAAAATTGTAGACAACCAGTCATATTTGCATTACCCTGCTTTAAAAGCTATGTGCATCCAATATATTATTAAATGCATTAATTGTCTCTGCCTCCACCACCTCCTGGGGTAATGCATTCCAAGCATTCACCACTCTCTGACTAATAAAATATTTCTTAATATCCAATCCTGACCTTTCTTTAGTTAATTTGTATCTGTGCCCTCTTGTTCTCGTTGGTGGTTGTATTTTGAAAAATTTGTTATCGTCTAATTTAACCTTTCCTGTGATTATCTTATAAACCTTTTTTTTTTTTTCTTTTGCGTTCGCCTTATTTATCTATTCCCCAAGGCGTGTGTGCGTTACACTGTGGTTTTTATTTTTGCGCCTGTCGGCCCAGTGCATCCGACTTCAGCATGCATTTTATGTAAGGATCTGCTTCCTCCTGCATTTTCTAAGGGTTTGCTTCCCCGGGGTAACGGCGGGTGCTGTGATGGGGATCGAACCCAGCACCTTCTGGTTGTGAGCCGTGCCACTTAACCACTAGGCCACGCCGTTCCCTGATCTTATAAACCTGTATTAAGTCACCTTGAATTCTTCTCCTTTCTATACACTGTAGGCTGGTTTTTCTGAGTCTTTGTTCGTAACTGTAATTCTGGAATCCCACTATCAGTTTTGTCACTCTTCTTTGTATCCATTTCAGCATTTTTATATCTCCTCTACGATAAGGACTCCATACCTGTACACAGTACTCTAATCTAGGTCTCCTTCTTCTTCTGTGTTCGTTCTCAATCTCCCGCTACCAAGCCATGAACAGGACTTTGTAAGTAGCAGAATGTAGTCCAGAGAATGGAATGCGTTGTGTTGCTAGTTTACAGTTTGACTGCGATATTTGCACCTTTCGGTCCGACACATCCGTCTTCGGCAGGACAATCTAGATCTAATTAATGCATTATACAGTTTAATATTTCTTTTTATCATATTCTTTGAGCAAAATGCCACTGTAGGATCTGGCAGGCTTTACTCACCATGCATAGATGTAAAAAGAGAACTGCAGCAAAGATGTTTACTGTCACCTTGCCTGTTTAACATTTACACCGAACACATTTTTTGACAGATAAAAGAAATACCATGACTCATTATCAGCAAAATATCAATAAATAATCTCAGATATGCAGATGACAAAGTTATGCTTGCTGAAAGTGAACAAGAACTACCAGAATTATTGATTAACATAAAGAACAAGAGTCAGGTGTAACGATTGACCACTAGTTAGTTAGTTAGTTATTGGTTCACTTGTAACCTGATGGGCATCATTGGGAGCTTTAGTCACCTTTTCTGTGCCAAATGTGTCGCGTCTGACGTCATCATACCGTATAGCTGAAAACCCGTCTTTACATGGTCTATCCACCTTCCCCTTAGCCGCCCTCTTGCTTGAAAGCTGGACTGTTGAACATCGTAAGCTCACAGGGAAAGCTAATAAAGGGACATTCTTCAAAAAGTCCAAATAAGATGGACGGGACATGTTGTTTGCATGCCCGATGAGTGCATCCCCAAGCAGCTGTTATACAGTGAGCTCAGAACCGGCAGCCGCTCATTAGAACACAAAAAATGCTATTGAGACTCCTTGAAAGTGTCTCTGAAAAACATCAGCATTGATGTCGCATCCTGGAAACTGTTCCCTTTGGCGCAGTTGTATCATGTACAGTGCTCAGACTGCAGACAGTAACTCCATTGCCAAGGCTCAAAGAAAGTGTGCCACACGAAAGAACAAAATACACAATGCTTCCACAGCTGACACTTTACATGCATTCCACTAGTGCCAGGATT
Organism: Ariolimax columbianus; assembly: GCA_036924085.1. NCBI lineage: Eukaryota > Metazoa > Mollusca > Gastropoda > Stylommatophora > Arionidae > Ariolimax > Ariolimax columbianus. Next base: position 26,743,139 of record JAVGWX010000006.1, read on the forward strand.
GATTACTTTAGTCACATATGAACTCATCTCACAGCATGGGACCAAGATGCTAAGCAACGCATGAGCTGCAATGGTCAGCGACCCATAGCTGACTGCTAGCGTCAGGGACAGTGAACCAGAGCTGCCAAGACCCTTCTACACCTCCACCTGGATAACAGGCTGCACCAGAGCAGACTGGCTAAGGAGAAGCGATTGAAGAGGGAGTGCTAACCGGGTACTCAAAATATGCTTGCTAAAGTCAGATGTGTTGGACAGAATTGTGCAAATATCGCAGTCAAGCTGTAAACTATGACACAACGCATTCCATTCTCTGGACTACATTCTGCTACTTGCAAAGCCCTGTTCAGGGCTTGGTAGCGGGAGATTGAGAACGAACGAAGCCCAGCCAAGCCATCTCGCAGCACTAGTCTAATGCTGTCATCATCTTTACTTGTGATGAACAACTATTACTATTTGTATGTGCATTGAAACATGAACAATAAACAAATGATTGGTGAAGAGAATTGATGCCTTTAAAATTTGGATATATAAAAGAATGGGGGACATCCCCTGAAAAGAAATAAAAACTAATGAAGTCTTGAAGAAATTATGAGTGCAAAGAGAATTGATGAACGAAATCCGACTGTTTAGATATTTTAGTCACATAAAAAGAACAACAGTTTGCTGAAAAAGTTACTGGAAGGAAAGGTGAAAAGTGAGGTATTTAGATGCTATAAGTGGAGGATAACATCAAATGATGGACAAGGAAAAGTCAGAAGATTGCACCATTTATGAAAGAGGCAGAAGACATTGGAGATCCCCTGTAGCCAACATTCTATGTGTAGATGGCCCTTCAACTGAACTGAATCCATTTATTTAGGATTCTATAAGATACTATTTGCTATCAGCTGGGCTGCATTTTTACACAGCGCTTTAATTTATGGATTGAATTGATGTTTTATTTATAGTTTTTTTACTTATGCTAAATGTTTAGCTTAATTAGCTTGTTATTTTAATGATATTTTTGTTTTGTCCAGTACTTCAGAAAAGCTTAACTTGGTCAAAACATCAGTCACTGTCTGTTGTTCTTTTGTAAAACCCCATGTCTACTTTTTGATTGTCTCAATATAATTGCTAAATTAAATATATTTTTTGTTGTTGACTGTTATTCAGGAAATAAATGGTAGAATTATTTAAATATACTAACTTTGGCAAGCTGTTCTAAAAATCCATGTTTTACATATAGTCAAATACTTACTCATCAGTAGGAGGACCAATTGATAGCACTGCGCTATTCAGTTCAATAAAATCAAAAACAATCTTAAGAGTTCCATCTGCTGACCAAGCAACAGAAAGGAAATGCCAGGTGAATGATTCATCCAGTGAATGTTTAGTGCCACCAGTTTGATACTCTACTGATGAGGTCTCATTTCTTGTAAACTGTACTTTGGTGTTGAAGATTGACAAGAAAGGATCTCTCATTCTTGAACTAAAAAACACAATTGACAATAACTTTTCAGGATGTTGTTTTACAAAGTTTAACCTTTTTTCTAAGGTGCTTTCTTTCAACCACAGACATAATTTTATTGGTTATATCATGCCATGTGAGTAATTACAAAATAGTTATCATCCAGGTCTATATTTTTTTGGTTGAAAATTCTTTATTGCATATAATAATAATGCAAATTTTTAAAATTTGTACATAATAATGATGACACATTTAAAACAAAACTCTGAAGTGAGGTGAAATTAAGTGAAAATTTCCCATGAGATGAAATATGAGATGGTGGGTGTTAGGTAGAGTAGGTGAGGTAAAATGGTGCACTAAAAAGTACTAGGCTCTGACTCCATTTTAGGAATGCATAAAAGATCAGTCTTAATTTAAAATAAGATATATATTTATATAAAATAACACTTTTAATATTAGAATTTAAAATAAGAACTAGAAATGAAAATAACTTAACAAATGTTACCAAAAAGAAATAACTGCAATAAAGCAGGAAAATAAAATAATTAAAATGTTATCAGGGTACACCCTTGCAATCCAGCCTAATAAGCATGGTTGTTTGATCTGTGGCAGGGACTGCCATGTGCAGATCAACCTTTACAGTCATAGCAGACAGTGTCAACATACAGAAGATAGAGCTGGAAAAACCCACAGAGTACCATGCATATGATCTGCAGAGACTGAGACACCAATTATGAAAATTTCAAAATAAACACACTAAAAACAGCTGGCTGGTAAAGATAAGACATTTGATAGATGTGTAACCATCAATCAATCCTCCACCTTTTTATGTTAATTTATGTGTTAAAATTGTAAAATATGCATATTACATTCATCTTACATGTACTGTTTGTATTTTTTATTCTAAGCTGCAAAAGGAGCAAACTAATGAAACACCTTTTATGTTAATACTTTCTAATAAATTATGTAAATTAAATAACACCTATAAATACTGGCTTTATTACTTACAATTGTAAAAATTATAATGCTGTAAAATTCAGTGTTAAGTTTAAGATAAAAAAGCCAATATATACATGATAAGTTATTACCTTTTCAAAGCTAATATAGTGGTGTTGCTGTCAAGTTTTCTAACAGCAGCTACCCACATAGTGACACTCAAGCTGGTATTCTTATCCAAATAGAAACCTACTTCCGAAGTCACAAATGTGCCTTTAGTAGCAAATGTTTCCAGAAATCCAAGATCATAGTCTCTGTCAATGGCTGCAAGTAAAATATAAGACTTCTTTAAAACCTCTGTCCATTTGAAAACATCTCTAATTTCTACAAATGTTTATCTATATCAATAAGGCATGACCAGGTATTTTACAAACTTTTTATACTAGATCATACCCCACAGCTAGCGTTAACTGGTAACATATAACCAAAGACTGATTTCAACTTGCAAGGGATTCATAACTTACGTTTGCACATATTGTTTCCAAGAGTTTCAGTTGCAGGACAAATACATGCAGACCTGAAATAACCTTCTTCATCTTGGAACTCCCTGCATGGCATGTTCTGTGGGCACATCTCACACACTTTATTCCTTTCACTGCAGTTTATCCCTCCATAATTTGTCACTGAAAATAAATGTTAATTGTTCCAACTTCTGCTGAAATGCATTTTCAAAACATACTTAGAAATACTTTCAAAAGTAAGAACTGGGAAAACAATTTTGTTAAATTGATTTTATTCACAATAGTTTTGTTGATGTTGCCACTGTGTCTTTTAATTGTCAATATACGTTTGTCATATCCAGGGGACACAATCTTAATACTAATATATATATTGTCACATCCAAGGGACACAATCTTAATACTAATATATATATTGTCACATCCAAGGGACACAATCTTAATACTAATATATATATTGTCACATCCAAGGGACACAATCTTAATACTAATATATATATTGTCACGTCCAGTAGATACAATATTAATACAAATTTATATATTGTCACATTCAGTGGACACAGTTCATAATACAAATATATATATTGTCACGTCCAATAGATCCAATATTAATACAAATTTATATATTGTCACATCCGGTGGACACAGTTCATAATACAAATATATATATTGTCACGTCCAATAGATTCAATATTAATACAAATTTATATATTGTCACATCCGGTGGACACAGTTCATAATACAAATATATATATATTGTCACGTCCAGTAGATACAATATTAATACAAATTTATATATTGTCACATTCAGTGGACACAGTTCATAATACAAATATATATATTGTCACGTCCAATAGATCCAATATTAATACAAATTTATATATTGTCACATCCGGTGGACACAGTTCATAATACAAATATATATATATTGTCACGTCCAGTAGATACAATATTAATACAAATTTATATATTGTCACATCCGGTGGACACAGTTCAAATGTATATGTCTACATGATGTTCATCCATCACATGTGATGAAGACCACTCTCTTTGTTCAGCTGTGTGGACAGTCTTTTCTCTTGCTGTGTCTGCTGAAATGGGTGTTTTGCGAGATGATTTGAATTAAAATGAGTAAGGAACTGTGCCTTTTGTCAACCTCACTCTCTCGTCCTCAGCTACCTTTAGCCAGTGGCAAGACATTGGCAAGATGACTGGAGATAGCACTGGATGCAGATTTTTCCTGAAAGTTTACTCCCAAAGCCTTTCTCGTAAACAGATAACCCACAAGACTGCGTAGCGGGGATTACATCTATTGTTGTGTGTCTTGCCTTTCAAATAACCACAAGAGGTCATAGAAACATCAATCAGCGTGTGAGTGATGTGTTGGGCATCTGTCCCGAGCGACGTGTTCTAGTTCATTATAGTCACGTGCCTATGTTTCACAGTCACACCAAAACCTACGCTGTCTGCAGTTAGGTTGAATGGCATCAGTCTTGTGAAGTTCAGCCGTGTGCGCTTGACCATGACAATAACAACACAATTTAACCATAGTACTTATTCATTTAGCCAATGTTCAGGCCAGGATAATCAAACGGAAGAAAACACAAAAAATTAACTAATTAACTAGTTCAAATAGAAAACAGCGACATGTTTCAGTGAACACAAGTGTAAGTTGTCGACTAGTGTGAATTTCATGCAAATTCGTGACCTGGCGGCGTCCATAATGAACTAAAACACCAGAGCAATGTCTACACAATCACACAGTGAAGAGGAGATAAAAGAGATGTATAGTATTCTAGAGCAAATACTGAGAACAACAAAGGTGATAACTCTTGACCTCACTGATCCATTTTTTGCTTTGAAGTGCAGAGGTCTCCTTTCTTTTTCTTACTGCCTACAACTTCTGAAGAATGGGGTAACCAGGCTCTTATGCCAAACCCTCTTTTGTCATCTTTTATCAAATGTCTGGCAGGTTACAGTTACAATTTTTTTCCCTCTTTTGGACCTCAATACACATGGACTGGAAAACAAAATAACAGGGATATACTGAAAGAAATGTGTTTCAGGCTTTATTGGTGTATGGACCAGTTTTAGAAGGATGGAAAACATAAAACTGATATATAATACTTCATATTTTGTAAAATTACATTTTACATACATACACTAAGCAACTCAAGGTAGTAAAGTAAAATACTTAGCATACAATCACTCACCATTGCTACAGTCACATACATATGTTAAGTTGGTCAAAAAACAAATTCCTCCATTACAAGGGTTGTCTGCACACTCGTTCATCTCAAGCTCACATGCTACTCCTGAATAATCTATAGATCAAATAATGCACATCTTTCATGTTTCAAAATGTCAGACAGATTTTCTATTATCCCTAAATATTTTTTCTTATGATTATGGACTGGGTGATACTAATAGTTGTCTATCACAAGTGATGAAGACCACTCTCTTTGTTCAGCCGTGTGGACAGTCGTATCTCTTGCTGTGTCCGCTGAAATGGGTGACTTGCGCGGTGATTTGGATTAAAGTGAGGAAGAAACTGCGCCTTTTGTCAACCTCACTCACAGAGCCTAAGCTACCTTTTGCCAGTGGCAAGACATTCATCGAGACGACTGGAGATAGTATAGGATGCAGATTTTGCCTCAGGGTTACCACCGAAGCCTTTCCGTAAACATGTAACCCGCAGGGTAGAAAGGTGGGATCGCATCTAACGCAGTTTGTCGTGTCTTTTCGATAACCACAAGAGATCGTATGGACAACACTCAGCGTGTGAGTGGGTCTGGCATCTCTCCCCAGCTGTATTGAACTCATCATAGTAGCATCTAAAATTCCCACACGCCAAATTCGCGAAGGTGAACCGGCAGAACTAACCCGTGAAATACGTCACAGGTATAAGCGTAGTGCCATTCAGCCGGCGTCCAGACCAGGATAAACGAATGGAAGAAATCACAAAAAAAGAACGAAATAACGAGTCCAGACGGAAAACAACACCACGTTTCCGTGAACACAAGTGTAAGTTGTCGACTAGTGTGAATTCCAGGCAAATCCGTGGTCTAGCGGCATCCATAATGATCCAAAACAGTAGAGAAATGTAGACTCGCAGCCAGTTATGGCGCCATCTTTGCCAAATTTACAAACAATAACTGATGGTATTAACTTTCATTTCATTGACTTTGACACCCCTGTTACAACTCTGAACAGCTCTACCCATCATCATCTCAGAATATGTGTCATACAGACTTGGTGAAAGTAAGAAATCTTGTCATAGCCCTTGTCTTATTCCAACTGGATCCGTTAATCCTTCTTTGATGGGAAAAAATCATCTGTTCATTTTCATACAAGATCTGAATTAACCAAATGATTGGTCTTTTTATACCTATTTGTTACAACATCTGAACAAGTTTGTTCCAGAGGACTAGATCAAAGATTTTCTCATAGTCAATAAAGCAGATAAACAGTGATCATCCTTGATCGATCATTCTTTGTGTGAGAAGACATAATGATCCTCCGATGGCATCTTATGTTCTTTTATCCTTGTATAATCCAAACTTACCTTTTAGCACCTCCTCCATTTTGTCCTCAATTTTCTCCTCAATTATATTTTTAAAAGAATTGTTGATGCAAGTTGCAGTAAGTTTATTGCTTAAAATAGGCTGCATTCTGTTGCATTCTTATGGCAAATGAATTATTATTGAAGTTATGTGTTCCTTTGGCTATGTTCCATTGTTGTTGTTCTTCTTCTGCGTTCATTCTCAATCTCCTACTACCAAGCCCTGAACAGGGCTTTACATGTAGCAGGATGTAGTCCTGAGAACAGAATGCATTGTGTCGCTATTTTACAGATTGACTGTAATATTTGTACCTTTCGGTCCAACACATCCATCTTCGGCAGATCCATTGTTGTAATTTTCAATAACATCCTGAAACAGCAAATTATGTTAAGTCTCTCCTGCTATTTTTAGGAGCGCAATGACTATTCCTGGTACTTTGTTTTTCAAGAATGAGTAAAATGCTTTATTAAACTCTGCTATCAAAGACATGTCATATAACAAATAGTTAACCCTTTACAGTCCACTGTAATTTACACGATGTTAGTCTTAATGTCCAAGACCACAGCAGTGATTTTATGTGTTTCATGGTTAACAAAAACAAAAATCATTAAAACTAAAATTTTGATTTTAAAATTTAAAGATACAGCTGTCAATAAAATTTAGCTAAATAACAAAATATGTGACATGTGATTTAAGATTTTTTGGCAAATTAAAAGACACAGCACTTTATTGAACACCATACTGAAAAAAAAATAGAAGGTTAAAGTGCAGAGGATAGAAAAACAACTATGTGTGAGGATAATAACAATAAATGGAGTAAAAGCCCATTAGATTGAGCCATCAAGGTTAGAGAAAGAGAACATTGGGCATATAATGAATTTATATTTGATGTGGAGATGACAAATAATCTGATCTAATCATTATTTTTGAAAAGTATTGTTTATGTATGCAGGTTATATCTAAGGTAAAACATATGTAAGAAAATGAGTCACAGGTGAAAAAATTATTGCCTAACAAGTAGTTTTTGTCAAGGATTCTTCATCTCTACATGCCATCTGCACTACTCTACAACACATCCTTTTACCACTTACCACCTAATGTGAGTTCACACCTCTACACTACAAAACATCCTACTACCACTTACCACCTAATGTGAGTTCCCATCTATAAACACCATCTGCACTACTCTACAAAACATCCTTCTACCCCTTACCACCTAATGTGAGTTCACATCTCAACACTACTTTACAACACATCCTTCTACCCCTTACCACCTAATGTGAGTTCACACCTCTACACTTCACTACAAAACATCCTACTACCACTTACCACCTAATGTGAGTTCCAATCTATAAACACCCTCTGCACTACTCTACAAAACATCCTTCTACCCCTTACCACCTAATGTGAGTTCACATCTCTACACTGCTTTACAAACACATCCTTCTACCCCTTACCACCTAATGTGAGTTCCAATCTATAAACACCCTCTGCACTACTCTACAAAACATCCTTCTACCCCTTACCACCTAATGTGAGTTCACATCTCTACACTACTTTACAACACATCCTTCTACCCCTTACCACCTAATGTGTTCACATCTCTACACTACTTTACAACACATCCTTCTACCCCTTACCACCTAATGTGTTCACATCTCTACACTACTTTACAACACATCCTTCTACCCCTTACCACCTAATGTCAGTTCACATCTCTACACCCCTTACCACCTAATGTCAGTTCACATCTCTACACACCATCTGCACTACCCAACACCACATCCTTCTACCCCATACCACCTAATTGACTTCACATCTTTTGCAAATCATCATCATCCTTCATATCTGGCTCCAATTAGAGCAACAGCATGCTACTTAAGCTGGCAATCTTTGAAGAAGTCTAAACCCAAGTATTTACGCCCTATTCTAAATCACTTTGGATTACATGATGAATTTGTTAGTCCCATGGACAATCCTTGTTAATCACAATGTGCATAGCAGGATGTCTGAAATAGCAATGTCCAGGTTTCAGACATCCTACTTATTGCTGAAACATGATATGTCAAGACTGGAAGCCTTTCATATGTGCAACCAGCGGCGTATCCTGGGCAGCTGATGGCATGACTACATTCACAACGTGGAGGTCTCTGCTAAAACAGGCCTCCACCCAATTTCAGAACCACTTGACCGGCGCCGAGTTTCTTTATCCGGTCATGTTGTACGGCTGGACCAGAAAACCCCTGCCCACAAGATACTACACAAGTCATTCCTCAGCGCTAAAAGTCTTACCCCGACTGGCTGGAGGCACAGAAGAGACCATCCCTGAACAGTATGGCAACTTCCTTCTCCGCCCTGGATGAGGCCCAGAACCACGCCACAGCTGTGAGACATGGATGTGACCGACTGACGCAACAAGCTTCAGGCGTCTAAGTGAAAATTATTATTATAGTAGGATGGGGTGGTTCTATTCTTTCTTTAACAATAAAAATATCTAGGATCTTGAACTGTAAACTTCTATAGCAACCTATGTCAAATTCCATATCTTACCTCCCATACATTGACATGTAGCAGTTCCTCCATCTGTTTCACACTTTCCATCCACAGTGCAAATTTTGCCACTAAACTTCTCACATAGTTCGTCCACCTGTTCACAGTTTCTTCCAGCAATACCATCTGGACACCTGAAGAATATGTGTGGAAGATTTAAGACATAACAAAATACAGGTCAAACTAGAATGCAAGACAAAATAAATTACTTCCAGAATTATGAAATGAAAAAGCAGTCCACTATCATTACAACATTATCCCATTGCTTAGGTTTACTGATGGGATTTATAGGGATGAGAAATAATGGCTGATTGCCTACACAGTAACCATATAATGTGCAAGTTAGACTTAGATTTTACCCCTGATAGAAATAAACCTAGGCTTTACTGGGGTTTGAACCCGTGTCCTCAGACTAGAAAGCATGTATCTAAATTGCTGATATTAATTATTAAAATATGAATTCCCAGCAGTGGTTCATCCTAAGATCTGAGTTAACAAGCAGAAGAACTAGTAATCTTAAAGGTTAATAACACTTTATAGCTAGGGAACTGAGATGGCAGTTCGATCAGGCACAACTTTACTGACCAGTACATCGCATCAGAGTCAGGTGCAATATACTGATCAACATCACTATCTCTCTTCCATGAAGTGTCCCCTGGAAACAAGCTGCTTTGAAGGCAGTCTGGCTGATGAGATGTGGATCGACGTGATCCCCATAGTAATGAGTCTCATGCAGATGAAGCCAAGCATAGCACAACTGACTATAGGGCCATGGTCCACATTCAACAGTATCCTCAGGATGTGAGAAAAGCTACTATAACCCACCACTTGACGCCATTTTCAGGGCACACAAAAAAGTAAATGACAAAATCATAGTAGTCTTCACTGCCTAAGGGAGACCAGTGGGGGAGTGCACCTCTGCATTTGTCGCTCTGTCCCCCTATGTAATTCCAAGAATGGATTGCAGGCTCCATAGATAGACAGTGTTAAGCCTGTACTCTTGTGTGGCAAAGTTTGCCCAAGTTTCAGTACTGAATAGGAGCATGCTGCTAAAACCACTGATAATGATTTAATATGTGAAAGTTAAACTTTATTGTTTTATAATATAAGGAAAGTGCAGAAAGGAGGGCTAAGACATAAATGGAAAGTGTACTTAGTTACCTCAATTTTAGGAGGAGCATCAAAGATGATGAATGAGGAATGAATGTAACTAGTGGGCAAAAGGAACTATCCTTTGCCATCTTCTGAAGAAAATCAACAATTTATAGGCCTTCCAAAGTGCATTGATGTAGATCTTGCTTAAAGTAACATATTTTAACATCTATAATATAAAATATGATAAAGGCTTATCCATCACACTCACTGACAGTAATACTGATCCACTAGATTGTGACAAATACCCTTGTTCTGACAAGGGCTAGTGCTGCAATAATTTTGTTCCATTTCACAATTGCGTCCCATCCATCCAATCGGACAAATGCAGTTGTAGCCACCATAGTTGTCTGAACAGTTTCCTCTGAGACATGGTTCTTGTGCAACACACTCATCAACGTTTTCCTAAAATGAAATTAATCAGTATGCCCAAATAGAAAAAGATGTCATCTAAATACAAGGGTAATTTGAAAAGTTTAACCTCCAGCGCCATAACTATGACAACAGTGCTCAGAGCCATGTGACAATAATCTCTAAGAAAGTGACTATAGGGGCATGTGGTGACATGCACCTGAAATGTAATGTATGCTCACAACTTAGTAAAATAGAGGTCTGCAAGGAAATACGGTTGAAGCAACGCGATGTGATTTAATTCTTGACAGTGGAAGGTTATATGCCCATCGACATGCATGAAAGAATGGCTGCGGTAAATAGTGACACCTGTGTGGATGTTACTACTGTGAGGAGGTGGGCATGAACTGTAAAAGGTAACAATCCAGCCACAATGACCCTGCATGACAAGGCTCACAGCTCACGACCGATATCAGCTGTGGATTGCACAGCATCAAGCTCACGTGGATGAACTAATTCGTGCCATTCGCATGTCAAGCAGAAAGATATTGCCACAATGCTTATGATTTCAATTTTCCTTGTGACTTCTTCCTCTTCCCAAAGCTGAAGGAACACCTCAAGAGACACCATTACGCTTCTGACTGGGTGGTGCAAGCAGTTTGTGCGTACCTGGTTTCTGGATTTTTTCGTCGACGGGATGCATTGTTCAATCAACTTGTTCGACATTGGTGTTTGTAAGTGAATCAGGATCATGACTATATTGACAAATAATGACATATCACCAAAACGACATTCCAAGCTTTACGAAAATGTATAGCTCATGTGTCAATCTTGCACATTAATGAAATGATCTCCTCAAAGGCCAATCTTTCAAATCGCCCTCATATGTATTATGTGAAATACCACATATAGACAGAAATTTTCAAAAACATGTTATAGTAACTATACAATAATTTGTTTAATAGATCTCCTAAATTGCTAAGTTTTTGGTTCTAAATACTTAGTGTTCAAGCACAGCTGATTAATTTTGAAAAATATGATCACATTTCTTAGATACTAATATGCCATCAACTGAAAGACACACTTCTTAATTTCAGGACCACGAATACACACACATTCTAGTTTGTGAATTTAAGATGTTTAATTACTCACACACAAAAATGATTTATAAAATTAATCAATTTACTAAGAATGATATTATTTATTAAGTGGTATGTAATACATTATGTCCTTGTTGTTATTGGATGTTACTTCTACTGAGTTCATTTAACTCTTTGGTGGTGGGTTACATGGGCGTACATCCCAATGTGTACTTGTACCAGTCCACCTGGTTGTAGTGTAATGTGAGGCTCCTTAATAATTTCACCCCAATGGAGATTATATATCACTTCCTTCTGAACCAATATCATTCACATTCAAAGTCTGATCCTAGTAATCTCACCCACATGGAGATTATATATCACTTCCTTCTGAACCAATATCATTCACATTCAAAGTCTTTTTTTGGATCAGTTGTCAAGCTGTTGACATTTGCATTATCCAAGAATAAACTCCCCTTTCTGAGCCATCCAGAATGTTGGTGATGCCTCATTTACTAAATGAGTGCTACACTATTGTCTCTGAGATTTGCTTTGAGGGTGTTGATCCACATTTTGCCAAATTGTGCTTTCTTAATTTTTCAGAAAAGTGTCAGCATAAGGTTATTAGTCAACAGCCATGATTCATATTCCTTTCTCAAGTAATCCTTAACTGGTTTGTTGACTGAAATGCCAAGTGCCTGCAGTTGGCTAGTCCTGCTACGAGGAATAACAATAATGTCACTATGCTGTCACATGAGTTACATTTTTTACATGTTCAGATAAATATTCACGAAATACATTAAGTACTAGCATGCTAGCATTTATCCAGTCTTTTATAAGCTCTTTATAAGCTCCACCCATTTGTTAGTTCAAGCACAAGACAAATTTTTTGGGGAAAATTTCATTCTTTGGTATGGTTTTTGCGTATTAAAATTAAATGTGATGATAACTTTTGAAGATAATGACCACCGACAAAACACAATGTCAGCATAAATTGACAGTGGGTGGTGAGGAAATAGATCAGGTTGCACATTTTGAATATCTGGGCTCCAGAATTGACAAAAATGGTGACTGCTCGAAAGAAATCAGAAGAAGACTAGCTATGGCAATGCAGAGACTGAACAGCCTGAAGAAATTATGGCAGGGCACCAACAAAACGATAAAAGTAAAAGTCTTGAGAGCCTGTGTTTTTCCTGTGGTAGCTTATGGCTGTGAAGCATGGACGATTACCAAAACTTCTAGACAAAGAATCAAATCCTTCGAGTCAAAATGTTACAGAAAGATCCTCAGAATACCCTGGACAGAGAAAAGAACAAATGTAGACATTCGGCAAGAGCTGAGCATAGAGGAGAACTGGTTTATCAATTCCATTTTGGCTAGAAAATGCAAATACTTTGGTCACATCAAGAGACACAACGGTCTTGAGAGAACGGTGATGGAAGGTATGGTGCCAGGCAAAAAGAGGAAGGGGTAGACCAAGAAGACGATGGCACCAAGATATCCAGGAATGCCTGAGTATGACAGTGGCGGAAGCTGGTGTTTTGGCAAGGGAACGAGTTTCTTTCAGACAGACTGTGATGGGAGCGACGTTCTACAAAGGACATGCTACATGATGATGATGATAACTTTTGACCATTGGCAGTTATGCATAGCATCACAGTGATACACTGCTTTTCGTAACATGTACTCGAAATCTTCATCTCTTTAGAGTTAACAGTGTAATTTTGAGCATTTAAAAGAACACTCAGGTTTCAAAAGCATTTCCAATTTGACTAAACTCATAATTTCAGCTTTCCTTAATTTGATCACGTCACTGAAGTTAATCAGTTTCTGTTGAAAGTCTGCAAGACGTTTTTAATAAATAGATGTTTTATGCCTTCATGAAAACTTGTCACAAAGTATAAGCTTGTTGCGCAAGCCTCTGTTCATGTCTTTGAAAATACTTTCTTCTATTCCAAAGGATTTGACAATTTCTGTGGCCATCAATTGCATTGCTTGACAAGTGAGGTGTAATTCTTTTGTGCATGTCTTTATTACAAAACTTAATAAAGCTTCATCTACTTGTAGAAATTTTATTTCTTAGGACCTGTAAAGCCTTTGATTATTGCCTTGGATGAAAATCATGTAATTATGGTAATTTCTTAAATGAAGAACATTTGCTTTATTAATCTCAAATTGTTGCCCTGCCACGCTATTTTATTGTTCTTCTGACATTCATTACAGCTTTTCTTTTTAACACAGCACCATGGTGCAGTCTTTTTGACAACATTTTGAATGGCAATAAGCGATTAAATTAAATTAAACTTAAATAATGCAACAATATTATAATAAGACAAACACAGGAAGTTCCACTACTAAATTAGCTTTGTCAATGCCCCCTGAAGTTTCACCCACCTGATACCAGACAACTGTCTTTTGTCTGTGATTGTAAAACGCCATAGATTGCAAGATGCATCTAGATTTTAGATTTAAATTTGAAAAATGGGGTATTAGAATGTAAGAAATATAGAATATGTTCTTCAGCAATGATTAAAACATTATCCTCTAGAAGTCTACATTTAATACATACTGAACAATTCTTTCCTGTGAATTCACGTTTACATCGACACTGAAAGTCTGCAATCAAATCATAGCACATTTGTTCTGTGTTTTCCATGACACAGCTATTCAAACAGTCATCAATGTTATTTTCACAGTTGAGACCTGAAAATAAATATGTTTGTTTTTTTAAATAGACAAAAAGTACAAATAATTTAATAGGTCATTGATTCATAAAACAAATGAAATGGCACAGCTAACATCTTACAAATGATTATTGCTTTGATGTAAATCATTGTTTTTTCCACTGCATTTGCTAAGTTCTTTTGTTAATGAGTTTAAAATGGTAAAAATGGCATCAAATGTAATGCTAATAATATATTTTATTGAAATAAATGAGCTATTTTTGCCAAGGTACAACATAAACCTTCCCATGCTGACCAATGGTGGTGTGCTAACCTTGTAAATAGAAACACTTTTGTAAAGGGTTAAATTGCGATTATAATATCGACAGCCATTGGTACAATAACTTTATGTATGTGTTACTCGTATGTATACTTTTGACGATTACTTACTTGATGACCTGTTTTTCAGCAGGGGTTGTACAGCTGCAGGTCCCAACTTCATCTCTAACAATCTTTATCCTGAGCTATTGAGGTCTAGTGGGAAATAAGCTTTCCTTTTAGCATATCATGGATGCTTTAGTGGTGTGCAAGGGAGTCTGACCAATGCATTGAAGGTTTACCCCAGTCTTTGTCTAGTTCAAGGTTACCAGACTGCTGTCGACCGTGCTCTAATCTTCATCCTTTCTTCTGAGTAAGTAGTCTGCTCACCAATGTTTTGCCTTATTTGGGAACAATCACATTGCTCACTAATGATAATGGTAATTGCCATAAGTTGGGATTGTGGTGATTCTGCATACGCTGGCTCCAGACCTAAGTCAATTGCAGCTTGTTCTCCATTGCTTTTGTAAGTGTCCTTGTTTCAGAAGCAGTGTACATTGCTGTGAAGCTGAAAAGAGAAGTGTGATGTCTGATGCCAGCATCCTTCCAGGACTGTCTAGATCGATCAGAAGGCTGCCCAGCCTAAGCGAAGACACTTGTAACTTCTGATTAAAAATTATTCTGCATGTTGTGGAGGCATCCAAGGTAGCAGTATTCCTTGACGTCTTCCAAGTTTTTCTCATTAAGCATGACTGGGTCACATTTGGCGAAACAGTTTCACATGACTTTTGTCATGGAGATATTAATTTCTAGCCCTGCTCTCTCTCCTTCTTTGCTAGGCATCTCCAGTTTGTGGTTGGCTTTTGTGGCTGACTCTGTGATCAGCACTATTTTGTCTATGAATCAAAGATAAGTGATGTGTCTGTTATCAAACAGTCAAACAGGGATGATTGCTGATCCCAAATGCACTTCAGTAGGACATTTTCTAACATGTTTCCTTTATCAGCACATGCTCTGAGACTGGTGTACATATAGGGAGGCTGGGACGGTTAATGCATTTAAGAATAGATTGGATGCGTACAGCTTCTAGAACAAGGTGATGTAAATGGAACTGGCTGTATACAGACTCTGCAGAGTCTTCTAAACCAGTATAAAGACGTTAAGTTAAGTTATATAAGATGAAGGACAGATGAGAAGTTATTCAATTTGAGGCGCCAACAGTCACTCACTAAGTGAAAGACAATCCTCATACATCGCCTCTTTGCTGATGACTGTGCTATTAACACTTGTTCAGAGCAGGACATGTAGACACCCATTAATGAGTTTTCAACTGTGTGCACTAACTCTAGTTTTTCATCAACACAAAGGAAACAGAAGTTTTTTTCTACTTGCTCCCTGGAAAGCTTACCACCAATCAAGCAACATCATACAGGGCCAACATCGTCCAGTAGTTGATAGCTTTATCTACCTAGTAGTACCCTCACATGAGAAGCAAATATTGACTCTTGAAGACCACAACAGGTGCTGCTTTTGGAAAACTAATGTAAATGTTTGAGACAAACAAAGAATCAGTGTTGCCCTTAAGATCAAGGTCTATACTGTGGTACCAGGGGACGGCGTGGCCTAGTGGTTAAGTGGCACAGCTCACAACCGTAGGTGCTGGGTTCGATCCCCATCACAGCACCGGCCGTTACCCCGGGGAAGCAAACCCTTAGAAAATGCAGGAGGAAGCAGACCCTTACATAAAATGCATGCTGAAGTCGAATGCACTGGGCCGACAGGCGCAAAATAAAAACACAGTACAACGCACACCGCCTTGGGGATTAGAAAAATAAGGCGAACGCAAAAAAAAAAAATACTGTGGTACTAACCACTCTTCTATATGCTGCAAAATATTGACAGTCTATAGCAGACATGTCAGGAAACTAAACCATTTCCAAGCGAGCTGTTTCCACAAGCTTATTAGGATCAACTGGCAGGATATAGTACCCAACTCTAAGGTAAAAAAACAAGGTAAGATTCTCAAGCATCCATATGCTGCAGCAAAGGGTCTAAAGCAGATGGACTTGACATGTTGTTTAAATGTTTGATTAAATTCCTTCCAAAGAAACTGCTGCACAGTAAGCTCAGAACACGCAAGAATGTCCCCAGAAAGACAGAATAAAAACACTACAAGGACTCATTGAAAGAGTCAACAGTTTCAACATTAATATCCCCTCCTGGGACACGCTTGCACAGAACATCTCTATTTGTCACTCTACCATCACACCTGGTGCTGATATCACTAAGCAGAACATGATCACTGAAGCTAAGAAAATTCACAATGCCTGAAAGCACAGAATGTGTAAAAGACCAACTATTGAATCCACTCATGTGGTGCACCACCTAAAGTAGGACCTGTCGGGACAGGGTAGATCTCTACAACTACATGCGATCACATATCACAACACAAGTCTGATGCTGTCACCCCCATCTCTTGCAATGGACAACTATTATTATAAAGAAGCAGCCCATATATCTCATGACATGTTGTAAGACAAAAAAAAGTTAGACACTGTAACAAAAGCTAAACTCCTGGATTAAGACAAAAAAAAAGAGAAAACACTGAATAGCTTAACATAATCAGATTTTTAAAAAGTTAACAGATCTGATAAAGAACATGAATTTGTAGAGAGACACTATTGCAAGCAAACATCATTCACCATTTTATGATAATAATGACTTTAATTTGATAATAATGTGTAATTGATGATAAAATTAATTAGCAAAACATTAATTATTTACCTGAAAAACCAGCTGGACATTCACACCTATAGCCATTGACTAGATCTTTACAAGAGCCATTATTCTTGCATGTGTTATTTATGGCACAGTCGTCTATGTTGTGTTGGCATAGAGAGCCTTCAAAACCACTAACACAATCACATCTGAATCCACCAAGGATATCCCTGCATGTACCATTTATGCAAGGGTTGCTCATACAGTAGTTAACCGGAAGACACACACTCAGTTTCTGAGGATCTATGTAAAAATATGAATAAATTGAGTTAATTTAATACGAATATTCATGTGAAATAATAAAATGATTCTAATGCATTATATTCTAACAAAAAGTATATTGTTTAATTAACAAAAATATAATCTCATCTAATAGTGGCTTTCAAGAAAATGTCTTTCTTCTTTCAATTTGTACAGATGAGGTGATAAGAACACTGAAAGAGGAATTTGTTTCATGTAGGAGGTTGAACCCCAAACAAAAAAATAAATAACTTGATCCGTGGTTAAACGCAGAAGAGGTAAAAACAAAAGCTTCGCAAAAATATATAGAGGCTGAGGGGAAAAAAAGAAAATATATTAAAACAATTTGGATATATAAAACAAATCTTATAATGTGAAGAGAGCAGCAAAAATTGACTTTGAAAAAGACTTGCTCAAAAACAAGAGCTTCTTTTCTTATATTCAACATAAACAGAGAACAAAATACACAGTTGACCCACTCAAAGACAGTAAGGGAAGAATTCATGACAACATTGAAGTTGCTAATCTACTTAATCAGTACTTTAGCTCAGCTTTTACAAAAGAAGGGTGCTCAAAGATCCTAGAGCCCTTAAATATTTTCCAAAGGAACATGGACACAGAGGGATTACAACCAGATCAAGATGTTATTCATCTAAAATTATTGTTTGAACTTAGAGACCTGTTAGCAAAACCTTTGGCTGTATTTTATTCTTACACTCTTGAGAAGTGGATTGTTCCAAGGGATTGGAAAAATGCAGGTGTGATATCCTTGTTAAGAAAGGACAGGAAATCAGATCCAGCAAATTGTATGATGAGCATACTCTGTAAAAATTTAGAGTCAATTATTGCACTTGGACAAGTTTATTCTCATCAGGAAGAGTCAGCATGTGTTTGGATGATCACGTTTAACAAATCTATTAGAAATCATGGAGAAAGTTACCAAAATATTAGATGCTGGAAGAGCTGGTGGGTGTTATTTAACTGGATTTTGCAAAGTTTTGATATAGTACCTCATCAAAGATTGCTTTGGAAGTTACAATCACATGGTAAAGGTTGCAGAGTTGCCAATTGGACAGACAATTTTTTAACGAGAAGAAAACAGAGTTGGCATAAATAAGGAATACTCTGATTAGTGTGATGTAATAAGTGTAGTGCCTCAGGAATCGGTATTGGGACTAATCTTGTTCTGGATATTTATAAATGATTTGGACAATGATGTCAGGTCCTTGATTGCAAAATTCCAAAATGACACTAAACTATGCGGCAGGGTCTCATCTCAGGCAGAGGTGGATTTATTGAGATTGGATTTAGATAAGATTCAAAAATGGTCTGAGAGCTGGCAAATAGAGTTTAATGTAAAAAAATGTAGTCATCCACATGGGAAGATCTAATAAGGAATACATTTGCAGGATGGGAGAGAGCAATATTAAAAAACTAGAAAAGGAAAGGGACCTAGGTGTTATAATAGATCATAGGTTCGGTAGCAAGTCCAGGTAGTAGTGAAAAAGAAATATTACACATAAGAGCAAGGAAATGATATTCAAACTGTGTAAAGCATTGGTGAGACCTAGATTGGAGTACTGTGTACAGGTGAGGAGTCCTTATGAGAGTGGATATAGAAATATTAGAAAGGATACAAATAAGAGGGACAAAGCTGATAGTAGGATTTCACAATTACAGTTATGAGGAAAGACTCAGAAAAATAGGAATACACAGTCTAGAAAGGTGACAAGATAATCAAAGAAATGGAAAAATTAATTTAACTTAATGTCTTTATACTGATTTAGAAGACTCATCAAAGTCTGTATACAACCAGTTACAGTTGCATTACCCTGCTCTGAAAGCTATGCGCATCCAATCTATTCTTAAATACATTAACTGTCCCTGCCGCCACTACTTTCTGGGGCAATGCATTCCAAGCATTCACCCCTCTGTGAAAAAATATTTCCTAATATTCAATCTAGACCTTTCTTTAGTTAATTTGTAGCTGTGCACTCTTGTTCTTGTTGGTGGTTGTATTTTTTAAAATTTGTTAGTCTAATTTAACCTTTCTTGTGATTATCTTATTAAGTCACCTCGAATTCTTCTCTTTTCTAGGCACTGTAGGCCGGTTTTTCTGAGTCTTTCCTCATAACTGTAATTCTGGAATCCCACTATCAGTTTTGTTGCTCTTCTTTGTATCCTTTCCAGCATGTTTGTATATCTCCTTATGTCTATATTAGACTATAACAAGTTTTTGCGTTTCAATTAATGCATTTAAGAATAGATTGGATGCGCATAGCTTTTAGAGCAAGGAAATGTAAATGAAACTCATTGTATACAGACTCTGTAGAGTCTTCTAAACCAGTATAAAGACGCTAAGTTAAGTTAAGATGAAAGATGTGGATTGGAAATACATTGATGATGTTGTATTCAAAGATGAATCCACACGAGAAGAGAAGAGTGAGATTGCCAAAGAACACCTGGTGAGAAACAGTCATAAGAAGATAATTTCAGTTAAAGAAAAGGATAGGGAAGTGGAGTCTTATGGAAAGATCCCAAAATGATAGTCCAAATTATAAATCTTTAGAGACTATTTGGAGTTTCATAGGCGAAGCTCAAAAAGATAACCAATAGAGACCATCTGGAGTTTCATAATTAAGTTAAGTTGCTAAGTTAAGTTAAGTTAAGTTGAGGAGAAGGCTAGGGCAGCTCCAGTCTCATGGGCAATGCTAAAAAACACAGACCAAACTAGAAATCAATAGAGACCATTTCTAGTCTTATGGACAGAGTTTTAAAAAAATATCATAGAGCTCAAAAACATTTCCCAAAATAGAAATTAAAATAGACCATCTGTAGTCTCATTGACAGCACTCAAAAAGATATTCCAAACTAGAAATGAATATAGACCATCTGAAGTTTTTTGGACAGAACTAAAAAATCTAGCCCAAACTTGATATTAATTTAGACCATCTGAAATCTCATGGACAGAGCTCAAAATGATAAAAAAAAGAGACCATCTGAAATCTTACAGATGGAGCTCAAAAAGATAGGCCAAACTAGAAATCAATAGAGACCATCAACTGCATGCCAATGTTTCAAGAGGAACTAGAAGAAGCCATTAAATATGTTTCCAAAGACAAATTAAATAAATTTGACACACTTCTAAAACACATGTTTTTATTACACTTAAAAGAGGAAAATTCACATTCTATGGACTTTAAAGTGTGGTTTCTGTAGTTATTTATTTTAAATTATTAGATTATGACCATCTTTTATGTCTTTTATTACAAGATAAATAAAAAATGGATACAACCATTAAAGAATTCATCTAACAACTCTTTTCCACCTGAAATTAGTGAAACAAGTTTTACAATATCAAACATTCATAAAAATTTGCATTAAACAATGCAGCTCAATTAACTTTATGTATTCTTCATTTTTTTAAAACTATAATTTTAATTGTACATCTGCTTACCTGGCATGTAATGTTCTCCACAGGTGCATCTTGCAGCAAGAAGCTGCAAATCACTAGTGCAAATGCCCCCATCTGCTACTCTGCACTCATTACGGTAACAAAAATCTCCCATGATTTCACAATGAGTACCAGAAAAGCCATTTATGCAGGAACAGCTGTATGTGTTATTTCCATCCTCACACGTTCCATTGTATAAACAACCATAATTGTTTAATGCACATGTATCTGTTGGGAAAAAAAAAAAAAATGTGTATCAATGGCTGCTTTGAAATATGGGGCCGAAGATACAGCAGTGAAGGAGCTGAGAGCAGCCAGCGACTTATAGTTGGCTGCTTGGATCAGGGTCAGTGACCTATAGCTGACTAAAACTCTATTCTGTCTTTAAGTGGTGACCCTAGAAACAGACTACAACCATTCAGTTTGGCTAGGACATAGGGATTCTTTTTCTGCGTTAATCCTGAAAATTATGTTTGTGACATTGTTGTATTTTACAGAAAAGCTGTGATATCTGCATCTGTTTGCTGTCTTTCTTTGATCCCTATTCTCTTGGCTAGGCTGCATGGGTGTATTCTGTTTCCAGGGCCATACTTAGACGTGGAAGAGGGTCTTGGTCAGCTATAATCCCCGAACCGGATGCAAGCAGCCAGCTATAAGTCGTTGGTTGTTGTCAGCTCATTCACTGCTGCATCTTTGGCCCCTGAAATATGGATTGAAGAGGGAAGGCAAACCTGGTTAAAAAAATGCTGTGGATATGTTAGATTGAAAGGTACAGTCATTGCAGCCTCACTGTAAACTACAACCCAAAGTAACAACGTCCTTTTTAGGATGAATGCTGAAGGAGAAGAAGAAATATAGCATACATTATCTCAGACTAAAGGTATTCTATTTGTCATTTTCCCTCATGTGAGCCCTTTGTACCTTATTGGGGAAGAAAGCATAAGCCCACTTCACCCTATAACGCATGTAGTAAAAAAAAAGGTGGCTGTAGGGTTGTAAATGGGGCTGGCAAACTCATCATATAACACAAAGTGCCATAGAAACCACCTCTACAAGAGCTCATACATGCTTTGATGTAAGATTCTAGCAAGCAAGCCAAATGTAGTGGTAGCCCCATGCTCCTGCTGGAGAAGAAAAAAAAGAGTGCATCATTGTGATTTAAAGATCTGCTATAATCATATGTAGACTACACGATCAGTATATATTGCAACATGCTGTACCATCTATGTACCAATTTTTACTTACAGATGCGATCAATGGGCAATTACCACAACCCAGAGAGCCAGCTACAAGTCTCTACAATAAGATATGTAATGAAGGTGATCCAAGTAACAAGAAGAGACAAGGTCTACAGTCAGACAATATGGCACATCTCTGAATCCAGCCCTTGCAGACTTCAATGAATCAATTCAAACTTTGGTGATTTAGCAATGTCTGCATAATGAAAGAAAATCAGCTACCATGTGTGTTATGAGAAGCAAAGAACCAATGATCCAGAACCCCAGACTCAAAGTTCAAGACTCAAGTCCAGACTCAAAATTCATTTGAATGACAACATAAGACGCTGTCTATATGAGACCAAAGGCTAGACTGGGATCAAGCCGAGGAAGACAGTGGGATAGAGTAGTCTGGTTATCTTTCTGGCAAACCTTTATATCATAGAGAAGAAGAGAACTGACTAAACAAGTAAGATAGAAAATGTTACATCACAGGGAAGAAAAGAAGTGGCTAAGTAAGTAAGGTCAAAGATTCTACGCCCCAGGGTAGAAGAGGAGGAACTAATTAAGGTAGAAGACTCTACACCCCAGGGAAAAAAACGAGTGACTAAGTTAGTAATCATATTACAATTGTATGAAAAGTGAAAATGTAACCTTAACATTTTGCTTTCATTTTCTTTAGTAAATAATCTGTTAATAAATATGAAAACTTTCTTTTGACTCATCATAGTATCCTTCTTTCCTTTTGGCTACAATAGGAGCATAGAGTCACCATGACAGATGGTCTCCTTGTAAAAAAACCTGTGCTAACAGGTTCTAGTAGCAGTGGTTTTTGTAGAACTGTGTTTTTTTAATGATAATGTTGATGGCTCAATGCACAATTCTCTTTATGTGTGGAACATTACTTCAAACATTTGATTCTCCTGAGGTACCATTAAGATGAGCATCTGAATGGTAAAGTTGCAGAACATGAACTTCTTATTTCTAAGGTACTGGGCTAGATTCTCATTATGGACAATGTTCCAGTCAGCCAAGCCATGAATGGGTTCTTGACTTACTGTTAGAAAAGGAAAGAGAATGAAGAAGGAAGCTAGCCACCCCACCTCATAAAATGGTGTGGACTCGTATTATGAAGTCTTTAACACTTCATCCCTGACAGCAGTGTCTGCAATGGGACTAGCTTTACCCTTTACCACTAGGCTGACAAACTATACTATTCAATTAAAACTTATGTTTACCTATATCAACTTCGCATCTTTCTCCTGTATATCCTGGATAACATACACAGACTGAGCGTACAGAACCATAGGAGATACACTGGCCATGAAAGTTGCAGACATTTCCCTTACATGGGTCCTCTGATATTGAACACCTTTAAAATGTTAAATATGAATAAATTAAAATAAACAACACAAAGAAATGAAACAATTCTGAAAGAAGTTCACAGATCTGGACACATTTAATTAATTAAAGTTCATTACTCCTCTCGGTGCTTTGGCCATTGATAACATCTCACCAGCATACACAGTCATAGGCTACACTTTCTGACTCTCTCCAGGTGTAACCATTTAATTATAACTCCTTAGATTCGCTGTTCCATGTATTTTTAGTTCTATTTCTCTTTCTCTTGCCTTGAGGATTCCAAGACGCAGACTACCTGGTTATGTTGGACAGTGCTTTCCTTGGCTTATGTTTTAATTCAACACAATTTTCTTCTATTAATTTGTTGTTCCAGTGGTTGTTGTTGGATCCTTTCCCACAAATTTCAGAACCAGATGAAAGCAGAAATAAATACACACACATTACTGAATATTAACGGCTATTAAAAATTTCTGACGAACACTACAACTGTACATTCGCTTATAGGTTTTTACACAGGGCATTCATAAAGTTACCTGTTTTCAGTTTGGCACGTAGATTTATACATAATTGTCACATGCACTGTCTTAGTGCCACTTTGGTATATATTGTAGTTTCACAGAAAAAAATCTGCCCCAAATCTCTGTTAACAGCCCACGTAATAATTTGCACAACAAACAAAAGAAAACAGATAATGAAAAGGGCAGAAGAAAAAAAAAAGTCAAGAAAAGTAGGAAGTCAACAAGGAATCAGAAGTTTGGAAGTTACATAATGACATGTATCAGGCAGCATGACACTTGATAAAAAAGACAAGCAGTGGTGTGCTGTGACTTTTCTCAAAGGGGACTACTTTCAAGGACACTTTTCATTATTTGGCTCAAGAGGAAGACTCTTGATTCAATGTACAATATGTAGCTAACCAATGACACTTTTGCCTATCACAGTTCACACAGTTTAGCTCACTTCAACCGATGCACAATATTTAGAAATGGAATAAAGAAACAAATATATTCTAAATATATTTTCAAAAATCGATTATGGTTTCCCTAAAGTTTTCAATTTAGTTATTGCAGATAGGTGTGAGTGAATATTTTCATTGCACATCTTAGCTTTGTGAATTTGACTAATATCACAAAAGCCAATATTATTCCACACTCTCTGATCTGTTTCAAACAGCACACGAGGCCAACAATACAGTCTGTTTCTTGATTTGCATACAGTTAACCGTGGTGAAGAAGTATAATACTCTGTTTGGAAATGACGTGTAAAGTCTTTTATTTTTGTTTTCACAGACATGTCTGGAGTTGGCCTACCTTTCGTTATTACTGGCTGTTTTTATTCCAAACTGAGGTCCCAAATAAAACTGCATCAAGAAGACTGCATTGCGACACTTGCAACATCACATTGCTGACCTACTTTGCATCTTATCTCTGGCAAACTTTGTTGTGAGGGAACAGTTTCCAAATCCAAGTCCCCTTCCATTTTCACCCTTTGAAACACTGTCAAACTATTTTGATAATCGAACACTTTAACACTTCCCAAGATCCTTTATTAATGAGAACATTTACATAAGCTTAATAACCACAACGCTACCAATTATAAAAAGCAAATGAAAATTATATTTACTTATTACAGAACACCAAGAGTTAGTATGTATCTTATTGCACATAGGGACTAGGGTAGCTTAATCTAGTCCTCTAACCAGAGAGAATTGATAACCCTTGAGAACTTCCGAAGATGCCAGAGTGCTGTCATTTAGGGGTGCAAATAGCGAGAATATCGTCAATTATTGTGATGCAAATTGAGACTCAGATAGTGAAGAATGCTGTTTATTCAATATTTTTATTTTATGCTTTTATGTCCCATGGAAATTTAACTCAAAATAGCTCAACTACCTGCTGAAGATGGATGTGTCGAACCGAAAGGCAGAAATATTGCAATCAAGCTGTAAACTAGTG
The DNA here is from genome assembly GCA_036924085.1 of Ariolimax columbianus. Taxonomy (NCBI): domain Eukaryota; kingdom Metazoa; phylum Mollusca; class Gastropoda; order Stylommatophora; family Arionidae; genus Ariolimax; species Ariolimax columbianus. The sequence continues at coordinate 26,768,722 of JAVGWX010000006.1, forward strand.
ACACAACACATTCCATTCTCTAGACTGCATCCTGCTACTTGCAAAGCCCTGTTCAAGGTTTGGTAGTGGGAGATTGAGAACACACGCAGAAGAAGAAGAAGCTTAATTAAAATGTATAGGGACTAACCTAGTCTTACTAGTCTATTGACGGCACACCACTAAAGACAATAAAGAAAAGCTAAATAAAGCTACTTTCAATATTTTGAGACTGGATGTGACAAAAATTAAACAGCAGAGATGTAATTAATCAAGCTAAAAACAGAACTAACATTTTTATTAAATCATTTACAAGCTGAATTGTTAGGTATAAAACTGAACAGATTAAAATTAAAGCATACTTTCTCATGTGACCAAAAATATTATTAAAAAACATATTAATATGTCACATTTTTTAACTAACTGATTTGTATCTGCTCACATCATGTCATAATTTCCATCTTGAGGACATTGACACCTAGTGCCTCCTACTAGATCCATACAGAAGTCTAAGCTGGTACAGACACTGTCATTGCAGTCATTAACCAAGTCTTGTTCACAGAATGAGCCTTCAAATACTGGTAGAATAAATGTTTTCAAACCTTGTTAATAAACACTTAGATGACAATTGCCTCAAAGTTGCCTCCATTGATCTGATTTTAAAATAGTAATGAATAGCTGATTAAAAAAATCAATACATTGAAACGCTACCAAAAATATTATAAAATAACTTAAATTACATTACCTCATTCAGAAACAATTCTTACAAATTAAAAATTAGCAACTCTGAAGTTTATAATTTATAATTATTCCTTTATAAATAATTTATTCAGACTTTTCCCTAAGCACACATGAAAACAGAACTATATAGTCATAACCAAGAATGATTCATGCTTATCTTCTAGCACAATAAGCCATTATATACTAAAATAAATCCATAAGTACATATGGCAATGTAAATACACACACATTCGGTAAAAAACTAGAAGGTCTTATTTTTTAAGATAATTTATGTTTGATATACAAGTACGCATAAAGGAAAAATTGACAAACAAACAGCAGAAATTGTGAAGGAAATAAAATAAATTACAACAAGTAGTACTTTTAAAGACCTCTTAAAATTTAATGATCAGATATTTTAAGAAATGCAGGCTTACTTATTAGGTAGCTGCATTACCAAAGATTGAGAAATAAACCAAGAACTAGCAACACAACATTTGTTTTCACATTGTTCTGTCAAACACTGAACTCTGCAGTTCACTCATAGGAAAATAAGATTAGACAATTTAACACAAATGTGTCTTACTTTATAGTTTTGAGACATGGTATATAACCAAAGTATTGTATCCAAACTATAGACTTTCAGAGACAAATGTATGTAACATGTATTTTGTAACAATTTTATTTGTGTCCATACTAAACTGACTTATTACTTATTGATGTAATTAAATGGGGGACCCAATGGTCTTGAGGTAAGGTGTTCGCCTCAGGTGCTGGAGGTTGCGAGTTAAAATCATGGTGGAGACTGGGATTTTGTTGATGTGGATAATCCCATAAAAATGTCCCCTGATCTCTGAGGACTGAGATCAGACACCCATGTGCAATGGAGCGCACGTTAAAAATCCCTTGGCAGTTGGAAATCTAAAAGAGTAGGCTTAACGGCCACTGCATGGTCAAAAATTCAAGTTAAAAATCTTCTCAAATTATTTTAGGGATTCTCGCCTGACAGAGAATATGTTGCAAAAACGGGACTGTGTGGCTATAACATCAAGTCTTGATTATGTAGTTAGCGGATGGCATAGATGGCGCCTTACAGGCTGCAGGTCTACCTGGCTTAATTTTACTCTTCCACCACCACCAGTCTAAAAATATAGGCGATCATATATTCCAGGGGCTACCAACCTAACGGTTAGTAATGGACACTGGAATTGACCTGGCAAGTCACCAGTAGTTTTCGACTACCAAAAATATGAAACAAAGGAGATCACACATCCCTACGATGTCTAACAACACAAGTGGATGATTGATTGATTGATTGATTGATTGATTGATTGACTGACAGACAGACAGACAGACAGACAGACAGACAGACAGACAGACAGACAGACAGACAGACAGACAGACAGACAGACAGACAGATAGATAGATAGATAGATAGAGATATGTAGGTAGGTAGGTAGGTAGGTTAGGTAGGTAGGTAGGTAGGTAGGTAGGCAGGTAGGCAGGCATGCAGGTAGGTAGAGAAAGATAGAGAGACAGAAAGACAAACATATAGATAGTTAGAGAGATAAAGAGAAAGAGAAAGAGAGAAGGAGAAAGAGAGAGAAAGATAAAGATAGTTAGAGAGAGAGAGAGAGAGAGAGACAGACAGACACATCACATCAGATCAAATCAGATCACATCAAATTAGAACAGATCAGATACAGATCGGATCGATGGACAGACAGACAGACAAACAAATGTTATCAACATTAAATTTTTCAGTCATGCTTGATTTTTATGATCAGTAACTCAGTTATATTAATCAAATGTTATATTACAATATAATATTGCTATTTAGTTTTACTTGATTCGACCATGTAACTTCAATAATGAATTATGGTATAAACTACTGCATAGCTCAGAAACACATATAACTAAGAGAATCACATATAACTAAGAGTATCACATGTGGACTGCAAACATTCACAAGATGCATTTACATATTTCATATTAGATGGTCAGATGTCATAACAAACACTGATATGTAGAAAAGAAAACAACAACAGCAAACACAGTTGGAGATTAGAAAGAAGCAGTAGAGATGAATAGAACACAGCATCAGAAAAAAATCATACATGTATTGAACTGGTTGTATACCAGTATAAAGACGTTAAGTTAAGTTAAGTTAAGTTAGATTGGGACACGCAGTGGAAGAGAAAAGTGATAAGATTAAAGAAAAGCTGATGAAGAGAAGCGAAGTAGGGTAATGTAAATTGATGAGCTGCAAATGTTGAAGAGGGAGGGAGAGACCAGAAGGATTCAGTCAATATTATGTACATCATGAGCTGGTAAAGTCCATTTGAGCTGAACAAACAATTCAGGGAGAGTCTGCTGATTTTCATACAATATGACTTAGCTAAGGACATTTTTAGTTACATAATAAATGAAATAAGTGTGAGACTGGCTACTCCATCCTGCAGAAACTTTAAATCACAATAAAAAATTAAGACCTCTACACTCATTGGTTGAAGAGGAATGACTAAGTAGTAAGTATTTATTTATAAATGTATAATTTATATTTTTAAACCCTACTAACCTACTAACCATCAAAATGTGAAATGTTGGCCAGAATAGCACAGACAATAGCAGCGCTTGCACGGCTTATCAAAATCTGGCAAGATAAACGGTTAGCACTAAGCACGAAAATCAGATTAATGCGTACACTGGTCCTGTCAATATTCCTCTATGCGTGTGAGACATGGACAGTTACAGCTGACCTTCAACGAAGGATACAGGCCTTGGAGATGAAATGTTTCCGAAAACTTTTAAACGTCACATACAAAGATTGAGTTACAAACGAGGAAATACGAGATGGAATTACAACACCAATAGGGCCTTTCGAAGATCTCTTGGCAACTGTCAAAAGAAGGAAACTCACTTGGTACAATAACATATCGAGATCAAGTGGTCTTGCAAACACAATCCTCCACGGGAAGGTGCATGGCAGACGACGAAGAGGCCGGCCTAAAAATAGATGGGAGGACAACATAAAAGAATGGACCAGTCTCCGACCAGAAGAGTCACAGGCAGCGGCATCTGACAGAGAGGGATGACGTGGAGTTGTGAGGATGTCTTCATGTGTGCCCCAGCGACCTCACCGGTTACGAGATGACCTGACCTGATTTGACCCTGACTAACCATTGTAAAAACACATAAACTCTCATGATATGGTAAATGAGTTAAGATCAGTAATATATAAATAAATGTGAACAGTCAGGGGAGAAAAGACAGGAATACCTAAGACACAAGGGTAAATAATACAATTAAAATATGGCTGGAGATCAAGATGCTGAGCAGCGCATGAGCTGCAGTGGTCAGTGACCCATAGCTGACTGCTAGCGTCAGGGCCAGTGAACCATAGCTGCCAAGACCCTTCTACACCTCCACGTGATTATCCTGGATAACAGGCTGCATCAGAGCAGAATGGTTAAGGAGAAGGCATTGAAGAGAGAATGCTAACTCGGTACTCAAAAAATGCTTGCTCAAGTCGGATGTGTTGGACCGAAAGGTGCAAATATCGCAGCCAAACTGTAAACTACAACACAACGCATTCCGTTCTCTGGACTACATTCTGCTACTTAAGCCCTTTCAGGGTTTGGTAGTGGGAGATTGAGAACGAACGAAGAAGGAGAAGAAGAAAATATGGCTGTAACCGCATTGAGAAAAACAAACAATGGCAATACACGAATACAGACACAGGGTGAAATAAACAGTTAATAATACAAGGGTCTCAGTGTCATTTTGCCACTTAGAATTATGGTAATTACTAAATCTGTCAATATCTGTTTGTGGACAGAAAGAAAATCTATTAACATTTAGTACAGAATAAAAATGCGGTGCACATTTGAAGTCGCTCGTGGGGCGCATAAATCTCTTTCCCCATTAATGATGTACATTGGAACGCCCCTGTAGGGAAAAACATTGAAATGGAATACAGGATCATGAAACCTTAACAAGCCTTTAGGAAGATAATAGTGGAGGCAGGGTTAATTAAGGTATTTAACAATAGATTAGATGCATATAGTTATTTTTAGATCAAGTTAATGTAAAAGAAACTGGTTGTATACAGACTCTGCAGTCTTGTAAACCAGTATAAAAACATTAAGTTAGGTTAAGATAATAAATGAAAAGCTTGTAGTTTTACAAAGCAATAACCTAAAAAATTATGTACATATAAAAAGGTGTTTGTGCATTAAAATTAGAAAGTGGTGAATAGAAAACAGATGAAGACAGGGTAGTCAGTTCAAATAATTTAATATATCTTATTTATGTGGAAAAAAAGGAACTTTTTTAAACAGCCTATATCGCACTGAATATATTAAGTCAGACTGTTACATTTTCTGTTGGAAAGAAGCAAGTAATACTGAAATGTGATGGGAGAAGAAGAAATTGACATTGGATAAACCACACCTTAAGGAAACCAATTCATTGCATTACAAGTCTCTGTTCTGAAATCCCCAATGCCTTGAGGATTAGAAAAATAAAGGAATACAAAAACAAAAATTCCCCAAGGTAAGAGAAAAATAAGATGACCAAAACACATGTAAAAGATTGTTAAGAACAGACATACAAAAATATAGAAAAATGTGGAAAGAGTAGGAATGGATGGCTCAGGAAAGGAAGACTTGATGTGTATTTTCTGAAGGCATGTGCATTGAAGGGTTTGATTGGTTGATATTGCGCTTACATTGCTTCACTGAACAATTTTTGACATATGATTCGTGCTTGTTGTCGTTAGTTTCCAGAAGCACTGTGTTGTATTGATAGCAGATATTTTCCCCTTCCACTAGGAATGCCAAACAGTTGGTGTTTTTAAGGCACATGTTTCTGCAGTCATCATTCCCATTAGATGACGTTGAAACCACATTACTATTGCTTGTGTACTGGAGTTTTTGGTTTCTGTCAAATGTGCAGGTAGTTTCTAAAATAAAGAAACAACATATTATAATTGTGAACTTCTTCTACTTCTATCCACTTGTGTCATTAGATGCTATGGGAAGGTGTAGTTTTTTTAATGTGCCAGATGTGTCGACAATTCTGTTACCTTTTCATATTTCTTCAGTATCTCACTTACACCATCTATCCACCTTTTTCTTGGTAGCCTTCATGCTCTGTAACCCTCTTGTCTGGTGTTGTAAATCCATACTGCTGGTAGATTTGCTAGTATTGTTGTCAGGTGTCTGAACCACTTTGTTTTCTGTCTGTCCATGTATTAATGCACAATTTTGCACCCACTTTCTGTATGAAGTATTCTTTTCGTACTTTGTCCAGTCTTGTGACCTGACTGTTTTTCTCAAACACATTTTACATACTATGATTTTTCTTTCTTCTGTCTATAAAATAACAAATGCAACTTTTGTTCAATATCAAATATTAAATGACAAACTTACAACAACAGCTTTTTCTTCTTCATGTCTGTTTTTCATTCCTTCCACATCAAGTAGAGGGCGACCAATGCAGTGCAGCTGATCCCCTCCTGTTGCTGTGTTCAAGAACTGCTACACTTTTGCAAGGCTTGTGTCTGCAGCAATTTACTTTACAGGATGAGGCTGCTAATCCCATACACAGCCTTTTTAGTGATGCCTTAAACATGCTTTTAAAGTTACTCTCGTACAGTACTTATATTCTTTTCCACTTCAACACCACTCTGATGACATCATCTGCTACAAAATTTAATTTAGAAACATCTCACAAAAAATGCTTAATTGATTTCTTCAGCAAACTAACAATTATTTTAGCAAGCAATTATGGACAATGTAACATGTTTTTTACACTATAATATAGTATGATGGAAATGAAGATAATATGGGAATTATGGCAACGTTTTTAATTGTATAAATTATCAAAATAAAGCTGAAATACAAATGAGCTCAACAACTCATTAGTTCAGTTCAGTTTAAATTGAAGGACGGTACAATGAATTTTCAATTTTCTCGATCTATTGCCATGATAGTACAATTTATCAGGCCTTTTTCTGTCCATTTTTAGATGTCTTCCCACTTCAATCTTTAAACGTTTACATTACATTGTACAGATGTGAATGTACATTATTTATTTTTAAGCCGATTAACAATAGGAAAACACATTAGGTTAACATTATAAGATAAAGCAATAAGATTATCAGAAGATTTCCCATCATTATGCAACTAAGTTTTTAAGCCATTATCTCCTTAACACTGTACTGACTCTATTATATCATGTCTCATGTTGACAGTGTGTTGTTTTCTTTATATTTTGTTTGTCCACATTTGAGTTTGAATTCGCACAATGCATTTTCCCAATTTGACAACTAATTATTTTACTGGCAAAATTTTGTTGTTTCAGTTTTTTCTTAGATATGTTTTCAAATGGTTAGAATAGAAATAGGCAAGAGAAACGCCAAAGCACACTGGAATTGAAAATTATATGACTTCCAATGAAAATAAATGTGCACAATAATTTAGTGTAAATATGTCAAACAAATTAGTGTAATTCAAATGGTTACATTTTTCATTGGAAGTCATATAATTTTCAATTCCAGGGTGCTTTGGCGTTTCTTTTGCTATTTCTATTCTGAAATATTTATATACTGATATTATATAATCTACATGTAATTTTTTTTTCCATTGTTCACACAGCCTCCATCTGATGATAAATATTTAAAATATGACAATCTTACCATTTTTACAAGTGCAGGTAAAGTTAAGCCCATCATTTGCAGTACATGTTCCTCCATTGTAGCATGGATTAGAATTGCAGACATCACAGCTCCTATTACATGAGTCTCCAAAGAAACCTGGTGAAAAATGCATACAACTGAATTAAACATTATAAGCCAAATTTTTATAGCTCCTTATCACCTACAGTCATCAGATGAAACAATCTTTAATTATTTTTAAAGTTGGAGCAGTCCTACTTCGGTTATTTTGAGCTGTAGTTGTCAGCAACCCAAAGCTGGCTTAGAATCAGAGCCAGTGACCCAGAGCTGCCAAGACCCTTCACCTCCCCATGGTGATCCTGGATATCAAGCTGTAACATGGTAAACTGGCTAAGGAGAAGGGATCAAAGAGGGAAACCTAACCTGGTACCTAAAAATGTCATACTGAAGTAGGATGTGTCGGACAGAATGGTGCACATATTGCAGTCAAGCTGTGAACTACAACACAACACATTCCCTTTTCCAGACTACATCCTGCTACTTGCAAAGCCCTTTTCAGGGTTGGTAACAGGAATTTGAGAATGAACGAAGAAGACTACAGTTCTTCTTCGGTCAACTGATGCTATGCTTCTTGCCCAATGAGGTTCACAAAGAAGACTACAGTTCTTCTTCGGTCAACTGATGCTATGCTTCTTGCCCAATGAGGTTCACAAAGAAGACTACAGTTCTTCTTCGGTCAACTGATGTTATGCTTCTTGCCCAATGAGGTTCACAAAGAAGACTACAGTTCTTCTTCGGTCAACTGATGCTATGCTTCTTGCCCAATGAGGTTCACAAAGAAGACTACAGTTCTTCTTCGGTCAACTGATGCTATGCTTCTTGCCCAATGAGGTTCACAAAGAAGACTACAGTTCTTCTTCGGTCAACTGATGCTATGCTTCTTGCCCAATGAGGTTCACAAAGAAGACTACAGTTCTTCTTCGGTCAACTGATGTTATGCTTCTTGCCCAATGAGGTTCACAAAGAAGACTACAGTTCTTCTTCGGTCAACTGATGCTATGCTTCTTGCCCAATGAGGTTCACAAAGAAGACTACAGTTCTTCTTCGGTCAACTGATGCTATGCTTCTTGCCCAATGAGGTTCACAAAGAAGACTACAGTTCTTCTTCGGTCAACTGATGCTATGCTTCTTGCCCAATGAGGTTCACAAAGAAGACTACAGTTCTTCTTCGGTCAACTGATGCTATTTTTCTTGCCCAATGAGGTTCACAAAGAAGACTACAGTTCTTCTTCGGTCAACTGATGCTATTTTTCTTGCCCAATGAGGTTCACAAAGAAGACTACAGTTCTTCTTCGGTCAACTGATGCTATGCTTCTTGCCCAATGAGGTTCACAAAGAAGACTACAGTTCTTCTTCGGTCAACTTATGCTATGCTTCTTGCCCAATGAGGTTCACAAAGAAGACTGTGCGTTTTAGGTATTTGCAGGAACCCACACAGCTTTTCAAGCATGGTTGCTGCCCCTGGCTAGACTTCCTGTCTTTGGTCTGCATAAGTTGTGGTGTTTGCTTGGTTGCTCTAAAATCGCATGTGGTGGTGTCTCTGAGACCCATTTTGTGGAGGTGGCCCATGAGTCTGAAATGTCCCGTTCTGAGTCTGAAGATCTTTGTCCGCCCGTTTCTGCTAAATTTGTCTATACTTTCATTTTCTGGTTTGTATTATTTGTGCTGGTCTCTCCATTCTGTCCTAATGGATTGTTTTATGAGTGTCTTTGCTTCTTTACAGCTCTGTGGGTGGCGAGTCTGCATGCTGCCTCGTTCAGCTTTTGAGAGCTTATCTGGCTTCAAGGATCCCACAGTGGGCTGAAATCCACTGGTGGGCTGGAATCCATTGGTGGGCTGGAATCCACTGTAGGACTAAATCTATTTTTTGGGACAGCAACCCTATGTTATATTTTATTTCATGTAAAAGCTTATCTTGTTTGGGGCTTGAGATGTCTTGGAGTTCACTCCTGGAGTCTGCTAGAATGACCGTTTTTCTTGTAGTTGTCTTTTGGCTAATACAAATCTGAGTAGCTGCATGTACAGCTGTTGCTTCAGCTCTGAAATTGGTACAGATCTCTTCTGATGGTATGGAGTGGTTTTCCAACTACTACAGTAATGTGTACAGAATATCAAACAACATATGAATTGTTCATGCTTTAATAAAAATCCAGGTCTCAAATATGGGAGCCAAAGACACAGCAGTGAACAAGCTGAAATAAGAATCCACTTATAGCTGATTGCTTGCATCAGGGACAAGGACCCATAGCTGACCAAAACTCTATTTCACCTCTAAATGCATTAACTCTTAGTATCCTAGGCACCCCCTCAGAAACCATTTCTGTTGTTGCCTTTTTCCGAGGCTCCTGTTGAGAAAACAGACAGCCACTGCTTTCTTTAACACTATTTTTATACAGTTTCAGACACTTTGCCCACATTTTTGTCCAATCATATCAACACTAGACATTTGCATTACTTTTCCTGGAAAAAAACACATCATGTGAGAATATCTTCCATTTGAAATAAACATTTGAAGTAAACATTACATTTTTGTTATGAGAAATCTGAAACGGCTCCAAACATAAATGATTGCAAGCTAAGATTCTCAGCCAAGCAAGCATCGGCACTTATTCATTCATGGATGGGATTAGAAAATTATGATTTATTGAGTGTGGAAAGTTCGTATGACTAGTATCCACAAAATATTGTAGTTGACAAAGTTGTCAGACTCTAAAGACATGGGGGCGTCTCTCCTGGCTGGATCTAGTGACTAGTTCTAGGCATAGTAGAGAAGATGCTAGTACTACTTACTAGAGGAACAAATAATGTTTCAATGACAAGTAGAAGATCGAGATTAAGTACACCTGATAAAGTTGAAGCAATATAGCTTTATATTTCAAATATGAAATGCAAATCCTAAAATAGAAAGTGTACTGATTTGGTTGTAAATTACAATTTTTTCTAATTATAACAACAAATTTCAAAATGCATGCAGAATGTTTATTTTAAAAAAGACATAAAACTTTCCTAAGTTCTGTTAAAATGGATATCCCATACAATGATTTTGAATTTTGCATGCTGCTGAGGTATTTAAATATTATTATAAGTACAATATTTGTTTTTCTGCTTTGTAAATTTATATTTGTTCTGTTCCAATCTTATAATGTATCTTTCATAAATATTTGAAACTGTTTATAATGTTAAGTTATGTTCATATAATAGGTCTTTTATTTCTGCATATTTTAACATATAACACTTGAGTTTATCATTATAAATAAATAATCTAAAATCAGTAACAGCCAAGTATAAATAGTAACTCCTTAAAATGATCTTGTAAAAACAAGAACTTTGAAGAATCTTAGAAAAAAGTGTGAACCTTATAAGTTGTGTGTGTGCGTGTGTGTCTCTCTCAGCTCTATTTAGAAGTAATGTCTATGAAGAACATATTGTCCTCAACGTATTGCCTATGTGACCTATGACTAAGAAAGTAAAGTGGAAATTCAGCAGAATTAACTGCTGTTGGAAATAGAGTTTTTTAAACACTCCATTGAGGGGACGGCATGGCCTAGTGGTTAAGTGGCATGGCTCACAATCCGAAGGTGCTGGGTTTGATCCCCATTGCAGCACCGGCCATTACCCCGGGGAAGCAAACCCTTAGAAAATGCAGGATGAAAAAATGTTATTCTTGTGTGAAGATGTTTGTTTTTATTCATCTAAGATGATCTGAGTGTCACAAATGCAATGTACTGCCCTGGCATCTAAGATTATCTGAGTGTCACAAATGCAATGTGCTGCCCTGGCATCTAAGATGATTTGAGTGTCACAAATGCAATGCACTGCCCTGGCATCTAAGATGATTTGAGTGTCACAAATGCAATGTGCTGCCCTGGCATCTAAGATGATCTGAGTGTCACAAATGCAATGTGCTGCCCTGGCATCTAAGATGATTTGAGTGTCACAAATGCAATGTGCTGCCCTGGCATCTAAGATGATCTGAGTGTCACAAATGCAATGTGCTGCCCTGGCATCTAAGATGATCTGAGTGTCACAAATGCAATGTGCTGCCCTGGCAGCTTAAGTTATAATGTACTACTCCGTATCTGATGTCCTGCTCACACTATTTCATCCACTTTTAGACTTTATACATGATTAACATGTCAGTTACCTGACTTGCAGGTGCACACAGGTCTGTGATCTTGAATGGCACAAATGGTGTTTTCCATCATGCCTGCAGCATTACAAAAGTTGACTGTACACAAAGAGGCTGGAATATAAATACTTATGCTGAAAACTCAAAGCATGCTTAATTACTAGAATTAGTCAGTCTAATTAGTAAACCTCTCAAGAAGCATATATATGTTCTTACCAATTGTATGGTGATGTGTCTACAAGCACATGCACACACATTATAGTGAAGTGACTAATTTCCTAGTCACAAAGCCTGGTAGCATGCCACATGATTTTCCTAACAAGGCAACACAATTATAAATATTATGAATTTCATTCTTTGATAGGTATAGGTGACAGAAGTTGTCTGTCAACAGTGCAGCTGTCTATTCATCCCTGCACACCACATGACCAATTGGAGCTTAGTCTCTTTTAGCAAATAGTGAAGGTAATTGATGATGATAGCTTGTTTGTAGCTTGCTGGTTATTAGAAATGCATCAAATATTTAGATTCATATTCAATTCAGTGGAAATAGTGCATTCAGTTAGCTATTTGTACTTTGCAGAATTGTACCCAGCAATTGACTATAAATAAGTCAATGAGTGGAATTATAATTTGAGACCCAAAAAGTTGGATGTTTCAGTTTCAATTCTATACTAACTTGACACCCAATTCCTTGAGATTAGTTGAAGAGCCAGAGGATAGACAGCCAGCCACTTAAAACCAATTGTGTAAATATCAGCATATATGTTAGTCACTGCATTGTGCCTTGTTATTTTTTTATACCTTATGTGACTCTTCAAGTCTAAGAAATACTCATCAACAAGTGTCTCAAGTGAGCATTTGTGTTCACTCTGCTGGAAACACATTTTAAGACAACAAATGTATTTTAGTTAGTTTCTAAATACATCTGCATTTTTAAAATGAATGCATATTTTTAAGCAGCAATAACTTTTGAACTGAATTTTACAAAACTGATTCATTGTATATTTTATTCCAAATACATGAAGTCTCTGTGTGACTGATTTACTAATTGTTGTGTCACCACTTAACCCACAATCATTGTGTGACTTCATCATCAATCAATGCCTGACACTCCTTTTGGGGCATAGGTCATTGACAACCTTCCTTCAGCAAGTTCTCTTGAACTGTCCTTAATGCCTTTCTTCAGTTGAGGTCCAGGGATGGAAGTTCATTTTTAGTCTCTTCTCTAGGTGTTTTTTGGTCTACATCTATTTCTTCCCCTGTGGATTCAATGGCAGGGTCTGTCTGACCATGTTTGGAGATTTCCATATTGTATGTGTCATATCCAACCCCTTTTTATACATCTGATCTGCTGCTTCACTTCCCACAGGCCTTCGTTCCTCACCATGTCTTGCCAGCCTATATCCATTATCATTCGTAGACATTTATTGACAAAGGAATGAAGTTTTTTTCTGTTATTGCCTTTGTTGTTCTCCAAGTTTTTGCTCCTTACAGAAGTACTGAATTAACACTGGAATTTAAAAATCTCAAATTGATATTAGCCTTTATTTCCCTAGTTTTTCATATATTATGTAATAATAGGAATGTTGTCCTTGCCCTTTCCAATTCTAGCCATTACATCTGCCCCTGAAGTATCAATGGTGCTGCTCAAATGTCTTCTCTTATCTGTATCTAAGTCCCCCATCACAAAAGATTTAAAGACTAGCACATCAATTCTTTCAGTGGTCCCAGCATGACTTGGGCAGTGAGCATACACAAGCTCACAAGGTCTGAGACCTCTGTGTATGCTATTCTCTTTTGCTATAGTCATCCATTATGAAGTATAAACTGGGAGTGAAGAGCAATCAGGGTCAAATGAAATGCACTGTTGAAGACCTCCCACATCATGTCCATCCTACTTCGTGCTCCTGGAAGAAGGCTGTATCATAGCAGTCTAGCCAATGAGGTGAGAATCAACACTGTAATCCGCATAGTGATGAAATTACTGAGGAGCCTCACATTTCACTACAGCCAGAAGGACCACAGCACATCTTCTTAGGTACATCTCGGCATGTAACAAGATCTTGAACCTTTACTAAATTTATGAACTGTTACAACCATTGCTTGAGACAAAAGAGGGCACCACCCACTCGTCAGTAGATCTAGTTTCACTTTCATCGCTCGACTTAGAACTAAGACGAGATAAAGAAATTGAAATAGCGCTATCAGAACGATCGATATCTTCATCGCCACTTCCGTTAGTAATAACATAATCTAAGCTTTACCGAGCTTGTTCTGTAAAAACTATATTTGGTCTGACTGAAGGAGCAAGGGCCAAATTCAAGGTTGCTCTTAAAAAATATTTGGTTTCCAAGTACGAAAATAAACATTTTTTCAATGAAACACAAGCTAACTCTTCCAGAAAGGAAAAGTAAAAAATCTGGACTTCTGCCAATAACCAAAATAAAACATTTAGGAGATCTAAGAATGGGACAATGTGTGATTTTGTGAACACAGTCGCAAAAGCCAATATATCAGCTCCTGGGTTTTCTTGAAAAATTAAATTTTAATTATATTAACAATTAACAACATGTGTTAAAATAATTGATGTTGAAGCGAATAAAGTTGAGGAAAATTGAGTACAAACTGCATGTCTTCTTATACCTTTTGTTGGACCTGTCACTGGTTGATTATGGGCTAACAATTTTTTTTAAATTCTAAATACAAATGATTGGAATAATTCTAGAATAAATGTATGAAAAATTTGCTATGCTATGCCGATGAACAATTGAAAAATCCGGAAACCGATGTATCAGCTTGTGGGAGTGAATGAGTTAATCCATTCTTTTCCTTTTTGTTAAAATTTCAGCTATAGTCACCTGTACAATCTACCTTGATTTTAGCTTCTTGATGTGAGCAGGTTATCTCTTGTCTAAGATTTACTCATTTATAAATTATGACTTGGGCCAGTGAATGTCTGGTTTTCATGACAGACATTCAAGCATGTATCTCATCTTTAGGGAGACTGTCTGGCCTAAAGGCTGTAAGTGTGGTTTACAATCCAAACCTACCATCGAATCACATACTCCATTTTACAGACTGGGCATGTCCAGGGATTTATCATTGTGTGACTGCTTCTCCCAGTCAAACCAGCTATAAATGGGTACTTGACAAAGTCATGGGAAAATTCTAAGCCACTGCAGGAGCTACGAAGTTCATGCTCTGTCATCTGTACTTTCAGCAATGAAAGGAACTAAACACATTTGAGAGGACACAGGTGCAATGAATTTGGTTCTATGAGCTATTTCCCATTACAATGGAGGTAATACTTGGACAACCTAAATCTAGCCACATACATTTATTCTAGAATTATTCCAATCATTTGTATTTAGGATCAAATAAAAATTGTTAGCCCATAATCAACCAGTGACAGGTTCAACAAAAGGTATAAGAAGACATGCAGTTTGTACTCAATTTTCCTCAACTTTATCCACTTCAACATCAAAAGGAATATACCAGTAAGAACTAAATGAAAAACAGCAAACCAAAGGAAAACAATGACCAGAACCAATATAAAAAAATGAAATACAAATAAAGAATGTATGTCGCGTATGGAAATATTTTCATTAAACATAATTGTACTTAGACTTCTTCTACTGCTCATCTTCAACCATAGGTGGTAGAGGTTCTATTTTCTTTGTTTTGTGTCTACAGGCTAGGGTAGTTGACCCTATGCCCAACCTTCCTTAGTAGCTTTTTACCCCATTCCTGGCAGTTTACAGTGCTAATATTCAGTGCTTCCTTTTCAGGCCCCTGTAACAATACACTGGTTAAAATGTAGCATCTTTGTGGCAACAATTTCTTATGAAGGATGGACTGCAGGTGTTTAAGGGAATACAAATCTCTGTAATTCAACCTCATGCACTTTTTTAAACATTTCGTAAATGATTTAATACAATTTTGAGACTAATAAGATTCTTTTTTTTTTTTAAATTCAACAAACATTTCTTAATCAACACAAAAAATATTGGACAAAACAAGGCATCACTAACTTCCTTTAAAACAGTCTAAGGAGGAGTCAGATCCATTCATTGTAGAGTATGTGTCAGATGCACATTCCATACACATGCGTGCTCCAAGGATGTCACTGTAGAAATTTTGAGGACAAAGGTAGCAAGGCAAATGTCCTGTCATTGAGTACTGTCCAAGAGGACATGGTTCTGTAGAATATAAAATAATATTAATAATGTTTAATTAATAGATTTATTCATTGTTTTACAAAAAAAGTAGTTCCTAGATTCCAAGACACACATTTCTTACACCTCAACATCTCTCTCTGAGATCAGAATATCTAATACACCTCTCTAAGAAAAAAAAGCTGCCAGCTAACACAGTTAAATGAAAATAATAACATCATCATCTTCAGGGTGCAATTAAATACTTTTGTCATATGTCCATGGGTCTAGATCAGTAACAGATGCTTTGATGGCAGTTTTTATTGGTTACATACAGCTGTATGCTTTAAAAAATCTTCTTCAGCAAATGATCTCTAACCATTTTATTCTGGTTTTTTCGCCCAATGAATTTGCTTTTACAAATGATATCCTTATAATTCTGTTTAAAATACCGGATTACTTTACTAGATTACTGGATGACCTGTCCTTCAGCTATGGCTACATCATTCCGAGTCCTAACTTCTCTTCCAACGATCACTGTCATAGGCCAAAGTGAACCAGTGAATAATGAGTCAACCATCTGTGGCAGCATGAATGTTGTTGTGGGATGCAAGGGAGTTGGACCAGCGCATTGGTGGTCATCCCTGTGGCCGCCTCTTGCCTCTGGGGTACCATATTGCTGTCGCTGTGCTCCATCAATCTTCCGCTCTTCACAGTAAGTATCCCATCCAGCAATGTTTGATCTCATCTGAATAAATAACTGCATCTACCGCTTGAAACAATTGTCATACTTATGTAGATGTTTTATGCACAGACTATGAAGTATGAGGCCAACCATGCATCTCTTGAGGAAGGCTTGAGACACTCTGAGTTTGAACTTCTTCGTGAGTGACCATGTTTCAGCAGCATAGCATATTGTGGTTAGTACTGTGCAGTTGAAAAGAGAGGTGCACAGGCTCTGGTTGTGGATGTAATCCAGTACAGTTTTGTCAACTCTGGGTTTAGATTGTTCTGCATGTTGAGCTGGCGTCCAAGACGTCAAGTCTATCTCCATCAAGGATCACGGGACGCGAAGCGATTGCACACGACTTTCATATTGGATGTGTTCATTTCGAGTCCCACTTTCTTTCCCTCTCGGTGGAGCGCTGCTAGTATTTCATTGGCGTCTGTAATTGCCTCTGTGGTGAGTACTAGATCATCCACAAAGTGAAAGTGATTTAGCTGATGCCATTTATGTTGATGCCAAATTCAAGGTCCCCAGAAAAAAGGTTTGTGAGATCGGTTCCCTGGATGGACTCCCCTGTGTATGGGTACTACTACCAGTCTTTGAAATGGTTGGAAGGTAGTCGTACATGATGTTTTAAATAAAATGATAAAATTTAAGAATGGATATTTCATGTGTGAAATGACTGAATGAACCAATTAACATCGAAATAACCTGAACATTGAGACTCTGATGTTGCTCCCGATACTCCCAAAGTAGACCCATTATTTGGACATGGCTGACATACAGTTGCGGATTGACTGAAATGGTTTTCAGGACATGCAGTGCAATTGTCCTCTAAATAGCCACTTGTGCTTGAAAAGCCTTTAGGACAAAACTCTGAAATGTACAAATTTGATCAAACTTTTGATGATGTGATGGATATTTTAAAATATACATTTTGTGGACTGATTTTATTAAGTATTTTACAGTGGAATAATAACATGTGTAATAAAATTGTATAAATTTGTTGTTTTGTGCAGTTCAACATTCTTTTAGCAAAGATATAGATCAGTGCTTTTCAACCTTTTAAAACTGGTACCCACTTTTGTAACTTTCATGAGGGTAAATTTTCCTTACCGCCAACTAGAATATAAATTGAAGTAAATTTTGCTATAGTCCGCTGAGACTGTATTTTGGATATTTTTATTCATCATGTAGCTTTTTTATTGCAGAGCGTTGCTCCCATCACAGCCCATCTGAAAGAAACTTTATCTCTAGCCAAATCTCCAGCCTGCTTCAGAGTCATGCCCAAGCATTCCTTGACATCTTGGTACCATTGTCTTCTTGGTCTGCCTCTCTTGTCCGGCATCATACAGTTCTCTCAAGACCGTTGTGTCTGTGGCCAAAGTGTTTAAATTTTCTGTTCAATACGATACAATACAATATCTTCGACTTCAGTCCATCGGGTGTGCGAGGTAGCCAACAGTGTCCTGTATGCAGTCCAATCTTTTGCTGTGTTGTACCATTTCGGACCTACATCTCTCAGCAGACCATCTCGCCATCATATAGGTGGGCGGCCGTGTGGTCGTGTATAATCATATGGCCATCAAAATGTCGTTCATCTGTTATCTGGCATGTGCACCACACGGCCAGCCCAGTGGTATTTGTGAGACAACGCAGCCTCCACGACGTCTTGAAATAGAGTGCGTTTTCTTATTTCAGAATTGTGGATTTGGATCTCTGATGGAGATACCAAGGACACGTCTTTCCATCGCTCGCTGGGTAATTTGTAGTTTCTTTGCATCCGATCTGTGTAGATTCCATACTTCACAGCCATAGATCATGGCTGGTATGACCGCAGAATTGAAAAGATACGCCCTTGCTATGGTGTCTTTCAGCTGCAGGAATACAATTTTCTATTCATGATCAAATTTATGAACCAGTTCTCCTCTATACCCAACTGTCGTCGAATGTCTTCATTCTTCTTATATTTGGTCCATGGTATTCTGAAGACGTTTCTACAACATTTAGACTTGAAAGACTTGATGTTTGGATAACTGTCCATGTTTCACAGATGTATGCTGCCACTGGAAAAACATAGGTTCTCAAAATTTGCAATTTTGTTGATTTGCTGAATTCTGCCATAGTTTCCTCAGGTTGTGTTTTTAATACAGCATATAATTATTCTGCTACTGCCCACCTCAAATCTAAAATCACCCACTAGTGGGCAGCAGCGCCCAGGTTGAAGACCACTGATATAGATATTTCAAGGAGACAGTCTTTATGACTATATTAGAGTGTGAAAGCCATACAAAATTATTTGGTATCCTCGACTTGTAAAATGCATTTGTTCTATATAATGGCACTATTTATAAGAAAATTAAGAACAATAAATGTTTAAAATCTTCCTCAGTTTTCAACATTCTAATATCTAACAGGCTAAATGAAAAGGACATGCATCAATAATGTGCACAAGTAGATCAAGGAAATAATTTTTAGAAAAGTCATTTATAGTAGAGCATGAAAGTGTCAGAAATAAAAGGATAATAAAATTGAAGCCTCTAAGAAACACAGAAAGAAAAGAGTTAAAAAAATATGTTGATTTCTGATGTTTTGTCACACATAAACAACAGTAATCCCAGCTTCTTGCATTGAAGTCAACAGTTTTTCTTACTCTACATTAAACTATTTATATTATGTGTACAAATATATAATATACCATAATCATTTGAATATAGTATGATTTCACATGTAAAGGTGTTCTACATGATAAATAAGAGGTATCAAATATACATTTGAGCAAAAAATGTAACAAATTTTGCGGTTTTCTTTAAAAATAAAAATGAAGTGATAAATGACCCTAATTATTTTGCACATGTAACTCACATGTATTTTTTAAAATTTTTTTGCGTTCGCCTTATTTCTCTAATCCCCAAGGCAGTGTGTGTTGCATTGTGGTTTATTTTAATTTTGCGCCCATCGGCATGCATTTTATTAAGGGCCTGCTTCCTCCTGCATTTTCTAAGGGTTTGCTTCCCCAGGGTAACGACAGGTGCTATGATGGGGATCGAACCCAGCACCTTCTGGTTATGAGCCATGTCACTTAACCACTACCCCACGCCATCCCCTTACTCACAAGTATGACAGCTGATCTAAAAATTGATAGACTAAAATTTATGTACAAACTGAATACTTAGTAATAGTTTTCATTTCCATAGATTTTCATATATTATTAGGTAACAGGAATGCTATCCTTGACTTTCCAATTCTAGCCCTTACATCTGCGCCGGTGCCATCTGAAGATTAAATGATGCTGCTAAAATGCCTTCTCTTATCTGTATATAATTCCCCAATCACAAATGATTTCAAGTGAAGGCAGGGACAGTTAATCCATTTAAAAATAGATTGCATGGACATAGCTTTTATGGCAGGGTAATGCAAATGTAATTGGTTGTATACAGACTCTGATGAGTCTTCTAAACCAGTATAAAGACATTAAGTAAAATTAAGACTACCACATTAGTTCTTTCAGTGGCCCCAGCATAACTTGGGCAGTGGGCATACACAAGCTCACAAGGTCTGAGACCTCTGTGTATGCTATTCACTTGCGCTATAGTCATCCATTCTAAAGCATAAACTGGGAGTGAAGAGCAATCAGGGTCAGGTGAAACAAACTGATCAAGACTCTACATGGAGATGGCGTGTGCTAGTGATTAGGTGACACGGCTCACAATTCGAAGGTGCTGGGTTCACACTCCATCACAGCACCAGCCGTTACCACAAAAAAGCAAACCCTTAAAACATGTAGGAGGAAGCAGACCCGTACATAAAATGCATGCTGAAGTCGTATGCACTGGGCCAACAGGCACAAAATAAAAACAGTGCAATGAACACTTCTTTGGAGAATAGAGAAATAAGATAAATGCAAATTTTTAAAAAAGACCCCACAACATGTCCATTCTCATTCTTGCTCCTGGAAACAGACTGTGTCATAGCAGTCTAGCCAATGAAGCAAAAAATCGACACTTTAATCTCTATAGTGGTGAGGTTACTTTTTATCCACAAGAACTGTAGCTAGGAATTTATCCTATTGAAAATGTGAATTCGTACAATTATGTGACCAAGAAATTATGAACTCTGTTTTAACCGTGAGTTTATTATTAGACACATGTGGAGATTCCTGTCTGCATCTACCGGTACAGTACCAAGAATCTGTGATTCCTGTCTGCATCTACTGGTACAGTTTTAAAAATCTGCACCTACTGGTACAGTGCCAAGAATCTGTGATTCCTGTCTGCACCTACTGGTACAGTTCCAAGAATCTGTCATTTGATTAATTTAAAAAGGATAGTTTGGTTATAATATACAAGTGCACTTTTTGAAAAGACATTTTTAGAAAAAAAAAATACAACATACTTTGCACTATTTTAGGGCCAGCATGATATATTAAATATTAATTACCAAGGCAGTGACTGTCTTTTGCACGTGGTTTATGAGACTTGAGTATTCCAAAGGGACATTGCTTGCAAACTGTTTGACCCACTTCATCTTGGTAATATCCATCCTGGCATTCTTTACATTCCATATTAGTTTTGTTAAAAAACATACCTGGACCACATGGCACTGGCACGAAAAGAACAGAAAGTCATTAATGATACATTGTATACATTTTATAAGTGAATATTATTGTGTATATTTACTTTGTCTTTTTACAAATAATTGTCTTAGCAGGTGATATTAGCAGACAGTTAATTTTTTGGGGTGGAAGGGGGAAGAGATAGAATAACTACTGATATTAAACTGAAATTCAAGAATGTTGAATCAATAATAACAAAAGTCTATATCAATATACATTAAATATCACTGATAGGAAACTATATCCTGAGAAAAATATATTTTTTTTGACACTAAAATGTAATGTATGCTGATTTATACTTTTATTTATTAAAACAATAATAACATGTCTGTCAAATCTAAAAAAAAACATTGTCATTGCTGGGGTCCACTGATAGGATTTATGGGGCTGAAGAATAAAGGCTGCTTGTCCTTGTCCCTGCAGTCTCAATGGAGTGTGCAAAGTTAGGTTTTAATTTGTTCCCTTATAGAAAGAAACATGATATACTGAGGTATTGACCACGTCTCGTTTCTGCAATCATGCTAAGTGTCTTATAACCCTCTTTTGCTGCACATATTCTGAGAAATACATGGGTATCTAGTATATAAAATAGCCTTCAGTCTTTCAATAACATTTAATGTACACGAAGTAGGAGGCTGCTATCATTGAGGGGTAAGGTGCTCACCTCTGAAGATATGAACAAAAGCATGAAACAGTGAGTGTTTGAAATCCACGAGTGACTCCTCGTCTCAAAGGAACTGATGTCAAGTATTTAGTCCTATCAGAGAGATATGAGGGATCAAGATGCTGAGCAGTGCATGAGCTGCAGTGGTCAGCGACCCATAGCTGACTGCTAGTGACAGGGCTAGCAAACCAGAGCTACCAAGACCATTCTACACCACCACACAGTGATCCTATAACAGAGCAGACAGGCTAAGTAGAAGGAATTGAAGAGGAAAGGCTAAGCAGGCAGTCAAAAATTCCTGCCGAAGTCAGATGTGTTGGATCGAAAGGTGCAAATATCGCAGTCAAGCTGTAAACTATGACACAGCACATTCCGTTCTCCGGACAACATCCTGCTACTTGCAAAATACCTTTCAGGGCTTGGTAGGAGATTGAGAACAAACATAGAAGATGAAGAGATGGACATTAAACTTGGCGATCCTGTGTACATTCTTCTTCTTCTTCTGCATTCGTCCTCAATCTACCACTACCAAGCCCTGAACAGGGCTTAGCAAGTAGAAGGATGTAGTCCAGAAAATGGAATACATTGTGTTGCTGGTTTACAGCTTGACTGTGATATTTGCACCTCTCGGTCTGAAACATCCGTCTTCGGCAGCCCTGTGTACATATAACAGAACACTTGACAGTTTAAAAGTTTAAAGAACAGGCTGTTAGCCACAGACCGAGGTAACAAATTAAAAAAAAAAATTAAAATCCTAACCAATACTTCAGTTACTTTCACCCATGAATAGCCTTCAGCTACCTAGCAGCAGACATACACCTGTCTGTTTGAATACCCGGATTACAAGTGTTCCAAGCACAATATATGTTCATTTCTTTGACTATATGTCATATGTCACATTTTGGCCCATATAAAATTTCAAAATGTCTTACAAAATTGCAAATTGTCTACCTGACTTTTGACTGTAAAAGACTTATTTGAATAAACTTACAGCAGTATCTCTTCCCATTGTAAACCACCATGGTTGTGCTGTTGTCACATGAAAAGTTCTTCAGCCCAATGACTCCCTCATTTGGTAAAACATTCCAGGGTGAGAAGCAAGAAATACTGTCATTACTTGGGTTTGTAGGGCCAAACAAGTTCACTGCCTGACTCAGTATTGTAGTAGCACAATTCTGTAGAGTTGTCTCATTTCCTTCACTGATCAACAGTTGAAGTGTGAATGATATTACATCCTGAAATAAGCATCAATAGTTTCTATTTAACAGCTACATATGATATGCATAGATTTTAACTTGCACATGTTAGTCTTACTTTGTACAAATTGTTCACATTTTATCCAGTGTGCATCATTTTGTAGTTTGTTTTTGTCTACTACAAAGTTATTTTTATTACAAATTTTGTAAATATATGTAGATTTTTTTTAAAACCTCAAGTATCTGGGTGCCTTTAACAATAAGTGATATGAGCTAAAATTCTGCAGCCATTTCTTTAAAAGTAAAAAAGATCCTGTCGCGCCATGCAGTGCATAGGAAATATGGTGTTAGGCACATATTATTTTGTAACCCACGGCACTTAGTGGATAAAAATTGCTGTGGTTGTTTCGCTATCATAAATGAATAGTCAAAAAGAGCAGACGTGTTCACTTTTCCACAAATTCACTGTTAATTACATGCTATTGTTTGGATTTTTTTTTTATAGCCAGAAATACTACTTTTTTAGTTTTTAAGAAGACTTGAACATTTCTGTTTATTATTTCTCATATCCCTTATTTACACATGGGCATGCACAAACAAACACATACTGATGTTGGTAAAATTGGTCTGGTGTGCAGATTTCCATCTTGAACTTGTGTGTAGTTATGGTGATTAAAGGTCTAATGAATTCTTTTTGTTTTGAGTAGCAAACTGAACACGCAAAACTGTTCTGTTTTTAATGTTTCCTTTTATTTTAGTTAAATTATTACAGCCCATAATCCAATATTTATTTGATTGTTTTCATTCAAATAATAATAAAACTACAACCTTGTTTCTGGCACTTTGTTCCAGAAACTCTGAAATTAAAAAACTGATAAATAAGATAGCAACTTCTTCTTCTTCGTTCTCAATCTCCCGTTACCAATGCCTGAAACGGGCTTTGCAAGTAGAAGGATGTAGTCCGGAGAATGGAATGCGCTGTGTTGTAATTTACAACTTGACTGCAATATTTGCACCTTTCGGTTCAATACATTTGACTTCAGCAGGCATTTTTGAGTACCGGATTGCCTTCCCTCCTCGATTCCTTCTACTTAGCTAGTCTGCTCTAATGCAGCCTGTTATCCAGGATCACCGCGTGGAGGTGTAGAAGGGTCTTGGCAGCTCTGGTTTGCAGGCCCTGATGCTAGCAGTTAGTTATAAGTCGCTGACCGCTGCAGCTCATGCGCTGCTCAGCATCTTGATCCCAGATAGCAACAATTATCACACCCTTTTATAGTATCTGATCAGTTGACGCACATTTGTTACCTGATATGGTTTGATTCCAATGTGCCTATTAATACACTTTCAGTCCTGTTGTCTGTCATGTAAAGTGTCCATCAGATTAAAATATTCTTGTCTTTGTGATTGTTATCATTAACTGATTGATTGGCATCCTGTCAGTCTTGAGAGACAATGAACTTCATGCTAGAGAGGGGACTTAGTCGTTGTCCTTGCTTTTACCGCACACGTTTAGAGTCTGCATCTTGATGCATCTTGTCTTCCCCTGCCTGCAGGTCAGCACACAAAGCCTGCCTCCAGCTGGGTCTGTCTTTAGCAATCTTCTCCCAGTTGTAGGGGATCATATCCAACGCTTTCAGGTCAAGCTTGCAAACATCTTTGTAGCGGATGAAGTGTCTACCTTTGTTACGCTTGCCCGTGGTCAGCTCTCCATATAGGATATCTTTTGGTATTTGCCCATCCTCCATTTTTCACACATGACCAAGCAACCGCAAGCTGCGCTGGCGGAAGATTGTAACTAAAATGACTATTTTTGCATGGTCAAATACGTCGTTGTTTGTCACTCTGTCAATCCATGAAATTCCAAGTATGTGCCTCAGGCAGCACATATGAAAAGCATTTAGCCTTTTTTTATGTGAAGCATACAGAGTCCAGAATCAAAACTAACTATGTACATACAATCAATTCTTTAATGTATTATCTGACCCTGTCCCACTATTTCTTGTAGCAATGCATTCCAAGTATTCACCACTCTCTGACTTAAAAAATATTTCCTGATTTCTAATCTGAATCTTTCTTTAATTAATTTTACCTATGTCCTATTGTCCTTGTAGCCGGCTGCACTTTGAAAAACTTGTTATAACCTAATATGTCCTTTTCCTTGATTGTCTTATAAACCTGTATTAACTCATTCACTCCCAAATATTTTGGACCTCTGGACACAATTTTATTTTTATGTAAAACTGAAAAATAGCATCACTTAGTTGCGATCTATTTGTCTTCAATAGACGTTCACTAAATTAACACATATTATATACCAAACTGTTCACAATTGAGGCTAGAATAGAATGGAATACATATATTTTACAAATGCAGGTGTAAATTTGTGTTTGATGAATTAAAGTTGCATAAACGTTTGTTATTTTTTAAAATTATGAACAAAAATGTTCCCCTCATCAATACATTATTCAGCTCTAAACCAATATACAAATAACGTATTGAATTTCTATAGACAGAAATCCTCAAAGGACGATGTTCTGAAAGTTGCACCTAATTTGGTGCAGTTGTTTTCACAGTATTTACATTTTACTGAAGGCATGTGAAGTTGAAAACGTGCTAAAAAATAAAAGCTCCGATCAACATCAGCGTGAGTGTTTACAATTTACGCGCACACAGAAAGAATGTTCCTGCTGTATTCAAAATATATATACACACATTAATATTATACACACTAGAATGATTGTGTCGGATCTTGAACCTTTACTAAATTTGTGAACTGTTATTACCATTGCTTGAGACAAAAGAGGGCACCGCCCCTTCGTCAGTAGACTTAGTTTTACTTTCATCGCTCGACGTAGAACTAAGACTAGATAAATAAATTGAAACAGCGCTATCATAACGATCGATATCTTAATCATCACTACCATTAGCAATAATATAATCTATCTATTCCTGAGCTTGTACTGAAAAAACTCTATTTGGTGTGGCTGAAGGTGCATGGGATAGCTTCAAAGTTGCTCTCCGAAAAAAAATTTTATTTTCCAAATTACGAAACTAAACATTTTTTCAACGAAACTCAAACTAACTCTTCCGGAATGAAAAAGTGCAAAATCTGGACTTCCGCCAATAACCAAAATAAAACATTTAGGAGAACTAGGAATGGGAAAATATGTGATTTTGTCAACACAGTAACAAAAGCCGATACACCGGCTTCTGGGTTTTCTAGAAAAAACCGGAAGCCGTTGTATCGGCTCGTGGGAGTGAATGAGTTAAATCACCTAATTGAAAAACATGGAATTGATAAACTGATTCTCTTCTTCTATATTCAACTCTTTTCTGATGTCTATATTTGTCCTTCTCTCAGTCCAGGATCTCCGTCCAAGGATCTTTCTGTAACACTTTGAATCAAAGGACAGGATTCTTTTTCTAGATGTTTTGGTAACCATACATGCTTCACAGCCATTTGCTGCCCCGGGAAAGACACAGGCTCTCAAGACTTTTACTTTTGTCATTCTGGTGGTGCTCTGCCATAATTTCTTCAGGTTTAGCTTTTGCATTGCCATGGCTAGTCTTCTTCTGATTTCTTTTGAGCAATCACCATTTTTGTCAATTCTGAAGCCCA
This sequence comes from Ariolimax columbianus, assembly GCA_036924085.1. Taxonomy (NCBI): domain Eukaryota; kingdom Metazoa; phylum Mollusca; class Gastropoda; order Stylommatophora; family Arionidae; genus Ariolimax; species Ariolimax columbianus. The sequence goes on from JAVGWX010000006.1 coordinate 26,795,264, forward strand.
GATATTCAAAATGCGTGAGCTGGTCTATTTCCTCACCACCTTTTGTAAATTTATGTTGACATCCTGTTTTGTCGGTGGTCATTATCTTTGTTTTGTTTATGTTTTTAAATATGTTTTGATCTGCACAGTATCTATATACGGTTGAAAGTAACTGCTCTAGCCCTTCTGCACTTCTTGATAGTATCACTGTGTCATCTACATATTGTAACTCTGCGATCTCGTAACCGCCAATTGTAAATGGATTGAAACTTTTGATGCTCTCGTCTTCTCTAATGTTTCTCATTATACATTCTGCATAGATGTTATATAGGTATAGAAAGAGGATACATCCCTGTTGTACTCCCTTTTGTACTGCAAACCAGAGTAATGTTTGACCAGATACTTGGATAGCTGCTTGTTGTTCTTGATATAATGATTCAATTAGATGGATAATATGTACAGGAAAACCCATTTCTTTCATGATGTTCCACATGTTCTGATGTTTTACCATATCAATGGCTTTGGTGTAATCAATGGAGCAAGGGTACAGGTTTACATTAAACTTTACATTTTTCAAAGATGTTTAAATTATTGAATATGTGATTTCGGGTCACTGTCTTTTCTAAAACCTGCTTTGATTGTGAATTTCAGATTCAAATCTGTTCTCTATATTTATCAATAGTATCTTGCAAGAGTATATATAAAAAATACATATTTTTTTATGACACAAATTTTTTGAAGACTTAACTTTTTCATTTCTAACACTGAAGTTACTTACAGTGGATGAATCAATTTCCATAGTTCTTTTCACATTTGTAGCCTTGAAGTCTTTGTAACCACAAGCAGACATATTTTCCACAAGCTGAGATAGTAAACTATAATGTCTGTCTAAACAGACATCATAATTAGGGGAAGGTGGAACTTTGCTGCCAGTAATCTTGTACTGAAGGGTCACGTCAAAATCAAATGTCAGGTCAAATAATTCTGGAAATCAAAATAGATGATATCAAATTGAATATCAAAATTAGTTTGTCAACCAGTATTAGAGTATTTAAAAGTTAGCTGCCCATCGCAAGCGATGATGGTGACATCAGCAGACAGTTTTGTCTTGACGATGCAACTTGCACTGTATTTGGATTATAGTGAGGACGAAGCTGCACTCTCTGGTCCCGAACTACCTTGGATCAGTGACAAGACATAAGCCAAGAAGATTTAAGATAATTTCGGATGCTGGCACTCTGGTCCTACCTCTTTGAGACCAGGGGTGGCTTGAAACCTGTGAGGCTTTAACCCATGTTATTTCCGTTCATCGTTTTGAGAAGCAAGTGCCTTACCTCTCAATCACAGCAACCCCATTAGCTTATTAAAGTATAGAGAAAGATATTTGAAGCAAATTAAACAAAAAAATGTATATATATGTAGCATATATATCATGTAGCATGTCCTTTATGGAACTTCACTCCCATCACAGTCTGTCTGAAAGAAACTCGTTCCCTTGCCAAAACTTCAGCCTCCACCACAGTCATATCCAGGCATTCCTGGATATCTTGGTGCCATCGTCTTCTTGGTCTACCCCTTGCTCTTTTACCTGGCCCCATACCTTCTATAACTATTTTCTCGAGGCCATTGTGTCTCTTGATGTGACCAAAGTATTTGCATTTTCTAGCCAAAATGGAATTGATAAACCAGTTCTCCTCTATGCTCAACTCTTGCAGAATGTCTTAATTTATCTTTTTCTCTGTCTAGGGTATTCTGAGGATCTTTCTGTAACATTTTGACTCGAAGGATTTGATGCTTTGTCTAGAAGTTTTTGTAATCGTCCATGATTCGCAGCCATAAGCTGCCACAGGAAAAACACAGGCTCTTAAGACTTTCTACTTTTATCATTTTGTTGGTGCTCTGCATAATTTCTTCAGGGTGTTCAGTCTCTGCATTGCCATGGCTAGTCTTCTTCTGATTTCTTTCGAGCAGTCGCCATTTTTCTCAATTATGGAGTCCAGATATTCAAAATTTGTGACCTGATCTATTTCCTCACCACCCACTGTAAATTTATGTTGACATTGTGTTTTGTCGGTGGTCATTATCTTTGTTTTATTTATGTTTATAAACAGGTTTTGATCTTTACTGTGTCAATTTACAGCTGAAATTAGCTGCTCTAGCCCTTCTGTACTTATTGATAGTATCACTGTGTTGTCTGCATATCGTAACTCTGGAATCTCGTACCAGCCAGTTGTAAATGGGTCGAAACTTTCAATGTTCTCGTCTTCTCAAACATTTCTCATTATAATTCTGCATATATGTTGTATAGACAACGTTAGAGGATACAACCCTGTCTTACTCCCTTTTGTACTGCAAATCAATCTGATGTTTGCCCAGATACTCGGACAGTGGCTTGTTGATCTTGGTATAATGTTTCAATGAGATGAATAATATGCACAGGAAATCCCATTTCCTTCATGATTTTCCACAGATTTTGATGTTTTACCGTGTCGAAGGCCTTAGTGTAATCAATGAAACATGTGTACAGGTCCACATTAAACTCTCTACATTTTCATAGATATTCCTCATATTGAATATGCCTGGACTCGTGAATTTCAGATTCAAACCTTTTCTCTATCCTTCTTAATAGGATTTGCAAGAGTATCTTGCTAGCATGGCTGATCAGTGTGATAGTTCAGTAGTTCGTGCACAGCTTCAGGTTCCCTTTTTTAGGGAAGGGAATATAAATTGATTTCTTCCATGCTTCTGGCCACTCTGCGCTATGCCATATCTGTTTACACAGCTTGTGATAGACTTGTGCACTTTCCACCCCTCCTGCTTGTATTAGTTCTGCTTGGATATCATCACATCCTGGGGACTTTCCCTTTTTCAGGCTTTTGATTGCTGAGCGTACTTCATCTAATGTTGGATCAGGTTCTTTTTCATCCTTTGGTAGGATTGTAACTGAGCGCTTTGTACTATCTCCATATATGTTTCTGCAGTACTCTCTCCATCTTTTCAGTATGTCTTTGGTTTCTGTTAATGTGTTATCCTTTTTGTCCTTACACGTTTCCACTATGAATCTTCTTTTATCTTTTCTTATTTCTCTTCTAACTTTTCTTGCGCAGTTTTTATGTGCTGTGTTGGTCCCCTGACTTTCCATTTGTTTTAATTGTTTTCTTTCTTCAATGAGTTTCTGTGTTTCCTCTGATATATAGCCCTGTTTCTTGTGTGACATCCTGGGAATCATTTCGTTTGTTGTTGAGATTAAAATATCCCTTGCGCGCGATGTCAACTCCTCAGATGTCATCTCTTCATGTACCGCCTCAAATTTGTTTTCTACTTTGATGTTGTATTCAATAGGTATTGCTGTTACATCAAAGCGTATTTACTGGCAACCTTTGTTAATTTGACGTAGACTTGTTTTGAAAACTGCAAACAGTAATTCGTGGCCTGTATCATAGTCCGTTCCTGGCGTAATTTTTGTTGCCAGCAGATTTGACCACCATCTTTGTTGTACCAGGATGTAATCTATTTGATTTCTGCTGTTACCATCAGGGCAGGTCCACGTGTATAGTCTTCGCGGATGTTGTTTAAATAAGATGTTGGCAATGGAGAGGTTATATATACCAGTATATATATATATATATATATAGTTTGTTTTTTTTAAGTTTTTTTTTAAAGTTTTTTTTTATATATATATAAAAGCTTATTTTCGCCGAACCTGAGGGAGAACGACGGCAATTTAAACAAGATGCTCAGTGATAACATTTGCCTTTTAATTTGTTTCCAAAGAAATACAATTACAAATATTGTCCTTACAAGAAATATATATTTATATGTAATAATATGAAGGTACAAAATTCCATTTACTGGCAGTAAATATCTTTTGTTTAAATATAGACTGAAGTACTTCAAAGAATACTCACTGATACAAGGTTGTAAAGGAAGTTTTGCTTCCCATGTTCCACTTATGCATGAATAACTGGTTGAATTTGATGCATCTTGAAATAAATAACCATCATTACACACAGCAGTACATATCAAACTGCTTTCATTGCCAGTACACTGTTCAATTCTCCCATGCTCTGGTGGTGTTAGGGAATCATTCATACACATTGTTGCTGAAAGTTACAAACAATCAAACAAAATATATTATCTTTAGTCAAGTAAAGTCTTCATCAGCTATTAAAGGCAAAGGTAAAGGTGGGTTCCATGGCAAAAATTGCAATAGGGGATGTAGATAACTCTTCATGGACTAAGCCACAGCTTATTTTAGGTCGGGTGGCCAGTTCCCTTCCTTGCTGTCTATACCTTCCCCAACTGATATGACTGATATGTCAGGTACCGATTTATAGCTGAGTCAACTGGAGAAGCGGTCATACCAGGAATGAACCACACCCAATATTTCTCTGTCAGTTGATGATTTAGATCATTGGCGAGTGTAATCCCAGTCTTAACAAGCCAGTTCATGGCCGACTAGGCTACACGCTCCACAAATCAATTATTAGACTGGTTAAAATTTTTGACCAATTTAATAGCCTCTCTTCTGCAATGGTGTGCAGCAGAGGTCTTCTGTTCTTTTTCTATGGCTAGTAATTCTTGCAGGATAGGATAGCCAATTCCACGTTCAAACCTTCTTAGTTGCCTCTTACAACATGCCTGGTAGGTTACAGTGTTACTATTTTTTTTAACCCGTACAAACCCTACGGTAACATATGAGCAAGATGCATCTTTCAAATTGCTGTAATACTCAAAAATTTATTTTAACATTTATTCCATCTAATGTGAAATGTAGGATTCGTGAATTGTGCCAGGAAAAAAACCATTTCACTGCAGAAAAACATTTTCAGAAAATGTCAAAATAATTGTGTCTGTTAAAAGTGATCTACTTGTAAAAGAACAGCAAAGATGGCGCGTACCGGCTGCGGGTCTAACATTGCTCTGGTGTTTTAGTTTATAATGGATGTCGCCAGGCCACAGATTTGCCTGGAATTCACACTAGTCAACGACTTACACTTGTGCTCACGGAAACGTGTCGTTGTTTTCCATTTGGACTAGTTAATCCGTTAATTTTTTTATTTTTTCTACCTGATTATCCTGGTCTGGACATCGGCTATATTAATTAGTACTATGGTTAAACCTGTTTTGTATTTTCACCGGTCAAGTGCACACGGCTGAACTTAGTGAGATCGGCGCCCTTAGCCCTAGTTGAAGACAGTGTCGGTTTTGTTGTGATTGTTAAATATAGACACAGGACTATAATGGACCAGAGAAAGATGCTCAACACATCACTCGCTGGCTGAGTGATATTCCTACAACCTCTTAGTTTAGCTAGTTAGTTGCCCATCGCAAGCAAAGATGGCGTCAGCGTCAGATATGTTTATCCAGATGTGACTGTATATGACTGCAAAGTCCGATCTGAGCATGACAAACTCTACCGCACATAGGGCACACGTGAACAGCATTTGTAATTGGGCAGTCTTGCATTATTTTCTTTTGTGCAGCTCGCTTTTCCTGCCCCTCCGTAATGGTCCTCTGCTCAGCGGTGCAAGCACCATGTGTGATGGCAGTGAGCCAGGCTGAGCGGTTTGTGCAAGCAGTTCCTAGGCCGCAACATCAATGGAGAAACTATTCACAGAAACTTTTAGAGTATAGACTGTATTTGTATCATTTCATTTATCTCATGATGTCAAACAAGTTGTTTTAGAAATCACAGCAAAATCAATCAAAACCTTTCAGCTTTCTGCTCCATTGGTAAATTCTGCTCTAACTATACAACCAATGTTCAAGCACTTAAGTAAGCTGCAAACATGTTTTTTAACAATCAAAAGGTAGTCGTCTTCCCAGATGCATTATCTGTACTGCAAGCTCTCAAGAGTGACAAACCCCCACACCTGAGGAATGAACTAAATGCCAGAAAGTGAACCATTCTTCAGTGGCTACCATCCCATTGTGACATACCAGGAAATGAAAAGGCAGATAGGTCTGTAAAAAGGGGTGGAGTTTGTGAACAAGAAGACATTGAAAACATTTTAGTTACTATCTAGACTGTCATAATAGAACAGAAGCAATTGGGCGATGACTGTAACACACTTGACTAGCAGGGACAAATAATATTTTGACTCAGGACAGGGCACAACAGTCTGAACAGATACATGCATAAGATGTGATTGCCTGCTTCACCACTGTGCACAATGTGGACTAAACTGTCAAGCATGTATTACAGGACTGTGCCATGTGTAGCCAGTTAAGGAAGACACTAGCCCAATGATTCAACACTAAACTCAAAACTGTAGGGCCTAAAGAGGAGCTATAAATGACAGTTGAGTTCATCAAGGAAATTCATCAGATGGAGTAAAAATCAAAGATGTAACCACAAGAAGAAGTAGAAGCTCCTATGGAGCATAGATTTTTACCCTTTAATCTTTGGCTGGATTACCTCCACTGGATTAATCATAGTGCATATGTCACTATGTGAGGGACTTTCAGGCTGTGATAACACTTTGTGAATATCTGGAACATTATTTAGTACTTGCAGTTTCCTGTGGTATTTGTTATGAGCATGGAGATTTAGCCCTGGTCATCTTACATTCCCAACCTATTGAATGTCACACCCCCTCTGCCTTCCGGACCTGTTTACGGAAAAGGTTTTGGGATTAAACGCTGAGGAAAAATCTGCATCCTGTGCTATCTCCAGTAGTCTCGATAATGTCTTGCCATTAGCCAAAGGAACCTCAGGAAGAGAAAGTGAAGTTTACATATTGTGCAAATGTTCCTGACTTTAATCCAAATCACTGCACAAGTCACCCATTTTAGCAGACATAGCAACTGGAAAAGATCATCCACGCGGATGAACAGAGAGTGGTCTTCATCACAGCAGGTATTGGACAAACATCATACACATCTTCCTTTTTTCTTTATGTTTGTCTCAGGCTCTCTCTCTCTCTCCTCTCCATGTATGTTATGGTCACACTATATCTCTCTCCTGTTTTCTCTCTTTCTCTCTGCTTCTCTTACCATGAGAATTGCAGAAAAGAAACTGTCTTGAAATGTTATCAATTGATTTCCTTAATGCATGTCCTATTTCAGGTCAGTGTCTTCTTCTTATATCCTGTTCCAATGACCATTATCACAGCGTTATGTACATGCAAGTTCTTTTTTGTCTATGTATGTCTTAGCTTTTTCCAGACCCAAAAAAAAATGGATACTACCAAGTGTTTAAATTATAAAGGTAGAATCCCATAAATGGCAGAGATAAACGTGCTTGGACAGCAGAATTTTTTTTTTTCTAAATACAAACAAATCAATTGCAGCCAATTAACATGGAAAAGACACTTTTCCTTATTTCTCTTCTTCTTTCTTACCACCATATTCATTGTCTTTTCTTTTAATTCTCATTCTTTATGATATTCATCCTTTGGGGAAGGCGTGGGCTAGTTGATAAGTGATATGGCTCCCAATCCAAATATGCTGGGTTCAATCCCTATCACAGCACCGGCCATTATTCTGGGGAAGCAAGCCCTTAGAAAATGCAGGAGGAAGCAAACCCTTAGAAAATGCAGGAGGAAGCAAACCCTTAGAAAATGCAGGAGGAAGCAAACCCTTAGAAAATGCAGGTGGAAGCAAACCCTTAGAAAATGCAGGAGGAAGCAAACCCTTAGAAAATGCAGGAGGAAGCAAACCCTTAGAAAATGCAGGAGGAAGCAAACCCTTAGAAAATGCAGGAGGAAGCAAACCCTTAGAAAATGCAAGAGGAAGCAAATCCTTAGAAAATGCAAGAGGAAGCAAATCCTTAGAAAATGCAGGAGGAAGCAAACCCTTAGAAAATGCAGGAGGAAGCAAACCCTTAGAAAATGCAGGAGGAAGCAAACCCTTACATAAAAAATGCATGCTGAAGTCGGATGTACTGGGCCGACAGGAGCAAATTAAAGACCACAGTGTAACGCACACCACCTTAGGGAATAGAGAATAAGGCAAACACTCACCAAAAAAAAAAATAATCATCCTTTAACATCCCTTCCATTATTTTCACTCTCAAGTTTAATGGTTAGGTGTCTCATTGCACATGTAATTTTGTTCTCATTTGTATTACCTCTCTCAAACATTCTTCTTTTCTTTACACACAATCAAACATTCTTCTTTTCTTTACACACAATCAAACATTCTTCTTTTCTTTACACACAATCAAACATTCTTCTTTTCTTTACACACAATCAAACATTCTTCTTTTCTTTACACACAATCAAACATTCTTCTTTTCTTTACACACAATCAAACATTCTTCTTTTCTTTACACACAATCAAACATTCTTCTTTTCTTTACACACAATCAAACATTCTTCTTTGCTTTACACACAATCAAACATTCTTCTTTTCTTTACACACAATCAAACATTCTTCTTTTCTTTACACACAATCAAACATTCTTCTTTTCTTTACACACAATCAAACATTCTTCTTTTCTTTACACACAATCAAACATTCTTCTTTTCTTTACACACAATCAAACATTCTTCTTTTCTTTACACACAATCAAACATTCTTCTTTTCTTTACACACAATCAAACATTCTTCTTTGCTTTATACACAATCAAACATTCTTCTTTTCTTTACACACAATCAAACATTCTTCTTTTCTTTACACACAATCAAACATTCTTCTTTTCTTTACACACAATCAAACATTCTTCTTTTCTTTACACACAATCAAACATTCTTCTTTTCTTTACACACAATCAAACATTCTTCTTTTCTTTACACACAATCAAACATTCTTCTTTTCTTTACACACAATCAAACATTCTTCTTTTCTTTACACACAATCAAACATTCTTCTTTTCTTTACACACAATCAAACATTCTTCTTTTCTTTACACACAATCAAACATTCTTCTTTTCTTTACACACAATCAAACATTGACATGGTACAGCTGTCAATGCAATAACATTTTGTAAATATTTTAGAAACTTTCTGATCGGATGTATAATTTCATAGACATTCAGCACTAACACATACACTATTTTTTTGTACACTCTTTTCCTTCTCATTCACCAAGTTTTTTTTATATGTCTACACATAAAGTTCGGTTCTCTGGATAAAGGTTGCTATGGAGAGTTCTTCAAGGCTCCCAAATAACTTTGTGTGGAGATTCATCTCAATTGGCCAGTGATATGCATGCATGACAGTCTTGCAGGATATGTTCAGCTGTCTATGCTGCTTGTCTATTTGTTCACATTGGTAATAGGGCCAATTTTAATTTCTGAAAGTGGCTTTTAAATTTGTTATGCCCTGTTCTTATGTGGAACAGGATTACCTCACCTACTTTGCTCTATCAAGATAGGGATAGTTGTCTTTTTGGGGTTTTTTGTGTACACTAATATACGAATATATATACCATTCAAGAGACAGATACAAGATGATATTGTATATTTGAATATAGAATACTTACAAGTTGCACTAACTAGGAAAGCACATTCCTTGACAAGACCATTCACTTTTGTAATATTTGCTCGAACTGGAACGGTACTTCCGATCATCAAATTGATAGGACCCTCCGGATCAAACAGAATTGTACCATCATAAGAATGAGATATTAGGAGTGCTTCAGTTAAATTAAACATCTCATTTTTGTTGCCAGCAAGGTCTCTCTGAATTGTTACAGGACATTTAATTGTTGGTTCTGAGCGATCTGCAAAAGATAAACATGATTGATAACAATAACATGACTGACTTGCTTCTTCAAGTTCCCTGAGTAACACAGAGCTGTAAAGGTAATTTAATTTAACATCTTTGAGTTCTGCAATTAAGAGAATTGCAATGGCAAAGAATAATTTAACAGCTTGACACATACACTTATGTCCAAGCAGATCTCTCAGTTTTATTGTATGGAGTAGAAACCTGGACTTTGACCAAGAAAAAGGATTAGAGTATTGACGCCTTTGAAATGTGGGTGTTCCGAAAACTTGGACGAATTTCTTGGAAAGATAGAATAATAAATAGTGAGGTTCTGGAAAAACTCCAGGTAGAGAAGGTACTTCTGAAGGAAATAAAAACAGAAAAATTAAATATTTCGGTCATGTGAAGCGACATGATAGTGTGTTGAAAGTTATATTGGAGGGAAGAGTGGAGGGCAAGAGAGCCAGAGAGCGGTAGAGGTACAGATAGCATCAAGATGTGGTCGTGACACAGTTTGACTGAGTGTACCAACATGGCATGGAACAGAGACTGTTGGAGATCTATTACCATCAACCTCTGATGCAGAGACGGCACTTAATGACGATGATGAATGAGGTCTGTCTTGAGGTCTTGATTGCTCTGACTACTGTTTCTATTGTATTTTTGACAAGTGTTCATAAGTTTCTCCACTTTTCTCTTCCCTTCTAGCTTCCAGTCCAGAACATGTCAGCTTACATTATTGGACTGCTTGAAAGTATGTCCTATTTATTTGGACTTTCTCTTTATAATCTCCAACTGTATTTGTTGCTGTCTTGTTCTCTTCTACAAGGTTGTGTTAGACTTAACCGTCTATTGCGTGTTATACTTTAGAGATATTTGTTGGTTAAATTGTGCAGTTTGGGTATGATACTCTTGGTTAAATGCCATTTTCTGTATGGTCTAAGGAGCAGGATATATTTTATATTTCTGTTGAACAGCCAAAACATGTTGTTTTTTTGTTTCTGAGAAATCTTGGGAATTCTATAGAGAAAGAAGAGAGCTAAAAACAAATCTGACATTGTTAATTAATCCTAGTTGTAGCATCCTGGCTTGGTTCACCATCTCTGTTAATGTTATATAAAAAATAGATAAAACTATACATTTTGTAAGTTCAGAGTTCATTAATAATTGCAGGCTCTTTCTATCTAACTACTGATTCTCAATACTACAAAATATATATTATTTTTGGTCCTGTTTGTTTCTGGAGCCACTGTTATTCCATCTGTATTTTCCTGCATATCTTCCTGTAAATGTGACAAAAGACAAATGTCTAGCTCTTCTCATATGCTCTTTGTATTCCTCATTTAACATAACCCCATGTTGAATTTAATCCTTTTTCTTTTGTCTGACTTTGTAAACCAGCTATTAATTTACTTATGATAATTATTACTTGGAATACTTGGAATTCTGGTATTCAAACAGGTATGTTAATGTCTGTTGCCAGATAACCGAATGCTTCGACTATATGTAGCATGTATTTTACAACTTCTTGCAGCTTTCTAGGCATGGGGGAAGATACAAATAATTTGGGTAGATTTTTAACTATAATTTGTGTCTAGGCAGCAGTTGTTAAGCCTACTCTTTTCGATTTCTAACTGCCAAGGTATTTTTAAAGTGCTCGACACTGAACACGGAAGTCCGAAATGACTACCCAGAGGTCATGGGAATTTTTACCAGAAAATCCACGCGAAAAAAAAAAGATAATTATTAAAGAAGTTAAATTGAGTTTCATTTGGCTATTCAATACATCTTGCTTAATGATGACCATCAATCAGATATAACCAATCTCAAAAGAATTAACATATACAATCTGACAGAGCATATTTTTTTTGATTTTTTTTTTGTTTGCGTTCGCCTTATTTCTCTAATTTCTAAAGTAGTGTGCGTTGCACTGTGGTTTTTATTTTGCACCTGTCGGCCCAGTGCATCTGACTTCAGCAAGCATTTTATGTAAGGGTCTGCTTCCTCCTGCATTTTCTAAGGGTTTGCTTCCCCGGGGTAACAGCCGGTGCTGTGATGGGGATAGAACCCAGGACCTTCTGGTTGTGAGCTGTGTCACTTAACCACTAGCTCACGCCATCCCCCTGACCTAGCATATGATGTCATGTCAATCCAAGGACTCCCTTAATGAGAAGGAAGGAATAGGTTCACTACATCCAACTATGGATGTCATAAAAGGTGACTAAGGATGTTTGCTCATTGGAGTGGTGTTATTTGTCCATCACATGCGATGAAGACCACACTCTCTGTTCATCCATTTCTAATATTTTAAGTCTGTCTATAGGTAATAAGGTGACTGACAAGCCTAATGTGGAATTAGGAGTGATGTTGGGGCTGTTTGTCTCTAACAGGTGATAAAGACTACTCTTTACATTTATCCATTTGTAATATATATTAAGTCAGTCTACAGGTACAAAGGTGACTGACGAACCTGATAAAGGTCTAGGTGTGGGGCTATTGTTTGTCCATCACGGGTGATAGACATGTCTCTCTGCTTATCCATTTCTAATATGTTAGATCAGTCTATGGAAGCAAAGGTAGTGCAGTGGTTAGTGCACTGGCTTCCCAGCTGAGCAACCAGGATTCAGTCCCCAGTTGGTGCAAGATTTTTCCCGATCACAAAACGGGTCCTCGGGTCTATCCAGCCTAAATAAATAGGGATCAGAATAGCCTGTGAAAGTAACGGTGGCCAACATTATGTTAACCCCATAACCTCTAGTGTGCGGTTGGTCAAGAAAAATATGGGCCTAACACCATATTCTCCATATATCACACAGTCATGAAATCAGGATCTTTACTTATGGTAACAAATGAGACTGACGTGCACAATGTGGGTCTAGGGGTAGTAACATATCACATACTACAAAGTCTTTCAAGATTCACAACTATAGATGCACAAAAATGCTTTGTTGTAGGCCTTGTACAAGGAGTCTAACTGCAGCTGCAGGCTTTGTGCAAGGAGTTTAACTGTAGCTGCAGGATTTGTGCGACGGGTCTAACTGTAGCTGCAGGCCTTATGCAAGGAGTCTAACTGTAGTTGCAGATCTTCTGCAAGGAGTCTAACTGTAGCCACAGGCCTTGTGCAAGAGTCTAACTGCAGTTGCATGCCTTATGCAAGGAGTCTAACTGTAGCTGCAGATCTTCTGCAAGGAGTCTAACTGTAGCCACAGGCCTTGTGCAAGAGTCTAACTGCAGTTGCATGCATTGTGCAAGTAGTCTAACTGTAGTTGCAGATCTTGTGCAAGTAGTCTAATTGTAGTTGCAGATCTTGTGCAAGGAGTTTAACTGTAGTTGTATGCCAGGTGCAAAGAGTCTAACTGGATAGGTTGCTCTATGCTCATATTGAAGATAGCAATAACAAATTATTATATATATATATATGAGTGGGAGTGCAATAAAATTGATTACCAGTGGTAAAGTCATGTACAGATAGGAACGAAACAGCCATACATGGATACATCTTATAATAACATGTCTTAGATACTTATATACATACCTTTCACTGTAACATTAAATTCACAGAATGCTTTATTCCTGGTATCTGTAGCCATGTATTTCACTGATAAGTTTTTAAACACCACTGACATTCCTGATGGAGGTCCCAATTCAATCATATAACAAGAGATGCCTGAATTGTCCATCACTTTGGGATCTGGGTAAACTAACATGCTGTATAGGTCAAATGGTTTCACTGAAGGACATGCAATCATTGGTGGCTCATTGTCTGAGGAAGAGAGACTCAGTTGCTAATGCATTTATGTCTAGAATTATACAGGATCAATCTGTCAATATCTAAGAAAAATGTGGACCTCTCTAAATACTTAAATGACCCAATTTCATGATAAAGTTTACTCTTTCACTGCTTAATTTTTTTTTAAAGTTTAGAACAAATTCATTTTAAGTTTTAAAAAAAAAATTACTCTATGCCTTTTTTATATTACTACTGAGCACCATAATATAGATAAACATATATTATATATCACTGGGAAGGTAAATGGTTACAGAAAAGGAACATATCAGTAAATTGTTGATATTTGATTATTTGGCAGAATAAATTGGTAGTAATAAACAAAAAAAATGTTAAGGAGCAGATAATTTATATGTCAAAATATTGCAACTCTCCTTATTTGTCCATGGTTTGAAGTGTTGCTATTCATTTTTCTGGAAATGTTATACACAAGAATCAAAAGTCTTTCAAAACACAGTTTATTTGATGCATTTATGTTGATAAATATTGAACGTACGTACATTTATCTCAATGACTCCAGAATCAATAGCAATATATAAAGTGTAAAAGGAAGCAGTGAACACACTTTAATTTAAATAAACAACGTGTTTGCAACACCTATCGCGCTCGTTTTGGTAAAATTTTGTTAAGAGAACTATTCTAGTCTTAGCAGCAAAGTATCCAGTAAGATAAAGACCTGAATTGCTGTTCTGCAAAACAAAGAAACTTGTTGTCCACTTTAGTAGCTAAAGGTCTTGTAGGGTTTTGTTAGAGAGCTACTTTAGTGGCTAACGGTCCAGAAAGAGTTGATATTATAAAACCACTTACAGTATACTATTTCTTGGTTGTATCTATTTTTAATTTCTTTCCTTTCATTTTGGTGGTAAACAACTAATATATCCATGTCAAGTACAATACAAACAGTGAGAAATAAAAGGACCTTGATATATATTTTATATATATATATATATATATATATATATATATATATATATATATATATATATATATATATAGATAAACTAAATTGATTAACTTCATAATAAAATAAGTATATTCAGATTTTGCAGCACATAGTCTAAACATATAGCTTTAAACAAAAACTAAAAATGTTTAAATACTGGCACTAGCTTCAATATGGACTCTAATATCTTTTTGTATTTAGTGTATCATAAAATCTTTCAAACAAACCCCAAAACACCAAAATAAGTCTTAGTGGCAAATACCTGCGGCCAAACGACAACCCAAACTACCTGGGAGTCACATTTGATCAGCGCATGACATGGAAAAGTCAGATCGAGATAAACCGAATGAGAGCCAGAGAAAGAATGGCAATCATGAGGAAACTTGCTGGCACAAGCTGGGGAGCAGACGAAAGAATACTAAAGAAACTGTACACTGGAAGAGTGAGACCAGTTCTCGAGTATGGCATTGCGGCATGGGCAACAGCAGCAAAAGCGAACTTTGATAAAATTAGCAAACTTCAAAACCAAGCCATGAGAGTTATAACAGGAGGCATGAAGTCAACGCCAATTGTAGAACTTGAAAAGATTACAAATCTGCAATCCATGACTGACAGAAGAGACTGCAGAGCCCAGCAGCAAGCAGAGAAACTCAGAAGACTGACAGATCATCCAATGCATCAGAGACTAAATAGATTTAGAAATGGGAAACTAAAGCGGAGAAACTTTGCAGAAATAGCCAAAGCAAAAATGAGCAAAGACCCTATGAACACTGTAACAACACCAAAGCCCATCCCTACTGTACGCAAACCCACATGGAAGCAGCATATCATTCCGGAGGTGGTAGAAAATATACCAGGTATTGGAAACAAGAACAGCCAGACTGAAAAAGAAAGAAGAGATACAACCCTGAGGTACATAGCGGAAAACTACCCAAGCATGGACTGGACCTATGCATACACCTACGGTTCTGTAACAAACACAACACAGAACGGAGGGGTAGGGGTGTTCCTGAACCTACAAAATGGCAGAAAAATAACACTATCAGTGGCAACTGGAAAATACACGAGCAATTTCAGAGCGGAGGCAGAGGCACTGAGGGCTGCAGCAGAAGAAATGGTGACAGGTAAAAGGAATGAAAGCCATATAGTCCTGCTTACAGATGCCCTGGCCATAGTCACAGCACTAAAAAGCCAGAAAAATACTGAACTTAATGATTTAAGAGCAGTACTCTGTAAACTATGCCAGCAGTGCGCACCAAAAAGAGTAGTGGTACAGTGGGTTCCATCCGACTGTAACATCCAAGGCAACGAGGAGGCAGACAGACTGGCAAAAGAAGATGCAAGACTACCACAACCAGATACTAGTGTGACATACGAAGAGTCAAAAAGGCTTATTAGAGCTAGATACATGACCAAATGGGAAACAGAACATACTGGCTACACAAAAAAACGATGCCTATTACCAATTGAACAGAAGAGAGCAGGTCGTGGTCTTCAGACTTCACACTGGCCACAATAGACTGAGGTACCACCTGTTCAACAAATTGAAGATATGTGGCACTGACGAATGCACGTGTGGTACCGGGAAAATGACCGCTGAACATTTGCTGCAAAACTGCTCGACATACGAGGATCAGAGAAAGCAGATGTGGCCATCACCAGTGCCAACACTAGACAAGCTCTATGGCAGTGTCGACAGCCTCAGGATGACCGCTGCTTTTTTCGAAAAAATACAGTTTGACGTCTGACAGCATACGAAGAAGAAGAAGTATCATAAAATCATAAATATAGTTCTAAATTTAAAATTGACATCCAAAATATTTAAATAATTACATATTTCAAACTACCACTGATATTTAACTCTTTTGACACAAAAGCATAATTATAATAGAACTATTTAAAAATCTCTATGCATATTTTGAACAAAACAAAAACACTAAAAGAAATGGATCAAATAACTACCTTCACACATAGGAGGAATACCACTCCATGTTGCTTGACCATTCTTATATTCACAGACCAGAGTGTCATTTGGTACAGGTGTAAATCCTGGCCTTGTGCAATTGTACTGTACTATCTGATCAATTTCATAACTTGTTTTCACAGTCTGAATAGTTCCACCCATGGTGCCAGGGTCTTTGCATCTGGAGCCTTGAAAAAGAAAATATGAATAAGATGTAGAGCAAGGGCTGCATGGACTCATTAAAAGTACCTCTAAACAGTTAAAAGTGAATGCCACCTCCTGGGAGACACTATTTAGCACACTACTATCACATAAGGTAGTAATATTGTAAAATGGAACATAAACACTGAAACACAGAGAAAACACACTGCTTGAAAACACAGAATCTGCAACATTGTCTGTTAGATGGTTCATGGGTTCTGACTGTTTCTTTAATGTTATTATCTCTGTATATGAAATTGGCTTTTGTTACAGCCATTGTGTATATTTTGGAAATCCCTAGACAGACCATTCCCACTCACTTGCTCTGTTTATTGAGTCCGTCTATGTAAATCTAATTCGTCAGATATAAGCAGCGAGGCATTTGTGTAATACAAATTGTTAATCCGCTGTTTTTCTATCATTTCTGACAGGTCTTCCTCCTCTTTTTTCTTCATTCAGTTCACTATTATTAGATTCCCCATGACTGTTTTAGATAAATTGAATAAATTAAATTGCCATTCTGTTCTATTTCTAAGAATCGACACGACTGCACTCCAGGCATACCCATATGTGCTCAGTCTCTCTCAGCAAATAGCGCAGGGTCTGGAACCACATTTAATGTCAAAACTTTGCAGCCTGTTGATTGCTGCTTTATCTATTGCGGTGTCCTCATCCAGCAAGCGGTCATTGATTGATTTCAAAATGTGATTCCTATCCATCACTAACGTGCCCATGATGAGAGCTTGTGAAGCCAAGATGTCAGCTTTTTCATTGACCTAGACTCCAGCATGTTCAGGACAGTAGATCCAGGTCAACTCCTGGAGGTTTGAGGCCTCAACAGCTGCTATCCACTCGTACCTAGGCCATCACTTCTGTACCTTCTGAAGTTCGGCTTGCGTGTCTGTCACGATGACTGCCCTCGTTAAAGAAGTCTCAGATATCCATCTCAGTGCTGAGGTAACTGCTTTCATCTCCATTCTCAAACAGGAGGTTGTTGACATGTATGCCCTACTGCGCTCAACAACGACCTGTCCTCTCACTCTAGCTGAGAAGCCCCAGTCTAATGTCCCACTGCGCAGCACTGAACCATCAGTGTAAATGACAGCATCACTATCCTGTGTGTTCTCAGTTATCAGCTGATTCACCTCGTGCTCTTTCTTCTGTTGCTTCATTCTCTGCATTTCTTGCCAACGGTTATGATGACTCTTTGGTACTCTATATCATTCTATTACCAGTGTGGGTCCATTCTTCCCCTTTGGCTATCATCTCAGCTGGAGTGACGTGTTCGATTGTTGTCTCAGCCTGTGCCATCCATGATGACCCTCTTTTGATTCTTGATCCCTAGATGTCTGAGATACGACTGTACAGAGAGTGCCACGTGTCTGTGGTTACACGCATATAGGCTTTGACTTGTGCCAGTTTATGTCTGGATGTCACTGATAACAATCCCAACATGTACCGCATCATCACAATCGGGGTATCTCTAGTGCAGCCCAGAACCAGACGCATACCTCCATTCTGGATGTGTTCCAACCTTACACACTGTGTTCTTGATAGTGTTAGAATGCCCAGTCCATAATTGATAACCAACAACATGACCTGACGAAATAGGATGAACAGGAGGTGTTGTTCCAAGTTGGCTGCAGCCATGGTCTTGAGTGCTCCTAACCATCGCTTACATCTTTGTATGATGTCATCGACATGGCAATTATAGGAGAGACTGTAATCAAATGTCACTCCAAGGTATTTCAACCTGCCACAGGTTTAAACCACACTGCTTCAGACATGTCATTAAAGTCCCAAAATCGATACGATTGTATGTGTGTTCCAGGTCAAGTGCCCCAACAACTGTTTCTTGCTTTGACTGAAAACCCTCATTCACATCAAATGTGAAAGTTCCAGCATTACCCCGGGTCACCTTCACTGTTCTGTAGATACCCAGTGTATCTGGTAGGATGTGCTCCCAGTCTAGGTAGGACATTATTTTTCTGGCCACTATCTGCTCGAGCAATTTGCCATATACATTCTGTATGGTGATTATTCTATAGCTGCTGAGAAGTGTGGAGTCCTTACCAAGTTTAGGCAGTGGGCATAGATAGCTATGAAGCCAGTCCTCGGGCACAGATGACTTCTCTATAGTGTGATTGAACTCCTTCACCAAATTTCTTATCTCTGTCTCATCCAACTGCTTGATGTGGCAATACTGTACTCCATCAGGACCTGGGGTGGTGTTCTTCCTGCTACGTAGGCATTTGCTATCTCCACCTTGGTGATGAGGTCTACATAAGTCTCTTCCCTGCTGGCTGTATCATAAAATGCCTTTCCGAATGTCCTAACGTGCATCTCTGTCACCTTCAACATATCGACTGAAAACACCCAGACCCTTATCTTTGTCTGTCTTCAGGGGAATTCTTGTGGTGTCATGAATATTCGGGATAAGCTGGCTTGGAGTCTTTCCATTTATCTTCTGCTGCATGTGCCAGAACTTCTGGAGGGTATTTTCATTACACACACCTGCAATTAGCTCCTCCCATTGGCAGTTTTAGGACTCCCTAGCTAATGCTTTAAAGGAATTAGTGACTTTGCATTTTACCTCCTTCTTCTCATTCATATTTTAGCCTATCCCAAAATAACAGCAACCATAGCAATACCAGTACAAATAAAAGATCAAACATGGTGAAAAAATAATATGCTGCAATGAGTAAACCCTGATCCTTTATATGACATATTCACAAACACGAACATCCAAAGAAACAAAATTGTTTCTAATACTGATAGCAATCCAGCCAACTAAAAGCAACTTTGGATGATATTTTTAGTCACATTATAAAAAAAGAAAAAATTATGCTTTCATTAATCAGTAATCTTAGAATACTCTAAATGACTACCATGAAAACTGGCCAAGGGTGGCAGTACAAATAATGCTTGAACTATCACTTTACAATTTTCTTTGTGCATCGAATATTATAATGAATAAAATATGCTTAAAGATCATACCTGCACATGTCAGATTAGCATAACCCCAGCGGCCATTACTCTCACAGATGACAGTACTGTTGCCTAGAACTGAGAGTCCCACCATAGTGAATCCACGGCTGTTGTCACATCCAAACTCAAATGAGCTTCCATACATTGTGTTTGTCACATTGTTCTGATTTGAACCAGGAATGTCCAACAATTTTCCACAGTTGACCTCTATTAAACAAGATGATACATTCACAAGACTTATCATAAATTATTAGAGCATAACTCAAAGTTTCTCAGTTTTACAGTACATGACTGATTTTCACAAATGAACTATATGTGCTCTGTAAGATCATGACTGAACAAAATAGATATTGATTTTATTTTAAAACTTTTCTTTGAGTTGTGAGACAGAAAAGTGCTGTATGTCACTGCACAATTAGTATGCTATATTATCTATCCATACAGTTTTTGCCTATTATTTTTCTAGCTTGACTTTCAACATTGTCAATAACTTTTTGATACTGTAAATTGAACTGAACACAATCTTATCAAAAGAGCATTGACAATTATTATTGTATCTTCAACTTACTAATGAACTCTGATTTGCAAATATAATTAATTTTACTAAGACCAACACTTATTTAAAGTGTTCTTCTATGAAAACAGGTTGAGAGAAGCTGATATAATGACATATCAAATAAATTTGTCATCTTCTTCTTCTTACATTCTCAATCTCCCACTACCAAGCCCTGAAAAGGGCTTTGCAAGTAGCAGAATGTAGTTAAGAGAACGGAATGCGTTGTGTCGTAGTTTACATCTTGACTGCGATAGTTGCACTTTTCGGTCTAACACATCCGATTTCAGCAAGCCTTTCTGAGTACCGGGTTGCCTTCCCTCTTTGTACCCTTCTACTTAGCCAGTCTGCTTTGTTGCAGCCTGTTATTCAGGGACACAGCGTGAAGGTGTAGAAGGGTCTTGTCAGCTCTGGTTCGCTGGCCCTGATGCTTGCAGTCAGCTATGGGACGCTGACCGCTGCAGCTCATTTGCTGCTCAGCATCTTGATCCCAAATTAATTTGTCTGAAACATGACCTAAGATAAACTTTCTAAAAAAATCAGTAATAAAAAGCAACCAAAAAAATCAAAAAACCTAATTAGTAATTGGTACTTTTATTAATAGTATATATTAGCCTCAAACTTCTCTAACACAATAATAATAAACTCCTCTCATCATTATACAGTGTTATGATGACTAATGTAAGTAATCAGGTATCTCCACAACTTACTGAGATATTTAACAATTATGTTTTTGAAATCTTCCATTTCATAATGTTAAACTACCAAATATTCTCTTTCTCTCTCTCTCTCTATGTCATCCCTTCTTTGTTTTTGTCAAATAATAATTTTCTGAGTAATGAAAACAGATTATTCACTCTGTAATACAGTGTATTATGTTTAAATTATTTTATCGAACATCCCTTCAGCAAAATACATATTAAAATTAATAAAATATTAATCAAGAGAAAACTGGTAATACCTGGACACAGAGGATCATCTCCTTGAAGGATAAATGTTCCATTATCATTTGGACTTGGAGCACAGAACAATGTCCTGTTGATTGCTTTCCCACTCCCATTATCCAAATTACAAGTGATTATTAGGGAGGCTCCTGGCTCTATCTCACCAGAAGCAGGCACCCTCAAGGCCTCATGATTCCCTCTTACAGGCTGGAAGCAGGTTAAATCTGTTGATGTGAGAATAAAGATGGTTAAAGGATCAAATGTTTATTTTTAAATTATAGAATAGAATCCTGGTTACTAGTTAGAAGAATAAACTTTGCAAACATAAATGTCATATGCACTAGCAAAACCAGCATCTTGCAAGCTAAAAATTAACAAAATGAAAACACGTTGAGTTATTTCAGTAACTTACATCAAACTTGGTTCATTCAGTATAGAAGAATTACATTTATATATGAGGGTTGCTCAGAATGTAATTTCACACATTATTTTCTCCTCCTAGAATAAAGATAGCAAAGTGAACATTTACAGGTTGTAATTATGTTGTTTCCTTGTTGTTTCCTTGTTGTTTCCTTGTTGTTTCCTTGTTGTTTCCTAGTTGTTTCCTTGTTGTTTCCTACGTACGTGTCTATAACTGCACTTCCAATAGATATTGTCGTTAAGAAGTCTGTAAAAATGGTGTCTGTGGGTGACATTTGTTACAAACAAATAGTTGTAATTGAATTCTTTGTGACAGAGAAAGAAAGTGTGAGGAACATTCACAAATGTTTGTGTGCTGTGTATAGAAGTTGTGCAGATGATAGAAGCACCATTGGTCAGTTGGTTCAGAAAGTTAAAATTTCTGGAAGTGAAGAGATGGCGCTGTGTGATCAGCTGCAGTCTGGGCATCGTTTCACAGGCACCAGCCCAGATATGTTTCAGCATGCCAATGTTATTATTCGCGAGGGTCATCTTATCACAAGTTGACAATTGGCCGTACGGCTTTCAGTCAGCAATGGAAGTGCGAGGCAAATTTCCTTTGAACTTGGAATATTTACAAATATGCACAAGATGGGTTCCTCAAAGTCTAAAAACTGACCACATATGTGAAAAAAACATGGCTGTGTGAACTGGAAATGAGCTGATACAGGAAAGACATGCATGCCTTTGTTTCACACTGTCATAAGGCCATAAAAGTGAATGAAGATTATGGGAAAAATAGCATGTGTAAATGAAACAATCAGTTAGACTGTGTGAATTTCATAAATTCTGAATAAATAGTTTAAAGATAAAAATGGTGAGGCATTACTTTCTGGGCAGCCCTTGCATTATCAAAATAGAAACTTAAAGAAATGCAGCAAATAATTAAAAAAATGAGTATTACTATATAAAAAAAATATTTCATTATTCTTAGTTTATCCATTTAACGGGGTCTGCTAGACAGACTGATAGAGTTTAGGAAAGAGAACTGCTTGCCTCGGCAGTTACAATACAGTATGCAGACTAGATTTATAATAAAACCTACTTATTTCCAGAATCCAAACTTGTGCTTCTAGTATATGGGGCTGGTATAATGACTGATCAATCACTCATGCCTGTTTTATTTTACATCTCTATTTACAAATAACATATGAATACAAATCATGATACAGCTTCTTATACTCACTATTGCAGGTTGGAGTTCTACCATATGTCCAGTTTCCATTGCTCTGACAGGTAGCAAAAGATGAGCCCTCCAGTCTATAACCAAAGTTGCAGATAATGTCAACAGTTTCATTGTAATAGTATAAGGATTTGACCTTCAAAGCTCTTCCCTGTGCTGGTATCTCAAGTTCATTCTTACATGATACAGCTGCCATAAAAATATATAAAGATATAAAGCCATCATTTTCAATATATAAATGTAACATAAAGCTGGCAGTAAATTGAAATTGACCGTCTCAAAATCCAAACAGAATTAAGATACTAATTTAATATTTATATTCCAAAAGGATCAGTCAAAACCTTTCAATCTCCTTGTGGAGCATAGGTCTTTAACAAATATATGACTCGCTATTAAATGTTGTTAAAGTGATGGCTCAAGGTGCAGATCCTCCAGGCATTATTTTAAGCGATATAAATCTGGAGGTAGTATATAATTTTAACTATGTCGGATCTATCATCACCAACAATCTTTCACTGGACACAGAGCTGCAAAAGAGATTAGGAATGGCCTCAGCAATACTTTCCAGGCTCTCACAGAGAGTGTGGAATAACAATATGCTGACCATCTCCCCAAAGGTTGCTGTATACAGATCATGTGTGCTTAGTACCCTTCTCTATGCCAGTGAAACGTGGACCCTGTATGCTCCACAGGAAAAATGGCTAAATGCTTTTCATATGCAATACTTGAGACACATACTTGGAATTTTATGAAGTGACAAACAACAACATGTTGGACTGTGCAAAGATTTCTAGTTTAGTTACGATCCTCCACCAGTGGTCCTTGCAGTGGCTTGATCCCATGTGCAGAATGCAGGACAGGCGAATTCCAAAAGATATCTTATGTGGAGAGCTGACCACAGGCAACCATAACAAAAGTAGAATCTTCCTCCGCTACAAAGATGTTTGCAATTATGACCTAAATGCATTGGATATGAACCCCTGCAATTGGGAGGAACTTGATAAAGAATGACTTGGCTGGAGGCAGACTTTGTATTCTGGCCTGCAGGCACGGGAAACCAAGATGTGCCAAGATGCAAATTCCAAACATGTGCGGTGAAAGCAAGAGCAACAACTGTCTATAACCCCTCTCTAACATGAAGTCCATTGTCTCTCGAGACTGACAGGATGCTAATCACAATCATTAAATGTTGACCTGTCCATATCTATTAAAATTTTTGTGGCCAAAAGTTTCTACTGGATGTGGTAGCCAGTTCCATGCCCAATCACTTTATTTGACTCTTACAATATACTTGACATGTTATGGTGTATTATTCTTTGCTCTCCTTTTAGGCCCCAGGCAATTTCAAAATTATGAAGTGTATTTATTATAAATATTTTAAATTTAAGGTTTTCCCCCAGATTTTTATTACCGACAAAATCACGCAACTGAAAATTATCTTCGCTCAGGGGAAACTATGACTGGAAAATTAGCACATTGAAAATGTCAATTTGTATATCTACCTCTGTGTCAGGAAATTAACAACAGTCAAAAATTGACAAGGAGATCACACGCAGGAGAGCAACAAGTTGGCTCAGATTCAACCACATTAAACTGATACTTCAACAGTTGACTCACATTAAGGCTAGGGCTCACACTCACAATAACATAGTTATCCTAGCAATGGTAATTTGGTGTGAGGTTTGAAGTCTACGCAAATCAGATGTAAAGAAGCTCAGTGCTATCAAGAAAAATGTAGTGAAGAATCCAAAATATTTTCTTGAGACCACATCTGAAATACCAACATCCACAACCAGAGTTCCGAGATGTTGTCGACTCTGCATCAATACAAACGTACAGATGAGCTGGTCATGTGGTCCGTATGATTGAAAATCTATGGACAAGGGTGTCTTTCTGATGGCCATACTATAACCACCTACGTGGCCCCCCCAAAAAACAAGAAAATCAGCATCACACCCTTGGACTATCATGGTTACTTAAGAACAGTTATGGATTCAAGCAGCTTTTGGCTACCTGACATCAGGTAACCTTGCCTGATTGAATACCAGGACTCAAGCAGCTTTTGGCTACCTGACATCAGGCAACCTTGCCTGATTGAATACCAGGATTTAAATAGCTTTTGGCTACCTGACATCAGGCAACCTTGCCAGATTGAATACCAAGATTTAAGCAGCTTTTGGCTACCTGACATCAAGCAACCTTGCCTGATTAAATACCAGGATTTAAGCAGCTTTTGGCTACCTGACATCAGGTAACCTTGCCTGATTGAATACCAGGATTTCAAACTACTTGGGCGTCACATTTGATTGGCGCATGACATGGAAAAGACAGATCGAGAGAAACCGAATAAGAGCAAGACAAAGAATGGCAATCATGAGGAAACTTGCTGGCACAAGTTGGGAAGCAGACGAAAGAATACTTAAGAAACTGTACACGGGAAGAGTGAGACCAGTTCTCGAGTATGGCATTGCGGCATGGGCAACAGCAGCGAAGGCAAACTTTGATAAAATTAGCAAACTTCAAAACCAAGCCATGAGAGTTATAAGAGGAGGCATGAAGTCAACGCCAATTGTAGAACTGGAAAAGATTACAAATCTGCAATCCATGACCGACAGAAGAGACTGCAGAGCCCAGCAGCAAGCAGAGAAACTAAGAAGACTGACAGACCATCCAATGCATCAGAGACTAAATAGATTTGGAAAATTGAAAGTAAAGCGGAGAAACTTTGCAGAAATAGTCAAAGCAAAGATGAGCGAAGACCCTATGAACACTATAACAACACCAAAGCCCATCCCTACTGTACGCAAACCCACATGGAAGCAGCATATCATTCTGGAGGTGGTAGAAAATATACCAGGTATTGGAAACAAGAACAGCCAGACTGAAAAAGAAAGAAGAGACATAACCCTGAGGTACATAGCGGAAAACTACCCAGGCATGGGCTGGACCCATGCATACACTGACGGTTCTGTAACAAACACAACACAGAATGGAGGGGGAGGGGTATTCCTGAGCCTAACAAATGGTAGAAAAATAACACTGTCAGTGGCAACAGGAAAATTCTCAAGCAATTTCAGAGCGGAGGCAGAGGCACTGAAGGCTGCAGTAAAAGCAATGCTGACAGGCGAAAGCAATGAAAGCCAGATAGTCCTGTTTACAGATGCCCTGGCCGTGGTTAGAGCACTAAAAAGCCAGAAAACTACTGAACTTAATGATTTAAGAGCAGTACTCTGTCAACTATGCCAGCAGTCTGCACCAAAAAGAGTAGTGGTACAGTGGGTTCCATCCCACTGTAACATCCAAGGCAACGAGGAGGCAGACAGACTGGCAAAAGAAAGTGCAAGACTACCACAACCAGATTCTAGTGTGACCTACGAAGAGTCCAAAAGGTTTATTAGGGCCAGATACACGGCCAAATGGGAAACAGAACATACTGGCTACACAAAAAATTATGCCTTTTACCAGTTGAACAGAAGTGAGCAGGTCGTGGTCTTCGTGGCACAGGCCACAACAGACTGAGGTACCATC
Source organism: Ariolimax columbianus (assembly GCA_036924085.1). NCBI lineage: Eukaryota > Metazoa > Mollusca > Gastropoda > Stylommatophora > Arionidae > Ariolimax > Ariolimax columbianus. Next base: position 26,821,450 of record JAVGWX010000006.1, read on the forward strand.
TATTCCATAAACTGAAGATAGGTGGCACTGACGAATGCACCTGTGGTACAGGGAAAATGACCGCTGAACATCTGCTGCAAAATTGCACGACATACGAGGACCAGAGAAAGCGCATGTGGCCATCAATAGTGCCAACACTAGACAAGCTCTATGGCAGTGTCAACAGCCTCGGGTAGACAGCTGCTTTCTTCGAACAAATTCAAGTTGACGAAGAAGAAGAAGAAGAAGAATACCAGGATTTAAGCAGCTTTTGGCTACCTGACATCAGGTAACCTTGGCTGATTGAATACCAGGACTTAAGCAGCTTTTGGCTACCTGACATCAGGCAACCTTGCTTGATTGAATACCAGGATTTAAGTAAATTCAAAATTACAGTGGTAAAGTTAAATAGAAAATATAAATTAGAAGTTGAAAAAAATTGCCATTTGCACAAGCATCTAGTAAACTAAGCATCAAAATGACAACATGTACAGTTATTTCAGTGTTAATTAGTTCGATAGTTTTTCCATCCACTTACTTTGTTGAGGCACAGTGGGGAACTTAAGACATTTGTCCTGGGTCATGTGCACTGTATAGGTAATTATGAGCTTTTGATGATGCAAGATCACTTTGTCATACAGCATCCTTCTTAACCTGTAGCCAAATCTTCTAGCATTGTCAGCCATAAGTGGAAGCTGATCAAGGTACATTCTCATCAGATGACCAAACCACTGCATTTTATGGCTGTAAATGTACTCAGCATAAGGGCTTATGACGTTCATTTATAAAAATATGACTTTCATCGTTACACCAATGACATTTACCAAAACACTTATTTTCAGACGTCAAAATTCTACTCTCATGCATCTTGGAAAAGGACCATATTTAGCAGAATCAGGATTATAAATACTGTTTATCAGCTGTTGCCCTGTTATAAAAGTGATGCTTAAATATTTTAACAGTTGTGACATCTGATAAGTCATAACAGATACTTTGTGGCAACTAGTTTCAATTTTATCGTTCAAGTCTTCTTCACGCTGAAAAAATACTGCCCAGATACCTGAACTCAACGGCCTGTTCAAGAGCAATATCATTTACATTTATTTGGAGTGGACCAACCTATTTGGCTGGCCTCTTTTGTGATTTTGTCTATGTTGAACAGCAGCAGGTAAAACAGGCACTCCCCGGCACACAAATGTGTTGATTGCAAAATAACTTGTTATGCCATGAGTCATTCATATTATGTTTTTATTTATACGATATAGGGCTCGCATTTTGAAAATTAACTGACCTTTAACTCCATAATATTCAAATTACATGAAGTTTATTCATATTTGGCCACCACTGGCTTATCCGGCACATTCCCCCTCCCTTCTTACGCTCTCCTGGCCACCGTGATTGACCGGCACCTTGATATTCAGTCATGGTTCTGACCCAACCAGTCGTTTAGACAGACTGGGTCTACTATTAGATAAGTAGACCCTTTTTTTCTTATATGTCGATTTCTTAGTTCAGTATTGTTGTTATTTGTTGTCCCTGATGAAGGCCTATTGGTTGTTACATAGGTTTTGTTTGTGTTCTTGTCTCGGTGCAGTATCTGACCATACCCATTTACAAATTTTGATTAAACTCAACCTTAATCAACTTTTACATATTTTTCATTTGTTTTTTTCCCAATGAAGTTTATTTCAAACCTACTTTATCCATAAAAAAAAAGGTTTTTGTTATCACCAAAAGCAATGTTCGTCATATTCTGCTGCTCTTGTATTTAATTGTCTTAAGTACTTGAGCACACTATACCAAATTTTGTTTATTTAGTGTAGATGAATTAGAGCTTGCAATGAGAGAGTCTTTGTAAGAAAATTTCAGCATAGATGAATTAGAGCTTGCAACGAGAGAGTCTTTGTGAGAAAATTTCAGCATAGATGAATTAGAGCTTGCAACGAGAGAGTCTTTGTGAGAAAATTTCAGCAGAGATCATTTTGAAGGAAAAATCTGCATCAACATTGGTTAACTGTGCACTAAATGTGATTCCCATTTGTCAGAAGGTCTTTTAATATTGTGTGCACATGATCAGAACTTTTTATTTGCTTCTATTTTTCATGAACAAGTGTCAACTTAAATTATTATATTGAAATTTATAGATATAAATATTCTTCTTCTTCTTTTCTTTCATCACCAGCTTTAGTTGGGGAGGGACATGCTGTTCCTCTTCTCTGCTTTTCACATATTCTGCTCTTTTTTTTGCTCCCTCCACATGAACATATGTGCACGGGTCAAATTATTTACGCAAAAGATCTTTATTGCTGGTTAGTACTTTCATATAAAAACATTACTCATCACGTACGGACACAAGTGTTGTTAATCTGGAAAACATCTCCAGATTTCAGCCCATCTTCTCCAGCTGGTATATAGAAACCATTAGTACCATTTTCAGTGTATAAAGTGTAACCCTCTTGACAGAAGCAGTAATAAGATCCAGGAAGGTTAGTACAGTTCTGGGGACAAATGCCCAAGGTACATTCATCCACATCTGAAATATTGTACAAAATAAACAACACTTGATACACAGTAAGCACTCATTATATGTCACTAATTTGTTCCTTAAAATTGTGATAGCTACATGAAAGGATGACTAGCAAAACAGGCAGATATGTGTCATTTTGTGTTGGGGGATTTTTGTTTGAGGTAAATATACTAGATGATGAGGACGATATAATCCCTTTAGCTGTGAGCTGGTAGCTCTTGACAGTCCTATGCCTCCTGGACATAAGCACACATTTTCCTCAGTTATTGTGTAGTGTGTTGTGTATGGTCGGGTATGATGACAGCAGTTGGTTTTGCAGATCTGTTAGCCATGGGCACAGTGTCAGAAGGTGCTCGACTTCCTGTAGTTGGGACATAATCCGCAATTTGGTTCAAGAAGCGGTTCTACTCTATTCAGATCTTTGTTGAGAGGGACATAGGCTGTTCTCAACTGAAGATCAAACTCTGGTCTCCTCATTGAAACTTCTTGACTGTGTCCTGGAGATCTGGTTTAAATTTACTAGGCTATTGAGAAGATCAATTCAAAAGAATGAGATGTTATCTTATTTTAATTGTGAATTTGGTTTCACTTGATAAAAAGTTTAATTTACATAATAGTTCTTAGTAAGAACTAAGAACTTCAATAAATTAAACATTTTATCAATTGAGACCAAATTCACAATTAAAATAAGATGCTATCAGCGTGCTTCTTCTACCAAATATAACAACAGTGATGCTTCAAAACAAAAAATGTTTACTTGTCCTGCCATAAATATGTTTGCAAAATTGTGCAGGTAAAATATTAACATAATGCAAAAGGTATGAATAAAAGTATAATAAATATATCAAAAACAAACAGAAATGATGCCTTTATTAGCATTTAACACAAACAGATGAGAATAAAATAATTGGTGCAACAAATGATACAAATCTTTAGGGAAACTAGTGAAAATAATAGAAAGGTACTGTACTTAACCTCAATTAATTCAATTAGAAATATATGAATACCTGAGAAATATTCTGGGCCAGCAGTCGTCTGACAAGGTTACAAACTCTTATGGGAGAGAACAAGACAAAGACAGGTGAAATAGAAAATCTTAAGAAGAAAATGATGCTAGATAGGCCACACTTTGTGAATGTCCCAAGCCAGTATCACCTTGCAATCTCTGTCATAGAACTAACAGGAAAAAAAAGACAAAGGTCAAGAACACAGGGAGAAGAGACTTAGAGACAGATAATTTTTCTTCTTCTTTGTCATTTGTTCTCAAACTCCGCTACGAAGCAATGAAAAGGGCTTTGTAAGTAGCATGATGTAGTCCAGAGAATGAAATGCATTGTGTTGTAGCTTACAGCTTGACTGCAATATTTGCACCTTTCAGTACAACACATCCGACTTCTGCAGGAGAGGCAGATACAAGAAAAACAGAGTGAAGCTGGATTAATTGAAGTTCTATCCCAAGGTGATAAGGGCAAAGAAGAAGAATAACAAACTAGTTAGAGATGAAACACCTGCATGTAACAGTGAATTGCTGTAAAAAAGAAGAGATATGATACACCCATATATTATGGGTAACCCACACATGTTATTATCTATAAATGATAACGGTAAAGTGACACATTATTTTCTTCTTCTTCGTTCTCAAACTCCTGCTAACATCCCCTGAACATTGCTTTGCAAGCAGCAGGATGAGCATGCATTTTTATGTACTGGATTAGCCTTCCCTCTTCAATCCATTCCCCTTATCCAGTTTGGTCTTTTGCAGCCTGTCATCCAGGATCACCACGTGGTGGTGGAGAAGGGTCTTGGCAACTCTGGTTTGCTGGCCCTGACACTAGCAGTCAACTTTGAGTCACTGCAGCTCATGCACAGCTCAGTATCTTGATCCCAAACTGAATGGCACATTATGATAATTCACAATTGTAATTTCCTTCAGACACCTACCTATACAGTCAAGTCCATTATAGCCGTCCTTGCAAACACAAGAATAAGATCCCTCTGTGTTGACACACTTTTCATTGGCCGAGCAGATGTTAAAATTCCCATTATTACACTCATCAACATCTGCAAGAGATCAACTTTTTATCAAGTGAAAGTGGAAGCAAAGAGTAGTCAAGGTCAGGGGAAATATACTGATCAAGACCCCCACCTCCTATTCTCATTAGTTTTCCTGGAAACAACATGCGTTCGTTCTCAATCTCCCGCTACTAAGCCCTGAACAGGGCTTTGCAAGTAGTAGGATGTAGTTTGGAGAACGGAATGCGTTGTGCTGCTAGTTTATAGCTTGATTGCGATTTTTACACCTTTCGGTCCGACACATCCGTCTTCGGCAGGGAAAACAAACTATGTTAGCATTCTGATCAAAGCAGTGGGAATCAGCACTGTAATTCTCAAAGTGGTAAGTTTACTGAGGAACCTTGCATTACACTACAGCCTGTAGGATCATGGTCCATCTTCTTAAGTAAGGATATAAGAAGATCCAAAATAATTCGCAATCAAAGAAATTTCAAGAGTTAACTCAGTATGAGTAACTGTGAACAACAACATCAAATGATAGTTGTGTTTAACATTGGCTCAAATTATTTATCAATCAATAAGTAAATCAATACTTCAATCAAATCAATCACAAATATTTCAGCTCCATGTGGAACATAGGTCCTTCAGAAATACATGCCGTCATGAAACGTTGACCTGTCTATATATCTGGTGAATATTGTGTGGCTTATGTTTCTACAGTAACCAGCCCCATGCCCAACTCTCCTTTGTTGCCTTTTACAAGATTCCTGGCAGGTTACAGTATTATTATTCTTTGATCCTCTTTTGAGCCCTGATAACACTCAGACACATCAATATGTAATTATTCTACTTCTAATACAAAAATTATATATACAATTAGTTATTTATTTTATTTCCATATATATATATATATATATATATATATATATATATATATATATATATACAGAAAAAATATCTTAATTGATTACATTACATAGACTGCATTTATTCTGTTTCAATCATTATTTCTCTACTTATCTAGTCATTTTGCCCTCAATTATAAACATAAATACAAAGATAATTAATAATAGTAGTAGTTTTACACACTAAAAGTTAATGATATCTATATGAAGGAAATACTGCTAAAGAACTATTTATTTTCTTCTTCTATGCCTCCACCTATCCTTTCTTCCATCCATACACTAAACTATGCATCTATCAACCTCATTAGAGAGGATACGTTTACTTATTTTAAAACTGAAGTAATATTTTAATACTTACCGATGCAGGTATCATTATCAAGGCTAAGTGTTCTATTGAAACTACAGGTAATAGAAGAAGTATCATTCTGTGACCTTGTTCTGTTAATCTGATAACCAGAATCACAAAACAATGCAACTGTTTCTCCAAATTGTGGTAGATTCATTGACTCTGGCATGTAACGACCAAGCTCTATCACTGGCAGAGGGCATGTCAACCCTGGTTTTAAGACAACATTTCATGTTACTTTTCATATAATTTATACATTGCAAAATAAATACAACGTAAATACTAACAAAGTGTGAATCATTTTTATGTGGACACAAATACTAAACAACAATGTACATTTGTGTGTGACTTTGTACCCACATAAACTCAATACAACATTTTAAAATTGAGTTTCAAGACTTCAGAGTCGGTAGAAAACCAGCTTCTCATTCCATTCAAGCAGTTTTCATCACAAAGTGGCCAGCAGATGATAGGAATGCTTCTCCCCTCCAAGTACCACCCGCACAGTCATGTTGGCGCTGAGTTGGTATACGCCATCTCATCCCTGATCGGCGAGCCATACTGAACCATACTTATAAGTATTTACATTTGGCATTCTGTTTGACTGCTGCTTTCTATTTTTTACCTCAATAAAAACATTGTGTTTATAGAAAATTCATACAGTTCTGTGACAAACCAAACAAGAGGAAATCCAGCTACATTATTAAATTAAATACATGCCATTCCAGAAAGTCATTCACAATATGCATGATTTGTGTTATAATCTAATTTGTGTACTTTATCAAAACATTGTATGGAATATTAAAATGGCGCATTTGTGTTATTTTTAAGACTTCTTGCTAAGTCTCTGACATTTTCATGATCTGTGAACAGTTGAAATAATGACTAAAAGCGACTGTGTGAAAGTAATTGGTATATACTATCTCAAATAGTTAAACTTAGATTATATCAGCTTCATTAGATAACATATCTTAGACATCTGCATTTTAAAGCATTGTATTTTTCATTAATACACATTGCTTGAGTTGGGTGTGAAGCATTTTTAGCAACTCAAGCAAACACTCTTCTTTTCAGTTTGTATTTTCTATGATTCAGAATTTTACAACCTGCAAATGTGTCATATTTTGATCAGATTAGATTTTCCACATCAAAAGATGGCCACAACAGATTTCCAACTTTAACTCTTCTTCTTCTTCTTCGTTCGTTCTTAATCTCCCACTACTAAACCCTGAAAGGGTAAGTAGCAGAATGTAGTCCAGAGAACAGAATGCGTTGTGTCGTAGTTTACAGCTTGGCTGCGATATTTGCACCTTTCGGTCCAACACATCCAACTTCAGCAAACATTTTTTGAGTACTGGGTTAGCATTCCCTCTTCGATTCCTTCTCCTTAGCCAGTCTGCCCTGCTGCAGCCTGTTATCCAGGATCACCACGTGGAGGTGCAGAAGGGTCTTGGCAGCTATGGTTCACTGGCCCTGATGCTAGCAGTCAGCTATGGGTCGCTGACCACTGCAGCTCATTCGCTGCTCAGCATCTTGATCCCCAACTTTAACTATCTCTTGTGTTATGGCATTCCACTGTTCATTTCTTGACGCATTCATACCAAGTATAGCATAGTCTCCCTCTAGCATCTGTGCCATCTACTTTTTCTTTCAGCACTTATTCAGTAAAATGTATATACAAGTATTTATTTTTATAAGGTTAAAATATATTAACTATCTGACTATCCATTTATTAATTCTCAAATAATCCCCAAGTTTTGCCTTCAAGGAGGGTTGATTTATTTCTTATATTTTGAGGGGAAGAATATGGGAGTGAAAATACACACATACACAAAATTGTTACTTGTATGTCTGTTGTTCACATACACCTATGATCACATACACCTATGATCACATACATCTATGATCACATATTTTTTTAAAGTTTGTTTACATACATTTCTTAAAATCTCATACTGGCCCCAATTTATTTGTCTTCCTTTGCCCCCCCCCCTTTCTTCTATCAGTCCTCTCCCTCCCCCCTCCTTCTATATTAATCTCACCCCCTCCCTGCTTATATCACCTTCCTTTTGTTCTCCCACTTGGATAACTATTTGGCCGTTTCCATATTTGGCCACTACTGGGTTATCCGGCACATTCCCCCTCACTTCTTACGCTCTCCTGGCCATCTTATTTGATCGCTCCCCTTCATATTCAGTCAAGCTTCTGATCCAACCAGTCGCTTAGACAGACTGGGTCTACTATCAGATAAGTAGACCATTTTTTCCTTATATGTTGATTTGTTAATTCAGTATTGTTGTTATTTGTTGTCCCTAATGAAGGCCTATTGGTCATAACATAGGTTTTGTTTGTGTTCTCGTCTCGGTGCGGTATCTGACCATAGTTATTTTAAAATTTAGATTAAACTCAACCTTAATCAACTTTTACATTTTAAAAATTTGTTTTCCATTACATAAATTTTAAACAAAATCTGAATAATAATCATTTAGAACCTATTACAAGGCACATTATGCACAAAAATTCAAAACTAGTATGTGCGATATAATGTTTGCAAAACCTGACAATATCTGTGATATTCTTTTATGATTATAAAATGGAATCTGTGCCAAGATCATGACACTATGTGTAAACCATATAAACAAAAAATTTTTCTACCATTCTTTTCCTTTTTTTAACATTCTCAGTGTGCATTCTGATGTTCAATCCCTTCTTTAATGTTAACAACTCTTAGGCTTTGCTGCAGATAATAATTTTTATCTGTCAGCCACTGATCACAATAGAGAGATGTCTTAATCGTTAAAGCCATTTCTTTGATTAGTTGCAGCATTCAAAGAAATTGCAATTACTATGTTATATATTAACAGATATAGCCACACAAAAATGTTGATAATGTTGAAACTAGTTGGATTACTTAACTTTTCCCTCAAATTAACTTAATGTAACATCTTTATACTGATTTAGAAGACTCACTAGAGTCTATATACAACCAGTTTAATTTACATCACCTTGCTCTAAAAGCTATGCGCATTCAATTTATTCTTAAATGCATTAACTGTCCCTGCCTCCACTACCTCTCGTGGCAATGCATTCCAAGCATTCACCACTCTCTGACTAAAAAAATATTTCCTAATATCTAATCTGGACCTCTCTTTAGTCAACTTGTAGTCTCAGCCCTCTTGTTCTTGTGGGTGGCTGTATTTTAAAAAACTTGTTATAGTCTAATTTAGCCATTCTTCTGATCATCTTATAAACTTGTATTAAGTCACCACGAATTCTTCTCTCTTCTAGACACTGTAGGCCGGTTTTTCTGAGTCTTTCCTCATAACTGTAATTCTGGAATCCCACTATCAGCTTTGTCGCTCTTTTTTGTATTCTTTCCAGCATGTTTATATCCCCTCTATGATAATAACTGTAGGATTCCGTGGCGAAGTGGTTAAGCCGTCGGCCTCGTGATCAGGTGGTGTGGGTTCGACTCCGGACTCCGCCATATTTTTCACGGGTACTTGATGCGGAGTCCCCTGCATCTCGTTGTCGTACCCTAGTCGTCTTGTCCTTGACTTGCCACTGGGGTCGGGCGGCACGAGACGAGAGTGAGGATAAAAAGTAGCGCAGTTAATCCTAACTAAAAATAGCGCTAGCAAAATTAATCATGCCATCATTGTCTACGATAGACGGCGGCCTTTGCCTTTTATGATAAGGACTCCACACCTGTACACAGTACTCCAATCTAGGTCTAACTAAAACTTTATACAGGTTGATGGCGTTCTAATTTTTGTTAAAAGATGAAATATAACAGATTTAAATGCGAGTTGTGGATTTAACCTTTACGTGGCTATCGTCAATCCAAATTGGCTGACGTCACAACAAACGCACCACGAATGTCAGCGGTACCCGACTTTTCAATGTCCTTGCATAGTGACGGCCATTCTAACCAAATATAATCAAATGGCTGCATAGGAATAGTCTGATCAATACAGCTCTTTTGATTGTAGAGAGTTCTGACTTCCACTATGTATGGTTAGATACAAACAATGGTGATTTTGACATTTGTTTTGGACTTTTGGAAACAATTTCTTATGTTGACAGATATGGTCATTATGGGAAATTACGGTAAACATCGACAGTCCGTTTTCTGGAAATTGTTATTTTTGTTTGCAATTAAGGGACAACAAATGCGAGTGAGTCTATATGTTTGTGCTGTATTTCAACACTATTACCTTCATCTTCTTGTTTCTCAGAAACTAACACACACAAAAAACAATAACACCAACAAATTCTTTGTTAATTTATTTCTCTACTCACAAACAAATCATATCAATTGACCGTCAAATAAAAAAAAGTTAGTCTCTCAAAATCAACAACCCTAGAAAAATGTGATGCACTGAAAAATAATGCAATGGCAGGGGAAGTTGCGCAATTTTTCATTGCAGTAGTGTAAAGGTTATAAGATAAAGTTTTTAACCTTTAGCGCGCCCTTGTAACACCTTAGCGGACCAACTCGGTCTACAAAAACGGTGTGCGGAAAAAATTCCCGACAGCCATTTTTTAAATGCTGTGAATACGTCACCATATATACATGGCATTTTGCCGGTTAAAGTATTGTATGTTAGATTACAAATGGCTTTTGAACTGTTTTAATTTTGTATATGCCGTTTGGAGCAAGTCGACTTTTTGCGAAAGGTGAAATAGGTTGTTGGGAACGATCTTTATTGAGTAGATCTGTTTATTTTCTTTGTTTAGATGAAAGAACTACGTTTAAATTGGAAACTAACAGATGTGTTGATATTGTAAACACAGTATCGATACATTGTTGTGGTTTCCATGGTTTTCTATCGAAGCGACTAGGCCTAGTGGTCGAGTCAAAATTTTGTCCAGAGATTTTCATAAATTTTCAACTTCATCTTTTTGTATCTCAGAAACTAACAAACACACAACAAAAATAATAACACCCACATGTTCGTTATTCAATTGTGTCTCTACACACAAGAAAATCATATTTGTTGACAAACAAACAGGAAAGTTACAAATTTTAAAAGTCGACTACCATAGCAAGAAATTAAGTTCATTAATTAGGTCAAATTTTCGTCATAAATTGTGTGGTGTGCTAAAGGTTAAAGGAAATAGACATGAAGTCTCACTTTTGCAAACTGGAGATTTGTGAGACCACGTTTTGTTCCCCAGGCATACAATCTGTTGTGCCCCCAACAGAGCAAAGCCTGAATCGCAAATGTACTTGACAATAGTACCATAGCTCAAGTTACTTTTCTCTCCATATATGAAGTTGTATGTTGCATTTGCAACATTAGGCACTTCTGGACACCTTTCAACTGTGAAATAGTTTCATAGTACAAGTTATTTGTTTATCAAGTCAAAAAATAAATTTATAAAATATTAACTGAAATTAATTATACTTTCACAGGAAAAATAAGCATGACAAAAAGATGATTTAATTGGAATCATAAAAAAATTAAGACTGCAAAATGAAACAGAAAAGCTAATTGTTGATCTATTTAAACAAGATGGCATAATTTAGCAATAAGTGTCAATTTCTTGACTTGCTGAACAAATTGCATAATTAAACAACAAAAAAACCACAGGATTAATTGAACAAAGTTGCAAAATTGATAAAATTAATGAATTTCTAATGAAACAAGACTAAACAAATGAAAACAAAACAAACTAGCAACAATGATCATAGAAACAAGTATATTTTAAGTACTCAGAAAAACGTTATTAAAATACATCTGCCTTTTGCTAGCATTGCCACTAATTTGTTTACAAATCCCCTGACCATACAAAATAAAGCTAGTAACTTGACTAATAATTCAGTACAGGTGAACAGACTAATTGGTTTACCAATTTAACACTCACCATCGCAAGTTGGAATTTGTGACCAATTGCCATTGGCTTTGCATGTAATATTGGCTGATCCTGTGATTTCAAATCCAGTGAAGCACTGATAAGAAGCTATGGTCTTGTACATGACAATTCCTGCAATCTCCCTGACAAAGCCATTTGGTATTTGTGGAGGAAATCCACAGTAAACAACTGAAATAAGAGTTTATTTTCAGAATTATTTTTATCAGAAAGGCCCTGATAAAAAATAAACAGTTGAAACTATTTCAGCATGACATTTCTGGGACCAAGTTTGCCTTCCCTCTTCAATCCCCAATCCCTTAGCCAAACTGCAAGGCTGGAGTCTGTTTCCAGGGCCGCCCCTTGGAGGCGGAATTAGGTCTTGTTCCACTGTGGTTCGACGACCCTGATGCAAGCAGCCAGCTATGAATCACTGACTGCTTTCAGCTCATTCATTGCTGCCTCTTTTGCCCCACATACACACACATACATAACATAATATTATATAACATAACATAACATTATATAACATAACAACAAAGATTTGGCGGCCTAGGGGTTATGAGCTTAGTTTACAATCCAAACATACCAGGTTCGAATTATGTCATGCTCAGTTTGACAGTCAGGACATGTTGGGGTATTTCTCATTGTATCACTGCTTCTTCCAGTCAACCCACCTATAAATGGGTACCTTACAAAGTCAGCGGAAAATTTTGTAGCTGCTATGATAGCCATGAAGTAATGACATCGGCACATTAATCAGTGAAATGGGATGAGCACATATGGAGGCACCCAGGTGTAATGGAGTCAGTTCTATGAACTATTTTCCAACATGACATAACATAACTCACACACGCATATATACATGCATACATACATACATACATACATACATACATACATACATACATACATACATACATACATACATACACATATATAAAGACATAAGACCTTGTTGATAACTATAGTGGAAGGAAAGTTATAGAGCAAACAGGCAAGAGGAAGACAGTGCCATAAGTAAGAGAATAACAACAAAAAGCTTGTCAAGCTGTATCATTAAGGCAAGAGAAGACAGATCAGTTGTAGCTGATCTTTGATGTGGGAGTGGCAACTGAACTGACCTTCTTCTTCTGCGTACACAGTCAGACAGTAACCATTATTTTCTCGAAAAAAGCGGCGGTCATCCTGAGACTCTCGCCACTACCGTAGAGCTTGTCTTGCAGTTCCACTGGCAATGGCCACATCTGCTCTCTCTGATCCTCGTATGTCGGGCAGTTCTGCAGCAGATGTTCAGTGGTCATTTTACCAGTACCGCACGGGCATTCGTCGGTACACCCTATCTTCAATTTGTTGAATAGGTGGTACCTCAGTCTGTTGTGGCCAGTGCGAAGTCTGAAGACAACGACCTGCTCTCTTCGGTTTAACTGGTAATAGGCATCGTTTTTGGTGTAACCAGTATGTTCGGTTTCCCATTTGGTCATGTATCTGGCTTTGATAAGCCGTTTTGACTCTTCGTACGTCATACTGGTATCTGTTTGTGGTAGCCTTGCACCTTCTTTTGCCAGTCTGTCTGCCTCCTCGTTGCCTTGGATGTTGCAGTGTGACGGAACCCACTGTACCACTACCCTTTTTGGTGCGGACTGCTGGCACAGTTTGCAGAGTGCTGCTCTTAAGTCATTAAGCTCAGTGTTTTTCTGTGAACTGACCTGATTTGACATAATTCAAAACATATGTACAAGCACAGATTCCTCGTGAGGAAAGACACAAAAGTTATTTTTTCTGGATCAACTAAACTGCCAAGTTAAAAAATGTCTCTCCATTTATAACAATAAAAATAAAAGATCAATGTAGTTGAATAGTAGACACTGCTGTTAGGGATGAGGTGTTAGAGACTTCATTGTACAGCTTGTTTCTGAGGTAGGGATACCAGTTTCCTTCCTCGCTGTGCTTCCTTCCCTAACAGTAAGCCAACTACCCATTTACAACTGGGATGACTGCAGCATGTCGGTAACTGGCGTTGAACTCATAGCTATGCCATGAAAAGCATATACTTTACCACTAAAGTGATTAATAAATATGGCACAAACCATTTTTCAACATAAGAAAGCATTTCATTAATAGTTAAGAAATGAGAAAAGTAGTGATAACAATTCAAAGCACGAAATACACCATGCCCACGTGACATTTGAAAAACCAGTTTTTCAACAATTTTAGAGGATGCTTTCGTTTAGCCAAGGTTTCTTGGTTTGCTTCTGAAATCTTATTTAAGAGCAGCATATACTTGCATTAAAAAAAATGTTATCTGGTATCTACAGAAAGAAGCAAATGTATTCCCCAAATAAAATTAGTTAGAGTGAAAACTGAAGATAAAAATTATACATGTTCTTTACAAGAAAATAAGGAAATAAACGTAGATATGACCCCCTCAAATGTTTTTTTCAATAACCGAAACTATTATCTAACCCTGAGCTTCTCAGCCAAAGTTCCGCAGAACTCTATGGTTCCATGAAAAGTCTATAGGTGTTCTTCAATCGATCATTATTAATTATAAAAAATGTTCAGTGATAATAGCTGTCAATCGTTGTCGATGAGGACAACCGACATCATCCTTGTCACAGATTTCCCTGTTGGGTGTGGGTGCGCATGTGGCTGAACAGGCCAATGCAGGCACACGAGGTTTGTAGAAGGTGATGGTGTTCCCGCTGTTCAGGATTTCCGGGTCTCGCATCTGCTATGGGCTTTCACAATACGGTCGTCTTCGCCGGTAGCTACACCCGATTTGACTGCGCTTCTCCAGTCAGATCTGTTTTGCGCAAGATATTCCCAGGTGTCGATGTCTATCAGGCAACTTTTCAGTGAGTCATTCAGACCATCTTTAAAACGTTTCTTTGGGTGCCCTCTCTCGCGCCATCCCTTTCTCAGCTCGCCATAGAGAAAATTCTTTGGGAGCCACTCGTCTAACATACGGATGAGGTGTCCGGCCCATCCTAGTCGTGCTTTTTCTAGCAGTGATAAATCCTAATTAAAAATATTAATTAATTTTATAATACATTTCCCTATAGATCATAATAATTTATAAAAAAATTTCCATGATGGATCATAATAATACATTACAAACGTTCCATGGTAGATTATAATATAAAAAAACCTTCCACCGTGGATCATAATAATGCATTAATACATAAAAAAAACGTTCTACAATAGATCATAACAATATATAAACAAATTCTCCATGATATATCATATTATATTAAAAAAACATTCCACAATAGATCATAATAATATATAAAAAGCGTTCAACGATAGATTATGATTGAATATTTAAAAAAGTTTAACAATAGATCATGACTGAATATAAAAAAGTGTTACAATAGTTAATGATTTAATATTAAAAAATGTTCCACAATAGATCATGATAATATACTTTAATACTTAGACGTGCTGGTATTAATTTATATGCAGGGGTTCCCTGAGATTGGAACATTATTTCAAGGATTAGTTCATGATTAAAAGGTAAAAAATTTTGATCTAATAGCTTACCTTGGCATTCTGGCGTACGAGTGTAGCCTGGTGATCCCCAGTCCCATATTCCGCCTTCCTTACAAACAGCTAGCAATGACATGTTCATTCTGTACTCTTCTTGTTTAAATGTGAAACCCTCTTCACATGTAATATAAGCATTATAGACATTCCCTGTCTCACTTGTGTTCATGTAGGTTACATTCATGTTGCTCATATTGCGGATATTAGGACAATCTGGCATAAAAGGTCAAAAATTTGAAGCAAGAAAAATCATTTTTAAAATAACCTTGTGCTGTTGACATATAGGTATACAGATTAATACAGCATCAATTGAAGAATTATAAGTTAATAAATAAGTAGATGTCCCTTTCAAGAAAATAAGATTAGGCTGCTCAATAACTTAAACTTAACATCTTTATACTGGTTTAGAAGACTCTGCAGTCTGTATACAACCAGTTTCATTTACATTACTTTGCTCTAAAAGCTATGGGCATCCAATCTATTCTTAAATGCATTAATTGTCCCTGCCTCCACTACTTCCTGTGGCAATGCATTCCAAGCATTCACCACTCTGACAAAAAAAATATTTCCTAATATCTAATCTGGACAGTTCTTTAGTTAATTTGTAGCTATGCCTTCTTGTTCTTGTAGGTGGTTGTATTTGGGAAAAACTTGTTTTAGTCTAATTTATCCGTTCCTTTGATTATCTTTTAAACCTGTATTAAGTCACCTCAAATTCTTCACTTTTGTAGACACTGTAGGCCAGTTTTTCTGAGTCTTTCCTCATAGCTATAATTCTGGAATCCCACTATCAGCTTTGTTACTCTTCTTTGTATCCTATCCAGTATGTTTATATCTTGTCTACGGTAAGGACTCCACACCTGTACACAGTACTCCAATCTAGGTCTAACTAATGCTTTATACAGTTTGACTATCACTTTCTTGCTATTATGTTTAATATTTATTTTTATCATACCTAACATTGCATTTGTCTTTTTCACTGCTATCTGTACTTGCTACGAATGATAATGTAAAAATCAGTCTTACTTAGAAACATGGTATCTGTTGTTGGTATGTTGTTACGTATCCAGCAGCATTAGAGCTCTTGCCCGAATCTTGCTATTTGCACATGTTTATCAGTTATTGTCTAATGCCATACAAAGTGTTCCATGTATCTGGCCTTGTAAGAAGAAGCATTTTCCTAACATCGTTGAGCGCTGAGCAATCAAAGAGATGAAGATCAACAGTTTTGTATGCATGTGTATACAGCTGACATTCTGGATGGAGTATGTTATGGTTGGATTCTGTTCAGGTGTTTGTTAAGTGGGATGTGTTGGGTTCTCTGTTAAGTGGGATGTGTTGGGTTCTCAGTCAGAAAATGGTGCTCTGATCCTTCCTTGTGAGTTGATTTATACTGTCATTTGGACTGGGGCTTGCCATTGGTCTGTATACCTCCCTCCCTGTGTTTCCCACGGTACATCTGTTCAGCAAAGTTTCTTTGTTTACTGTTCTTATGAGCTGTTTGGCTGTTTGTAAAGTTGTTGCTGTGTGTGGATGTTCTTGTCTTTATCCCTTCTTTGCCAGTCTGTTTGCCTTATCATTTCTAGGTGTGTTTGAGTGTCCAGAGATCCACGGCAGAACTATTTTGATAAGATGGGAAGTGATAATGGGGGGTCACTGTCTAGAGATATTTGGATAAGGACTGGTCTACAATGATAAGCAACGTCTAATGCTTGAAGAGCTGACATCGAATCTATGAAAATAATGTTTTGGGCCTTTGAAAGAAAGGTATCAAAAACTATCCTAGGAAGGTACAAAATGACTTCAAGTTCAATGTTTCCTGCTTCATAGTTACAGCAAACCTTCCCGCAAGTATCAGACAGCTAATCAAAGGAGCTGTACAGATATTTTATATAAAATCCATAATCTGCTTTGATCTTGATCTCGATGACCCGTTCCTCAGCGTATCTGCGGCTCCCAACTTCGTCTTTAACAAATCTTGTCTTGGGCCACGGAAGTCCAGTGCATGGTAAGTACTCCTCTAGAGACATCTCGGATGTTGCAGCGTATAGCAAGGTAGTCAGACCAATGCATTGGAGGTCTTCTGCGCTGTATCTTCTTACCTCAGGGGTACCAGACTGCTGTCATTGTGCTCCTTCGACCATCGTTTCATCTTAATATGTGACCTGCCCTTTTATGTTTTGTCTTGTCTGCATGGATTACCACATCCTTCACCAGGGACAATCGTCTTATGTCAAAATTGTGGAGACCTTGCATAAGTTGGTTCCGGAGAGTGATTCCGACCAAGTGTCTATCAAGGGAGTCGTGGGTCACTTTCAATTTGTCCTCTAGTGATTTTGTTAGTGTCCACGTCTTGGCACTGTAGCACATCGCAGGGAGTACAGTGGAATTGAAGACGTAGGCTCGTAGGTCTTGGTCATGACAACCATCCAGGACTGTGTTGATGGATGAGAAGGTTGCCCAGCGTTCACTGTGACGTCTTGTCAATTCAGGTGTCAGGTTATTCTCCAAATTGCGGAAGGCACCCAAGATAGATGTACTTGTTGACATCTTTTAGTTACACCCCGCCAAGGAAGACTTGATCACAATTGGCAAAATGATTGCACACCACTTTGGTCTTCGAGATATTCATCTCCAGTCCCACTTTCCTGTACTCACCATTGAGTAGCTTCATCATTTGGTTGGCTTCACCTGCTTTGATGGTGGCTGTAAATGCAGATACATCAGTATATACATGTATCCATTCGTTGAGATAGTCATCAATAGTTTTGTTTAGCTACTCGCATTTGAGTACTTGGATCTGAACTTTTGGTTGTATCATCTATTAATTTTGTCCGTATTTCTGGTGCTATAAGGAATGCTTATGGAGGTATGTCTTTTTCTACTCTCTGTAACTCTTGTCTTCTTTCTGAGAGATCGTATCAGCCTTTGATTATGGTGAAGTATAGAATTTTGAGAACATGGTATATAACTAAAATGAGATTCAGTGGTTTAGGGGTTGCGAGGTAAAGGTATTACCAAGACAGTAACTTCTGGTTGGGAAATAATGTGTTAGAGATATCATTGCATTAAGCCCCAGCTTGTTTATGAGGTGGTGTGCCAGTTCCCTGCCTTGCTGCCTTTTTCCTTTACTAGCCATACATCAGGTACCCATTTACAGATAGCTCAACTGGAGTGAATCAGTAATAGAAGTTGAACTCCTACCTTTGTCATGAATAGTGAGTGCTCTATCACTGGAGATTAACTAGAGAAAACTGTGCATATGACACATCCTTAGGAAGAAACATAGAAATGCAACTAGACTTGTTGGCATGGAACTCACTGGGGAAAAAAAGAGTGGAGATACAAAAGAACACTAGACAAAGCACAGTAGAAGTAAAACCCAAGGCAGTTAGGGTTATAAGGGTGGAGTTCAAGATGATGACCCTAATAAAAAATTGGTAGAGAGTGACACCCCAATGTTGCTCTATATTTCTATGGGATTGAAAGGGAAAAGTGCAGTGAAGTAAAATAAGTTGTGACTTCTTCCCCAACTGTAATGTATCTCAGTATGCTGAAGAAAAGAACTTTTGTACATAGGTCTGAATGCTGCATTCAATGGAAACCTATAGACAACAATATTTTTTTAATTATTTGGGATATTACAAAAGCATTAACATTTTAATATATGAAATAAAAAGTCACTACTTTGCCTTAAAAAATATGGTCTTTAATTTATAAAAAGCAGACATAAACTTGACATCTTACCAGCTAAAAGTTTAGCCTGTATCATATTGCCAGGACGAACAAGGTCAGAGAAGTATTTTAAAGTGATACTGTTAGACAGTGAATCAAATTCCATAGCTTTCATTGCTCCAGCATTGCTACTGTTTAATGTTGCTAAGATCATGCCGGCATTCATATCTGTCCCCATTTTAAGCTGAGGAAAATAAAAAAGAAGACAAGTCATGATTTTAAGAGGAAGTCGAGGTAGCGCAGTGGTAAGTGCACTGACTTCCCAAACGAGTGACCAGGGTTTGGTCTCCAGTTGGTGAAGGTTTTTTTAATCACAAAACAGCTCCTGAAGTCAAATTGGCCTAAAAAATTGGGTATGAATAATCTGAGAAAGTAAAGAGAGCCGGCATGGTGCTGACTACATCACCCCTAGTGTGACATTTGTCTAGACAAATATGGGCCTAACACCATTTTCACAATATGCCACACTGGCGTATTAACGAGACCTTTACTTTAAAAAGAAAATAATAATAAGTAATTGAATTATATTGTTTTGTTGTTGTATTTAATTTAATTATGTGTTTGTTACATGGGTCTGAAAAAGGAGCAAAGAATAATAAGACTGTAAATGCCAGGCAGGCAGCAAAATGCAACTAAGAAAATTTGTGAATGGGGCTAGCTATCTAATCCTATAGAAACAACATGTCCCAAGAAAAAGACAATTCTTCTACACCCCTACCATAGCAGACAGCAACAAGGTAAGTTGTAATAAAATTTAAAATGGCAGGTTTTATAACACTACCTGTAGTTACAATGCACAATACGGTGAAATAAAAAAAAAAATAGCAACTTTATCCAGCTGCTCAAATTTATTTCCTTGACATGCAAGAGACAGTTAATGCAGTCTTCTGTAGATACATGCCTTCTGACTCACAGAGAAATCCTTCTGAAATGTCACATTCAATGGCTGATTAAATAGCGGAATTTGCATGTGTCAACTATCGATGCAACTATAATGGCATGTTCGGGAAACAAAGATGGATATGTAGTTGGTTTCAGGGCAGGATTCTGTGAAAAGATCACTCTCAACAGTGATTTGTTATGTTTTGTACTGTGGATTTGTTTTATTTCTCTGTGTAGAGCATGGATTGATTATAAGCCAGTCTGTCCACCCATTCATTCCCAGGTATTCCGTAGTGAGCCGGAATCCACTGGAGGGTGATTTTATTGTGTTCTGAGAGTTTATTTAGCTGGCATATCAGTTCCCTTTCCATACTATTTCGTGGTTCTCTTTGTGTGGCCTGCAAAATTTCCATGCAGTCACACAAAAACACTATTCTGTTATCCTTTAACCCCTTTTCATCCAATAGTTTGACTGCTTCAATTATTGCCTGTTGCTCTGTTCTTAGATTTGTCGAGGGCTCCTCGGTAGCACTTGCTTTTTCTATTATGGTTCCATCCTGTAGAAGCTTTTTCCTCAATGCTTCCTCTGTGTTCACGTGCGTTGACATGGGTTGAGGATAGGCGTTTCCAATATGCTTTAGGGTTTTTTTTCTCTCCTTTTCAGCTAAATTATCCAAACTTCAGTTGTTACCATTTCATTGTGATGTATCAGAAATGAAAAAGGCAGACAGGCTTGCAAAGGAGAATGAAAATGTGAACAGGAAGACAGTGAAATTACACAGTTTGAGAAAAAGAGAGCTTCCTTGGCTGATTGAAAAGCAGGGACAGATCGCCATTCTTTGCCTCACGACGGGGTATAATAGACTAAATAAATATATATACAAGCTTCGTCTGTCGGCTTAATTCTCTCAAATATGTGGACCGAGCAAATGAACTGCAGAATATGCAGACTCACTGATCAAACAACTGAACACTCAACTCAAAACTTTACTTAACTAAAGAAGAGCTCCAGCCAATAGACAAGTTCATCATGGGAACTTGTCTGACTGTGCAAAAATTAATGGGTGAACATAAAATGACGAAGAACCTAAATTATGTGCATGTCAAAAATATTGGGAAAATGGATAGAGGACGGCAAAGAAAGCAAACACTGGAAGATCAACAACAGAACTAATAAACAAACACTCAGGAAGGAAATTGTAGAAATCTATGGCTGTCTACATCTGTTATTATGGCAAATGGTGAACATCATAGTTTAGAGTTTTCCTTGTTATATACCAGTAAGTTAATAACATATATAAATATGATTGTTTAGTATAACATACCAGTAAGTTAACATATATAAATATGATTGTTTAGTAAAACATACCAGTAAGTTAACATATATAAATATGATTGTTTAGTATAACATACCAGTAGGTTAACATATATAAATATGATTGTTTGGTGTAACCTGTCAATGTTTCAGGAGTTCAAGATGTGTTTGTTTTTGTGGTGTATTTCGGAAACAATGTTCAACTGGGTTAAACAGTGTGGTTCTATTGATTTACTCTTTAGTATTAACCAAACTTCATAGTTTCATAACATAGCTCTGATTATAAAGTTTAATACATAAAAGGTTGATTGTCTATTATCTTAGATAGATGATTGTAACAACAAAATTAAAAATATAAGATAAAAAGTCTGCAAGTTAGAAGTCAAATACTAAAGTAAAACGAATACATAGGGGATTCAGTGGTCTCGAGGTAAGGTGTCCACCTTGGGCGTTGGAGGTCACGTGTTCGAATCACGGTGGCGACCGTGATTTATTTCACATTATAATTCTCCTGATTTCTGGGTAGTGAGATCGGACTCATGAGACCAAGTTACATATCGGAACTAGCATTTGCAGACGATGTGGCCCTGATCACGAAAACCGAAGCACATCTCCAGATCAACTTGCAGGTCTGGGAAGAAGAGTTGAAGAAGAGAGGAATGCACATCAGCAACTCCAAAACAAAAACCATGGTGATCGCCAGAGATGAAAAGAGACATCAGATAACCCTGGGAACATGAACACTAGAGCAGGTCAGCAACTTTAAATATCTAGGAGTGCTAATAGACAGCAGGGGAGGAATTAAAGAGGAGTTAACTGCACGAAGGGCAGCAGCAGGTAGACTGTTCCATGCAATAAACAGAGGTTTCCTCAGTAGAAGAGAAATAAGCCGGAAATCAAAGATGGATGTATACCGCTCGACCTATGTGCCTGTCCTGACATATGGATGTGAGTCATGGGCAATGACTACAGCCCAAGAAAGGCAATTACAAACTTCAGAAATGAGGTACCTAAGAAAGGCGGTTCAGGTGACGAAAAGGGACAAGATCCATAACCAGACAATACGTAGCAATCTTGAAGTTCAACCCCTGCAGACACGAGTGGAGCAGTCCCAACTACAGTGGTTTGGCCATGTCTGTAGAATGGAAGAAGATCGGATACCAAAGCGGTCATGGGAGATCAAAATTCAAGGACGCAGACCCCGAGGACGTCCCAAAGTACGTTGGGAAGACAACATACGACAGTCCCTAAGTGATAGAGGGCTGGATTGGAAAGAGGCCAGGAAAAAGTTGGCGGATAGAGCAGTGTGGCGTTCTTTTTATCAAACCTCTACACCTCACGGTAGAAGAGGAGCGACTAAGTAAGTAAGTAAGAGATCGGACTCCTGTGTTCAGTGTCGAGCATGTTAAAAATTCCTTGGCAGTTTGAAATCGAAAAGAGTAGAAAAAAAGTTTATTAAGATGGACTCGCACATCTGTAAA
Organism: Ariolimax columbianus; assembly: GCA_036924085.1. Taxonomy (NCBI): domain Eukaryota; kingdom Metazoa; phylum Mollusca; class Gastropoda; order Stylommatophora; family Arionidae; genus Ariolimax; species Ariolimax columbianus. The sequence goes on from JAVGWX010000006.1 coordinate 26,844,035, forward strand.
AAGAAACTGGTTGTATACATACTCTGTAGAGTCTTCTAAACCAGTATAAAGACGTTAAATTAAATAACATTTTAAGATTCTGTAACATTTTAAAACATCAACTCGAGCAAAAGAATACAAAATGCCTGTAAAGAATCTTTTGTCAATGTTTGAACAATAAGCTAAAAGTGACTCTTACAATAAATAAGAAGTTCCTTACCATCAAGAAAAACCCATTAAAATATTTTGTAAGAAATATACCAATTCCTCACCTGAAGAAAGTCACGAGAATCATCAAAATAAGCCCTGACTATCATCATTCTCAAATCTGTATCTAGTTCATTCATCACTTTCCAAGAACAAGTCAGGTTTGCTGGCAAATCCATTAATGAGAATGTAGCTAAAGACAGCATTGTCGAAAAGTCACAGCCTGGGAAAATTTCACAAAGAATAGATAAAGGTTAAATGGACTGAATGAATCAAATTAATATCAATATCTGCATGGGTTCATGCAATTTGTATGTTGTCTAAAACTTCTTTCAGTGTACAGATTTACACCACTTTTTTATGTGTTGTTTTTCAATGTTTTGACTTTTTTGCAAGAAGTTCATCTCAATCTAAAAAAATCTCAAAATCCTGGTATTCAATCAAGCACATGTATCTGATGCCAGGTAGCCAAATGTTTAGTAAACTCATTTCTCTCTTTTGCCTTGGTGTACCATGTTGGGCCCAGGGCCTCCATTATGCCATCTCTCCACCTCATCCTCAGTCACCTGCGAGGGCAGCAACTAAAGTTGTATGGCCACCACTACGTCACTCTACGTGTCCATCTGTTATCCGGCATGCGCACCACATGTTTGGCCCATCTGTAATTTTGTAACAGCGCGACATCAATGATGCCAGTTTATCCCCCATAATAAAATATATAAACAAAGACCCTCACTAGCAGAAAGCATGTATTTATGTATGCAACATTCTCAAATGTTTGAATCATAATAAATAAAGGCAAAAATACGATTAATAAAAAAAGATTTGTTACCTGTTCTGATGCGAGCATTGAAAAGTTTCTTTCCTGAGTTGGTCTTAATAATAACTGACATACTATTTGTTCTGGAGATATAAATGGTTTTATTGGACTTAAACTCCTTCAGCATAAATCCCACATTTGTGACAATGAAAACATCCATGCCAGCATTCATGTCAAAAGTGTTATCAAAAACCTGGTGAAATAGCAATAAAATATGACACATCTATGCAGAAATAAACACATTACAATGATAACACAATATAAACATCTTGCATGAGAAGTGACAGCTTGTGTTGTTAATCCATTTAACTCAGTAAAGGCCTAAATACTGTGATTACAACTAGTATATACAAAACACCGACATCAGGAGTTAAACCTGCTGCAATGAAGTCGTAAGTACAGCATTGCTAAGAAAGGACAGGTGGGCAGGCCACATGGTAGGCACGCCTGACAACAGATGGATATGTAAAGTAGCGTCATGGGGTATATGGGGTGTCGGTGAGGGGTAGTACCTCTAGCGGCAGACATGTCGTGCCCTATCTTAGGTAATTTGTCCATTATTGGTCCTCACCTGGCACTCAACTCTCACTTGTGGCTCTACGTAGCTGCCAGCATATGGCAGCTACGATACTCTGGGCAACAGTCTCGACATGACCGGCTAAATCAAGTGAGGGTAGCCGATGGCTCTAATAAGTCCACAGTGATATAGAGCTTGTCTACCTAAGCATGTGAAGACTGGATTCGGCAAGCTGTATGGAAGAACCACTGGCTGGTCAAGGGCAACAAGTTGACTACCAGCAACTCGCTGTGGAGCGTTTGGAACAAGGCTAGACACAGAAAATCCCCTTGGTCGTTTACTGCATCTGGATTACTGCTCCAGTCATCTTGATCATATGTTACCACTGGATCAAATGGAATCAGGACAGAGTGTGAGGCTGATGGTGCGCAACTCTCCCTCACTTAAATCCAACTCACGTGCAAGCTATATTGTCATCTCATTGACAGATCGGAAACGATGGACAAACAACAACACCTATAATCATCGTGCCAGATGTCCACCAATTGTACTTAAAGGCAAAAGACAGAGATTTGTTCTACGACATTTGGCTTGCTGGCATAGGGCACATAATGTGCCCGAATTAACTGCAGGATTACAGAGTATACAAAATTGAGAATTGAAAAAAGTTCTTTAATCACTTAGTCAGGCATAGTTGTAGTAGTTGCACATCAAGATTGAAGATGCAGACAGCATCATGTTTGTGTGGACAGATGTGGCTGCGTATGGATCTGAATGTGGCTATGTAGTCCTATCCTGGATCTGCACATCCTACTGCATGAGGGACACTCGTGGATGGTGCTGGTCTTGCATGCTGACCTTACAGGTGGCTCCCTCACTGCATTTCCTGCCTAGCCAGGCAAGCATCTTAAGTGATTGCAGTGTGTCAGGCTGAGCTGTCTTCGTCTTCTTCTTCTTCTTCGTTCGTTCTCAATCTCCCACTACCAAACCCTGAAATGGTTAGTTGCAAAATGTAGTCCAGAAAACGGAATGCGTTGTGTTGTAGTTTACAGCTTGGCTGTGATATTTGCACCGTTTGGTCCAACACATCCGACTTCAGCAAGCATTTTTTGAGTACCGGGTTAGCATTCCCTCTTCGATCCCTTCTCCTTAGCCAGTCTGCCCTGTTGCAGCCTGTTATCCAGGATCACCACATGGAGGTGTAGAAGGGTCTTGGCAGCTCTGGTTCGCAGGCCCTGACGCTAACAGTCAGCTATGGGTTGATGACCACTGTAGCTCATGCGCTGCTGAGCTGTCTGACAGAAGAAACTTCCAAGAAGCAACATCAATTTGAAGACCTTTCAAGGAGGCCTTTAGTGTATCTTTTCTTCTGTCCTTAGATGAAAAATGTGCCTGTCTTGAGAGCATCAAAAGGAGTTGCTTAATCAGGCAGTGGTCAGACATAAAAATGTGTCCAGCCCAGACCTGGGTACTATGTAACAGAGTGTAGATGCTAGCATAAGCTACAATAGACTCACAACTAATAACCATCTTGATATACCAAATTTTTTAGTTTAATGACTTGCAATACATATAATAAAATTCAGTAGCTACCTCCATTGTAATGAGTTCTCCTATAAGTGCCATTAGCTGCCACTCCATTTTAAAGCTGTTTGGTTTAAGAGGTGAACTGAAGTATGGTGAGGAGATGTACTTGACTGTGTCTGTGACATTGACTGTTTCAACCTGCTTCATAGATACTGCAGAATCTGAGAATGTTCAATGAATGGTATATCTTTCAAAAGTGCTAGGGGAGGAAGACTAGTGTCTGGTTAGGCACAACATACTGATTAGACATGTTAGTCAGAGTCAGGCAAAATATACTGGCCAAGACCCTCACCTCGCCTTCCTCGTAGCCCTCACTGGAAATGGGCTATTTTCATGGCAGCCTGGCTAATGGGGTAAGGGATCGATGTGGTTTCCGTACATTGACACGCAGATCAAGCCAAGCATAGCTCATAGCGTCTGGAGAGCCACTTTAAATCAGCACGCTCAGGATGTGAGGAAAGCTACTGCAACCTGCCACTTAACGTCCTTTTTTAGGAGCACAAAAGAGTAAACTTACTCATTGGAGGCATTCAAAACAAACAACATCAAAAGTACTGAGGAATTATCAAAATGTTAGCCTAGTTCAGTGTTTACTAATTTGATATATACAATATAAAGAAATATAAATATGTAGAAGATATATAGCCTAGAAGGGGAGCAAAGAATAGCAACACTCTTGCCTACCAGGCATGTCATTAGAAATGACTAAGGAGGGTTGCGCGTGGGACAGTTACCTCACCCTATTGAAACTATGAGCCCCCAAAAAATTAATTTCTTCACTATATAGTAAAAATAAAGCAATTAAATCAAGCAAAAAGAAGATAGAGACATCATAACCTGACAAATATTCAAGCAAATTGAACATAAAAAAATATGTAAATTTAAAATAAAACAATTTGCTTACATATCAGAAGCTCACTGTCAAAATTATCAATACATGCCATGAAAAAAATCTTTAAAAAAAATCACTAAGACGCCATAACAAAATTCTATATCAAGCTAAACATATAAGATGTTATTTAAGATTTTTTAAATCTTTCTTTTTAAAATTTATATTTTCATACCATCTGTCCAACTGGCCATGATCGATGCCTTAAAAGGAGTTGCATCTGACTGAAGTGTAACAATGAGATAGTTGTTCTTGCTGAAAACAATGAGCTTTTCCGATTGACTCATCCTCAATTCTTGAATCAGGTAGCTTGTCTTGATGGAAGGGCCACCAGTATACACCCTGACACGGTCCACATTGTCTTCTATCGTCAGCGTCAAAAACTAAATCATAAATTTTAATTGAACAACAAATAATTAAGCACACATAAGAATAAAAACAGAGATCAATGTAACAGAACTATAAATTAATTATGTACGCAAAACATATGTGAATCATAAGTATTTTCCACAAGATATAGCAAAAAACATTTAAATATTTCCCAACATCTTGTGCAGCTGCAATGAATTATGGAGAATCATGGGCGGATAAAAGTATAGATTTAAGAGAATGCAACATAAAAACAGTTGTATTGCAAACAAAATAAAACTCTACCACTCATATTTGTTGTTGAGTACACCCACACCTGTTCACAGCTGCTCTTGAAGAAGTTTTTAGGTCTAAACTGGCAGGATCAAGACCTCAACATAGATGGCGAGATGCTCTCACACCTACATTTTGCAGATGGCATTATGATCTTCAGCCACAGCATTGCAAAAGCTGAACAAAGCCTAATCAAACTGAATGAAGCAGGCAAGACGGTTGACCTGAAAATAAATTGATAGAGGACTCAATTACTACTAAAGACTTTCTGCCCTAGGGTGGAACTGCAATTGGAAGATGAGCCCATCGAGAATGTCAATTTGTACGTCTACCTAGGCCAGAAAATCAACAACCATAACGTTGATAAGGAGATCTCACACAGAAGAGTAGCGGGTTGGATCAGCTTCAACTGCATTAAATTGATACTCCAGCAGATGACGGACGTCACGGCTATTGATCACACCTTCAATAGCACGGTTACCCCAGCAATAGTATACGGGTGTGAGGCTTGGAGACTGCGCAAATCAGATGCAGAGCAATGAAGCAAAGAGCCCTAAATATCTCCATAAGAGATAATAATAATAATAATGTTTGCTTAGGCGTCTGAGGCTCATTGCGTCAGTCAGCCACATCCATGACCCACAGCTGTGGCATGGCTCCAGGGCGGAGGAGAAGGTTGCTACTTGCTGAAGCCAAACTGGTCTGGGACGGCCTCTTCTGCGCCTCCAGCAGGTTGGGGGAAATCCTCTGGCACTGAGGAAAGATTTGTGTAGTATCTTGTGGGCAGGGGTTTCCTGGAGTCGTAAAGCAGGACTGGGACCACGCAGGACTGGTAGATGCGGATTTTTGTCCCAAGGGAGATCTTGACTATTCCCTGGAAGGATTTCCCTAAAGCCGGCCGATCAGCCGAGTTGAAGGCGGACTTCAAGTCCATGTATGCAGAGTACAAGGAGCGATTATAGGCCTGGTGCAGTTCGGCGAGAAGGTGCAGAGCAAGAATGGCGTCGGTTGTAGAGCGACCCTGGGTGAAGCCAGACTGTTCTGGGTAATGTTTTGTGCTCAAGAGAGGCTTGAGCCTAGCCAGTAGCACGTGGGCAAACACCTTCCCCAGTACCGAGAGTAGTGTTGTAGGCATGCAATTACTGTAGTCTTTGCGACTCCCCTTGCCTTTGTACAGCGAGACGACGATTCCATCGTGCCAGTCGGCCAGTACGTGTCCTGTCGTCCATATTTGCACGAATAAATGATGGAGGGCAGAGCTGATGGGGTCGATGGCGTGTTTCAACAGCTCCGATGGAATGTGATCCGGGCGAGCCCATCCATCTCTGAGTTTCCATAAGAGATAATATCCAAAATACCTACATTCGCGACCAAACAGTCTTAGGATGTTGTTGACTCTGCGTCAATGCAAAAGTATTGATGGGATCGGCTATGTGGTTCGCATAACTGATGATGGATCGACGAGGAAGGTGTCTTTCTGGTGGCTATACAACTATAACCGCCTACGTGGCCGTCCACCAACGAGATGGAGAGATGATCTGCACGATACGCGTGACCCATCGTGATACTGCAAGACACAGATTCAAGCAGCTTTTGGCAACCTTGCCTGATTGAATACCAGGATTCAAATAAGTAGTCAAGAACATAAGGGAACTTCAGACTTTCAGAAATATGTTTTCCATGAACTAAAATTGATGTTTAATGTTGAAATATAAATTAAACATGATGTAAGATTCCAGCACAGTAAGCAGTGTTTGCAGATGACATAGATTATCTTCACAAAGTGATGTAAACTCACATTTAGTTATCAATTACCACTAATTTGGCATCATTCCTAGTTTGACTAACAATATTTGGAAGCTACTTGCCTCTAATCTAAGAAGTACACCAGGAGAACCTTGGATGATCCACTGATAGTTATCACTGGAAGCTGTTGTGGCAGTTTCAAGAGTCCCTGTATTACTTCTGTAGTACTTTATGTTGTCTGTGTTTAAATCAATCAACAATTCAATTTACTTACAAATAAACGTTATGTTCATGTAACATTTGATAATGACAATGAATTAAAATTTTTCCCATTATCATTTTGACACAAACAAAAATATAACAATGAATGATAAAAGCATTCTCATATTTAGCATAAAATATCTACATACTCTAATTAACATTTAAAAAAGATGTATGAAGATCGATTTTCCAAGTATGTTTTATAAGAGAACAAAAATAACAGACATAACTCTTTGTGACAAATGGCAAAAATCTAGGAAAAATTACTGGATTACTGGACGAGACATTCTTCAGAGACAGTTACACCGCTGCAGGTCCCAACTTCTCTTTCAATGGTCTCTGTCTTTGAACATAGTAGACCAGTGGATAATGAGTGGCCCATCTTTGGAATTGTGAATATTGTTGCTGGATGCAAGGGAGTCGGACCAACGTGTTGGTGGTCATCCCCGTGGTCGTTTCTTCTCTCTCGGGTACCAAATTCTCATCGCTGTGCTCCATCGATCGTCCGTTCTTCAAAGTAAGTGCCCCCCCCCCCCCCCCTCTCCCCCAGCAATGTTTCATCTTGTCTGCATAAATAACTGCATCTTCCACCAGGGACAACTGATGTATTTCTGAGTTATGAACACCTTTTGTGTGCTGGCTATGAAGCGTGAGACCGACCATGCGTCTCTCAAGGGAGGCTTGGGTGACTCTGAGTTTGAACACCATTTCCTTTGTGAGTGTCCATGTTTCCTCTGTTCCTTGCCTTGACAGTACACTCTGACAGTCTATTGTCAATCCATCTCCTGATGTTGTCTTTCCACTTATAATGCTGTCTTTCCACTTATAGTGCTGTCTTCCTCTTGCATGCCTACCATCCACCCTTCCCTAGATAAATTATGCAAGATTAGAAGACTAGTGAGACACTTTTAATGTTTAACATTGCAAAAAACAACCATGTTACCTACCTCCACAGTCACTCTCATCTGAATCGTCTGTACAATCAAAGGCACCATCACACTTCCACTTCGTGTTTAAGCAGGTTCCATCACTGCAGCGAAATGAGCCTGCCATGACATCAAGTAACAAGCTGTATCTATGCAGATGTTCTTACTCTTTGTCACTGACTTGAAATCTCTCTTACATACATACATAAGATCACAAATATACATATGGGGGGGTCGGCCAAAGTGAAACATTCTGATGGGATCAAGATGTTGAGCAGTGCATGAGCTGTAGCTGTCAGTGACCCAAAGCTGACTGCTAGCATTAAGGCCAGCAATCCAGAGCTGCCAAGACCTTTTTCCACCTCCACGTAGTAATCTTGGATAACAGGTTGCAACAGGGCAGACTCACTAAGGAGAAGGGATTGAAGAAGAAAGGCTAAACCGGTACCAAAAAATCCCTGGTGAAATCAGATGTGTCGGAACAAAAGGTGCTAATATCTCAGTCAAGCTGTAAACTACAACACAACGCATTCCATTCTCCGAACTACATCCTGCTACTTGCAAAGCCCTTTCCCAAGCTTGGTAGGAGATTTAGAACAAACATAGAAGATGACAATGACAAAGATAAGTATATAATTAAGCACTCTGACAATACATACAGAAAATCATGTCAGGTAAAAGACAATCAGATCATGGTTACTTGTTAGTTTGGGGATTCTTCTTCTTCTTCTTCATCGTTCGTTCTCAATCTCCCACTACCAAACCCTGAAAGGGCTTAAGTAGCAGAATGTAGTCCAGAGAACGGAATGCGTTGTGTCGTAGTTTACAGATTGGCTGCGATATTTGCACCTTTCGGTCCAACACATCCGACTTCAGCAAGCATTTTTTGAGTACCGGGTTAGCATTCCCTCTTCGATCCCTTCTCCTTAGCCAGTCTGCCCCGCTGCAGCCTATTATCCTGGATCATCACGTGGAGGTGTAGAAGGGTCTTGGCAGCTATGGTTCGCTGGCCCTGACGCTAGCAGTCAGCTATGGGTCGCTGGCCACTGCAGCGCATGTGCTGCTCAGCATCTTGATCCCATTTGGGGATTCAACCAACTAGATACTGCACAAAAAAAGTCATTAGCCTAACATTTTGAGCATCCATACACTACTGAAAAAAGTCCAGATAACATGAATGATACATGTTCTTTGCATGTTTGATGAGCAGCTGTTACATAACTTAACGTCTTTATACTGGTTGATAAGACACTGCAGAGTCTGCATACAACCAGTTTCTTTTACATTTCCTTGATTTAAAAACTATGCGCATCCAATCTAATATGGGCAGCTAAGAACAGGCAGATCCTCATTAGGTGGACAAAAGAAACGCTACAGAGACTCCTTGTAAGTGTCTCTGAAAAGCTTCAGCATTGATGTCACCTCCCGGGAATTACTTACACAAAACCATCACACCTGGTGTTCAGATTGCAGAGCAAAACACTGCAGAGACTCTGAGTAGACATGCTGCCACAAAGAGCAGAACACATGACGTCTTCACAGCCGACTCCTTACATGAGTGTCCTAAGTGAGGCAAAGTCTGTCATGCTGGATTGGTCTCTATTTGAGAACAAAGTACACGTCTGATTCTGTCATCATACTTGCTTGTGATTGGCAACTATTGTTCTTCTTCTTCTTATTATTATTATTATATATATACACACACATATACACACACACATGCATACACATAAACAAACACTTGTATACACGCTATGGGATATAATATTCCCTGAAAGGAAGCTCACACAAAAGTATTTATGTGTATTTGCAGTGGTCTGTTTCTGTGGCCCTTTGTTTTATATAATAAAGCTGTTAACTCTATGCACAACCCTCTTTAGTCACCTTCTTGTCTCTCCTTTCAAATAACGGTCCCTGAGAGCAGCATGAGCATAGAATAATCTCATCAGTTAATATTTGGATTATCAAATAACAAAAAATATACATAATTTTAACTGATCATTTAAATTAAGCATCTACAGCAATGGGGGACAAACTTAGTTAGGATCTAGGTGCCAGGTCAGAAATGTAGAAGCCAGAAACTGGACTGGATCTGCTGTATATGGCTGTGTCGGACCAAAAGGTCCAATTATTGCAGTCTAAGCTGTTAACTAGCGACACAACACAATCTGTTCTCTGTACTACACCCTGCTACTTGCAAAGCCTTGTTCAGGGTGTGGTAGCGGGAGATTGAGAATGAACGCAGAAGAAGAAGGACTGGATGAAAAGTTCCTTGAGGGGATGGCGTGGGCTAGTGGTTAAGTGGCACGACTCACAATCCGAAGGTGCTTCCCATCACAGCACTGGCTGTTACCCTGGGGAAACAAACCCTTAGACAATGCAGGAGGAAGCAGGCCCTTACATAAAATGCATGCCGAATTCGGATGCACTGTGACGACAGGCACAAAATAAAAACACAGTGCAACGCAGACCGCCTTGGGGAGTAGAGAAATTAGGCAATTGCAATAAAAAAATATTTTTTTAAAAGTTCCTTGTAGAATTGTGTAACATTTTAGAGGGTAGGGGTGAATTGTTCTTGAAAATATGAATTCTAAACTCAAGTTTATTTTTCAAACGAATCTACTTATTTCTGCTAATCCTTATTTGTGCTATGCTTTAGCTGCTGCATAACATGACACCTGTGTTCTGACCTTGAAAATCGAACAACAGTGAGGAAATTGCGTTGGATAATATATTTTTTGTAAAACTGAGAGGATATAGATAATGGGGAAATTGTGCCTGTAAATATAATGGTCGTGAAATTTTAGGCACCACAGCAACATTTCTAGGCACTATGAGCACCTAGTACCTAGGATTTGTCGTGCTCTGGTCTACAGTATTTGCAATGCTTACTAAATTATAGTACAATTACTTTTTAATAAACATCAACAGCCAAGTTTTTCATAATAAAAAAACAATTTCATTACCAACTGGACATGCAGGTGATCTGCATACGAAGGGAAGGTTCATCCATATCCATTTGAGAGCCCACCTGCCCTCCATGTTGCTTGCAATAGCAACATCATCTTTAGTCTCCCTTGGCTCATTTGGTTGCCACATTCCATCACAATATGTGCTGTTTATAGAACTTTTCTTTACGTCTTGACCACCATCTGTAGGAAAATGTAAACATATCATGTATATTCTATAGTCAAAATTAGTAAATGTTAAAATACCAATGAACATGGGGTCAAAATGCTGAGCAGTGTATGAGCTGCAGTGTATGAGCTGCAGTGGACAACAAATTAATGCTAACTGCTAGCATCAGGGTAAGCAACCCAGATCTACTAAGACCATTGTCTACCTCCACATGGTGATCCTGGATAACAGATTGCAACAGGGCAGACTGGCTAAGGATAAGAGATCGAAGAGGGAATGCAAATCTGATACCCAAAAATTCCACGCTGAAGTCAGATGTGTCAGACCAAAAGGTGCAAATATCGCAGTCAAGCGGTAAACTATGGCATAACTCATTCCGTTCTTCAGACTACATTCTGTTACTTGCAAAGCCTTTTTCAGAGCTTGGTAGCAAGAGTTTAAGAACGAATTATGAAGAAGAAGAATACAACTGAAAGGACAATACAATTAAACAATGAATCAATCATCAATTAAAACTTTTTCAATTCCCTGCCGAGCATAGATCTTCAAGAGATACACACCTCAAGTCATCAAATATTGTCCTCCCCATAGCTATTGAAGCTCATGTGGCTTGATGTTTCTGCTGGATGGTATAGCTAGTCCCATGCCCAACCCTCCTTAATCACCTCTCACAGCATGCCTGGCAGGTTACAGTGTTACTATTATTTGCCCTCCTTTCTTGTATCAATAACACTTGAGTGTAAACAATGAATACTACTTTAAAATTTGTGCAGCAAAGTAACATTAATTACAAACACAATAACTTGTGCCAATGTTTTCTGTAATATCCTGCCAAAGATAAATAAATGTAAGTATGGTTTGCTAACACAGCTGCAAAATATGAGGCTATTAATTTTTTCAGAGACACAAGTTTTGACATATGAGTTCTAAGTGAATAAAATCATCCATTTTATTTGTCAATAATCTAGTGATTGAGTTTTTCTTTGTAGTGAGGCTAGGAGGGTTATTTGAGATTTCTGTGCTCAGCTCTTGTTCAATCTCCAATCTTTCTCTGCTGCTGAATGTGTTGCCTCTACAAAGTGTTTGTAAACTACTTGTTTTCACAAATGTGTTTTGCTAAAACTGTACTAACAAGTATCAAAATGTATGTTACTCAATGTTAAACTATTGCCTGTTTAGTAACTTATTCAAGAGCAAAGACGAACATCAGAGTCAGGTGCAAGATACTTACATAGACTTCACCCCATCTCTCTTCCATGCATTGCTCCTGGAAATAGGCTGACGAACAGCAGTCTTATCAGCAAGGTTACTAACAGCACAGTCTTATCAGCAAGGTGACAATCAACACTATAGAAATGTAGTGAGAATATTGAAACGCTTTGCACTGCACTACAACCAGGAGGACCTATGTTCATCTTCTTTCAGAACCACTTAAACTTGATGCTAAAGAAGTATCAGAAGTAAAAACTCTACACGAATATCTTCAAACAGCAGTAATTTATCATCTTTCTAACATTTTACTGAAGAGAAGTTAAAGAACAGAAGTCATGATCATTTAGCACAGGAGTTTCAAACATGTGTCTTGTCAAGACATGTCATAGCCACAACACAAGTGGCATCACAAGGTACCATGAAAAATTATAAAGTCAGAGCACATTATGATTGCTATTACAGAGCATTGAAAAAAACAATAACAAAGCATAACTTCAAAACCTGAATCGAGTCAGTATTTAAAATAGTCAAATATGAGGTAGACTGCAGTGAAACTAAATCACAAAACAAATAAGTCGTTGGACATTTTGTTTATTTATAGAGACAGAAAATTCCCTATTTGACCAAATAGACTTTATTAGGGATATATGAACGTTTCACTGTGGCATGATCTTTCTATTCATTAGAAGAACAACAAAGCTGATAGTGGGATTCCAGAATTGGTTATAAGGAAAGACACAGAAAAGAGAAGAATTTGAGGCGACTTAATACAGGTTTATAAGACAATCAAAGGAAAGGATAAATTAGACTATAACAAGTTTTTCAAAATACAACCACCTACAACAAGAGGGCATAGCTACAAATGAACTAAAGAAAGGTCCAGATTAGATATTAGGAAATATTGTTTTAGTCAGAGAGTGGTGAATGTTTGGAATGCATTGCCACAGGAATTAGTTGAGGCAAGGACAGTTAATGCATTTAAGAATAGATCAGATGTGCATAGCTTTTAGAGCAATGAATTGTAAATTAAACTGGTTGTATACAGACTCTGCAGAGTCTTCTAAACCAGTATAAAGATGTTAAGTTAAGTTAAGTATAAACTTGTTTATGACTCATACAATCCTCCCCGTAAACTGTCTGTAACTTTAAGTAGGTGTCTTAACATGTATCACCAAGTTTTTTATAAATCTGATGCAAATTCTCTTCTGCCATGACAATACAACAAATGTGGTTCTCACGCATAAGGCCAAAGCACTACTGCAACAAACCAGACGAGTAAGGCAGGCGAGCAGGACAGATGTGATTTAGGGTATATGCACATCAGGTTCAGAGATCAACCTGTGTCTAGCAACTTCAGGCTGGATACTGCAGTTCTAGAATATTGTCAATCTAGATACTTTTTTCTATCCCACTTTGCATATATAACTGAAGGTTGAAATGCTCAAAGCATGAAACATGAGCTGAAATATAAAACACTTAATTTTTTTCCGCATGCACAAATCTGTCAAATTTATTTCACAAATTCTGGGTTTAAATATCAAATAATTTCTTGTAATTCACATCAGCTGCTAAACTTGTTTCTCAAACTATAATTGTCTATTTTTATGTCTAAACATGTTTAAACCACTTTCACACAGGTTGCCTGAGGTGAATATTCCACATCCAATGGCAAGATCGTGTCACTGACATCAAGGTTCTCTCGAGAGCCAACATGCAAAGCATCCATGCACTGCTAGAAAAAGCACGACTAGGATGGGCCGGACACCTCGTCTGTATGTCAGACGAGCGGCTCCCAAAGACTCTTCTCTACGGCGAGCTGAGAGTGGCGCCCAAAGAAACATTTTAAAGACGGTCTGAAGGACTCACTGAAAAGTTGCCAGATAGACATTGACACCTGGGAATGTCTTGCGCAAAACAGATCTGACTGGAGAAGCGCAGTCAAATCGGGTGTAGCTACCGACGAAGACGACCGTATTGTGAAAGCCCATAGCAGACGCGAGACCCGGAAATCCAGAACAGCGGGAACTCCATCACCTTCTACAAACCTTGTGTGCCCGATATGTAGCAGATGTTTTCGTGCCCGCATTGGCCTGTTCAGCCACATGCGCACCCAACAGGGAAATCTGTGACAAAGATGATGTCGGCGGTCCTCATCGACAACGATGGACAGCTATTATTATTCTTATGTCTAAACAGCAAAAATGACAAATCATAGCTGAGTACAGCAATTACCTCTGCCATTGTAGATCCAGTAGTGATCCCTAGCAAATCTGCTTGCAGCTAAAGAGGACACATTCTTTGCTTCCACCTCATCTCTAACTGTCAACAGTCTGGCTCCATACCTGTGGTAAATGTATGTTTAGAAGAAGTATGTGGTTAATGTATGTTTTGAAAAAGTATATGGTAAGTGTACGTTTCGAAAAAGTATGTAATGATATATGTGATAAAAGTAATGGACAAAATGGTATCTAAAACGGTATCAAAGGTCTATAAAACATATATAGTTAATGATACAGTCTCTACACCAAGTCCCCCCATAAATAGCATTGGGGCCAATACATGGGTTTTGTTTTGTTTGTGTCCTGGTGTGCTCACTGAACTATTACTTGTTTAATATCCCAGCATTATGTTTAATGGGGAACCTTCACTTCTGTCGCAGCATTATGTTTCAAGGGAACCTTCACTTCAGTTCCAGCACTATGTTTCAAGGGAACATTCACTTCTGTTCCAGCACCATATTTCAAGGGAACCTTCACTTCTGTCCCAGAACTATGTTTCAAGGATCCCCTTCACTTCTGTCCCAGCACTATGTTTGATGGAGAACCTTCCCTTCTGTCCCAGCACTATGTTTGATGGAGAACCTTCCCTTCTGTCCCAGCACCATGTTTCAAGGGAACCTTCCCTTCTGTCCCAGCACTATGTTTGATGGAGAACCTTCCCTTCTGTCCCAGCACCATGTTTCAAGGGAACCTTCCCTTCTGTCCCAGCACTATGTTTCAAGGGAAACCTTCCCTTCTGTCCCAGCACCATGTTTCAAGGGAAACCTTCCCTTCTGTCCCTGCACTATTTTTTGTAGGGAACCTTCATTTTTGCCCGTGCACCATGTTTCAAAGAGAACCTTCACCTCTGTCCCTGCGACATGTTTCATGGGGAACATTCACTTTTGTCCCCGCGCCATGTTTCATGGAGAACATTCACTTCTGTACTTCTGTCATATTACTATCTTTGAAGACGAACCTTCAGTTCTGTCCCAGCACTATGTTTGAAGGAGAACCAGATGGAGCCCAGGCAGGAACTTATTTTGACAATGATCAGGTCACAAGTGATCCAGTCTGTCAGTCCATTCAGTACATAATAATTCATAATATAAAGGTGTGTTTGCACATATTTAAGAAAAATGAATACGTACTTGTCACATACATCTCTGGCATCTTCAAAATCCAGCTCAACGTTAACAAAATTGTAACAGTGGGTGCCAATCAAATTCCATTCTGTCAATAAAAGATGAAAACTCATATTGATGGGGAAACTAGAAGTAGATCTACAGAAAATAAATAAAAGAAAATAAATATATGATCATCAGAAAACTAAGCACTCTCTTATAAACGTCAGACAATTCATTTTTAGATATCATAGACCTATACAATACAATGAAGAAAAGGGTAAAGACAGCTTGTCCGCACAAAATAGAAGGACAAGGAAGCCAAAAACCAAAAAGGGAAGAGGAGGTGGAATAAGAAAGTTTAGAAAAATCCACACGGTACTCGACACTACAAAGACAGCCACACATACGAAAAGGAGTACTCATCAAACTCTCCCTGCTCTCGAGGCAGCGGAGTACAGGGTTTCCTCTCTGGATCCCACATGGACCTTGGTCAACAAACCCTCCGTCCAGTCAACACAGTTGCGCACAAAGTATGAGACTAAAGATAGGCCTACAATAGGGTGCTATAGAGGATGTAGTCAAAGGGGAGAGTTTGGGTCAGAGAAGTGGGAATTAAGTAGTGGAAAAGCAAACATTAAAATGATGCAGCAAAAGCAAAAAGTGGGAAAACAACAAAATTGCAAACTAAAATGTTTTTATTCAAATGTGAGAAGCATAGTAAATAAAAGAGAAGAATTGGAACTGTATGTAGAGGAAGAAAAACCAGATATAATAGGGTTAACAGAATCATGGGCATATGAGGACATTGCAAATGGTGATTTTGAAATAGAGGGATATACAATGTTAAGGAAAGATAGGGTAGTTGGAGACAAGGCTAAGGGGGGTGGTGTTTTATTATACTGTAAAAATTCTGTTAATATAATGAGCAGAGAGGATTTATCATGTGGTAACAAAAATCAAAGTGTATGGGGTGAAATAGAAAGTGGGGGTGAAAAAACAGTGATTGGAGTGTGCTATAGATGTCCATCAAGTCAAAAAGAGGAAGATGAGGAGCTGATTAGTAGCCTAGTATAGGCAAGTGATAGGAAATTATTATTAATGGGGGATTTCAACTTTCCAGAAATAAAATGGGATATGGCAGAAGCACTTGTAGAGTCAAAACCTTTTATTAAGTGCATAACTGAAAATTGTTTAATTCAACTTGTAGAAGCAGCCAACAGAGGCAAAAATATACTCGACCTAGTTTTTACTACAGAGGAAAATATGATTGAAAACGTTACCGTTGGGAAATTGTTTGGCTCAAGTGACCATCAAATCATCCTATGGTATCTTATTGCAGGGAAAGAAGTAAACATAAACATGCGAACATATGACTACTCTAAGACAGATGTTAAGAGGATGAAAGAGGCAGCGAACCAAATAATCTGGAAAGATATTGTCGGAGGAACAGATGTTGAACAGGAGTGGGAGAGTTTTAAAACAGTTCTTGAAATGCTAAAAGAGGAATGTGTTCCATATAGGAAGGTAAACCCCAAGCGTAAACAGTGGATAACTAGAATTGTAGTTAAATGTAGAAGAGCTAAAAATAAAGCATGGAAAAAATATATAGAGGCAGGTAAATCAAAAGAAACATATTTAAAATATTTGGATAAGCAATACATAACTCGGAAAGTGAATAAAACAGCAAAAATAGACTTCGAAAAGAAACTTGCTCAGAGGATCAAGACTGACAGTAAAAGCTTTTTCTCTTATGTTAGAAATAAACAAAGATCGAAGGACAAAGTAGGCCCTCTCATAGCACAGGAAAAAAAAGTGAGAATAGGGAGGCAGCAAATCTACTAAATCAGTACTTTGGCACAGTGTACACAAAAGAAGACTGCTCCAAGATCCTAGAGCCTGTAGATATTTTTTCAAAGAAACATGGATACAGCAGGACTAGGATCAATCTGTATTACAGAGGAAATGGTTTTTAAAAAATTGGAGGGGTTAAAAGTGGATAAGTGTCCAGGTCAAGATGGTATTCATCCAAAATTGCTGTTTGAAATTAGACACCAATTAGCAAAACCATTGGCTATATTATGTTCTCAATCACTTGCACAAGGGATTGTTCCACGTGATTGGAAAGATGCAGGAGTGATCCCCTTATTCAAAAGGGCAAAAAAAGCAGATCCAGCAAACTATAGACCTGTGAGCTTAACGAGCATAGTCTGTAAATTGTTAGAGTCAATAATCAAAGAAAACATTGTAATGCATTTAGACAAATTTAATCTAATTAGAAATAGTCAGCATGGGTTTACCAGACGGAGATCATGCTTAACAAATCTATTAGAATTCATGGAGGAGGTTACCAAAATGTTAGATAATGGGGAGCCAGTGGACGTTAATTATCTGGATTTTGCAAAGGCCTTTGATAGAGTACCTCATCAAAGATTATTTCGAAAGTTAAAATCACATGGAATATGTGGGGAAGTTGCCAAATGGATTGAAAATTGGTTAACGGGAAGAAGGCAAAGGGTGGGTATAAATAAGGAGTACTCTGAGTGGTGTGAAGTGAAAAGTGGTGTGAAGTGAAAAGTGGAGTGCCACAGGGCTCGGTTTTGGGACCATTTTATTCTTGATATATATAAATGATTTGGAGATAGGTATGGGATCTATTATTGTAAAATTTGCTGATGACACAAAACTATGCAGTAGTGTCTCATCTAAAGCAGAAGTGGATATATTGAGGTCAGATTTAGATAAAATTCGAGAATGGTCTGTAATCTGGCAAATGGAGTTTAATGTAGATAAATGTATAGTCACGCACTTGGGTAGATCCAATATGGAACATAATTACAGAATGGGCGAGAACAATATTAGAAAGATAGATAAAGAAAGGGACTTAGGGGTTATAATAGATCATACATGTAAGGTGAGGGAGCAAGTTCAGGTAGCAGTAAAAAAGGCAAATGCAATGTTTGGTATGATAAAAAGAAATATTAAACATAGGAGCAAGGAAGTGATAGTCAAACTGTATAAAGCATTAGTTAGACCTAGATTGGAGTACTGTGTACAGGTGTGGAGTCCTTATCAGAGAGGAGATATAAACATGCTGGAAAGAATACAAAAAAGAGTGACAAAGCTGATAGTGGGATTCCAGAATTTCAGTTATTAGGAAAGATTTTTAAAAACCGGCTTACAGTGTCTTTAAGAGAGAAGATTTCGTGGTGACTTAATACAGGTGTATAAAATGATCAGAGGAATGGATAAATTAGACCATAACAAGTTTTTTTAAAATACAACCACCAACAAGAACAAGAGGGCACAACTAAGGAGAGGTCCAGATTAGATATTAGGAAGTATTTTTTTAGCCAGAGAGTTGTGAATGCTTGGAATGCATTGCCAGGGGAGGTGGTGGAGGCAGGGACGATTAATGCATTTAAGAATAGATTGGATGCGTACAACTTCTAGAGCAAGGTGATGTAAATGGAACTGGTTGTATTCAGACTCTGCAGATTCTTCTAAACCAGTATAAAGACGTTAAGTTAAGACCTGCTTTGACTCTTGATCCATAAATAGAATAGTTCTGTGCTTTTTAATTGATGTAGAGGAAGGATGCAAGTATACCAGAACTTCTCAGTGCTGTTGATCCTGATGTTGTATGTAGTTAACACTTCTGATTACAAACAAGAATAATTTATTTTCAACTAGGAACTGTTATAATTATATGCAGAAACCCGATCATGAAAATACTAATTTAATAGTGGGTTGTTAGTGGTTAAGATGATTTTTGGCTATATGAAGAAGAAGAAAAAGTATAAGAGGAAAATGATGAATAACTTTTAAAGAGTCAGTCATAACTTCTGCCTGTTCCTATCACACATAATTCAAGACATTATACATACCTTGAAGACATTCAAATGTAACAACTGAAGATGCTGGTACCACTGAGATCTGGGAATTTAAAAAATTGGAAGACAATACATGAATCAATATTATTTTAATGATATTAACTTGTCCAAAGAGTAACTGTAAATAATTACATTTCTGTTTATGCTATAGCGGTAACTCGACTGTTACTGATAATATAATCACATAATAGTTTATCATTAATCCTGATGTTCGTTCATCGTAAGTAATGAAGACCACTCTCTTTGTTCAGCAGTGTGGACAGTCTTTTCTCTTGCTGTGTCCGCTGAAATAGGTGATTTGGATTAAAGTGAGGAAACAACTGCGCCTTTTGTCAACCTCCCTCTCTGGTCCTGAGCTTCCTTTGGCCAATGGCAAGATACTTATCGAGACGACTGAAGATAGCATAGGATGCAGATTTTCCTCAGGGTTTACTCCCTAAGGCTTTCCCTTGACCAGGTATCCCGCAAGGCAGTGGAGGAGGGATGATATCTAACGTTGTGTCGTACCTTTTCCATAATCACAAGAGGTCGTAGGGACATCACTCAGCGTGTAAGTGAGTCTGGCATCTTTCCCCGGCTGTGTTCAATTCATTATAGTAGTCTCTTAATTTCTCACTCTCCAATTTCGTGAAGTTCGGCCGTGTGAACTAGGCCGTGAAATACGACACAGGTTTATAAGTTTAAGCGTATTGCCATTCATATAGCCGATGTCCAGACCAGGATAATCGGACAGAAGAAATTACAAAAAACCAACGAATTAACCAGTCAAAACGGAAAACAACACCACGTTTCCGTTAACACAAGTGTAAGTCGTCGTCTAGTGTGAATTCCGGGCAAATTCGTGATCTGGCGGCATCCAAAATGAACCAAAACAGTAGAGCAATGTAGATCCGCAGCCAGTTGCGGCACCATCTTTGTTGCGAACAATTATGTGACCAGTAATCACATAATCATTAACCATACAGCAACAACAACAACAAAAAAGGGGTCAATGTAAATTCATCATAAAACAATTATTAGTTCACGTTATCACATTCACATTATTCCATGTGTTCCAGTCCGGCAAGTATACCGTATGCGCTTAAGACAACAATATTATTATTACGTATGCGTCCCAATCTGTCGCAACTTTGTAACAATGCGAACCTAGCCTATAGGTCTTTGGACAATTCCTTTCGTCATCCCATAGTGGACGTCGGTCTGGAAAAATTATACCCAAAACTAGTTGACACACACACAGCAATAAATGAGGTTGACATGATAGTATCAGGAAGCCTAAATGCATCATCATCATCATCATCATCATGTAGCATGTCCTTTGTAGAACGTCGCTTCCATCACAGTCTGTCTGAAAGAAACTCATTCCCTTGCCAAAACACCAGCCTCCGCCACAGTCATACTCAGGCATTCCTGGATATCTTGGTGCCATCGTCTTCTTGGTCTACCCCTTCCTCTTTTGCCTGGCACCATACCTTCCATCACCGTTCTCTCAAGACCATTGTGTCTCTTGATGTGACCAAAGTATTTGCATTTTCTAGCCAAAATGGAATTGATAAACCTGTTCTCTTCTATGCTCAACTCTTGCCAAATGTCTACATTTGTTTTTTTCTATGTCCAGGGTATTCTGAGGATCTTTCTGTAACATTTTGACTCGAAGGATTCGATTCTTTGTCTAGAAGTTTTGGTAATCGTCCATGATTCACAGCCATAAGCTGCCACAGGAAAAACACAGGCTCTTAAGACTTTTATTTTTATCATTTTGTTGGTGCCCTGCCATAATTTCTTCAGGCTGTTCAGTCTCTGCATTGCCATGGCTAGTCTTCTTCTGATTTCTTTCGAACAGTCGCCATTTTTGTCAATTCTGGAGCCCAGATATTCAAAATGTGTGACAAAATGCATCGCCATCGATACAATAAACCCCATAAAATTACATAGCATCAGCTGAGATCCGAAGAAGCGTCGCACCAGAAATCGAACGAGAATAACTGGAGCATGATCCAAATGTTTTCACATCAGGTACAGAGCACAAGACTCAAATTCAGACATCATTTCCTAAAATCAAAACAATCCATACATGCAAGCCTTGAAAGACGCCGAATCGAGAGATGGCACGAATTGATGCAGGCCCCAGAGATGGAACTTTGCGAGGAACCTGCCCCCGGACATCATCTACCATACACAACATGAAAGTCGCTGAATAGACTCCAAATTGGTGTATCACGGTGTAAGAAGAGATGAGGATTACACAGATGATGTGGTGCGACATGCTGGAGGCAAATGAAAGGCCAAGGCAATTCATGTCGCTGAATACTGGATGCATGATGTTCATGATTTGGGGGGGGGGGGGGCTTTGTGAACGTATACAGACATAGGGTCAGCAAAACGTTGTTCGTGTGTATCTGTTGTCAGGAATGCGTACTACTTGTCCAGCCCAGCGATGCATGCATGATATCCCTTATCGAAATCTTTAGTGCGCGCAGTTCCTTTGCTCTATGAGTAACTCCGAGCTTCTCAAGATATGTTTCGCGCAAGTTCCATAAATTAACATCCGTAAATCATTGCTGAAATTACCATTTAGTTAATAGTTTGTGTTCTTGCCGTGGTGTATTTCATCCCTTGGAGTAATAGCTTAATAGAGTTGAAGCAATACCAAGATACTTTTCGTGGTCTACAGATTTCGTGGTCTACTATGTGGGTGGCATTTATTTTCTCTTAGCGAAGGAGTATGCATCTAGAGTTTACTGAGGCATTGTGTTTTACTTTTATTGATTTTCAGACTAGCAGCTCTCGCTGCTCCCCCCCCCCCCCCCCCCCCCCCCCATTTATTATTATTAGTTGCCAAAATTTAATGAAAATTCGTAGAATAATACATAATTAGCCAGCAAAGATGTTGGCTTTTTCATTTTGTGTTCAAAATTTCCTTATTTTTTGGGATTGCTACGCCAATTGTGGCTTGATTGAGATGATTCCAAGCGTCTAAAATCTGTTGTTTTAGCTCAATGATGCATATTATCTTCAAGCAATACACTTTTTGAATCATTAGGTTCCTAATTGCACAGTTCACTTGACTTAGGACGGGAATGTTTGGATGGCCAAAGTGTTGGAGGTATAGAAGCAGGATTCTCACGTTCAAGAAATTGAACTATTTTTCAAGCCTGATGAGCTGGTGCACCATCTTGTTGAACGATAAACAAGTCTGTGAAGACTCGAATAAACGTAAGAAGATATTGCTTCAGCAAAACATCCCAGTAGTAAGCAATTTTTCTTTTCATTCTTGACTCGATGGAAAGAACAGAAGTTTGTCACAGGCTACAGACACAGACAGAGGCCCTAATCGAGTTGCTAAAAGTTAGTTGAAAGCGAAGCAATCTTTTTTCCTCAATGTAACGCTTGCAAGTTTCGATTTTTGCCTATACCCGATCATATTGATTACACTGTCGGGTAGCAACAGTAAACAACTTTTCATCGGTAAACCAAATTCAATGAGCTTTGTGCGCTGAATATCTGTTTCACTACAATCTTGTCTCTCTATCGTCTTATATTACCCAGGGGTGCATAGACCATCAACCAACTCTCGCAAGCAGCTCTGTCCTATGCAATCTTTTCCACTTCCTTCCAGCTTTTTCCTGTTTTCTTTACTTCCGCCTCTAGATCTCGTCTCCATATATTCCTTGGTCTGCCTCTGCCTCTCTTTCCCTGGGGGTTCAATGACAGGGATTGCGTGGTGATATTATGCCTGGGCTTTCTTAATGTATGATCCATCCATCTCCACTTTCTTCCTAAGATTTCGTGATCCAATTTCCCTTGTCCTGCTCTCTCCCACAGTCTGTCCTTTGTAACTTTGTAAAACCAGTGTAAACCAAGAATCTTTCTCAGGCATCTGTTGACAAAACCATGTAATCTCATGTAATTACTTTTGGTCATCCTCCAGGTTTCCGCTCCATACAGCAGGACTGGCTTCACATCTCTCATGTAGCATGTCCTTTGTAGAACGTCGCTCCCATCACAGTCTGTCTGAAAGAAACTCGTTCCCTTGCCAAAACTCCAGCTTCCGCCACTGTCATACTCAGGCATTCCTGGATATCTTGGTGCCATCGTCTTCTTGGTCTACCCGTTCCTCTTTTGCCTGGCACCATACCTTCCATCACCGTCCTCTCAAGACCGTTGTGTCTCTTGATGTGACCAAAGTATTTGCATTTTCTAGCCAAAATGGAATTGATAAACCAGTTCTCCTCTATGCTCAACTCTTGCCGAATGTCTACATTTGTTCTTTTCTCTGTCCAGGGTATTCTGAGGATCTTTCTGTAACATTTTGACTCGAAGGATTCGATTCTTTGTCTAGAAGTTTTGGTAATCGTCCATGATTCACAGCCATAAGCTGCCACAGGAAAAACACAGGCTCTCAAGACTTTTACTTTTATCGTTTTGTTGGTGCCCTGCCATAATTTCTTCAGGCTGTTCAGTCTCTGCATTGCCATAGCTAGTCTTCTTCTGATTTCTTTCGAGCAGTCACCATTTTTGTCGATTCTGGAGCCCAGATATTCAAAATGTGTAACCTGATCTATTTCCTCACCACCCACTGTAAATTTGTGCTGACATTGTGTTTTATCGGTGGTCATTATCTTTGTTTTGTTTATGTTTATGAACAGATTTTGATCTTTACTATGTCCATTAACGGCTGAAAGTAGCTGCTCTAGCCCTTCCGCACTTCTTGATAGTATCACTGTGTCATCTGCATATCGTAACTCTGGAATCTCGTACCCCCCAATCGTAAATGGGTCGAAACTTTCAATGTTCTCATCTTCTCGCACATTTCTCATTATACATTCCGCATACATGTTGTACAGATAAGGTGAGAGTATACATCCCTGTCGGACTCCCTTTTGTACTGCAAACCAATCTGATGTTTGCCCAGATACTCGGACAGCGGTTTGTTGATCTTGGTATAATGTTTCAATGAGATGGACTATATGCAAAGGAAACCCCATTTCCTTCATGATTCTCCACAGATTTTGATGTTTTACCGTGTCGAAGGCCTTAGTGTAATCAATGAAACACGTGTACATGTCTACATTAAACTCTCTACATTTTTCATAGATATTCCTTAAATTGAATACGTGGTCCCGGGTCCCTCACATTTGAATTGAAAATCCGTATTTTTGTCTTGCGTCTTATTTTCTTGGAGTTCCGTGTGAGTTTCAACTTTCTTGTTGATGATACTTCCTATGTATGTAAATACCTCTACCTCTGTCAGTGGCGTTCCTCTCAGCCTGATTGATTCTCTGTTTGCTGCATTTACCCTAATTATTGTTGTCTTTTCCTCATGCATCTTCAAACTGACTTGTTTAGAGGTATAATCCAGTCTATCCAGGTTCCTTTGCATTTGGGTTTGACTATGAGAGAGAAGGACTATATTATCCGCAAAATCCAGGTCCCCAGCTATTTATTCAAGGTCCACTGGATTCAATTTCTATCATTTGTTTACTTTCATAATCCAGCCCACTGCCAGGATGAACAGGAAAGGCAACAGTATGCAACACTGTCGCACCCCTGATTTAATTTTGGATGGCTCTGTGAGTTGGTTGTCCTTCATGTATAACTCTACATTGCATACTTTCATACGTCTGTCTAATTATGTTTGTGAGCTTTTGTAGAATTCCATAGTTCCTCAGTAGTTTCAAGAGTATATCTCTGTCCAAATTGTCGAAAGTTTTTTACAAATACGAATTCCATTCCAATGATTGCTCCACAATTATCCGCAATGTGTCTATCTGGTCAATGCATGATCTATTCTGTCTGCAGCCCGCCTGCTCCTCCCTTATCTTGTTATCCACTGCCTTTTTCAAAATGTTTAGTATTACTCTATTTAACACCTTTCTCATCACTGATAATAACATTATTCCTCTATGGTTTTTGCATTCCTGCAAATTTTCCTTCCTATGCAATTTCACCAGCTCTCTGTAATCTTTTTGAAAGCTGCCTTGCTCCCAGATGGCGCCTTTCAAGTTGTGGAGCATGTTAGTAGATGTTTCAACATCTGCTTTTATGGCTTCCGGTCGTATCTCATCAGGCCCTGTCGTATTTACGTTCCTTAGAGACTCTATTGCTCTTCTAATTTCTTCTGTACTTGGATTATCAATCTTGCAATCTTGTCAGCTTACGGTTATTCTGCCGCTTTTCCTTTTTTTTAACATTTAATTTACAAATATTTCTTAATAATATCTCGAATCAATTACTTTGAAATGTTCAAAGCTTTTGAAATTTCCCTTTGAGCACGATGAATTTGAGGTTAATCTTCCCGGCTTAACACCAACTGTTTAGCATCGGAGGTGCTCTTGTTAGTGCCTACATGTCTCGGTATTTCAATTTCACTTTCGGCACAGCGTTTCACAGAACCAATTTCGTCAACCTTGACCAAAAATGTTTTCCAAAGGGACATAAAATACGTGAAATACCAAATAAAGCTTTGAGATGTTCAGGTCTCCAACCTGAAATAAAATTTACTTGACGAGAAAGTAATGGCAGACTAGGACAAATATGCTACTGTAGTCCTTAACTCCGGGAGTATATACGCCTCCAGATAAGTGTATGAATCAATGAATGAATCAATCGATCAATCACAAGTACTTACTTACTTACCTACTAGCTCATCGTCTTCCATAAGGAGTAGGGGTTTACCAGCAAGATTACAAGACCATTCTATTCGTGATCTTCCTCTTAGACTGGTTCCAGTCCACAGTCTCTTATAAATTTGAATCGTCCTCCGGGTCTGATGCCTCGATCATTTACTTTTCGTGATTGCCGTGTTAGCTGATATTTCTTTATTATGCAGACATGGCGAATCCACCCAAGTTGAGATTGTTGTACTCGAGTCTGCAAGAGCTGGTCTTCAAGATCTTATTGTACTGACTGATTCCAACTATGTCCCCTTTTCGTTATCTGTTGACCTCTCTTAAATACTTCATTTCTGACCATTGGAGCTGTGTTTCTCAATTGTTACCATTGTCACTGACTCTCATCTATTTGCTATGTTTCTCAATTGTTACCATTGTCACTGACTCTCATCTATTTGCTGTGTTTCTCAATTGTTACCATTGTCACTGACTCTCATCTATTTGCTATGTTTCTCAATTGTTACCATTGTCACTGACTCTCATCTATTTGCTATGTTTCTCAATTGTTACCATTGTCACTGACTCTCATCTATTTGCTATGTTTCTCAATTGTTACCATTGTCACTGACTCTCATCTATTTGCTATGTTTCTCAATTGTTACCATTGTCACTGACTCTCATCTATTTGCTATGTTTCTCAATTGTTACCATTGTCACTGACTCTCATCTATTTGCTATTATTCTCAATTATTACCATTGTCACTGACTCTCATCTATTTAACTAACAGTGCCAAATTAAAAAGTGTATGCGATATTATTTCTCCAAGTACAACTGTCGTGTAATCTGGTTTCATGCCAATGTTTTCACAAGCACTTCTTATCTTCATTTCGCTCCTCACAAAGCATAGAGTCACAATTACAGTTGGGCCCCACACTTTAGCTTGCGCCAAAGCGCACTTTGTTTACTGAATTTGTTTCTGTAGCAATTGGTTTTACATGATGATGTTGCAATTCCCACGTGCACCCTTCTTTATTCCCGTTTAGCAACATGCTTGGAAGGTTGCAGGGATCCTATTCTTTGTTTCCCCGGATCAACATGGACAATTTCTCGTTCACTGTAGTTAATTTTTTTATCCTTATTGTAACAAAAGAATGTTTGGGCACTAGAAGGACCGCGGGGACAATGTACCGTTCTGTTCTTTCTCCGCACTCAGAGCATTCCCATGTGTGCTCAGTCTGTCTTAGTAAATGGCGAAGAATCTGATGGTTCTTGTAGCTCATTTGTCGAACACACTCCGCTCTTTCAAACTCCGACTCCAGGGGACGGCGTGGCCTAGTGGTTAAGTGGCACGGCTCACAACCAGAAGGTGCTTGGTTCGATCCCCATCACAGCACCGGCCGTTACCCCGGGGAAGCAAACCCTTAGAAAATGCAGGAGGAAGCAGACCCTTACATAAAATGCATGCTGAAGTCGGATGCACTGGGCCGACAGGTGCAAAATAAAAACCACAGTGCAACGCACACACGCCTTGGGGAATAGATAAATAAGGCGAACGCAACAAAAAAAAAAAAAAAAAAAAAAAACAACTCCGACTCCGATAGACCCTCCAAGTTATGCAGTCTGCGTATTGCTGATTCATCTATTCCAATGTCGTCATCCCACATGTGGTCAGTGATATACTTAAAATGTCCCCCTTGTCTGTATCCAAAGTACCAAAAATGGCACGAAATATGACAAAATCAGACACATTCATTGCCACAATACTTACTACAAGGATACCAACATCAGCTGCATGCTCCAAAAAAAAAGAAAGGAAAAAAGTAGAATGACAGGAATATGCATGATGGGGTGGGCGTTGTGTAGAAAAAAAAATAACAGAGCAGCATCATTGTACAAATAATTGTATTGCTATTTTAATCCATCTACAAATATGGACTAATTACTATTTTAATCCATCTACAAATATGGACTAATTGCTATTTTAATCCATCTACAAATATGGACTAATTGCTATTTTAATCCATCTACAAATATGGACTAATTGCTATTTTAATCCATCTACAAATATGGACTAATTGCTATTTTAATCCATCTACAAATATGGACTAATTGCTATTTTAATCCATCTACAAATATGGACTAATTGCTATTTTAATCCATCTACAAATATGGACTAATTGCTATTTTAATCCATCTACAAATATGGACTAATTGCTATTTTAATCCATCTACAAATATGGATTAATTGCTATTTTAATCCATCTACAAATATGGACTAATTGCTATTTTAATCCATCTACAAATATTTACTAATTGCTGTTTTAATCCATCTACAAATATGGACTAATTGCTATTTTAATCCATCTACAAATATGGACTAATTGCTATTTTAATCCATCTACAAATATGGACTAATTGCTATTTTAATCCATCTACAAATATGGACTAATTGCTATTTTAATCCATCTACAAATATGGACTAATTGCCAGTTTTACAACTAATTTGAATGACAAAATGTTTAAGTTCTGTTTGTGTGTTGACTGAACAATAACTAATTATGCCAGAAAAATTATTCATAACTTTACGATTAACAATTGGTGTCTATTTATTTTTATAAATTTCCGTATTCGTATTTTTTTATTCGCCATTAATTTTTTTCATCTTGCAAAATTATCATTTTCTTGACATATACTCCAACTGTTCTTGGTCGGGCGTGAAATCTTCAAATATACTGTACCGTCTGCCTGCGTCTTGAGGTCTTTGAAGACTCTTTGTTTGATTTTTAAATTTATGTGAATCATTTGGGTATACAGTTCGTAAGTGCCACTTCTCAGAGCTGTTTTGAATATGTTATGTACGTCACACATATATAACCTGTGTACGCTTTCAATCATGTTTATCTTTTATATCATGTTACTTGTAAACCTGTTGGTAATGGCGTGCTGTAACCGGTTGTTTGTTGATGCGACAATGATTAATGCTTTGGAAAGCTGACTTGTGATCCTTTTTTTTCTTTATTTTTTGTGTGGTTAGTTTCTGAAATTAGCTATTGAAAATAGTTATATAAAATATCAGAGACATTATTAAGACCGAAACCAAATTATACATGAGCGAAGACCTAATGTGTTGAATAATCCTGTTAAGAAACCTCTACATAATAACACAACACAGGAACAACTATCAAGAGAGTCCTTTCTCATAGTTACTGTCTAAGTCGAGGTGCGCGTGATCAAGATGGTTTCGATCTCTGCCTACTGACAAGGAAGGTAGTTAGTTCAGTTAGTTCAGCCAAAGCAAGAAACAGTCGCTGTGGCACTCGACCTGGAAGACGCATACAACCGTGTCGATTTTGGGACTTTAAGGAGATGTCTGAAGCAGTGTGGTTTAAACCCGTGGCTGGTTAATTGGATACCAACTACCCTGATGGAAAGAGCAGTTGCACTACGCAGGATATCTTTGACATCAGAACCGAGGCGAATATGTTCAAAGACGTCCCCAAGGGTCTGTTCAACATCTACACAGTAAAAGTGATCAACACTCAACCCATAGGGACAGGGCGAACATTAACATTTGCAGATGACATCCTAACGTACAGGACTGGCTCAGACAGGTAAGAGTTGGTCAAAGACTTCGAGGAAACCTTGCAAGCAATCTCACAGTGGTGTGGCGACTCAAGTCCCAAGATCAATCCGAACAAGGCCTGCATGATGTTGTGCTCTTTAAATAATTCCATAGTAAAGACAGGCTTTCTGTAGGGCTGGCTCTATGCTTGATGTGAGCGATAAAATGAAATAAAAAAAGAGGGACCAGGCTTCACACGGTGATCTTAGTTGTGTGCTGAAGTTTAAATATCATGAAAGGTTTACGTAACTTGTTCATTCACTTTGAAGCACACTTTCGCACTCATTGACTCTCTCATGCGTAGCGAGACAAGAGCTGTCAAATACTTGGCATGCCTTCTGTTTAGGCATGAACTTTGAATAATAAAATGATGCAGATACAAATAGGGTCGGGACATCTAAGTTCCAACGCTTGAGGGACTACAGACGCCTGCACTCAGCCTAATCGCTCCAATCCCATTTCAGTTGAGAAAGTCTATTGACATAAAGCTGTACGCATTTCGCTTGATTTGAAAGTAGTTCTCAAACTCGCAGCACACGGACCAAATATGGCCTGCGAATCGTTTTCTGTGACCTGCGACGTGATATAAAGTATCCAAAAAGGGATAATAGATGTTAGACAAGGGGTAATAATTGAACGTACAGTTAAAGTGAGTGAAAAAGTTAAGGTAGCAGTGAAAAGGGTAAATGCAATGAACATTAAACATAGGAGCAAGGTAGTGATTGTCAAACTGTATAAAGTATTAGTTAGACACAGATTGGAATACTGTGTACAGGTGTGGATGCCTTATCGAAGGTTGGATATAAACATGCTGGAAAGGATACTCAGAATAGCGACAAAACTGGTAGTGGGATTCAGGGAATATAGTTAAGATAAAATCATAAAAAAACCCAGCCAACAGTGTCTAGAAAAGAGAATAATTCGAGGTGATTTAATACATGTTTATAATCAAGGGAAATGATAAATTAGACTATAATAAGCTTTTCAAAATACAGCGGCTTCAAACTTAAACTTAACATCTTTATACTGGTTTAGAAGACTCTGCAGAGTCTGTATACAACCAGTTACATTTACATCACCTTCCTCTAGAAGCTGTACACATCCAATCTGTTCTTAAATGCATTGACTGTCCCAGCCTCCACCACCTCACTTGGCAATGCATTCCAAGCATTCACAACTCTCTCGCTAAAGAAATACTTCATAATATCTAATCTGGACCTCTCCTTAGTCAACTTGTAGCTGTGCCCTCTTGTCCTTGTTGGTGGTTGTACTTTAAAAAACTTGTTATAGTCTACTTTATCCATTCCTCTGATCATTTTATACACCTGTATTAAGTCACCACGAAATCTTCTCTCTTAAAGACACTGTAAGCCGGTTTTTAAAAATCTTTCCTAATAACTGAAATTCTGGAATCCCACTATCAGCTTTGTCACTCTTTTTTGTATTCTTTCCAGCATGTTTATATCTCTTCTCTGATAAGGACTCCACACCTGTACACAGTACTCCAATCTAGGTCTAACTAATGCTTTATACAGTTTGACTATCACTTCCTTGCTCCTATGTTTAATATTTCTTTTTATCATACCTAACATTGCATTTGCCTTTTTTACTGCTACCTGAACTTGCTCCCTCACCTTACATGTATGATCTATTATAACCCCTAAGTCCCTTTCTTTATCTATCTTTCTAATATTGTTCTCTCCCATTCTGTAATTGTTCCATATTGGATTTACCCATGTGGATGACTGTACATTTATCTACATTAAACTCCATTTGCCAGTTTACAGACCATTCTCGAATTTCAAGAAGAAGAGGGCACAGCTACAAATTAATTAAAGAAAAGTCCAGTTGTATCTTTTAGTCAGAGAGTGGTGAATGCTTGGAAAGCATTGCCACAAGTAATAGTAGGTCAGTTAATGCATTGAAAAATAAATTGGATGCAGTTATTTTTAGATTAAATTTAGTAGAAGAAACTGGTTAAATACAAACTCTGCAGAGTCTTCTAAGCTAGTATAAAGAAGTTAAGTTAACACAAAAAGGGAATCAGCATGGCTCCAAAAACAGAAACTTTGTTAACTACTGAGAATACATAGAATAAATGTGGATTGACATCACACGACTGAGATATTATAACAATTCATAATCTCTAACAACAGAACGTGTGAACTTTATAGAAGAATTAAAACACAGGACAGCATAGCAGTGGAAGCCAAATTAGTCTGTTACATGAAAAAGCAGACAGAATTTAAGAAACAACATTGCACCTGGTGCGAATCATGGGCATTAAGCAAGCATACAGGAAACGTGAAACATAAACGTAGTTTTAATTTAATCTGACTGATATTCATGTTGGTAAGTTTTCATTAAAACATCGGCATATCACTTTAATCTTTGGCATTCCCATTAACGCCCGCACGTTTTTCAATATGGGACAAACATTTTAATGCTTTCCTTTAAACTACCTTGGATAGTCTGTGACACATTTTCAAACTAAATCGTGTTCCGGTTTTAATGAGATAAAGTCAGTTTCTTCATGCACTGGTCGCTCTCACACTGTTAAATGTGAACTGCATTGGTTCTGTTCCCTGACATAGCTTTTAAAAAAAGAGCTAGCATTGACCGGAATGTGGTTTTTAGTAGATTCATCCCCAAAATGGCATCAATGTCTAAAGAAAAAAACATTAATTGGAAAAATGATTTTCCAATATAAGTGGACGAATTTATATTTTAAAGTACAATTTAGGAAATAATTTTTCATCCTCTTCTTCGTCGTTCGTTCTCAATCTCCCGCTACCAAGCCCTGGACGTTCTCAATCTCCCGCTACCAAGCATTGAACGTTCTCAATCTCCTGCTACCAAACCCTGAGCGTTCTCAATCTCCTGCTACCAAGCCCTGGACGTTCTCAATCTCCCGCTACCAAGCCCTGAGCGTTCTCAATCTCCCACTACGAAGCCCTGAGCGTTCTCAATCTCCCACTACCAAGCCCTGAGCGTTCTCAATCTCCCACTACCAAGCCCTGAGCGTTCCCAATCTCCCACTACCAAGCCCTGAACGTTTTGAAATTCCCACTACCAAGCTCTGAATGCTCTCGAACTCCCACTACCAAGCTCTGAACGTTCTCAAACTTCCACTACCAAGCCCTGAAACGGGCTTTGCGAGTAGCAGGATGTTGTTCAGAGAACAGAATGCGTGATGTCATAGTTTACAGCTTGACAGCTATATTTGCATCTTTCGGTCCGACACATTCGAATTCAGCAGTCATTTTAGGTACCAAATTAACCTTCCTTTTTCGATCTCTTCACCTTAACCAGTCTGCTCTGTTACAGTCTGTTATCCAGTATTACCGGTAGAAGGAGGTGTAGAAGGGTCTAGGCAGCTTTAGTTCGGCTGGCCCTGACGCTATCAGTCAGCTTTTGGTAACTGATCCCTGCAGCTCATACACTGCCGGAAATAGTTCAATGCCTAACATGTCTTCAAGTAATAGGTGTACATTTGTCAAGCAACGAAATGACACTTCAAACACCAACAAATCAATTGAAGAAAAGTGAGTGCTCTGTCGCTGCACTACACATACACACACGCATACAAACATACACAGACAGACAGACAGCCATACATCCACACATCCACACACACACTCACGCACGCCCGCACACACACGCACGCGCGCACGCACGCACACACACACACACACACACACACACATACATAGTTTAGTTAGGTGTGCATTGCATGCGATGATGTTACTTCGCTGCATTTGAGAAAGAAAATGTGCTAATCATCAACATCACTCTCTGATCCTAAGCTACCTTAAGACATAAGTTGAGACGACTGGAGGTAACTCAGAATGCAAACACTCTTGTCCTACCTCCCTTGATACCAGGGGGTTGCTTGAAACTTGCGGGATTCGAACGTCCACCGTTTTCGTTCATCGCTTTGAGAGATGCTTGACTTAGCTCTCGACCACAGCGACCCAGACATACATACATACGTCCCCCCCCCACCCCCCCCCCACAAACAGTTACACACACACACACTCACACATAGCACTCCCACACACACACACACATAATAGTTTGGATTACAGTGAGGAAGAAACTGCGCCTTTTGTCAACCTCACTCACAGAGCCTAAGCTACCTTTTGCCAGTGGCAAGACATTCATCGAGACGACTGGAGATAGCATAAGATGCAGATTTTGCCTCAGGGTTACCACCGAAGCCTTTCCGTAAACATGTAACCCGCAGAGTAGAAAGGTTGGATGGCATCTAACATAGTTTGTCGTGCCTTTTCGATAACCACAAGAGGTCGTATGGACAACACTCAGCGTGTGAGTGAGTCTGGCATCTCTTCCCAGCTGTATTCAGTTCTTCATAGTAGCATCTAAAATTCCCACACGCCATATTCGTGAAGGTGAACCGGCAGAACTAACCCGTGAGATACGACACAGGTATAACTAGTTTAAGCGTAGCGCCATTCAGTCGGCGTCCAGACCAGGATAAACGGATGGAAGAAATCATTAAAAAAAGAACGAAATAACAAGTCCAGGCGGAAAACAACTCCACGTATCCGTGAACACAAGTGTAAGTCGTCGACTAGTGTGAATTCCAGGCAAATCCGTGGTTTGGCGGCATCCATAATTATCCAAAACAGTGGAGAAATGTAGACTCGCAGCCAGTTACGGCGCCATCTTTGCCAGATAATATGTATATGGTCAATATGTTGCACCTGACACTATCGACCAAGACCCCGATCTTACCTCCGCGCAGTGCACATGAAAACAACACCAACATGGTATAGGCCGGGGGAAAGAGAGGTGGAAGTAGAAAACAGAAACAATTACACACGAAAACAAATACCTCAATGCCCCACCCCATCGATAACAGAGAATGGAAGGGCATATATATATGTGTATATATATATATATATATATATATATATATATATATATATATATATATATATATATATATATATATATATATATATATACACACATATATATATATACATATGTATATATATATATTTATTTAATACTAATAGCTGTCCATCATTGTCGATAAGGACCGCCTGACATCATCCTTGTCACAGATTTCCCTGTTGGATGCGCATGTGGCTGAACAGACCAATGCGGACACGAAAACAGTTGTTGCATAACGGACACACGAGGTCTGTAGAAGGTGTTCCCGATGTTTCTGATTTTCGAGCCTCGCGTCTGGTCTGGTCTTTCACAACACGGTGGTCTTCGCTGGTACCTACACCCGCCTGGACTGCGCTTCTCCAGTCAGATCTTATTATTTAAATAAATAATAACTCACTGTTAGAATCTTCATGTACAGTCGTTACTATAACAAATACAAGTTTACTCACGCTGAAGATGAATATAGCTGATAGCATAAGTTTAGCACGTATTAACATTCTCGGAATTGTCATCCGGTCCTCAGATACACAGAGTGAACACGTCTGTCTTATGGAATCACCGTTGCATACTACCAGTATTCCTTTGGTAATAAATTATTATCAACGCTCGTAACACAATCTATAATACAAAAGGTAACTCCTGAAAGAAATTTCTACCAAAAATGTTGCAAGTTGGAAGGTCTTGGTTATTTAAGTGACAAACATTTCGCAGAAAAGAAAGTTAATACTTGATCTTTCGATGCGGTTCTGTTCGAAAGCAACACCTGGTACTGTAGCAAACTATTTCATCTTCGCATATATCACCTTGGAGGCAAAGATCGTTAACCAATCCTCTCTAAGCAGATCCGACCTGTGTTATTTTCTCCTGATCTTTCCAGCATCTCCGGTTTCTGTTGTATCGGCCTCTATTCATATTCTCCAGTAGCACATGTCGCGAGAAAACGCCCTTGGTGTCGCTAGAGCAGAGGTTCCAAACTTTTGTTTGCAGTCTGGGCCGCTGAGCAGTCGGATAAAGTCATTGTCAGTTTTGTTAAGTCTAGTTAAGACTATGGACCGATTTTACCATTTTTACAGTCTGGTGAAGACAAAGACCCATTTTACAGTCTGGTGAAGGCATAGACACCTTTTACAGTCTGGTGAAGGCAAAGCCACCTTTTACAGTTTGGTGAATGCAAAGACACCTTTTACAGCCTGGTGAAGGCAAAGACACCGTTTGCAGTCTGGTGAAGACAAAGACAGACACTGTTTACAGTCTGGTGATGACAAAAATACTTTTTACAGTTTTGTAAAGGGTAAAGACACTTTTTTTTACAGTCTGTGAAGGCTAAAGACACATTTTACAATCTGGGAACTGCTAAAGACACTTATTGCAGTATGCTGACGGCTAAAGACACATTTTGCTGTCCGCTGGTGGGAAACAGACGCTAGTCAGGTCAGGCACAATATACTTACCAGGCGTCGTCTTAGGGTCAGATACAATATACTGACCAAGACCATTATCTCTCTTCCATGTAGCTTTCCATAAAAACAGACTGTTTTCAAGGTATTCTGGCTGATAAGTTGTGGATCGACGTGATCCCCGTAGTAGTGAGCTTCGCACACAGCGCTCTTTTCGTGGCATGCAAAGAAGTAAACTTACTCATTGTGGGCATTAAACAACAACAGTCCCCTGAAGCCAATGGATCCATTTTAAAGTGTGCTGAAACTGGACCCAGTTTACCATCCGCGGAAGCATATTGATCCAGTATAGTATAGTATAGTATAGTATAGTATAGTATAGTATAGTATAGTATAGTATAGTATAGTATAGTATAGTATAGTATAGTATAGTATATTATTGAATTCAAAAAAATTAAATGAATACCTTAAAAAACGACACAAACGACACTCACACACATATATCGTGCTTTCCATTGGTGAAAAAGTTACAGGTACTGATAATACTATTTGGTTTGTTCCTCGCATTGCGTTAAGGGCGTAATATTTTTCTGTTTGAGATTGCCGAAAATTGAGATGATGGAAGCATATAGGAAATGGCTCGGTGACCGAACTAGGACATAAACGAAACGGCGTCCGCGTTACTATCTCGTGGTGGACAAAAGAATGAGCGATAACAACTAACAAATCGTAAAAACTGCTGGCCCAGACCCTCAGCTCGACTCCCCGTAGTCCTCTCTGGAAACGGACTGTTTTCATGGCAGCCTGGCTAGTGTGGCGAGGGATTGGCGTGATCCCCGTAGTAGTAAGTCACTCGCAGATGAAAACAGGCGTAGCACAACCGCATGGAGAACTCCCGTCCACCTTCATCAGCACGCTAGGCATTGGAGAAAATCTAGAACAAGCCGCCAATTAACGTTCTTTTCAGGGCGTACAAAAGAGTAAATCTACTCATTGTAGGCATTCAACAACAACAACAACAACAACAAACCATAACAATAAACAGAACATGATTTAAATGGGGGGGGGGGGGTGAAAATTATGATGTAATCTGTTCCCCTTTCAAGTTTATAAACTCCATAACAATCTGCCCAAAGACATCCTGAAGTGTGTCCGCGAATCCTTTCGTGTCCTATGGAACTCAGATTTAGAGCCCGTCACCTAGATAATATGCGTCTTCCGCAACAACACCTATTTCGATATTTTATTTTTACCATATGAAATCTTTTGAGTGTTTGGCTGAGTGTGTTAATACAGATTCGGTGATTAGTATTCCGGATTTCCTTATCGGTTCTTCTGCTTAAGAAAAACTTCGTTCTGCGAAACGGATTTACGGACTTTATATATGATGTGGAACGAGTCTTTCGGGGTGTTGGTGGGGGAGGAAAAGGCGGGGGGTGGGGTGGGAGGTAGAATAATAAAGATGGCATATGAAATGTAGCTTTCAGTTCGGTGGATCTACTTAAAGTGACAAAGAGAGAAAAGACGCGGAGAGATAGAGAGCATGGGTACATGAGAATCGTACAGTCCATTTCGGGTTAAGAGGAGGACTGATCGAAATAATTTTATTTTAAATAAATAAGTAACAACTTAGATAAAGATACAAGTGTAGGAAAGTAGTTATATTAAATTTTGCGAAGGGATATGGTTATGGTTAGAGTTATGGTTAGAGTTATGGTTAGGGTTAGGGTTTGGGTAATGGTAATTTTAGCGTTCAATAACATGGTTTGTATTACATCATCTGACACCAGGGATAGTGACATGTTGCTGTAGAAATGGGATGCTGCTCTCCTTATCTCCTACTTGCCACATCTTTTTTCTTTTCATTTTCATTTCTTCTACTACCAACACCAGAAGAGAGAATCACAAAAATGAATATTCGGGATAAGGTTGGAACAATCTTTTTTATCTTGATCTTAATGACCTGTTCCTCGTCGTAGCTGCGGGTCCCAACTTCGTCTCCAGCGGGCTCTGTCTTGGGACTCGAAAGTCCAGTGCGTGGTAAGTGTTTCTCTAGAGGCATCTCGGGTGTTGAAGCGTACAGCAAAGGAGTATGAATAACGCATTGGAGGTCTTCCGCGCGGTCTCTTCTTACCTCAGGGGTGCCAGATTGTTAGCACTGTGCTCCATCAACCATCGTATCGTCAATTAAAATGACATCGAGCAACGTATAATGAATTGATTTGACCAAATTGTGAGAACGCGATCAGCCACATCGTTCATGCAACCTTGTACAGGAGAACACCAGGAATAAGGAAGAGAGGTAGATCGAGTAAAGGTGGTTTCACAGCGTAAACGAGTCCTGTCGTAAAGTGAGAATAAGTGTCACTTGGGCGAAAGGCGAAAGACACTAACATACCACGAAACTGAGCTACAACACGGTAGAAAGTGAGACGGCACTGAGCTACAACCCTGTAGAAAGTGAGGCAACACTGGGCTACAACCCGGTAGAAAGTGAGACAACCCTTGGCTACAACCCGGTAGAGAGGCGAATGACACTGAGCTACAACCCGGTAGAAAGTGAGGCAACACTTGGCTACAACCCGGTAGAAAGGCGGATGACACTGAGCTACAACCCGGTAAAACGTGAGACGACAAAAGAAGAAGAAGATAATTGATGCATCTTTTTTCTTCTAATATTCATCTCTAATACTTGCTACTTCTAGTCCTTTCTGATATCAATATATGATACTGGACACTTCTAATTTCTTCTGGTTTTTATCTAATTGGCATTTCACATTTGCAATTAACTTCTGATATCTGACACTTATTTTTGTCTCTGGTATCCATCTCTTATACCTGGAACATCTCTTCTTCTCTGGTATCCATCTCTTATACCTGGAACATCTCTTCTTCTCTGGTATCCATCTCTTATACCTGGAACATCTCTTCTTCTCTGGTATCCATCTCTTATACCTGGAACATCTCTTCTTCTCTGGTATCCATCTCTTATACCTGGAACATCTCTTC
Organism: Ariolimax columbianus; assembly: GCA_036924085.1. Classification (NCBI taxonomy): domain Eukaryota; kingdom Metazoa; phylum Mollusca; class Gastropoda; order Stylommatophora; family Arionidae; genus Ariolimax; species Ariolimax columbianus. Next base: position 26,882,800 of record JAVGWX010000006.1, read on the forward strand.
TTCTCTGGTATCCATCTCTTATACCTGGAACATCTCTTCTTCTCTGGTATCCATCTCTTATACCTGGAACATCTATTCTTTTCTGGTATCCATCTCTTATACCTGGAACATCTATTCTTCTATGGTATCCATCTCTTATACCTGGAACATCTCTTCTTCTCTGGTATCCATCTCTTATACCTGGAACATCTCTTCTTCTCTGGTATCCATCTCTTATACCTGGAACATCTCTTCTTCTCTGGTATCTATCTGTTATACCTGGAACATCTCTTCTTCTCTGGTATCCATCTCTTATACCTGGAACATCTCTTCTTTTCTGGTGTCCATCTCTTATACCTGGAACATCTCTTCTTCTCTGGTATCCATCTCTTATACCTGGAACATCTCTTCTTCTCTGGTGTCCATCTCTTATACCTGGAACATCTCTTCTTCTCTGGTATCTATCTCTTATACCTGGAACATCTCTTCTTCTCTGGTATCCATCTCTTATACCTGGAACATCTCTTCTTTTCTGGTGTCCATCTCTTATACCTGGAACATCTCTTCTTCTCTGGTATCCATCTCTTATACCTGGAACATCTCTTCTTCTCTGGTATCCATCTCTTATACCTGGAACATCTCTTCTTCTCATGTGTCCATCTCTTATACCTAAACTGCAGATTTTGCCATGACCACGAGGAGTCAGTCGAGCACCTCCTGACGTTGTGCCCAAGTCTGGCCGATATGTGGAACCTGCTGCTACCACCACACCCCACCATAAACAACACACTCTACACATCACTACAGCAATTGAGGAGGACGTGTGCTTTTGTTCGGGAGGCATTGGACTATCAAGAGCTGCCAGATCACAGCTAAAGGGATTATATCATCATCTCTTATACCTGAGACATCTCTTCTTTTCTTATATCCCTCTCTTATAACGCGGGCATCTCTTCTTTTCTTGTTACCATCTCTCTTATACCTTGGACATTTCTTCTTCTCCAGTGTCCATGTCTTATACTTGGTACATCTCTTCTTTTCTTCTATCCATCTTTTATACATGGGATCTCTAATTTTCTTGCATCCATCTCTTATACATGAGGCATCTCTTCTTTCTTGTATCCATCTCTACCTGGGACATCTCTTCGTTTCTTGTATCCAAATCCACCTGGGACATCTTTTCTTTTCTTATATCCACCTCCACCTGGGACATCTCTTCTGATCTTCTATCCACCTCTTACACCTGGGACATCTTTTCTTTTCTTATATCCACCTCCACCTGGGACATCTCTTCTGATCTTCTATCCACCTCTTACACCTGGGACATCTCTTCTTTTCTTGTATCCATCTCTTATAGCAGGGACATGCTCATATTTTAAATAAATAAAATCAAAAGAGAAATAGAATAGAGAAAATCTCTTAGAATATACTCGGCACATTGAAATAACAGTATAGTAGTACTCGCACTTTCATAATCTGGAATCTTTCATAAATATTTATAACAGTATAGACGTATGTGAGATTGTGACTGGGAAAACTACGGCATCAAAATCGATGAAAGACAACTAAATCACCTCAGATTCGCAGACGACATCGTCCTCATCACAGAGTCGCCTCTAGAAGCGACAGAGATGCTGCGGCTACTAGACACGAATGGCAGGAAAGCACGTCTAGCAATAAATCTAGGGAAAACCAGAGATATGCGCATCCGTTTCGCAGAGCCAAACTCATACTCTTGAGTGGGACGTCCATAGAGGATGATGATGAATATGCTACATGGGAAGACCCCTAAACATGGATAACAACATAAAACCTAAGATTGCCAGACGGAAACCGGTGGACTGGGCAGCTTTCAAATCTATCATGACAGAAACAGACACCACAAAAGACACCAGACTACGTGCGGACATCTTAGACTCGGTAGTCCTGCCTTTGCTATGATAGCCAAACGTGGTTTCTAACAAAAGCAGCAGAGAACCAACTGAGAACAGCATACGCATCACTTGAAAAACGTCGGGTGGGCATAACTCTCAGACAGCAGTGGCAAAATGAACTACACAACAGCGTCATCCGGAGAATGTAACATATCAAGGATGTCCTACAGCACGTCAACCATTCAAAACGTCGCTGGGCAAGTCATTTAGCCAGAAGACAAGACGAAAGAGTGCCATAACCACCATGTGGTACCCGCGCGACAAAAAGAGATCTCGGGGACGGCCCCAAACTCGCTGGCGAGATTCACTAGAAAAGCACAACACACACGACCCCACAACAGACTGAATACTTTCCCACTTGACGACGCGCGGCTGCGACAGAAACGACTGGATCCTGAGTTGGGACCTGCTCAAGGGTGACAACCCATTGGCGAAGAACGGGTCGAACTAAGAACTAAGATAGATGTATTAGGAGGTACATATAATGATGTTAAGTTAAGAATACAGAAGTCATTGCATTTAGGAACCTCATTGAAATTTTGAAGAAAAAAAAATTACACAAAATTTAAAACCGTCATCTCCAACATTAAATTCCATTCTATTATATGCCACTGAAACATGTAGTACAGCAAAGACACTTGCAAAAAAGGTGCAGACTTTCGTAAATGTTGACTGCGCAGAATGCAAGGGTGGAAATGGTATGATAAGATCACAACTGTGAAACTGTTGGAAAGAGCGACACAGAGACCCACGAAACATGGCATACGTAGGAGGCGCTGGATAGGCACATATTATAGAAGCAAGTTTATAACATTACAAGACAGTCTCTGTTCTGGAATTCACAGGGCAGGAGACACTCGTAAAGAAGGGAGTTGGATGCCAATTTCAGTGATGCAGACATGTACTGAAAAGAACTGACTCAGATGGCTCATGATAGGAAGACGTGGCGCGTATTTGTTGAAGACCGATGTTCCACAAGGAGTGCTCAGGTTATTTTATTGATTGACTGAAAGAAACAGCAACGAGGAAACTGCTATCAGTCCTGAACCAAAGCTGGAAAAGGGGTATTGTACCCTAGGCATGGAAAGACGCAGTACTTGTACCAGTACCAAAGAAAGGAAAAGACAAAACAGATCCAAATGAATACAGGCCTATCAGCCTACTGAGCTGTGTCGGCAAACTGATGGAACGTATGATAAACACCAGACTGATGTGGCATCTGGAAGAAAAACGCATACTAATTCCACAGCAAGCAGGTTTTAGACAGCACAGATCCACTGAGGATCAGGTCATTCTCAAGGTCCAGGAAATAGAAGATGCCTACCAGGAACAGAAATACACAGTAGCGATTTGAGTGGATCTGGAAAAGGCATTTGACAAAGTCTGGAAAGAGCGACTTAGAGTCAAGCTAATAAGAAGTGAAGTTTGTGGGAAAATGTACAAGTGGATCAACCACTACCTCAAAAACAGAACGGCCAGAGTTCAAGTACAAGGGCAGATGAGCAAAAATGTGACACTTGAGCAGGGAGTACCCCAAGGGAGAGTACTGTCACCCACACTCTTCCTGATGTATATAAATCACATTACAGAGAATATACCAAGAAGAGTCCATAGCTCAATGTTTGCAGACGATCTGGCTATGTGGACCTATGAGAAGAATCTCACCATAGCAAGAAATCGGATGCAGCAGGCCCTAACATCGCTGGAAGAGTGAGCGAACTCATGGCTGGTCAAAATAAACGAGGAAAAAACCACATGCACAATATTCTCGCTATCAATCAAACCCCAAAACACCAAATTAAGTCTAATCGGCAAATACCTGCAGCCAAACGACAACCCAAACTACCTGGGAGCCACATTTGATCGGCGCATGACATGGAAAACCAGATCGAGAGAAACAGAATGAGAACCAGAGAAAGAATGGCAATCATGAGGAAACTTGCTGGCACAAGATGGGGAGCAGACGAAAGTATACTAAAGAAACTGTACACTGGAAGAGTGAGACCAGTTCTCGAGTATGGCATTGAGGCATGGACAACAGCAGCAAAGGCGAACTTCGATAAAATTAGCAAACTCCAAAACCAAGACATGAGAGTTCAAACAGGAGGCATGAAGTCAACGCCAATTGTAGAACTTGAAAAGATTACAAAACTGCAATCCATGACCGACAGAAAAGACTGCAGAGCCCAGCTGCAATCAGAGAAACTCAGAAGACTGACTGACCATCCAATGCACCAGCGACTAAACAATTTCGGAAATGGGAAACTGAAGCGAAGAAACTTTGCAGAAATAGCCAAAGCAAAGATGCACGAAAACCCCATGAACGCACTAACACCTAAGCCCATCCCTACTGTACGAAAACCTACCTGGAGGCAGCATATATTTCCAGAGGTGGTAGAAAATATACCAGGTATTGGAAACAAAAACTGCCAGTCTGAAAAAGAAAGAAGAGATACTACCCTGAGTTACATAACGGAAAACTATCCAAGTATGGACTGGACCCATGCATACACCGACGGTTCCGTAACAAATACAACACAGAACGGAGGGGCAGGAGCATTTCTGAACCTACCAAATGGCCGAAAAATAATACTGTCATTCGCTACTGGAAAATACACAAGCAATTTCAGAGCGGAGGCAGAGGCACTGAGGGCGGCAGTGGAAGAAATAGTGACAGGTAAAAGTAATGAAAGCCACATAGTCCTGCTTACAGATGCTCTGGCCGTAGTCACAGCACTAAAAAGCCAGAAAAATACTGAACTTAATGATTTAAGAGCAGTACTCTGTCAACTATGCCAGCAGTCCGCACCAAAAAGGGTAGTGGTGCAGTGGGTTTCATCTCACTGCAACATCCAAGGCAACGAGGAGGCAGACAGACTGGCAAAAGAAGGTGCAAGACTACCACAACCAGATACTAGTATGACATACGAAGAGTCAAAACGGCTTATTAGAGCTAGACACATGACCACATGGGAAACCAAACATACTGGCTACACCAAAAACGATGCCTATTACCAGTTGAACAGAAGAGAGCAGGTCGTGGTCTTCAGACTTCGCACTGGCCACAATAGACTTAGGTACCACCTATTCAACAAATTGAAGATAGGTGGCACCGACGAATGCCCGTGTGGTACCGGTAAAATGACCGCTGAGCATTTGCTGCAAAACTGCCCGACATACGAGGATCAGAGAGAGCAGATGTGGCCATCACCAGTGGCAACACTAGACAAGCTCTATGACAGTGTCGACAGCCTCAGGATGACAGCTGCTTTTTTCGAAAAAATAATGGTTACTGTCTGACTGCGTACGAAGAAGAAGAAGAAGAAGAAGATTGACTGAAAGTAGTGCACATAGCCAGGGCGTCACATGAAACGTGGGTCGGCACAGGAGAGTGTACAACTAACATTCTACTGGAACCGATTGTTTCTATATCTTTCACCATTTGCTAAGAAAGATTGAACACCTCTGGGTACATCTGAGTGCAGTGATGTCGCTTCTGTATAAATTACGTGAAGCATATGTGTATATTGTTCAACTATCCTATCGTATATTTTGTGTGCAGTTCAATATTTTATTGTCCAATTTATACTGTGCGGAGTATCGTTTTCTCTGTTCTCCTTGTTCGTTCTATTAATCAGATTGAGTTATCATTTACTATGCGCTAGCAATGATGTATTGTTCAGCATCCAGTTGTACATGATAAAGATGCATGGCCACGCACAACTCTTCTTAGTCACGTTTACGACATGCATGGAGGAGCACAGAGAATGTAAACTCTGCCCCCATTTTTGGTAAAAGTTGTACGCACGAGTGATAATTCAATGAAAAATACAATCTAACATTGGCTTTCTTTAGTATCTAAAAAAGGCCATGATCTAACATCTATTTGCGCGAGATGTTGTCAACTCATGTTCCTTCTATTTCTAAATGCAATTGTTATAACAAATATGAACACCGTCAACATAAAACTACTTTAAACAAAAGCTGTGAAGTGGTTACAAAAGGTTCCAGGCCCAGATCTCTAGAACATTGCTAAGAATGCACTAGTTAGACTCCATTAGTCCGATCAACAGAACCCAGCTGGTCATTTCTAATTTTAAAAAGAACATTTCTGAAGCTTTTTCTTAGTTGAAAGAAAATGCTTTGAAATAATTTTATTTTTAAACATGTGTATCAAGAGAGATGGGCTCCGTCAGGTGTGTAGCGACCCAAGATACACCGTTGTTGTATGGCGGCAGCTGGTACTACAAACTGCAATAACTGTGCCTCAACGACCTTCTAAGTTATGGGACTGGTGATGATGATGATGATGATGTATCAAGATGTCAAGCCACTTGTATTATTTTAAGTTGTAAAATTTATGTAAACAAAATGTAATATAAACAAAACTAAAATTTAGTTGCTTATTGAATTGACATTTTGAGAAACTTAATATATTTATTTGACCCTAAATAATTTGATTGATATATTTGCAAGGACAAATTATTTTTGAGTGATAAATCTGCGTAATAAGTAATTTTTTTCAATAAATCTGCAAGTAATAATTAATTTGTTGAATAATTCTGCAAGGAATCAATAATTAGTTGGATATATCTTGAAAGGAATAAGTAGTTTGTTGAATACACATGCATGGAGTAAGTTGTTGTTGTTTGCGAATGCCCACAATGAGAAGTAATTATTTTTGTGCGCCTTGAAAAGGACGTTAATTGGCGGGTTGCAATAGCTTTCCTCACATCACGAGCGTGCTGATGAAGGTGGATCGGGGACCTCCATGCGGTTGTGCTATGCTTGGCTTCATTTGCGTGTCACTCACTACTACGGGATCATTTCGATCCCTCACCTTGTTAGCCAGGTTGCCATGAAAACAGCCCGTTTCCAGGGAGGGCTACTAGTAAGCCAAGGTGAGGGTCTTGGTCAGTATGTTTTGTCTGACACTGACTAACATGTCTGATCAGTATATTATGCCTGACCAGACGTTAATCTTCCTCCACGCATGGAGTAAGTAATTGTTATGAACATGTTAGTATATTATATTCAAGAAATTTGTATAACTAGTGCTTTAACCAAACCTAAATCGCACTGAACGCTTTGAAATATAGATGCAATATTTGTCTCCCATGAGTTCGCGTACTCTTTGAAATTTATCCATGGTTCCATTGGGGCTCGTGAACTACAGTTTAAGAACACCTGGCAAAGACCCACATAAATAAAATGGGTTGATCCAAAGGTATGTGGTTATCCTGTTGGAAGATTGTAACCTATAATCTTGATTTCTATAGCTGTTCGTGCAGATAGCAAAAACCAGAACCATAACGATATGGACTGCATTATGTTGTCAACTTGTCTTTCAAAGGCGTCGCGCCCAACAGCTTGTTTTGTGTGGACAATGAAGGATTACAATGTGTCACTCTACTCTTATTCTGTACCAAATGTTTGGTGGTTGATGGACCGTAACTGCAAAAGATGTAATAAATTTACGAATGGAGTAAAAGAACGCATGTTTACAGATTCGTCTTTCTCTCTACCGCACAGCGAGAATGGACATACTACAGTTGACAACTTTGGTTGTTGATTGTTATGTTATCGAAACGTATGTGGCTTCTCTACTATTATTTGCTCTCGTTGCATGTTGAAATGACTCTTGTTACATCTTGGAGATGATACTGAATAATGTGGACTTTTATAGTCCTCGCTTTAGTGCAGTGCATTAGAAATCCTTGTAGCGGAAACCAAAAAGTGCGAAGTATTCATTCCTCATTTCAGAACCATGGATAAAGAGCGAAGACCAGTCGAAAATAATCTTGGAGGTTCCAAGGATAACGAAGAAAACTGAGCAGTCGGCAACAGCACAAAATATCTACGTTCTATATGAGCTCAAGAAATAGTACCATGGCAACTCCTGGACACGTGTGTACACATATGGGTCTGCCACGGAGGGCGAAAGAAGAGAAGACAATAGAATCTACACCGCACACTCCAACGGCGACATAAAAAACCCCTCCATATCAATAGTAGAAACATGCACCGATTTCAGAGCTGAAGCAACAGCTGTGCATGCATCAACCCAGATTCTTATCAGCCAAAACACAACTAGATGGAAAACCTTAATTCTAACAGACTCCAGGAGCGTACTCCAAGCCATCGCAAGCCCTAAAACTTGAAAGATTTACTTGAATTAAAAATAACACCTGGTTACTGACCCCAAAAATAGATCGTCGTACAGTGAATTCCGGTCCACTGTGGGATCCTTGGAAACGAGAAGACAGATGAGCTCGCAAAAGCCGGAAGTGACTCGCCATCTACAGAGCTATAAAGAAACAATGACACCCACCAAACGGTTCACGAGGACGGAATAGAGAGACCAGCACAAAGAATACAAACCAGAAAATGACAACGTAGACAAACTTATCAGAAATGGGCAGACAAAGATCTTCAGACTCAGAACGAGACATTGCAGACTCAAGGCCCACCTCTATAGAGTGGGTCTTAGAGACACAGTCATATGCGATTACGGAGCATCCAAGCAAACACCAGAACAAATCCGGCACGACTGCCCTACTTATGCACACCAAGGAAAGGCAGTCTAATCAGGGGAAGTGACTATGCTCGACAAACTGTGCGTAATGGGCGAAGACTTGAATGGCAGTCTCCTTTGTGAACCTCAACCAGGCTAAAAGCATAGCATCAGTTGATCGTGAACCTCAATCTGGCTAAAAGCATAGCATCAGTTGATCGTGAACCTCAATCTGGCTAAAAGCATAGCATCAGTTGATCGTGAACCTCAACCGGGCTAAAAGCAAAGCATCAGTTGATCGTGAACATCAACCGGGCTAAAAGTATAGCATCAGTTGATCGTGAACCTCAACTGGGCTAAAAGCATAGCATCAGTTGATCATGAACCTCAACCGGGCTAAAAGCATAGCATCAGTTGATCGTGAACCTAAACCGGGCTAAAAGCATAGCATCAGTTGATCATGAACCTCAACCGGGCTAAAAGCATAGCATCAGTTGATCGTGAACCTCAACCGGGCTAAAAGCATAGCATCAGTTGATCATGAACCTCAACCGGGCTAAAAGCATAGCATCAGTTGATCGTGAACCTAAACCGGGCTAAAAGCATAGCATCAGTTGATCGTGAACCTCAACCGGGCTAAAAGCATAGCATCAGTTGATCGTGAACCTCAACCGGGCTAAAAGCATAGCATCAGTTGATCAAAGAAGTGCAATACATGGCTTCTCACCAGATTCTCAGCTACAGGAATCACTCCCCACCTCGTTGGTCAGGCTCTTGTAACATCTTACTTCCAGGTGCACGGATTGAATGTGAGGTGAGTTCTTGGTCAGAATGTCTCACCTTCCCCTGTAGTAAGCCTTCACACCTGTTCCAAGGAGTAATGGCTATCCATTGTATACTGGCCTCTCACGTGGCATCTTGATACATGTTTAAAAATAAAAATATTTCAAAGCATTTTATTTCAACTAAGAAAAAGCTTCAGAAATGTTCTTTTTAAAATTAGAAAAGCCCAGCTGGGTTCTGTTGATCAGACTAATGGAGTCTAACTAGTGCGTTCTTAGCAATGTTATAGACGTCTGGGCCTGAAACCTTTTTTTAACCACTTCACAGTTTTTGTTTAAAGTAATTTTATTCAACTAAGGAAGTCAGAAACTATGCTGGCAGAACTAAATTTGTTACTAAAGAAATCAGAAACAAAAGGCTAACAGAATTACATTTAAGCTAAGGAAATTAGAGACACTACGGTAGAAGCCAAGTTTTAACTAAATGAAATCAGAAACAACATGCACCAAATGGGAAACCGAACATACTGGTAACACCAAAAACGATGCCTACTACCAGTTGAACCGAAGAGAGCAGGTCGTTGTCTTCAGACTTCGCACTGGCCACAATAGACTGAGGTACCACCTATTCAACAAATTGAAGATAGGTGGTACCGACGAATGCCCGTGCGGTACTGGTAAAATGACCGCTGAACAGCTGCTGCAGAACTGCCCGACATACGAGGATCAGAGAGAGCAGATGTGGCCATCCCCAGTGGAACTGCAAGACAAGCTCTATGGCAGTGGTGACAGCCTCAGAATGACCGCCGCTTTTTTCGAAAAAATAATGGTTACTGTCTGACTGCGTACGAAGAAGAAGAAGAAGAAGAAGAAGAAGAAACAACATGCTCATATAATTGAATTTTGATTTTTTTTTAAACAAAATAATGTAAGAAAAGCCGAATTTGGATTTAAAATAATTGCAACAAGAAAAAAAGACAACATTAAACAGCGCAACAAACGTAATTGACATATATTATAATTTTATTGAGGTAGTAGTAACTGTAGTACCAGAAAGAACATGTGTTTTATAAGAATGCAAAGGCAAACTAACAGAGAAGGCAGCATACACTTAGGAATGCTAACATACAAAGGAAGCTATCAATATGCATTAGAAAATGCTATCACATACGTTTAGACATTACATCAAGTGCTAAGGTACCGCCGCTTTCAACCAAAAAATGATTTTATTGTTAGTTACACTAGGACGTTTTTTGCCTTCTCGACTATGTGACCTTAAAGACCGGATTCAACAGTGACAAGGGCTAGCTATTACGAAATATGCGGTGCCTGTTGGTCGGATCTAAACTGCGTTTGGTACTCGTTAGTAATAAGAAAAACTGACAGTTTATTTGACGATGGGACAAAGAACTGGAATTCTGGTCGTCTCTGGTTGTGTTGTTCTCTGATTGCAAGTCCTGAACGAAAAAGGTTAGAAAGTCTATATAAAGCGCATGCACAATATCTGTTGTCTAGAAATGAAGTTATTGAATTGTGCCTGTACTGAGGTAAATTTGTGTAATAACAAGTTTTGATCTTTGTAACAGACCCATTGGTATTAATTCTATTTCAGTATATGGAGTTCTGAAGGTGACTAGTAGTACACACTCTGACTTCGTCCTCTCGGGCGTTCCCGCTTGCTGGATTCATGTTTGTTTTGAAATTCTTGCAGTCTGTGAAATAACACGCCGATGTTTGAAATGTCATTGTTAAACACTACGTCATTGTTTCTTTTCAGTATGTCCTATTTCAAAGTTTAATGTCAATATGGATGCTTTCCAAGCCAATTTCTTAACTCAATTTCTTTGTTGTGAACCCTAGCATGAACAGCGCAGTATATCCACACAGATCTCTGAAGTATGAGCCATCAATGGCCACTGTAAATTTATCATATAGCCAGCCGTTGTCTACTTTCCGAAGCAAGAACAGAGAGTAGGACACGATATCTAATATATATATTTATATATATATATATATATATATATATAGAGAGAGAGAGAGAGAGAGAAAGAGAGAAAGAGAGAGAGAATGAGAGAGTTAAACAGGAAAGAAATAGAGACAGAGAAAACGAAACAGAAAGAGATCGACGGAGTGAGAGAAAGATAATGTGTGAATTCTTGATTTGCGCGGTAAAGTTTTTCCCAGAAATTGAATATCCCCATTAATCGAATGGTTCTCAAATATGAATCATTTTTTTAAATCATTGTTTCGTTTGGAATGATAATGACAATTTAAAATGATATGTTCAGGACAAAACAAAAATTGAGAAAATCAGACTTTATTCAGTATCCTATCTAGTTCACATATAAAACATGTAAAATGGTAAGACAAGTAGTTCACAAGCCCTACATATTCATAATGAACATATAAACACATACTAATAGTTTAATAAGTACTGCAAACACATGACATGCAGCTCAATTCGAACCAATGGAATGAGGCTTTACTGTATGTATATGTAATCTATGTATATACCACGAACAAGAATTATATCAACACATATTTTACTTCAATTCCAATGTGTCAACAATACGTTTTTAACCATATATTCTAGTGCAAAACATGTATACATTTAAACGTGACATTTCATGGTGTCGAGAATGAATATGTTAAAGATCAAATACACTTTTCCCGAGGCATGGACATAAAATGATCCATCTTAGTGCGATTTAAATAGGGGTCAGTAGACGACCCCAGCAAAAAGACTGGCCCGGTTCGTTGACGGCGACCAGGGACCAATTATAAATGTGCACATTTTCGGTGTACATATTTTGTTATAACATATATTCCCTCTACATTTTCTCTTTTTATTCCAAATTTCAAAATCTTAGTTGAATATTTATACAATAAAGATATACATGCTAAGAAAGAAGTAGTGGCGTCATATTACACGACGCCATCTTGTTACAAAGGCTAGCAAGGAGAACTGTCAGCTCAACCTAGAGTGTCTAGAAAAGAGAAGAGTTCGAGGTTTATAAATAAATCAAGGGAAAGAATACATTAGACAACAAGAAGCTTTTTTTTTTTAAAGTGCAGACGGCTTGAAGAACAGAAAGGCACAGCTACAAATTAATTTAAGAAAGATGCAGATGAGATATTAGAAAATATTTTATTAGATTGACAGTTATTAATTATTGGAATGCACTGCCACGGGAAATAGTAGGGAGCAGGGAAAACTAATGCATTAACAATAGTTATTTTTAGATTACATTGAGTAGAAAGAACTTGTTGTATACAGACTCTGCAGAGCCTTCTAAGCCAGTATAAAGACGTTAAGTTAAGTATCCACGCTGATTAAAGTGCCAGGTCGATAGAGCTTTTGATATCTAAATATACTTTAAAAAAGATCATTATTCACGTATTCCCAGAAATGTTCTGGCACCTATTCTGTGCCAGACTAAAGAGATCAGAATGTTAAGGCCGTTGTTTTACGTTAAACAAACAAAAAATGTTAGTGCAAATAGGAGTAACAACCAGAGGCTCAGACGTTACAACAGCTCGTGTTTTCATAGTACGATAAATGACAAAATAGTGATTCTCGATTTAACTTTAGCTCTAAATAATCTGAATTGTGAAAACTCTATATTCATAAATCACGCTTTAGCTCGCCAATATATAGTATATATAAACCAATGTACAATGTATGTGGTCAAACTAGTATATCACTGAGTATATGAGTGTGTTAGTGTATGTGAATTTCTCATCATTTCGAATTGTTTGTTTGGGGCTCAGTGGCCTCCAGGTAACGTGTCCGCCTCGTGTGTCGGAGGTCGCGAGTTCGAATCACGGTGGAGACTGGGATTTTTTCACAAGGATCTTCTGGTAAAAATTCCCCTGATCTCTGGCTAGGGAAATCGGACTCTCGTGTTCAGGGTCGAGCAGTTAGAAATAAAAAAAGTATGCTTAACTACCACTGCCTGGGCAAAGTTCAAAAACCCAAGTTAAATATCTACCCAAATTAGTTGCACCTTCCCACATGCCTAGTAAGCCGCGTGAAGTTATAAAATACCTACTAAGTATAGCCAATGCCTTCGGCTACCTGGCAACATTCATTAAACATGCTTGTTTGAATACCAGGAGTCTAAGAAGTAGTAGCGGTGTTTTTAAAAAATATTCATAAGAAAAATAAATAGCACTTTGCAAGAAGATATTTTAATTTGTTATTGCTTGCAGATGAGAATAGCCACACACACAAACTGTAATTTGAAGTATTCATTGTAGGAGCATGTTTTATACAGTTTCTTGTAGTAACTATTTAACGTATTATGAATATTAGTCTATTATAACTTTGTAGCCAGAACTTCTAAAGGTATAGTAATATCAGTCTGTTAAACTTTGTTGGTGGAACATCTAATTAGCTGCTAATTTTAATCTATTTGATAAGCCTTGTTAGTGTAACTTCCGTTGACATCTGCCTGCGTGGTGACTACTCCGGCTGAAGCAACAGGCTGCAGAGAAGTGGCTGTCGTCGATGGACCAACTCCTAATTCAGTGGGGCTTGCTCGTGCTTGAGTGGCCAGCTGAAAAAGATTTAAAAGGTCGTTTCAATGCTGAAATAATGAGGAAAAAAAACATATCAAGCACGGGTGTTACTTGAAAAACTAGACCTAGATGCGAAATAAAGAAATTGACACGGTTACTTTCCGTGTCCGGCAACCTAATAAAATGTTGAACCAGGAATCAGCTGCTCTGGAAGCTCTTTGATTTGGTGCCGTGAGATCCGCCAAAATACATGGTTTTTGCATTCTTGGGCAGAAATACATAAGTTTGAAAGGTCTTGTATGGCTCTGCATTCTCAGACATTGTCATCCGCATATATCCATTTCTTCAAGTTCGATCTACACCTGAACACTCCTGTTCGTAATCTGTTCAGGGCTTTCAACACAAAGTATGACATATTATGCCTTGTCGCAAGTGTTTCTTTGATCTCCATCTATTCCTCATCATATCTTTGACGCCATTTTTCAGCGCGGTTTTGCTCAGGTCTCTGGTTTGTAAACTGTACAGTTTGAAGAAAACTTTTCATTGATTTCAGTCACTCCTCTTCTGAATTATATCCAAAAAGGAGGGTGTCTTTGATCACATGACTGCTTTTTCCTTTCGACTTATGACGCAATACATCTCCTAATTTCTGGTGATGTGATACCAGCGACTGCAGACACTTTCCCCTTTGGTATTTACGTTTAAGTCCGAAAGTGAATGCCTGCAACTGGTACCTCACTCTCCTGTCAATATTATTACATTGTTTATTCATGTTCGTCAATAAATGTCTACAGAGGATAATGGAGATATGCTGACAAGACACGATGAGGAACGAAGATCGGTGGACAAGAGCCAGTGGACTCAAAGAACAAACGAAGGAAACGGGGTTGGATAGGACACGCGTTATGGACAGCACCATTAAACGGGGCAAGACAGGTCCTGAGGTGGAATCTATAGGGGGCTAGGAAGAGAGGTAGGCCAAGATAAACCTGGAAAAAAATGTGAAAATGAACTTCGGTTCCTTGACCTCAACTTGAGAGAGGCAGAAATGGCAGCGCAAAATCGAACTTGCGGTATGAGGGTTGTCAATGGTATATGTCCCTACAGAAGAGACATGTATTAATTAATTAATTGATAGAGTGGTTATTCACACTGCTGAGATCTACCAGCAGGATTTACATGGCTGGGGAAAAAAGGCTGCTTGTTTCTGAAGTCGCCACACACTGTACGGACAAGGTTTTTATTTGATCTTCGATTAAGAAAAAATCTTATGCCTTACAAAAGATTTGAATGTATGACATGCGTGGTCAAAAACTTACATGTCAGCTGTTCCTATCTATGTGTTAACAATTGGTAAATTTAACAACTAAACTTCAAAACCAGGGCGTCTCAAGTGTTTCGCGGAGCCCTATGGCTCCGCAAAAGGTCATTAGAGGTTCCAGGAGATTGTCATTGACTAATATCCTCATCATCTAGTTGATCAGTCCTGATACTGGTTGTAAGGTTGTCTGAGTATGTCTCTCCATTTGACTCTATTCTCTGCAGTCATCTCCATTGCAGTACTTTGTCCTTGCATGTTTGAGATGTAAAGGTTTTGGTTGCCTGGCCCTTTCTTCCCTTGTGTCGTGCTCTCTAGTATCTTCTGTAGAAGAATATCATGTCTCATATTGTGACCCAACCAACTCAACCGACGTTTTTTGTATCATATGCAATATTTGTCTTTGTGCGCCCACTTCAGTGGGTACATTGTCATTGTATCTTCTTTTTGTCCAACTCACTCTTTCCATTCTACGGAACCCCCCTCATTTCAAACGTTTTCATGCGTTTTTCATGTCTTTTCTAGAGTCCATGTTTCCGCCTCATACAGTGCAATATCTCATATTTGAGTGGCGATTATTCTTTTTCTCAGTTCTATCCTGATATTCTTTGAGGTTAAAAGTGTCTGTTTTTCATTTGTCCTTTTTTAACATTGCAATCCTTGTCTTAATTTCGATCTCATTGTGGGCATCTTCTGTTATGGTTTGCCTCAAATATGAAAACGTGTGTACTTGTTCGATAATTTCTCCATTGATGATCATATTTATTTGCGTACGTTGATTGGATATTATCAAAGTTTTTGTTTTCGATGTGATTATTTTCATGTCAAACTCTTTGGCTGTGCTATTAGTTTTTTCCAGCAGCATTTGCAACGTTGTCACTGATCCTTCAACTATCGCTTGGTTATCGGTAAGTTTGACGGCATTAACTTTTATACAATTGACTTTGACAACCCTATTACAACTCCGCATAACCTTGTCCATCATCATCTCAGAATAAACGTTATAGAGACTCTGTGAAAGCAAGCAGCCCTGTTGCACCCCCTTATCGAAACTGGATATGACTAATATACAGACACAAATGTTCATATTTCACTTGTCGCCAGAGCCTATCAGTCATGTATGTTGGTACGTAATTATTAGGCTACATTTTCAATTTGTAAAGTTGTGGCTTATAATAGTAAGTATATTTTCTGCTTAACGTCAACAAACAACTTAGTATTTGAATACTGGAATCATGGTCTTCAATTTGTCATATCAGTATCGGGATATCAAGTGCTCAAAACTTATCTTTTTGTTCTAAAAGCATATCGGTAATAGCTCAGTGACAGCAAGAGGAGAAAAAACAGAGCGACACCTACGTCACGGACACTAGACCTTCGTCGAGGACAAGGAACGAAAGAAAACAACTAACATATCTCTACAAAAGCCAAGACATGATGTAAAACGAGCGGTTTAAATTCGCCGCCATAACTGGACGTGCCAGGAAAGTGTGCGACACTGTATGCCATTTAAGAAATAGAGTGAACCAGAAATGGTAAATACGATATATATATATATGTAGATATTGTTATCGACTTTTTACCTTCAGACCGCTTCATCTTCGATCTCTTTTTCTTATAGATATTCACCTGGTAAACCTTTTGATTGCAGTCCACTGTATTCCCGTGTTTGTTTTCAGGACTCATATTTAACAATTACTAATAAGTTTGTGTGTGGCTTTCTTCTTGTGGCTCAGTAGGTCCAAAGAAGGTACAGCTCTAGGTTGCCCAGACTATATGGTTTTCTTTGTTGGCATTTAGCCTACGTATTTCTAGTATACTCAGGAGACGTGCTCAAATGAACCGGACCTAACTGCACAAAGTGAACATACGTACCATGCGCATGATGACGTCACTTATGATGTAATCAGCACATACCAACCGTAATGTGTGCAAAATGTCATTATCCTCCGACTCATAGTTTCCTCAGCAGATCGTTGAAAACATGGCGAGTTTGATTTGGAATCCGTCCAGAGTTGATCAGCGAGCGGTGATTCGGTTTCTAACTGCTGAAGGACGTCGACCAGTTGACATTCATCACAGAATGCAGGCAGTGTATTGTGACAAAAATGTGGCGAACGTATGCTCCGGCATCAATTTTTGCGACGCAACAATATGCGGTCTCGGAAGATCTTTCGTTAACTCACGTTTTTCATTAAACATCGGTGTCCAGTTCTTCACTGTTGTCTTCGACACATTTTTGTCACCATACACTGCCTGCATTCTGTGATGAATGTCAACTGGTCGACATCCTTCAGTTGTTAGAAACCGAATCACCGCTCGCAGGGTTGTCGTATTCTTCTTTACATTCCGAGCGTGCTAATGAAGGTGGGCCGTGGTCCTCCAGGCGTTTGTGCTATGCTTGGCCTCATCAGCGTGTCACTCACTACTACGGGGATCACGTCGATCCCACCCCTCGTTAGCTAGGCTGTCATCGAAACAACCCCTTTTCCAGGAAGCGCTGTTTCGAAGCAGAGGTGAGGGTCTTGACCAGTATGTTTTGCCTGGCCCTGACTATCATGTCTGATCAGCATGTTATGCCTGACCATACGTTAGTCTTCCTTCCTGCTAGAAGCTGGTAACCTCATTATGTTGCACAATGTTACGCATAAAATTGGCGCATGTTTTCTGCAGCCATTCCCTCTGTGGTTCTATGCTTCAAATAGAACTGGAAATACAAGAAGAAAATACATTTTTTACAGCTATGACATAGCGGATGTCGAGCCCTTTTGCGTAAAGGAGGATTGTGGACAAGGATAGTTATTTTTCTATGAGAAATAATGCTCGCAGCAAAAATTAATTGAAGAAGACAACGGACATTTCATCTGGCGTTAGATTATGAAATACATTGCCAATAATGCAATGGTGGATTGTTTTTGTAGGATATGTGTTTCTTCAAGTATGGTTGAAAAAAATTTGAATGGAAGACCATTTACAGTTCACAAATGGCTGCGAACTCAACTCACACTTGATAAGGATCAAGTTGTAGTCAAGGTCACATGCCAAATTCAAAACAAATAGAATACATGAATAGTAAGTAGAATTGTTTCAGGTAACTTAAGTTAAATTGACAATTTTTTTCTTGTTTCTTTCTTTTTCTTTTGAGTGTCACAGGTCCTAAAAGTGGAGCAAAGAATAGTAATACTGTAACCTGCAGGGCATGTCGTAAGAGATGACCCTCTGGGATTTGACACGGGGTTGAATATTCAAACCCAGAGAAATGTAAACCATCAAAACTTAAACATTTATAGGTAGGTCAACATTTTATGATGTGACGTGTATTTCTTTAAAACATATGCTCCACCGGGAACTGACATGTTTTTGATGAGAATGATGATGATGATTCTTCTGTTTGTGTTTACAAAATAAGGCCAGGACGGGATGGGGGACAGCATTTGTATATGTGTGTGTGTCTGTGCGTGCGTGCATGCGTTAGTGAGTGTGTGCATGTGAGTGTGTACGTGTGTGTGTGAGAGAGAGTGTGAGTGTGTGTGTGTGTGTGTGTACAAAGCATTCTTTGAAAAACTTTAAAATATAGAGTAACACTCGTGGTGCCTGGATAGGGAAGGATAAGGCCATTGTAACCGTCTAAGCATGCCGTAATAGACAACTATTGAGGGTTGTACATGTGGCTAGAAACCTCATCAAATAAAGTAAATCGCTACAAAAGACGAGAAAAGCACTTAACTACGTTGATACAGGCGATCTGTCAATTTCTCAGCTTCAGTGGTGGTCCTTTGCAACGTGGTTAAAATACGAATATTTTAAAAAAAGAGACAATATCGTTCACACATGACATGCGATAGCTTAAGGAAATAATAAGGAGTTCATAAATAACTTCTGGGGAGAACAAACAAACCAGCTTTAGAATTTGTTCTACAGGTCTGTGATCTCCTTGAGAGGAGTAGAGTGATAGCCTGGCCGTCTCATAACTGACTGAGGGATGTACTTTAGAAGGATGGCTCAACTTGAGAATGGGACCAAACAGATTGAATAGCCGTTTGCACCTGCTAAAATTGGCTCCATCGCTTCTTCTTCCTCTTCTTCTTCGTTCGTTCTCAATCTCCCACTACCAAACCCTGAGAGGGCTTAAGTAGCAGAATGTAGTCCAGAGAACGGAAAGCGTTGTGTCGTAGTTTACAGCTTGGATGCGATATTTGCACCTTTCGGTCCAACACATCCGACTTCAGCCAGCATTTTTTGAGTACCGGGTTAGCATTCCCTCTTCGATCCCTTCTCCTTAGCCAGTCTTCTCTGTTGCAGCATGTTATCCAGGATCACCACGTAGAGGTGCAGAAGGGTCTTGGCAGCTCTGGTTCGCTGGCCCTGACGCTAGCAGTCAGCTGTGGGTCGCTGACCACTGCAACTCAAGCGCTGCTCGGCTCCATCGCTAATGTGTATGTGTGGGCAGGCGGCACAGACATCCGAACATATCCTGAAGGATTGTTATAAGCTAGACCAATTGCTTACTGAGCACTGGCCCACGGAGACGAATATCCACAGAAAGCTGTTTGGAAACCCCGAAGAACTCTCCACTACGGTAGCCTTTATCCAGAGAACTGGGCTTCACGTGTAGATGTAACAGGAAAAAGAAAAGCGAACGAGAAGTAGAAGGAGGAGAAGGATGGTGACGAGAGAAACCAAAGGGAACTAGATGTGATTATTTGAGAGCAGATGACTAAGAATAAACCATTTGTGGAAACAACAAGAAGAAAATATCCAATGCAGTGGTCCATAAACCTAACAGTACAAGGGTCATATACTCGCAGGACAAAGCAAACAACACAAAAAATCAGATCAATAAAGGAACGAATAAGCTTTGTTTTTATATTCTTTATGGTAAACAGCGTGATATTTCTTCTTCTTCTGCGTTCGTTCTTAATCCCCAGCTACAAAGTCCAAAAAGGGCGTCGCAAGTATCAGGATATTGCACGGAGCACGGAATGAGCATGATATGATTCAGAAAAAACGAGAAATGTAAAAATGACTTAGAAATGGTGCCCTATATACACCGGGAAATGATATATGAGCAAAAATGCTAATCCTAAGCAAATGATTGAACTAGCAACAGATGAGAAAAACTGACTTTATTTACATGTTTAATTTATTTTATTTACTCTAGTTACTTGATTATCATCAAAGGTGTACCAGTTACTTGATATTCATCAAAGGTGTACTAGTTACTTGATATTCATCAAAGGTGTACCAGTTACTTGATATTCATTAAATGTGAACTAGTTACTTGATATTCATTAAAAGTGAACTAGTTACTTGATATTCATTAAAAGTGAACCAGTTACTTGATATTCATTAAAAGTGAACCAGTTACTTGATATTCATTAAAGGTGTACCAGTTACTTGATATTCATTAAATGTGCACCAGTTACTTGATATTCATTAAAGGTGTACCAGTTACTTGATATTCATTAAATGTGCACCAGTTACTTGATATTCATTAAAGGTGTACCAGTTACTTGATATTCATTAAATGTGTACCAGTTACTTGATATTCATTAAAAGTGAACCAGTTACTTGATATTCATTAAAAGTGAACCAGTTACTTGATATTCATTAAAAGTGAACCACTTCGTACACAAACTGTTTTCTTACTGTCTCCCTTCTGTTTCCTACGAAGCACAGATTACCCACTACAGCTTGCCCCCTTAAAAGTGGACTGTATCAAAACGATAGCGTTCGCTTCTACAGCAGTTGTTTCTGTAGCAATTCGTCTGACATGATGAGGTTGCTAGTCCCAATCACAACAAACTTTAAACACGATTTTCCATATAGTCGGGAGGGGGCAAAAGTCATATTCATTCACGAACCGGGTCATTTCTCGGTTGCATATCTTTACACATGCTCACATGATTCACTTACCATAGCAACTAGCATATGAATCCGCAGAACTTCAAAGAGAAAGCATGTGGAATTTAAGGTAAGAGGCTTATGACCGGATATTTTCTCATATATTGTGATAAGCACTTATAATGATCAGATATTTCCTGTGAGGCGTTGTGTATGAAATACAGCAGGACTGACAATTCATGACAACATTTGCAACATCTCGCTGAGGAATATGGTGGGGACCACATCGGTTAACTACTATTTTGTCGCACAGAAGAGACGATAAAGTGATCTGGTTAACTGACATTGATGCAGTATGCAGCGGGAAAAAAAACGACATTAAGGTGTCCTTGGAACGAGGAAGAGGTCGACCCCGGCGACAGTGGATAGAGATGATCAAAGAAACAATGCAAACGTTCCACATATCGGCAACACAAGCCTCCCACTTAGCCCAAATATGTAATCTACGTGTATCTCCTCTCTACGAATCCGCAAGGCAAGGGTTGTAGGACAAAAGAAAGAGAAGAAGAATTGTTATCCACAATAGGGTGTTAATATGGTGCATGACAAGCTATGATAAAATACAAGACAGAAATAACACGAAAAACAGCATGTAGTGGTGCAATAACACGGAGAACAGCATGTAGTGGTGCAATAACACGGAGAACAGCATGTAGTGGTGCAATAACACGGAGAACAGCATGTAGTGGTGCCATAACACGGAGAACAGCATGTAGTGGTGCAATAACACGGAGAACAGCATATAGTGGTGCAATAACACGGAGAACAGCATGTAGTGGTGCAATAACACGGAGAACAGCATGTAGTGGTGCAATAACACGGAGAACAGCATGTAGTGGTGCCATAACACGGAGAACAGCATGTAGTGGTGCAATAACACGGAGAACAGCATGTAGTGGTGCAATAACACGGAGAACAGCATGTAGTGGTGCAATAACACGGAGAACAGCATGTAGTGGTGCCATAACACGGAGAACAGCATGTAGTGGTGCAATAACACGGAGAACAGCATGTAGTGGTGCAATAACACGGAGAACAGCATGTAGTGGTGCAATAACACGGAGAACAGCATGTAGTGGTGCAATAACACGGAGAACAGCATGTAGTGGTGCCATAACACGGAGAACAGCATGTAGTGGTGCAATAACACGGAGAACAGCATGTAGTGGTGCAATAACACGGAGAACAGCATGTAGTGGTGCAATAACACGGAGAACAGCATGTAGTGGTGCAATAACACGGAGAACAGCATGTAGTGGTGCAATAACACGAAGAACAGCATGTAGTGGTGCAATAACACGGAGAACAGCATGTAGATAATAACTAAATGAAAAAAGTATGTGCATCCTGTTAGGTGTGCCGCTTATACCATGGCCAGATACAGCATCCAACGACGATATATTACTCGAAAACAATATCAAAGGAACAATGCTGAAGAAAATAAAAATAAGATAGGCAGGGCTCGTTGGACACATACTTAGAAAATTCAGGGGCTGGAAAATGATGCTGCAACGGAAATATAGATGGCAGGAGACTCAGGAGACGCAGGAGGAAGACAGGAAAAAGATATCATCGATGATATAAAACACAGGATGGGGAAATGGAGAGGATCTGAATTGCTGAAATGCTTATGATAGTTGGATGTGGATAGAATTGGTTGAGAACACCAGCATACAATGCACTTGGTGATTTTAAATTTTGAGCCAGTTTACACAACGGCACTGAAATAATCAGTAATCTACGTTACGACAAAAATGCCTTCGTCTGTGACTGAAGACAACACCAAAAAGAAATATTTAACCGATAAAAACAGTAACTACTTTAGGAATGATGCACTATTCCGAACATATGTAAGATTCTTCAGCGAAGTAAACAAAGGATATCGGCAAAATCATTCTGTGTTTATCATGTGCTTATACTCCTTAGATTAATATTAGGTTAGGCAAGGCAGCAAATGAGTAGACTAACAAAAAGGGTCTGGGAGAACAAGAAGCGCACTGTTAAAACAAAAATTCTTGTTTGCCAGGCCCGTGTCCTCAGTACCCTTCTTTACGGCAGTAAAACAGGGTCTACCTATATGCACCCGATGAGGCGGCTAAACCAGCTTTCACGTGAGGTGCCCGCGCAGAATCCTGAAGTATTGGAGGGGTCTTGGAGAGAATAGACACTGTCACGGTCTTTTCCATGGGTAGTGTTCCAAGGCTGCAATGGATGGGACATACTCGGAGGATGGAGGATGGTAAATACCAATCGATCTTCTCTATGGGGGATTAAAGTTGGGAAAAAGGTCTCGGGCCCGGCCACTACGTCAGTACAAGGATGTATTCAGTCGTGATATGAACGATGCGGGCATGTATGTAGATTCATGGGAACAGGACGACATGGATCGTGTTACATGGAGGGGCAGAATTAGGCATAGAATACAGAAAAAGGAGATACTGATTACGGATTGGCTAAAGACTCCGCGTTTGAGAAGACACGTCACACCAAGAGATGCCGCAAACAGACCTGAATTTTCTTGCACACAATGTGGAAGACGCTTCTCTGATCTTGTTGGTCTTACGAGTGACATTCGTTATCGTCATGGCCCATAGTTACATACCTTTTTTTAAAACTTCCTTTGACAGTCTATCAGCTTCTTCATTGTCAAGAATGATGCAATAAGTTCGATTCAAGTACGTCCAACAACTTTATTGAATTGATTATATAGTTCACAACTCGTTTGCATTCTCGGTCCTGAGCTATCTTTCTTTCTCTCTCCGGGTTTACTAATTTGATCGCTGTTCTCCCTCACATTTTCTTATCCGAGTATTTTTAGTTTTACCTCTCTTTCTCTTTCTCTACTGATTCCATGGGAGAGCCAGTCTAGTTATGTTGGAATGTTCCTTCCTCATCGTATGCCTTATCCAGCTAATTTTCTTCTCTTAATGTGTTGTTCCAGTGGCTGTTGTTGGCTCCTTTCCCACAGATCTTCATTCCTCACCATGTCCTCCGACTGAATGCCTTTATCCTTGGCAGGACTGGAGAATCGGTTGTATCACGTTGGTAGTCTTCTTCTTCTGCGTTCGTTCTCAATCTCCCCCTACCAAGCCCTAAACATGATGTAGTCCGGAGAACAGAATGCGTTGTGTCGCTAGTTTACAGCTTAACTGCGATATTTCGTCTTTTGGTCCAACACATCCGTCTTCGATAAACCTATGTAGTTCTATAGATCTTTATTTACGGGCCCCCCAGTGTCACAGCTACTAAATGTTAAGAATACTACTTGTTCTTCTGTGCTTTCATGTCACTAGAGCTTCTATTGCAGTTTTCAAAACCTGTGTCATTTCTCGGAAGTTACTTGAAAATTGTCCTATTGCCTGTTATAGTGTTATTTGTATAATATCTGGTAGGCTCAGAACGATTACTTCACCTCCATCGAAATATCGATAGCAAACTCGATATATTAACGCGAGAAGCAAGCACACTGACGCTCAATAGTTGTGGTAATAAATATTATCGTATATTGTTGTGTGCAGCATAACGTGCGCTGTTCGCTATAGTTTGTATATGATTGTGTGGAGGACAGACATGCACCATAGTCTAAAACTGGTCTGTTTTTGTGTGCATAGCACTTAAACTCCGTAGTCAATAACGTCTCAGCTTTTGTGTGCAGTACAGACATCCATCATACGCTTGAACTTGTCTGTTTTTTGGTGCAGTACAAACATGCACCTTAAGCATTAATTTGTCTGTTTTTGTAGGCATGACTGACATGCACCATATGGTATAACTTGCCTGATTCCCTCCTTGTGTGGCTATTCCCTGGGATATGGCGTAAATGGCTTGTTGGATCTCTGGATCATGTCCGGCTGACGTCATCGCTTGGGCTGGCAGGTAGACAGGAACCTGTGCCTGGCGTATTGAAACATCACAATTATTGTAAATCTTTACACACACCCGTGCCCATAGGTCAGAGAGGCAGCAATTGGTTACAATACTGTAACCTACCGTGCTTGCAGTAAGATGTCATTTAGAACCATTCGGATTGTGGCTGGCAACTCCCGTATGTAGAAACTATAAGTCACAAGGTAGAAGAAGAGGAACTAATTCAAGTCAAATCCTTGCAACGATTCTGAAGTTTGTTTGTATACTACGTGTATTAGTTAGAACACGTGACCTAGATGCTGAGCAGTGCATGAGCTGCATCGGTCAACGACCAATGGCTGATTGCCAGCATCAGGGACAGAAAACCAGACCTGCCAAGACCCTTCTACACCTCCACGCGTTAATCATGGATAACAGGCTGCAACAGAGCAGACTAGCTAAGTAGAAGGGATTGAAGAGGGAAGGCTAACTCGGTTCTCAAAAATGTCATGCTGTAGTCGGATCTGTTGGACCGAAAGGTGCAAGTTCACAGCCAAACTGTAAACTTCAACAACAAGGCATAACATCCTGATTCTTGCAAAGCCCTTTTCATGGTTTGGTAGCGCGAGATTGAGAAGAAGAAGTTAGTACACTATGCTGAATGGTGTGTGATAGAGCGACACTAATGCCTTGGGCCTTGGTCTGGATACATATAAACGGAGGTAAAATAAAATCTCTACACGCTACCCATAGACTGCTGAAGTAATTAGCCCTTTCTCCTCAATTTTATAAAACTACAAAAGCCTCCAATTTCCACCAGGCACTTCGGACTACAGCAATGAAATACAGGCCGTAAAGATAATTCATAAGTACATAATATAGAGGCAGACAGACATGTAGACCAATTTTTATCGCGGTATTCTATTTTGTTTCCTTTTCTTGAATCGACCGGATAACGAATTCTCACTCCTATACTCCACATGCTATGTTAAAGGTTTGTAGAGTTTTCTTTTCAAATCCAAATGGGGAGGGGGCTGAAAATATAGCACAGAGAATGAGCTGACAGCAGTCAGCGACTCATAGGTGGCCAAGACCCTTTTCTACTTCCAAGGCTCCACTAGTGCAGTGTAGTCTGGCTAAGTGGATAGGAATCGCAATGGGAAAGTTAGGCTGAAATAGGATGTGTCAGGCCGAAAGACGCAGATATCGCAGAAACGCTCTAAACTACGACACAAAGTCACAACGTCATTTTCAGAACAAACGCAGAAGAAGAAAAAGAAGAAGAAGAAGAAGAAGATGGTTCTACTCGAACTCGGCTCTACATAATGAGATAAATCATAGCAGGCAAACTAAAATACACAATATACGGGCAAGCATCTTCCCTTGAAAACACGCAGATGTTGAAAACGGACCAAACACGTACAATGAATGAGAAAATTAAATTCTTCGAGCTAAAATATAACAGGAATGTTGAAATGTTCTCAGAGTACCATTTATTAGCCAAAAAGAACAGCACAGACGCGCTAAAAGAGCTGGATATACAACACAATTTGCTATTGGGCATTGAACTATGAGGCTAACGTCTGGTCAGGCAAAACACACTGATCAGACAATGTTAGCCAGGGTCAGGAGAAATATACTGGCCAAGAACCTCATCTGACCTCTCGTCAGTCGTCCTGGAAACGAGATGTTGTCGAGGACAACAGTCTGGCTAATAAGGTGACGTTCGACGTGATCCCCGTAGTAGTGAGCGACACACAGATGAAGCCAAGCATAGCGCAACCGCCTGGAGGACCCCGGTCCACCTTCATCAGCACGTTCGGGATGTGAGGAAAGCTACGACAACACTCTACTTAACGTTCTTTTTAGGGTGCACAAAGGAGTAGCCTTCTCATTGTGAACATTCGCAAACAACAACTATTGGGCAGAATTACGTCAAGGAAACTACAATGTTCCGGCCACATTAAACGACACAACGGCTTTGATCAGTGTTTTCCAACCTGCGGGCAAGTGAAAATAGGTAACAGTTTTCGTGGACCGCTCAGACAGAATTTAAAAAAAACACTATTTACATATATAGATTCTTTCAGGCATTAGTTTTTAAACCTAGTATTATAAAAATGAAAACTGTAGTTATTTATAATAACCAGAAACCGAGCAGTAAATAAAAATGGTAATAATAGAACATCTTGAACTTTCGAGAAAGCAATCATCATCATCATGTAGCATGTCCGATGCAGAACGTCGCTCTCATGACAGCCGATCTGTAAGACAATCAATCCCTGGAAAGCTCTTCTGCCTCTGTCAATGTCAACCCCAGAGCATGTGTAATGTTCCTTGTCCAGCTTCTCCTCGGCTTGCCTCTGTCTCTTTTGCCAGGTACCATACCCTCCAGTTTCGTTCTTTTTATGCCATGGTAGCGTTTGATGTTGCTGAAGTATGCTAATTTCAATATTTAATTCATGTATAGTTAGTGCGTAATCTATTACGACTTCTTTGCTAGAATATTTTACGGCCGTTGCTTCAGTGTTGTTTCTGAGAGACGAAGCGCTGCACTGACATCCATTCAGTTTCTCTTTTTGGGTTTGATCACTAGGGTTACCTTAAGTCGAAATAACTGCGGACAGGCAGGACATTTTTAGAACCGGCAGCGGTCCGCGGACCTGGTGATTGGGAAACACCTGATTAGATGAAAATCTATTCTAGGGGGTATAGTACCTGAGAAACGAGACAGAGATAGGTCAAGGAGAAGATAGATACACGACATCAGTAATGAAGATAGGGAGTCTTTCAGGGCGAACGTGGGGAGAGTAGCGCTCTGCAAAGGGCATGTTACATGATGATGAAGGTGATGATGATCAGGATAATTATGATGTTGAAGAAATAAGTTTAAGAGTTTTCCTTAGGTAAGCAGATAAATGAATACACAACTAAACGTACCTTTTAGGCATATAAAAGTTACCAGCCGAGCGGATTTACGATACCAGACATCATGGTTACAGAGCAAGAGGAAGACCAAAAAAACATGGATATACGGTATCACTGAGACATTGACGAAACACGGAATAACAGCAACATCGGCGACAAATCTGACATACGAAAGAAAATTACACCTCCCCATGACGCCTAACGACATAAGTCGATAGAAGAGGAAGAAGATAATGATGATAATAATGACCTACCTGCTGTCCTGCTGCCTGTGCGGTCATGGCACCGGCAAAGGCGTGAATGATATCCTTGATAATTGCGGAATTGTCCGACTGAGCTGGACAGCATTCCTCAGAACAATTCTTCCCCTTTTCCTTCACGTTCTTCATGCGCATGCCTGGGCGTGCAGCTGGTTCTGCGTCATCGACTGTGTCACTGTCCAAATTGCTAATCTATTTGAGTGAATTGCCGAATTTGTAAGTATCTCAACAGCAATAGCAACATTATAGAAATAAATAGTACAGTACCCGCTTATACGAACAAACAAGGACCAGTATTTGTTCGTAAAGCGGATTTGCTCGTAAAGCGGAATTCAGACGTGTGTTATGGAAATGCTTTTCAGCCATCGAAAAAAAGTAAAATAGCACACACTACATACATACACATACACAACACTCACACAACATACACACACATGCATAGAAGAGTATGTTCAACTGAAAATCCAATTTCAGGACACAAGCTGGCTCTTTTGCAATACCCCGTGTTGGGATTGGAACGATTTAGAAGTAGGCGCATACGGAATATAGCGTACAGCATGGTCGCCCCACAGGGAACTTGCACCGTAGAGGAACAATGAGGTGTTATTCGATTTTTGTGGACAGAGGGTTTAAAGCCTTCTGAAATCTACATAGAAAATGAAGGTTGGGTGTTGAGAGAATTGTTTCAGTCAGGGATGAATATAAATAAGTAGAATGATTTCAAAACGGAAAACAAAACATTATTTGTGAACCCCTGGTTGGGAGACCAGCAAGCGAGGCAAATGACAATGAAACAGCATATCGACCAGCTAGTTCATGACAACAGCCAAGTCACTATCGATGAATTAGCCGCAGATTTGAACTTGAGTCACGGCGTTGCGCATAGAATTGTCAATGATGACTTCGGTTATAGCAAAGTGTAGCAGATGGGTCAGAGGTTTGCATATGACAACGAGGTAATGGAGGCGATGGAAAATTTATTAACGATCACACCAAACAACATTTTTTTCTAATTGGCATCCACAAGTTAGTGGACAGGTCTACAAAGTATCTTTGCCAGGCACAGTGACTATGTCGAACAATAAGACCACAAAATATATGGGTGCATTCTTGTAAAAAAGTTAGTCACAAAATTCCAATTACTAAATGACTGTCCTCCATGTGTGTGTGTTTGGTGTGTATGTGTTTGGTGTGTATGTTTGGTGTGTGTTTGGTGCGTGTGTGTGTTTGGTGTGTGTGTGTTTGGTGTGTATGTGTTTGGTGCGTGCG
Source organism: Ariolimax columbianus (assembly GCA_036924085.1). Classification (NCBI taxonomy): domain Eukaryota; kingdom Metazoa; phylum Mollusca; class Gastropoda; order Stylommatophora; family Arionidae; genus Ariolimax; species Ariolimax columbianus. Next base: position 26,912,055 of record JAVGWX010000006.1, read on the forward strand.
TTTGGTGTGTGTGTTTGGTGTATGTATTTGTTGCGTGTGTGTGTTTGGTGTGTATGTGTTTGGTGCGTGTGTTTGGTGTGTGTGTGTTTGGTGTATGTCTTTGGTGAGTGTGTTTGGTGTGTGTGTTTGGTGTGTATGTGTTTGGTGCGTGTGTTTGGTGTGTGTGTTTGGTGTGTGTGTGTTTGCGTGTGTGTGTTTGGTGTGTGTGTTTTGTGTGTGTGTTTGGTGCGTGTGTTTGGTGTTTATGTGTTTTGTGCGTGTGTTTGGTGTGTGTGTTTGGTACATGTGTTTGGTGTGAATGTTTTTGGTGCGTGTGTTTGGTATGTGTGTTTGGTGCGTGTGTTTGGTGTGTATGTGTTTGGTGCGTGTGTTTGGTGTGTGTGTTTGGTGTGTGTGTTTGGTGCGTGTGTTTGGTGTGTATGTGTTTGGTGCGTGTGTTTGGTGTGTGTGTTTGGTGTGTGTGTTTGGTGCGTGTGTTTGGTGTGTATGTGTTTGGTGCGTGTGTTTGGTGCGTATGTTTGGTGTGTATGTGTTTGGTGCGTGTGTTTTGTGTGTGTGTTTGGTGCGTGTGTTTGGTGTGTGTGTTTGGTGTGTATGTGTTTGGTGCGTGTGTTTGGTGTGTGTGTTTGGTGTGTGTGTTTGGTATGTGCGTGTGCGTGTGTGTGCCTGCGTATGTGTGTGTGTGTTTGGTGTGTATGTTTGGTGCGTGTGTTTGGTGTGTGTGTTTGGTGTGTGTGTTTGGTGTGTGCGTGTGCGTGTGTGTGTGCGTGCCTGCGTATGTGTGTGTGTGTATGTAAAATTATTTTGATTTTCTCAAATTTGGACGATGAATATAAAGACTGATGGTGGTGTGTGTGTTTTGAATAAAGTTGTCAGCCTTAAATTTAGCTTTCACCTCAGAGGAACATTTACTGAATGTAATTTTTTGTTTTGTTTTGTTTGTTTTAGAGAAGGGAATTTGACGGTGATATTACATGATATGGTTATGACGGTACTGCATCTGAAGGGTTGGGGATGAATGTCAAGGTTAGTTTGTAACATAGAGATATGTCTTTCTCGAAGCATTTAAATGTTAACAGGTTTTTGTATTTTGTAGCATTAAGTTTTGCAATTCTTTCAAAATTTGGAAAACATGGCGCGCAGAAAATGTTTAGAACGGACCGATTGCTTGAAAAATCGTGCTAGGAAAATGGTTAGAGCGAGCAAGTGTTCGCATGCAGATGGTCTGATTATAATTTAAGACGCTGGCATGAACAGGTTTTCGTAAAACGGTTGTTCGCATAGCCGGTCTCTACTGTAGGTGAAGTATCACGATCCAAATTGTTGATTTGTTAGAGAATTACGTTAGATTCATAAAGAAATCGACCTCATAGGACTTATAGAAAACCCAAAGGTGCTCTGTTGTTTACTTTGTTGCCGTGAATAGAGAAAACATAAATTAAAACTTAGATCACACGCACAAAACAATATTCAAGTTTCAATTTAAATGTCCAACTACTTTGATCTTCATCTGAGTTCTACCAAGATAGAAAATAACGGAACCGTTGTCGTAAAAGGCGACTAAAGAGATATGTGCTTGAAGCTAGCAACCTCGACATATAAAAACCAAGTCTAAAATAGAGCACTACTGCAAATTCTCGAATGTAAGAGGCCGGTTATAGTTGTGGTCTTATAACTTCACTTGGAGCGAAAAGGTTAATGAACAATCAACTTTGATGTTGCTACACCTTAATCTATGTGGTTTTAATGAGGACATCATGTAGAATATCCTGTTCCGTCGTCCTCAGAGCACTTATCCAAGAGGCAGTCAATTCCTGTTAGACCCGATTGTACTCAATTTTGTTCAGCAAATGGTGATGATTCTGAATACTGATGTTTCCTGTAGCTCATTGACTGTACTTACTGCGTATCCATCCTTTTAATTGTAAACTCCTTCGATCTATGTATTGTTGATTCATAGATTGCATTGTCGATATTTTAGATAGGCCGTCCGACTCTCCGGAAAAACTCACTGAAACGTCAAATTCCACCGCGAACTAAGTGACGGAACTCATATTGTGCCAAGGTTTATAATCAATCCATGCTCCACACAGAGAAATTAAAAAAATTCACAGCATAAAACACAACAAATCACTGTTGAGAGTGATTCTTTCACAGAAATCTGCTCTGAAACCAACTGCAAATCCATCCTTGTTTCCCGAACACGCTATAGTTGCACTGATAGTATACACTTACAAGTTCCGTCATTTAGTTAGCCTTGAAACGTGACGTTCCAAAGGGATTTTTTCGTAAGTCAGAAGGCATGTACCTACAGTTGCCTGTGGTCGACATCTATCACGTATCCTTGAATGCTTTCAATGTCTTCATATTATTCACATTTAATGACATCACGCTTAAGAGGCGCTTTAGATGCCCGGGTTAAAAATATATTTAATTAATTTGAAATTCAGCAATAACGAGACAGAAAAAGAAGAAGAAGAAAAAGAAAAAGAAAAGAGAAGAAGAATAGCAATAACACAACAAAATAAGAGAGAAAAGCAGAAAATTGAGATCCTGTTTAAAAAGAAGCGTAACAGAAAAAGAAGAAGATCAAGATAAACAAACAGAAGAAAAAGAACAAGTTAAAAAAGAGGAAGAAGGAGCAGATGGCAATGAAAGAAGGAGAACAAGAAGAAGATGAAGAAGAAAAACAAGAAGAAGAAGAAGATGAAGAAGATGAGGAAGAAGAAGAAGTAAAGGAAGAAGAAGATAATGATGATGATGATCGAAAAAGAAAAACAAGAAAAACAAGATCAAGAAGAAGAATTTGAAAGATAAGATTATGAAGAAGAAAAAAAATAAAGAAAAAGATAATGATGATGAGCTAAAATTAACTGATCTTTATAATTACCGTGATCACAGAATTAAAAATAACAAACAAACAAAACAAAACACGCCGTTAAGATGTCTAATAAAATCTTAACTGTTGAAGTGTTACTAAATTTGCAAATGGGACACATTCCTTGTAGAGTATACCTATTCATGGACGGACATAAAGTACACAACACAGACTTGCCTCACTCATCTGGCTTTGAGTCCCACCAATAACTGCACTATTGGCACTGCCCATCCTAGTCATGGTAGACTTCTTCTCTTGGGCAGCCAGAGCGGCTTCTTCCTTCTCTTTGGCTGTCATACCACAGCAGCATAGAAGCCATGGGAATCTCTTATCTACAGCCTGGTCACAGAAGAGATTTTTGGTATCAATAACATTAGACTAGTTCTATATGGGAAAGGGAGCAGGAGTGGGTGGTGGGGCGGCTCACAAACCGAACTTATGAACCGGTAATGACGTATCTCTATGGGATGTGAAACGACTAAAAATGCGTGCTAAAGTTGGATGCACTGAGCAGCAAGGTCCAAAACACAGTACATCGCACACCTTGTTATGATACAAGCGTCCGAAAACAAGACATGTTCAGGGTGGTGCAATTACAGTCCAGCGGGCTAAATGGGATCTTCATACACATATCCTTTAGCTTGCGCTAATATAAAAAAATATCTTTTGTACCAGAGAAAGTCAGAAAATAGGTCACAAATGGCTATTTAAAAAAAATGATAAACGAACTTAAAAATCATATATTATTGCACTTAGCATTGTTCCTTATTTTTCAACATAGTGTCCACCAACACTAATACACTTTTCCCAACATTTTATAAGTGCACCAAAGCCTACAGCAGACAAGTATTTGGTATGCTGTCTCGGCCACATTTGCACTTCACGGTCAATTTCTTTATTACTCGCAAAAAGTATCGCCTAAGAGGAATCATGAATTATGCTGTAGACTAAACCATGCGAACACACTGTTGCAGTTGCTACACTGTCTATCGTTACTCGTCTGTCAGCTAGAATAATCTCCCCTACCCGCCGCACAAATGCTTGTGTCACAATCTAAAGCACAAATGCTTCTGTCACAATCTAAAGCACAAATGGTTGTGTCACAATCTATAGCACAAATGGTTCTGTCACAATCTATAGCACAAATGCTTCTGTCACAATCTATAGCACAAATGCTTCTGTCACAATCTATAGCACAAATGCTTCTGTCACAATCTATAGCACAAATGCTTCTGTCACAATCTATAGCACAAATGCTTCTGTCACAATCTATAGCACAAATGCTTCTGTCACAATCTAAAGCACAAATGCTTCTGTCACAATCTATAGCACAAATGGTTGTGTGACAATCTAAACAAGACGACCAGGTCGGGCTTCATCAGCAATGTGTGAGGGTATTGGATAACATTTATCGAAACACGCACATGAGAGAACACGCATGTAAAACGCACATTTGAACTCACTGTATGGGAGAACACACACGTGACATTTGAACTCACATTATGGGAGAACGCATAAGTGACACGCACATTTCAACTCACTTTATGTTGAACACACAAGTGACACGCACATTTGAACTCACTTTTTGGGAGAACACACAAAGTGACACGCACATTTGATCTCACATTATGGGAGAACACACAAGTAACACGCACATTCAAACTCACATAATTGCTGAAGTCGGATGTGTTGGACCAAAAGGTACAAATACTGCAGTCAAGCTGTAAACTACGACACAACGCATTCCGTTCTCTGGACTACATTCTGCTACTTAAGCCCTTTCAGGGCTTGGTAACGCGAGATTGAAAACGAACGAAGCCAAGCCAAACTCACATAATGGAAGAACACACAAGTGACACGCACATTCAAACTCACATAATGGAAGAACACACAAGCAACACGCACATTCAAACTCACACAATGGAAGAACACACAAGCAACACGCACATTCAAACTCAAATAATGGAAGAACACACAAGCAACACGCACATTCAAACTCACACAATGGAAGAACACACAAGCAACACGCACATTCAAACTCAAATAATGGAAGAACACACAAGCAACACGCACATTCAAACTCAAATAATGGAAGAACACACAAGCAACACGCACATTCAAACTCAAATAATTGAAGAACACACAAGTGACACTAACATTTAAACTCACATAATGGAAGAACACACAAGCAACACGCACATTCAAACTCACATAATGGAAGAACACACAAGTGACACTAACATTCAAACTCACATAATGGAAGAACACACAAGTAACACGTACATTCAAACTCACGTAATGCGAGAGAATACAAAAGTAACACGCACATTCAAACTCACATAATGGAAGAACACACAAGTAACACGCACATTCAAAACCACATAATGGAAGAACACACAAGTGACACTAACATTCAAACTCACATAATGGAAGAACACACACGTAACACGCACATTCAAACTCACATAATGGAAGAACACACAAGTAACACGCACATTCAAACTCACATAATGGAAGAACACACAAGCAACACGCACATTCAAACTCAAATAATGGAAGAACACACAAGCAACACGCACATTCAAACTCAAATAATGGAAGAACACACAAGCAACACGCACATTCAAACTCAAATAATTGAAGAACACACAAGTGACACTAACATTCAAACTCACATAATGGAAGAACACACAAGTAACACGCACATTCAAACTCACATAATGGAAGAACACGCAAGTGACACGCAAATTTGAATCCCCATTCTATCTCTTCCATTCTTGCTGGTGTCATTTCTGATAAAGACGTGAAATTGTGTCGAAGTTTATATCGAGGCTGCGATTTTTATGCCGTTCAGTTCAATAACCGATTTTAGCACATCATTTTAAAAACCAACTCAGCATTCCCTCTTCAATTCTTGTTCGGTTAACCAGACCACACGAGTGCAGCCTGTTTCCAGGGCAGCTGACTCTGGCGCAAGCAGCCAGTTACTAGTCGCTTGCTTCTATCAGTTCATTCACTGTTCCTTCTTCGGCTCTCAACATTGTATGGATACAAACAAGCAACTCGCTAATTTGTACCCAAAATTTGTGAGAACAAACAAGTAAAATACACAATTTAATCCACATTCTACCTCTAGATTTTCTAAATTCATTGAATCAATAAATCAATCAATCCAAGCCCGTCGCTTTTCTCGGTGCATGGGCCATCGACAACATCTCGCTAGGGTGCACTGTCCTGGGCTGCTCTGTCTGCCTCTCTCTAGGCCATCGACAACATCTCGCTAGGGTGCACTGTCCTGGGCTGCTCTGTCTGCCTCTCTCTAGGCCATCGACAACATCTCGCTAGGGTGCACTGTCCTGGGCTGCTCTGTCTGCCTCTCTCTAGGCCATCGACAACATCTCACTAGCGTGCACTGTCCTGGGCTGCTCTGTCTGCCTCTCTCTAGGCCATCGACAACATCTCGCTAGGGTGCACTGTCCTGGGCTGCTCTGTCTGCCTCTCTCTAGGCCATCGACAACATCTCGCTAGGGTGCACTGTCCTGGGCTGCTCTGTCTGCCTCTCTCTAGGCCATCGACAACATCTCGCTAGGGTGCACTGTCCTGGGCTGCTCTGTCTGCCTCTCTCTAGGCCATCGACAACATCTCGCTAGGGTGCACTGTCCTGGGCTGCTCCGTCTGCCTCTCTTCAGGTCTCATTATTTAATTTTAGCTCCTTCTCACATTCTCTTCTCTATGTATTTGTGGGTCTATCTCTCACTCTTTTTCCCCAGGGATTCCATGTAAGAGCATGTCTGGCTATGTTAGACTGTGCCTTCCGCAGCGTATGCTCTATCGAGCCCCATTTTCTTCGCTTAATTTGTTGTTCCAATGGCTGTTGATGGCTCCTTTCCCACAAGTCTTCATTCCTCACCATGTCCTGCCATTTTATGCCCATTATTCTTTGTGTCAAGTCGCTGTTGATGTATGGAGCGGAGACATGGAGAACGAACAAGGTCATACAACAAAGACTTTTCTAAATTACTTGATGAAAATTTAAAAACTTTAAAATGTTTCACTGAAAATAATTTTTTTAACGATTTGTCTTTCTGAAGTTTTTAACACTTTATCCCAAACGACAGTGTCAGCTGTGGCATAACTTTTACAGGTTTTGTATTTTATTTGGTATTTCTTACTCTCGTTGTTGTCTGCGAATGCCCACAATGAGTAGGTACTATTTTGTGCGCCCTGAAAAGGACGTTAAGTGGCGGGTTGCAGTAGATTTCCTCACATATCAAGCGTGCTGATGAAGGTGGACCGGGGTCCGCCAGGCGGTTGTGCTATGCTTGTCTTCATCTGCATGTCACTCTTATCCTCATGCAGTCCTCCTCAAGATCAACGTCGTTTCACCGAAACTCAGTTCCCTCAGAACAGATGAACTCTGAGCTAGCTAGGTGAACCATGAGATACAATTATTCAGACCAATCTGAGTTAGTTGCCCATCACAAGCGAAGATAGCGACAGCCTCAGACATGTTTATTCAGATGTGACAAGATATGACTGTATAGCCCTATCTGAGTGTAACAAACTCTACCGCAAGGTAGGGCATAAATGAACAGCGTTAGTAATTGGGCCATCTTGCATTCTGTCCTTTGCTGATCGTTTTTTTTTCTGCGCCGCAGTATTGGTTCTCTGCTCAGCAATGTAAGCACCATATGTGATGACAATGTGCCAGGCTGAGCGGTTCGGAGCATGCAGCTCCCTAGCGGTGACCTCAATGGAGAAACTATTCAAAGAAACTTTTAGAGTGTCTTCGTATTTTATCTGGGCTCTCTGCAGCAGCATTTCGATGCTAGAGAGTCTCATCCTGCTGGGGATCACCGACTTGGGCACTCTATCCTGCCAACCGATCCTGAACAGCTTATGGAGACAGCTTACGTGTAACTGATTATGTTTCCTGACATGCCTGATATAGATTGTCCATGTCTTGCATGCGTATAAAAGGATGGCTAGAACAACAGCACGATACCCATTGACACATTGATCTTAATGGCGACACTGATTTCTGACTGGTCCCAAACGTTTGCTCGTTGTCTTCCAAAAGCAGCACTCGCCTTGGAAATCCTGTTGCGGAACTCAGAGTCAATATTCGCTTCTCTGGCGAGAGTACTACCAAGGTAAGTAAAGCTAGCAACTGCGTGTAGGCGATTGGCCCTGTACAGAGATGTTTGGTTTGTGGTAGACCTTTCCGGCGCAGGTAGAAACATTAACCCCGTTTTCTTGGTGTTGACCGTAAGACTAAACTTAGTGCACGCAATGGAATATTCATCTACAGGTGTCTACGTGTTCTTTTCTGAGCACGTGTTAATGACGCAGTCATAAAAAAAGAGAAGATTTAAGATGGTTGCTTTTTTCACCTTTGTGAGGGTCCTTAGGTGCCGCAAAGTGAACAGCTGCCCATCTGTTCTGTATCTCAGATCACGCCAGTGCCACAGCCAAGTGTAGCATCTGAAAGCATGGCTGAAAATACCATATTAAGAGTGTTTGGACTAGCACACAGCCCTGTTTGGCTCCATTTATGGCTGAAAAGGAAGCTCAAAGTTCACCATCATTCAGCACACGGGCCGACATCTCATCCTGCAACTAGCGGACAACTGTGATGAATTTTTAGGGGCAACCGAATTTCGTCATAATTTCCCAGATAAGTTTTTTCAGACTAATCGCGCCATATACAACAATAGAATACGTTCTTCTGGGTTTTGGGGGAAACGAAAGAAGCCATCAGATATATTGTAATTAACACAGCAATCTGACGTTCCCTGGGAACGAATTTTCAGTCGGACAATCATTTCACTACCAAAGGAATACCGAAGTACCATGGATCATAAAGCAGCCATCTTGTTGATTTCGATTTACATCGACTGACTCTCAACATTAGACAAAGACCACCTGATGATCTGCCCAAACCTTATGGAAACATACAATATGGATGACATGTTGAGAGAGAACGACAAGGCAATTCATGTGCCGAACATTGGATACGTGATGTATGAGGTGGTGCACAGGACACACAAACAAAGTTTTCTCAGCTTTTGCTAATCTAAATCACGACATGGAGTCGAGAAATACAAACAATAGATTTGCAGTCAAGAACAAATAAAGTGAGTCAAGAACAAGTAAAGTGAGTCAAGAACGAATAAAGTGAGTCAAGAACGAATAAAGGGGGCTAAAAACAAGTAAAGTGAGTCAAGAACAAATAAAGTGAGTCAAGAACAAATAAAGTGAGTTAAGAATGAATAAAGTGAGCCAAGAACAAGTAAAGTGAGTCAAGAACAAATAAAGTGAGTCAAGAACAAATAAAGTGAGTCAAGAATGAATAAAGTGAGTCAAGAACAAATAAAGTGGGCCAAGAACAAATAAATTGAGTCAAGAACAGATAAAGTGAGTCAAGAACAAATAAAGTGGGCGAAGAACAAATAAAGTGAGTCAAGAACAGATAAAGTGAGTCAAGAACAAATAAAGGGAGTCCTTGAGCAGACTTACCCGCTAGTCGGGAATAAAGGTGTTAGAGACTTCAGTATACCAGACACAACTTGTGTCAGGAGAGGTGGACGGTTTCCTTCATTGTTGCGTTTCCTTCGATAACCGCAAGTCAGTTACTCCTTTACAGCTCGGTTGACTGGAGCGTACCAGTAGCAAAAGGTGTACGTATCTCTGCCACGAAAAGCATGTGCTCCATAACAGTTATAATCAGACTTTCAAAGGAAACTATATTATTGTTCGTTAAGATTGTATTTATCTTTTTGTTAAGCTGCGCATTTTGTAACAACAATTAGTCGTTTTGGTTATATTTACCCGATTACAACCCAAACTTGCTTATTTTTGGAAAGTAAATCCATTAAACAACTCGTTGTGAAGTTGGATGCATTAGACCGATAAGCGCAAAACATAGTACATTTTTAAGCATTATGAAACACATACTTAAAATATTCAGAAAAATGTAAACACATGTGACAATGCGTAAACTTGTTTTAAACATTGCAAGAAAAATTGAAATCACCTCTCTAAACCTAGGGTGAGAAAGAGCGTATATAAGAGGGTTGTGCATGGCTGATGCCTTGGCGAACATGACTGGAATCTCAGACACGTAAGGGGTGACCAGCTCGACAGGTCCAAACTGAGCGATTAGCGCCACAGTGGCGTATGGCGTCCATGACAACAGGAAGGCCAAGACGATAGTCAGCGATACTTTGGCGGTCTTGATTTCAGTCCTTCTGGCAGTCTGCCCTTGGCGAATTTCTGCGTTCAGTTTCTTGGCCATTTTGCCCATTTCCTGTTGAGATATTCAACAAAATTTTGCATAACTTATTAAGATTGTTTAATACTTTCTTCTTCTTCTTATCTTTGTATCCTTCCGTAGGAAGCTTAAAGCACACACTTCAACCATTACATTTACGGGAGGCATGTACCTGATTACTTGCAGTGGCGGTTTAAATAGCAATAGTTGTACATGACGAGATTGCTAGCTAAAGACTATCATTTGTATTTTCTGTGCCGTGGTAAATAAAAGAAGCGACAACTCAAACCCACTCAGAAACACAGAAATCAAAGTGTCTAAATATATAAATGGGATATTTAAGTACCCAGTTCCTTTAAAGTGCAATACCTTAATACTGCTGTAATTTACACTACCATATTTAAACTAAATATATTTTAAACTTCGGCAATTTAATATCCCAAACATCTACATTTGCAAAATATAATATACAATCTTTGAGTCATCGGTATAATATCAATGAAGAATTAATTTGAAACCAAATTTATTTTTAATCTTACAATGCAAGTCGGTAAATTGTTCATAAATGGCTATTGAAAAAAAAATGAGATTCGAACTTGAAAACCATTTATTATCGCACTGAACATTGTCCCTTATTTCTCAACAATAATTTCAACCAATATTGATACACGTATTCCATCGTTTCATCAGTGCTCCAAAAACTGCAACATAGAAGGCTTTGGTCTGCTGTTCACCAATATTTGCACTTCCCGCTCAACTTCTTCATTATTCGCTAAACGTCTTACGACAAAAAGAGTTTTCAGTGCACTAAACAGGTGGAAATCACTCGGGCTAAGCCGAGGCTGTAAGCTGGATGTTCAAAAAATTGTCACCCTAGCTGGTACATTTTCTTATAGGTTAATCTAGCCATATATGGGCTGGTATTGTCATGAAGACGTAGTGCTTCTATTCTCAGCTGGCCTGGACGTTTTCCTTGAATTGCATATCGATGCATCCTCATAACATCACATTACGTTACAGCAAAATGAATATCCTTTGCAGAAAGTCATTTTTCGCAAAACAGCTCACAACAGGACGATGTTCTGTGACTATACACTCTGTGATTACGGAAGCCATTTTGTAACTAAGCTGTGCACGTGCAGACGGACGACACTAACTTCTGCTACCTACACTGATCTCAAAACTAGATGTTGCTGCCATCTTTTCAGAAACTATCAGCTACGTTTTTCATCTACTGCATATGTTACCCTTGGCTTACCCTCGGGCATAACATTCCTCCAATAATTGAATCTACAAGTATAACGTACAATGTTAAAATAATCATCTAAAATTTGCAATACGTTAGCAAAACAAAATGTGGATACACAAAAACCAATTGTCAAAAGCGAATAAAAGAAAACAGAGATATGGAACTTGCTAAGTTCTTGTAATAAAATAAGCACATATAATTACTTTGAACGTAGACAATTTAATATAGGTAGAAAGCACACCCCACTTGATATTCATGTAAACGAAACAAAAATAAAGCAGGTACAAGAATTTAGGTATTTGGGAACTGTTTTTACTGAGGATGGCAGACTTGACAGAGAGATAGAGACGAGCGTGCAGAGGACAAACGCTGTCACCTACCAGCTGTCTCCACTACTAAGACACCCCAAGATTTCCCTCCAATCAAAAAAGAAGATGATAAATAGTATCTTAATCTCAACCCTGTGCTGCCATTGTCAGACATGATCATTGAATAAGGCACAAGAACGTAAGTTAGTAACCTGCGAAATGCTGTGCCTATGAAAGGTCAATAACAACACAAGAAAAGACAGAATTACAAATGTGAGTATTCTGGAGAAGGTTGGAACAATTCCCTGCCTACAGTACATCAAACAACAGAAAATGAATTGGTTTAGCCACATTGTGAAAATGCAACCAGACCACATTGTTCGTGCAACATTTCACAGATTAACACCAGGAAGAAGGGGGAGAGGTAGCCCGAGAAAAAGGTGGATAGACAGCGTAAACTAGACCTGCTGTAAAATGGGGAAAATTTTACTCGCGTTACAAGAGAAGCGACAGACAAATACATACCACAACACTGGACTATAACCGGGTAGGAAGTGAGACGACAAAAGAAAAAGAAAGAAAATACATTACCTTTTCGTGTTTAGCTACTGCCTTGTAGATTTCGACATAGCAGAAGATGATGATTAATAACGGAGCAGCGAATCCACAGATATACAGGCACAGAATATACGACCTGAAGTAATCGTCGCGAGTCAGGTAGTCAAATGTGCAAGATGTTTGAAACCCCTGCAATAATATATGTTAGGACAGTGTTCAGTTCAAACAAACAAGCATCAGCTTTGATGTAAAACATGCTGTATAAGCAGACAAGTATGTGTATGTTGTTAAAGAAAACGACCTCAAATGCTGATAAAGATGAGATTAAAATTTAGAACGAACACTCAAATTTAATTGAGCCACTGTCATTGACCAAGGACAGGTGACGGTCCGCGAGACGTCAGTCGTCGGCCCGCAAAGGGTCCTAAGAAAAATTACGTTTAATTTAGACGATTTCTCACTTGGGTATCGGTTTCGAACGAATTTTTTTAAACTTCTTTTTCTTTTTGTGTCCTGCCACTCTTGTTCGCCTTTTGAATAGTATGTGCGATCTCTTTGTTCACTCTGTCGTCATCAGTGAACATACTACCCAGGTATTTGAACTCCTTACTTGCTTGATACCTTTGTCAGTGCTATTGAAACGTTTCTGCGCGTGTTCACGCGATATGATCATAGTCTCTGTTATGTCTGTGTTGATCTTCATGTCATATTCGTTACAAGCGAAATTTAGATATGTTAGCTAGTGGTGTATGTCTTCTCTATTTTGATAAAAGATGACCTGAGCATCAGCAAACAACAGTTCATTTAGGGACTATTCATGATTGTTAGCCAACTGTGTGATTGTATCCATATAAATTATGAATAAAAGTCAAGAAAGAATACACCCCTGTCGTATACCACTTAGCACTAGAAACCAATTTGTCATCCCGGCATTTGTTCGTATTGCTTTTACTGTTCGTATTAAAAAACACGACCGTCTCTAAATCAAAACATGATATATTCGTATAAAAGGGATGTAGAACTCTTTCGATATATAAATTATCACAATTTGTATACAAATTAAAGATGATTGAAAGAGACTACTAATTAATTAATTGGGTACGATCCTGCTGCAATGAACAAACCCATGCCCGAAAAGTTTGGGAAACCCTGAAATACTTATACCCCAGGCAAGCGAAACACATCCTGAGGTAACAGCTGAATAACTTCTATCTTGCTCGCCGCTGAAACTGCTCATACTGATAGTAGGAGGGGCGAGGTGCGAGCGTCTGTAGAGCTAAAACCAAAATAATCTGACCCACTGAAACGCGTAAACCATTAGGTGGTCATTTATCTAGGAGAAGTAAAACTCAGACACTTCCTGTCCTCGTGGGCAATCTGATGACAGTCAAGGTTTAGGGAGGTTTAACTAACTCCGACCCCCCCCCCCCCAACATCACCGCCCCCCCCCTCCCCCCACCGCCACCCAGGGCTGAAGATAAAGAGAGACACCTAGAAAAGATGGATAGTGGATAGACGGTGTAAGTAAAACACTGAAGAAATACCGAATCACAACAACATTGGCAGCATATCTGGGACAAGAAAGAAGATTATACCTCTTCACGATGTCTACCGAAACAAGTGGATAGAAGATGATGATCAGGATTATGGTGATGATGATGTTGATGATGATGGTGGTGATGATGGTAAAGATGATGATGTTGATGATATTGAAGATAATCATTATGATGGTGTTGATGGTGAAGATGGTGATGATGATGGTGAAGATGATGATGTTGATGGTGATGATGATATTGAAGATAATCATGATGATGGTGTTGATGGTGAAGATGATGACGATAATGGTGTTTATCACGATCATAATAAGTTGAACTCACCTCAGGAATGTAAGCACCCCACCCAAACAGCGGTGGAATTGTCCATGTTGTAGACCAACACCAGACAAACATGAGCATCATGAAAGCTTTACGGTAGCTCAGGCTCCTGGTCGCCTTGATGGGTCGGGCAATGACGTTATAACGGTCAACTGCGATGGCTGCCAGAGTGTTGATGGACATCAGGCCGAAGATGCCGCTCACAAGACCATACAATTCACAAGCTGATTAATCGTGAAGGGATATTTTATTAGAAGGGTGAAACTTGCATGTTAACTTGTAAGAAATATGTATTTCTCACGAGCGGTATCTGGTTTGTTAAGAATAGGGTCCCTGCAAACTTGCATGACCATCATAAAAAATGGCAATTCACTGTGGAACTTTTGTCTTCAATAAAACACACGAAGTCATCAAGTGTTGACCTGTCTATTTCTGTTAAGTTTATATAGCTTAAAGTTTGTACTGACAACCCCAGGCCCAACTGTCCCTAGTCACCTGGTACACCACGCATGGCATGTTATAATTGTTACTATTTATTGCTACAATTTCGGGCTCCGGTAACACTCAGGTGTGAAACCTTCCAAGCACGTCGCCAAACAGACAACTAAAGATGGAGAAGGTTGTAAATGAAGATTACAACCTCATTATGAAACCACTGTCGTGAAACGGCCTCTGCAAATTATCAGATACAAGCTTCCTGCAAAAGAGACCAACTGTAGCTGTGGCTCTATGCTTCGCGTGTAGAGAAAATTAGAATCTATCTAATATTGCTCTGCCATTTAAAGATTGTTCATCGTCATAAGAAGTCTCCTGTCATGCAAGTACATCACCCATCTAGCTTCTCTGCCCTTCAAAGGAGACGGACCCACGTCTCAAGTGCCATCCACCTGTTGTTGGGTTGACTGATTGTTATTTTTCCTTTGCCAGACCGACGTCTTGTCCATTCAGTCAGCTTGCGACCAAGATGAACATGGCATTTTAAATGCATAAAAACTTACTACCGATTGAATTGCCAATTTCGGTTGTTCCACACAAAGCGCGAGATTTGAGCTGTGTTTCTAAGGTCTTTCATTGTCCTTGTTTTTTTTGGTCCTTTTGGAACCGATTTTCTTCAGCGGGTCTTATATAAATGCAACTACTAAGCCTCTTGCGCCTAATTCAACAGCTTTGACTTTCGATAAAAACCTCATTTGCTTCAAACCTGTAACCAAATCATTGTATTTTGACATTTTAAAGCCATCTGCTCATCCAATGTAGATTCAAATTGCATAAATTATTTGGGCAGAACCGTTCCACCTGGCACACTTGCATCATACAAGGTATACAAATGTGTAGATAGGTCCACATAGGAGCAGGCATACACATGTTCAAACTGGTCCACATAGGAGCAAACATACAACTGTGTAGACAGGTCCACATAGGAGCAGGCCATACAACTGTGTAAACAGGTCCACATAGAAGCAGACATACAAATGTTCGCACTAGTCCACATAGTAGCAGACATACAACTGTGTAGACAGGTCCACATAGGAGCAGGCATACACATGTTCACACTGGTCCACATAGGAGCAAACATACAACTGTATAGACAGGTCCACATAGGAGTAGGCATACAACTGTGTAAACAGGTCCACATAGAAGCAGACATACAAATGTTCGCACTAGTCCACATAGTAGCAGACATACAACTGTGTAGACAGGTCCACATAGGAGCAGACATATAAATGTTGACACTAGTCCCCATAGGAGCAGGCATACAAATGTTCACACTGGTTCACATAGTAGCAGACATGCACACGCTCACACTGGTCCATATAGTAGCAGACATACACATGTTCACACTGGTCCACATAGTATCAGACATACACATGTTCACACTGGTCCACATAGTAGCAGACATACACATGTGAACACTGGTCCACATAGGAGTAGATATACAAATGTTCACACTGGTCCACATAGGAGCAGACATCCAACTGTGTAGACTGGTCGACATAGGAGCAGACATACAACTGTTTAGACTGGTCCACATAGTAGCAGACATACAACTGTGTAGGCACGTCCACATAGGAGCAGACATACAACTGTGTAGACTGGTCCACATACATAGAAGCAGACATACAACTGTGTAGACTGGTCCACATAAGAGCAAACACACAACTGTGTAGACTGGTCCGCATAGGAGCAGACATACAACTGTGTATACTGGCCCACATAGGAGCAGACACACAACTGTGTAGACTGGTCCACATAGGAGCAGGCATACAAATGTGTGTGTATCAATAGGCCGCTGAAGAAGTATCTTTATTGGCATTTTTTCCGACTTATTGAGGGTCGCTATAGTTGCGAATGAAAGCGAGAAACGTTAGATGTTCGTACCCTGAAAGTTTCAAGCGTCGCCTCGTTTCAAGGAAGGTGAGATCGATGTCTAATTCTATCGTCGACGTGTATAAACTTTGAGGTTCCGTGTAAAAGAATTTCACGTAAGAGAACCCTTGACAGTTGAAAGTAGAAAAGAGCAGGCTGTTAGCCTCGTTAGCTTTGTTACAAAGGTAACGAAGTTCCTAACCAATAGAGGCCTGCATCATCGCAATGGCGAATCAACTGTTTGTCTGCACATTTCAATGCAAGCGCAATTTTTTTTTTATGCTTCAAAATCCCCACGAGTAGAAAAGGAGCGATAAAGAAGAAAAAAACTTTTACAGATAACGCTGCGTCCCTAACGAAGTACACACTAACTTTGCCGTCAATTATGTCCCCAACGACGCACTCATTGCCGTTGTCAACGGCCACGTGTCCTTAGCGATACATTTATTGACTTTGTCAAAGATCCAACGACCTTACCTCATAGCAACAACAACAAAATCCAGCGTCCTTAACTATGTACTTACCGACTTTGTCAAAGATCTAACGTCCTTACAAACGTACTTACTTCATAGCAACAACAACAAATAATACATAAATAAGCGTCCTTAACGACATACTACCGACTTTGTCGAAGATCCAGCGTCCTTAACAACGTACTTAACTCATTGCAAAAAATTCAGCACCCTTAGCTGGTTACTTACCAACTTTGCCAAAGATCCAACGTCTGTTGAAGCACGAAATCGTCATGAGAGGAAATCCATTAATAATTGAGAAGATGAAGTCACTCATACTGAGGTTCAGCACAAAGACATTGGATGGTGTTCGCAAACTCTTCGTTCTGTATATACACAAACACAAAAGTAATGCCATCGCAAATGTAATAATGAGAAAGTTAAACCAGTAGAAAATGTAGTCTTTGGCTTACTGTTGTAAATGTGTTAAGAGATATACATTCTAATGGCAGGTGTTCTGGTGATAAAGGTTATGTATAAAACTGGCAAGAGAACGCATGGCACCATGCTTCTTCTCATTTCGGAGAAAATTAATTTTCTCATTTTTACAAATTCCTGCATAATTTGTTTGTTTGATTAAAGGTATGCGAAGGTACTCGCCTTTCCAATCAGACCGTAGTGCTTCGTCGATATCGCGACGTATTGGCCAGTGAATGGACGCGTGTGTGTATCTGTTTGTAATGTGGACGTATTGGCCAGTGAATGGACGCGTGTGTGTATCTGTTTGTAATGTGGACGTATTGGCCATTGTATTGATGCGTGTGTGTATCTGTTTGTAATGTGGACGTATTGGCCAGTGTATGGATGCGTGTGGGAATTTGTTTGTAATGTGGACGTATTGACCAATGTATATGTGCGTGTGTGTATCTGTTTGCAATGTGTTCCACTAAGGCAGTTTTGCAGAAGAGTAGTTTTGCCAATCATTTACGTACGTGAATATATGTGTATGTATGTAAGTAACCATTCCAAGAACAATCTCCGACATGCGCAGTCAAACTGGACACGAAATGATTTCGAACCCGGTATGTCGGAATTGCATAAACAAGCTTGCCCTCGATTTACACCTGCACAATATTTTGTTCCGGACATTAAAATAGTGACACTGTTTCTAGAGCTTTCGTTGGCGCTCCTCTGTGCTCGAGAAGAAGTCAAATACATTTCTATTTTCTGACCTGGAAGGAGAGAGGAGGTGTCCGGGGGGAGAGGGGGGAGAAGAGAAAGTCACGTGACTCCCAGATCTAGTAACAACTATCCCCAAGAGCTAATCGCTTTCGGATGCTGAATCTTCTATATTTATGAAAGTGGTGTAAATGTATTTGTCTGAAGAAGTCATAACCCGTGAACGAAACGGTATACGGAGCTGAAATTGTATTTACAAATAATGCAGATGGGCGGGTTGAGTGTGGAAGCGTGAGCGGTTAGAGTAGGGTAGAGATTGGCAGTTGAGGGCTGAGGGAGGAATGAGGTGATTGAGGGGGGTGAGGAGAGGGGAAGAAATGGACTGGTTCGGGGGGAGGATAAGTATGGGTTGGAGAGAGAGGGGATGCTATGGGGATGGGAGGAGTGCAGGAAGAGTGGTATTTAAAAAAAAATGAACAGCTCTCTTTGTTATCAACGACAACGCTGGAAGAAAGAGATTGAATGGTTGGCAACGCTGGAAGAAAGAGATTGAATGGTTGGCAACGCTGGAAGAAAGAGATTGAATGGTTGGCAACGCTGGAAGAAAGAGATTGAATGGTTGGCAACGCTGGAAGAAAGAGATTGAATGGTTGGCCGGAAGAAATGGGCAGTTTGATGAAGAGAGACGGACACAGAGATTGTGGGATTGGATAAGGCTAGGGAAAGAGATGAACGAATTGAGTGGGAAAGAAGATGGGGGGAAGAGATTGATGGGAGAAGATTATGGGGAAGAGATGGGGAGAAGATATTTGCTGGTTAGAGGAAAGATCGTTATTTTGGGAAAGGATGAAATGGGCGGAGTGATGGGTGGGTTTAGTGTCGAAGAGATGACGAGTTATCGGGCAAGTGAGAGTGTGATGGAGATAGGACGGAGTGGATGGGTTTAAACAATTAACTACTTTCATAAATATGCCGGGCAGCGCCGGGCACTCCAGATAGTAATAATAATAATAATAATAGTAGTAATAAGAGCTTTAGTTGAAAAAGTATACTACTCATTGTTCTGCAGACGTTTAGTCTGTGTGCCCTTTCAGTGTTTGCAATCTTCCATGAGTTGTAGATTCTTCTACCCTAGTGTAGTTAAACGGCACTGAATGTCGTCTTTTACTTCGTACACTCGGTGTATAAATGGTTCTATTATCGTTTCTGTCTAACAAGCATATACATACAGAGAGAGAGAGGGGGAGAGAGAGAGAGAGAGAGAGAAACAGAGAGAGAGAGAGCGCCCTCTAGACAGTCACTAAGATTAGGCGCCTGGCAGTCACTAAGATTGGTCGTCAGACCGCCAGTAAGATTGGACGTCAGGCAATCACTAAGATTGGACGTCAGACCGCCAGTAAGATTGGACGTCAGAAAGTAACTAAGATTGGACGTCAGGCAGTCACTAAGATTGGACGTCCGAAAGTAACTAAGATTGGACGTCAGACCGCCACTAAGATTGGACGTCAGGCAGTCACTAAGATTGGACGTCAGGCAGTCACTAAGATTGGACGTCAGGCAGTCACTAAGATTGGACGTCAGGCAGTCACTAAGATTGGACGTCAGGCAGTCACTAAGATTGGACGTCAGGCAATTACTAAGACTGGACGTCAGGCAATTACTAAGACTGGACGTCAGGCAATTACTAAGACCGGATTTCAGGCATTCACTAAGATTGGACGTCAGGCAATCATTAAGATTGGACGTCAGGCAGTCACTAAGATTGGATGTCAGGCAGTCACTAAGATTGGACGTCAAGTAGTCACTAAGATAGATTCGACGTCAGGCAGTCACTATGATTGGACGTCAGGCAGTCACTAAGATTGAACGTCAGGCAGTCACTAAGATTGGACGTCATGCAGTCACTAAGATTGGACGTCAGGCAGTCACTAAGATTGGACGTCAGGCAATTACTAAGACTGGACGTCAGGCAATTACTAAGACTGGACGTCAGGCAATTACTAAGACTGGACGTCAGGCAATTACTAAGACTGGACGTCAGGCAATTACTAAGACTGGACGTCAGGCAATTACTAAGACTGGACGTCAGGCAATTACTAAGATTTGGCGTCATGTATAGAAGTGGAAATGAATCGCAAACAGGTTGCATGAAAATAATCTGTGCGAGAAGTCACAAAAATACACGTCTTGCAACGTCAACGGTCAATAACAACAGGGACTTGGTGTTCTGTTCTTGTAGTCTTGGTTCTTACTGATTTTGTAAACTTCGTGTATCCATCGTTCTTCTTTTATGCTTCCGCTTGTCCTGCAAACAAGTCTTCTGTTTAGAAAAGTCGGTGATGAGAGCTGACGACGTGTATTTTAACGATATGATCTGGTCTTTAAACGTTCTGCGTTTTCGTATATCTGATTCTCATTGTTTCTGCTACAAGTCTAGTTACCATTTAACTTTACGTAACGTCTTTATACTGGTTTAGAAAACTATGTTATACAACTAGTTTCTTTTAAATTCACTAGATTTAAAATAAAAGCTATGCTTAGCCAATCTATTCTTGAACACATTAATTGACCCTGCCTGGACTACTTCCTGTGGCAATGCATTCAAAGCATTCACTACTTTTTGGCTATAAAATATTTTCTAAAATCTAATCTGGATCTTTGTGTAATTAAGTTGTAGCTAAGCTGTTTTGTTCTTGTAGGCGGCTGCATTTTGAAGAAAAAAAACAAGTCTAATTTATCTTTTCCTTTGATTATCTTATGAACTTGTGTTAAGTCACATTGAGTTCTTCTCATTTCAAGACACTGTAGGCCGAGTCTTCTGAGTCTTTCCTCATAACTATCAGTTTTGTCGCTCTTCTTTGTATCCTTTCCAGCATGTTTATATCCCCTCTATGATATGGACTCCACACCTATAAACAAAACTACAATCTAGGTCTAACTAAAGCTTTATGCAGTTTGACTTTAAATTCCTAGCTCCTATGTTTAATATTACTTTTTATAATACCTAACATTGCATTTGTCCTTTTCACTGCAAGTAATTATGTTCCATATTGGATCTATCCATGTGGATGACTGTACTGGATCTACATTAAACCCCATTTGTCAGCTCACAGACCACTCCCGAATTTGATCTAAATTTGACCTCAATATATCCACGTCTGCTTTAGATGAGATACTTTTGTATAGTTTTGTGCCATCCGCGAATGGATCCGATATCATTATCCAAATCGTTTATATATATATAAAGAACAAAATTAGTCCCAAAACAGCCCACTCCACTTTTTACCGCACACCACTCAGAGTACTCCTTATTTATGCCCACTCTCTGCCTTCTTCCCGGCTTTCTTACTCTGTTTTTGGGAGTGAGTGAGCGAATGAGTGAGTGAGCGAACGAGTGAGTGAGCGAGCGAATGAATGAATGAGTTAGTAAGTACATACCTTTGTGTGTTTTTGAAAGTACCGGTAGTTTGTATTATTTATACCATTTCCCAACATTCCTTCTGTCTCTCATATTCTAATACAGCCATCCTTCATTTTTAACGTTTTGAACCAAATATCACTTCACTTGTCCTCTTTTTGTATCTTTTGAATAAATTCGTGCACTAGCCACGTAACATTAACCGTGTATTAATGCGCGTCAGGGCCCTGGTTACTGTAAAGCTCTTTAGTGCACGCTTTGGTCATTGTCTCCTACATTCGTGGATTACTGCTGGTTTTATAATTTATATTTAGGAGGCGAGATAGCGCAGTGATTAGTACACTGTGTTCTTAGTCGAGCTATACCGGTTTGGTCCCCAGTTGGTGAGGGATTTTTATTTTTCCATCGCAAAAACGGCTACCGGGGTTCCCAGCCAAAAATTAATGGGTACCAGAAAATTATGGTTACTTTAAGGCGGCGAAACCTTTCCTGGAAACGGACTGTTCTTCTTGACAGACTGGCTAACGAGCAAAGAAGTGGGGGGGGGGGGCGGTGTGAGAATCGATGTGAGGCCAAGTGTGCCAACTAGTAGTGAGCGACTCGCAGGTGAGGCCAAGCATAGAACAACCTTGGTCCACCTTTATCAGCACGCTCGGGATGAGAGGAAAGCTACGACAACCCGCCACTTGGTCGCATTTGGTCATTTGGTCAAAATATTGTGAACTTAACATCAAATTCTCAATATTCCACAACGGCGTGTTGGCGGGATCTTTACTTCAAATGTATTTGTTCCGCAGTTTCGTTTTTGTTCGCTGCGGTTTTCTTCCCAAAGCGATTGGTAATTTATAGTTTCTATGTGTGTCTTGTTTCTCTGTCCAATTTGATCAGAAAAGATTATACTCACGTTCCAAAAATATACATGACTAGAAGATTGCCCATTGAGCCGAAGATGCTGACAAACGTGATGAAGACGCCCATAGCGTAATGCCAGGCAGGAGTGATTAGCGGAAACTGGTACCAATGTGGATGGATAAACACGCCAAATGTGTCGTACTCATGTGTCGTGTTGTACTTGAAGGATGGTGATGTCACTGGGTAATCGGTCAGCGTAGTCATGTTGGTGATTAGTGTCAACTACACAGGAGTTGGATATGGCGTCAAGAGATCTGGTGAAAGCTGAAAAAGATGAACAGCGACTTGTATTATGTGTGTACATTAAACGTGTACTCCGTGTGGAACTCATGGTCCTTTTATTGCAGAGGAAGGCTGACCTGAGAACGTTTTGACCAATTCAGCTTCAAAGTCTAGTGGACTGATTCATCATTCCTCCATACGGGTCTCCATGGAACACAGATTAGCAAAAAAATGTTCTATATACATTCTTGTTCTTCTTTTTCTTCTTCTTCTTCTTCTTCTTCTTCTTCTTCTTCTTCTTCTTCTTCTTCTTCTTCTTCGTCTTCTTCTTCTTCGTTCGTTCTCAATCTCCCACTACCAAACCCTGAAAGGGTAAGTAGCAGAATGTAGTCCAGAAAACGGAATGCGTTGTGTCGTAGTTTACAGCTTGGCGGTGATATTTGCACCTTTCGGTCCAACACGTCCGACTTCAGCAAGCATTTTTTGAGTACTGGCTTAGCATTCCCTCTTCGATCCCTTCTCCTTAGCCAGTTTGCCCTGCTGCAGCCTATTATCCAGGATCACCGCGTGAAGGTGTAGAAGCGTCTTGGCAGCTATGATTCGTTGGCCCTGACGCTAGCAGTCAGCTATGGGTCGCTGACCACTGTAGCTCATGCGCTGCTCAGCATCTTGATCCCTTAACTTAATTTAACGTCTCTATATTGATTTAGAAGACTTTACAGAGCGCGGAGTCTGAATATAACTAGTTTCTTTAACTTCACTTAATCCAAAAATAACTATGTGCATCCAATTTATTTTTTAATGCATTAATTTACCCTGCCTCCACTATTTTCTGTGAAAATGCATTCCAAGCATTCACTACTATCTGACTAAAAAAAATAATACTTTTCTAATCTGGACCTTTCTTTAATTAATTTGTAGTTATGGCCTCTTGTTTTAGTAGGTGATTGTACATTGAAAAACTTGAAACTTGTTATAGTCTAATTTATCCTTTCTCTTTATTATCTTATAACCATGTATTAAATCATATCAAATTCTTATATTTTCTGTACACTTCTTCTTCTGCATTGATATGAAAAGGCTAGTTTGCCTTTGTTCTGTAGTTTTCAGCGATGCATTTATAAGACCGAGTTTTCTTCGATCCCTACTTTTTATGTCCAACTGCATGGTAGCAATTTCTTTCCAGGGCCGCCACTTGAAAGCGAAATAGGTCTTGTTAAGTTATGTGTTGCTAACCATGATGTAAGCAGCCAGCTATGATTCCCTGGCGTTGCTGGCAGCTCATGCACTGCTGGCTCTTCGTCCCCTGTTTCTATTCTGGACGATCTTCTTGCGTCCGACCGTAAGACTATGCAACCACTGCCCTACTCTTCCACTATTCTTACAATTTGTTCCTTGATCTCCTAACGTGTCTGAACTTGTCTGGTAACATTCTCAGACCTCTGACCTCTACCTCTATTCCCCATCGTACCACTGTATTGGTTGTTCTTGTGTTGTATGCCCGATATTTGTCTGTGTTATTACGTGAGACTGTCTTATATTAAGTAAGCAACGAGACATCGCTAAACTCATTGAACTCATCGCTCTTTAGACGTCTTTTTACGTCTAGCTTGGAAGGCTACAGTGGTTCTGTTCTTTCCTTCAATGGCACCACTATGACCATCTTAGTCACTGCATATACGAGGTGGCTTCAAATGAAAACCTTAAAAGTGTGATATAAATTACAAAATCTACGTTTTTGTTTTGTAACGTGTTACTATGGTCGCTAAAGATGTCAAGAGTGTCCTGCACGTCTCATCCTTGTGCAGACGAAAAACATTATGTACTAAATACAGTTAAAAGATGGTCGCCCCACTAATGACATGCACCAAAGATGAACATCGTTCTGATGTGCGTTCTTTGAGCAGTGAAAGGGCGAGACCTATCGATATTCATCACCGAATGGAGTCTTAGCGCGGTGATGCATGTCTTTCAACCCAGCAAGTGTATGAGTAGGAAGTTCCAGAACGTCGTGAGTTCTGAGACAGACTGTTTATGTCCAGGCCAGGCACGCCGATTTGACCCCAGGGTCGATTGCAGCCGTTAACCATCTCCAAAAGGGAAATCTCAAATTGACTGTGAATGAAATTGCCGCACATCTGAACATCAGTCAAGGTTCAACACACAACATCATCCATTATGTGATACAGTACCACAACGTGTCTGCAAGGTGGGTGCCACGGCAGCTTACTCAGAATTTAAACAACGACGCGTTGATGCCTGTCAGGAACTTGTGTGGCCCTTTGAAGCAGATGATGGTGGTGTCTAGCAAGAATTTTTACTGGAAACGATACCTGGAATTACTACCACGAGCCTGAAACGAATAGAGAGAACAAGGAATGGCGCCATCCCTTCAAACCCCAACCGAAGAAGTTTCGCACACAGCAATCTACAGGCAAGTTTAAGCTGATTCTATTTTGGGATGAACGAGACATTATTTCAGAGCACTACATGCTCAGAGGGAACACTATCACCAGTCCCACGTATACAGATCCTCTCAGGATTATCTTCGACCCGCAAAAAAATCCAAACGACGTGGACTTCTGAGTAAAGGTGTCCTTTTGCCACGAGACAATGCTCGACCCCATACTGGTCGTGCAACGGTCGCAACTGACGAGGACCTCCACTTTCAGTGTCTACCACATCTGCCGTACTCACTAGACCTAGTACCAAGTGATTTCCACGCCTCTGGACGACTAAATGAGGCACTGGGAGAAATACTTTCAGGTCCGATGTAGTGGTTTTTTAGAAGAATCCATTCCCCTTATGGGTGCGAGTGGACGTGTATTGGCAGGTGACTGCGTCCAAAAATAGTATAGTTGTGTTTCACTTTTTCGGAATAAATTAACCCAACAAATATATTTAAAGTTTTCATTCGTACTATAATTAAATTGTGTCAATTAACCGGATGCATGGGTCGGTTGTGGTATGATCTAGTTCATCCCGCTTTTAATATTTGTTTGAATCTGTTCGTTAATGCAAGTTAGAAGCCAGTTCAATCTAGGTCCCATGTGCAGAACCCAAGAAGACAGCTCAGAATAGGAATAGATGGAGAGCATCTGTTATAACCATGTCTTCCAACGGGAACCTGGAGAATAAATAATGATGATGATGATGAAGAAACACTTGTAGCCCAAAGGCAGTATCTTCTGTTGGAATCTCTTGTAATTAAACGTGTTAAACCTTAAGCCACATGTTCATGCAACACATTAACTAACAAGTACCACGTTATCCTCGTTATCGGCTCGCTCCAGTGGGCCCTGGTGCAAATGAGTAACTGATTTATTGTTAGGGAAGGAATGACACCGGTCACCTGTAGGACCAGAATGTCATTCCGTCCTTTCCGTGATTATATGACGCAAAGCGTAGACCCTGCAGTAACCGCACAGTAAAACGAATTAATACGAATAATACTAGGGAAATCTAAATGAACAGGTGGGCGACATGAACAACAGGTCGCAGTGTATTTAGCGAAATGTCACAGCCAATAAGTAATGATGGCATAAATAAACTACATAGAAGACATCAAAGTATCATCTTCCAATTCCGAACAGGACACACCAGTCAGTGGATAGTTGAACCTCATCAATCCCCAGCACCCGTCCTTGTGCGAAATTTCATTTCCCCAGATGAAATAGTTAGACACCCATTCATTGAGTGCAAGGCGCTTGTGGACATGACGAGAAGATTCTTACAAGCACTGCTGATAATTGCCATAATATTGTACGGCGCAGTGAAATAACTGAAGAAAACCTGTATCTATATAAGAATGGCAATGGGCTGCCAAGAACAGGCTTACTCGGCAGCTGTTTGATAACAGGAGCAACAACAATAACAATCTGCAAAGTTTATAATAACAAATTTTGATGAATTTTAAAACGGGAATAACAGTAGTTGTTCATTTTTTTTGTTCATAGCTAATTACTTAATTACTTAACAGACTAGACTGAAGCATAATTTCTCTTCCCATAGCACCCCCCACCAAACTCACACAAAATTCCAGCAAAACCCAAACATTTCCCACACCTTGGGGAGAGTCCCATTTGTTGAGATCACCTGTTCTAGTTGTTTCTGTTGTTCCTGTTGACAAAGAGCGAACGGTAACAACTAACAAATCACAACAGAAAACAAGACATGATGTAAAATTATATTTGTTTTTTGTGTCATTTTTGGGGATGATTTGTTCAATTGTTCGTACGTTTTTGTCTATGTATAATAAAATTGACAATTTCCTGTCGCTTGGTCCATATTATTTCATAACTGGCATTCGGAGTTTCACACTTTTCTGGCACATCCAGGTATGGCGATGAAGTTAAACCGCTCATTTTACATATTATCTTTTTTGTTGTTGTAATCTGTTATTTATCGATAATTATTAACCAGCAGCTGTGTATCAATTCACATACCTGGGATCCCTAATCAATGACAAGCTCTCTCTACACCCAGAAATAGACAGTCGCATTGGCTTAGCCGCTCCTGCATTTGCTCACCTCAAAACGCGTATTTGGGAAAACCAGAAGCTGACAATTAAAACCAAGGCCATGGTATACAATGCATGTGTTGTAAACACTATATATATGGCAGCGAGACTTGGACAACTTATGCCAAACAAGAGCACATGCTTAACACCAACAACCTACGGCGCCTGCGATCCATTCTTGGAATTACATGGAGGGACAGCGTAACAAATGCAGAGGTGCACTCTCGCACTGGTCTTCCAAGCATGTACACTCTCGCACTGGTCTTCCAAACATGTACACTCTCGCACTGGTCTTCCAAGCATGTACACTCTCGCACTGGTCTTCCAAGCATGTACACTCAACTTAGCCAACGAAAACTACGATCGCTTGGTCATGTTCGTTGCACGGAAGATGGCCGCATTCCCAAAGATATCCTCTATAGACAGTTGGCAAACGGCATGAGAACAGTCGGCCGACCACAGTTGAGGTTCAAAGATGTGTGCAAGCCTGATACGAAAACCCTGGACATGAATCTGACATCCTGAAAAGACGAAGCTGCAGATCGATCCAGGTGGAGATGTACCCTGAACGGCCAGCTCACGCTTGATGAATTGAAGCTCTTGTAATACATATAAGTGAAAAGACAACGCCGCAAGGAGTAAGACAACAAAAGCTAAGTATACATTTGTTGTTGTTGTTATTATTTGTTTTCCACTCCAAGTCATATCATCATATAGACGATCTAAGAGCAGTACTCTGTCAACTATGCCAGCAGTCCGCACCAAAAATGATAGTGGTGCAGTGGGTTCCATCCCACTGCAACATCCAAGGCAATGAGGAGGCAGACAGACTGGCAAAAGAAGGTGCAAGACTACCACAACCAGATACTAGTATGACATACGAAGAGTCAAAACGGCTTATTAGAGCTAGATACATGACCAAATGGGAAGCCGAACATACTGGATACACAAAAAACGATGCCTATTATCAGTTGAACAGAAGAGAGCAGGTCGTGGTCTTCAGACTTCGCACTGGCCACATTAGACTTAGGTACCACCTATTCAATAAATTGAAGATAGGTGGCACTGACGAATGCCCGTGTGGTACCGGAAAAATGACCGCTGAGCATTTGCTGCAAAACTGCCCGACATACGAGGATCAGAGAAAGCAGATGTGGCCATCACCAGTGGCAACACTAGACAAGCTCTATGGTAGTGTCGACAGCCTCAGGATGAATGCCGCTTTTTTCGAAAAAATAAAGGTTGATGTCTGACTGCGTACGAAGAAGAAGAAGATATCATACTATAGTCAGTCATGACTGAAAGGTCTACTACTAATCTGTTAGTTGTTTTAGTTCGCTCCGTATCCCTGACGAAGGCCATGTGACAATAACGTATGTGTCGTTTTGTTTTTATCCTGGTGCGGTCTTTGAGCCATTATCTATAAATGTGTGTATCGATTACCAACATTTTAACAACTGGTTTATCTAAAGCTGGAACAGGAAGTTGGAAGTACTATGAAGTCCGCCTTCAGAACACTTCATACTAAAATAAATTGGTGTATGTTTTTGTTATTTATCGCAATGCGCAATGGAATGTAGGATAGTAAGTGTATATTCAATTAAAATTCTACATTCATCAAAAAGTCAAGAGAGAGCAAAGGACAATACATCAACATTATTGGAATACTTGGAATCCTGGTATTCAAAGAGGCTGGTGTATGCCTGATGCCAGGTAGCCGAAGCACGTTTTTTTGTTGTTGTTATTCTTGCAATTTGTACTTCCTGCGACTTACTAGGACTGGAATAAGGTAGTTTGCATATTTAATTGCGAATTTTGTCAGGACAGTGACTAACAGCCTACTCTTTCGATTTTCAACTAACAATTGTTCTTTTACTTGCACAGCGAGTACGCAGGATCTGCGAGATTTTTCGTCAATCTGCAATATGACTAGGCATTGGTCTAATCTCCATTGAGATATGGAGACGTCGCTAATTTGTAAGAATCGAAGCTCATTCGTTTCGCGCTTTCGTTTCCTAAGAGATAAGCGCCCTTAACTCCTAGCTATAAACCACCCAATGGCACTCGAAAAAGGGAATGTGGGTCCAATCTCGAAATTAGGTAGAGGAAAAAAATAACTTAACAAAAACGGCAACATGTGCATAGCACTTGGAAGTTTTGACCAATTCCTACCGCCCACCCCTCGCCCCCACAGTGCCCCCTCCCCCACTTTACCCCTAATTAGATAGTACAGAAGCTAAAAGGACCGAAACTCTTGCACGAACAGGAAGGGAGGGGGAAGAGCAACTTCTGACGATCAGATTACTTCCTGTTGGTTCTCGATAGTTTCTTATTTCTTGTCATCATATACAATCAGTGGTCATGTCAGCACTGCTCCATTACAGCAAGGATTGCTCAAGTCCAAACGTATAAAGGTCCCAACAGCGTAGTTTTGTTCCTTCTTCTGTTAGACCGCTATATACTTATACTTAATATAATTATACTCTATTTTATATTACATCAACCTTAGCTATTTATTTAATTAATTATCTATTTATTTATATTTTTTATTTATATTCCTGAGTCTACCACACGTTCAACACCTAATTATCTGCGAGAGCTAGAGGGCACAGGTGCAACGGAGGATCTACCGAGAGCTAGAGGGCACAGGTGCAACGGAAGATCTACCGAGAGCTAGAGGGCACAGGTCCAACGGAGGATCTACCGAGAGCTAGAGGGCACAGGTGCAACGGAGGATCTACCGACAGCTAGAGGGCACAGGTGCAACGGAAGATCTACCGAGAGCTAGAGGGCACAGGTCCAACGGATGATCTACCGAGAGCTAGAGGGCACAGGTCCAACGGAAGATCTACCGAGAGCTAGAGGGCACAGGTGCAACGGAAGATCTACCGAGAGCTAGAGGGTACAGGTCCAACGGAGGATCTACCGAGAGCTAGAGGGCACATGTCCAACGGAAGATCTACCGAGAGCTAGAGGGCACAGGTCCAACGGAGGATCTACCGAGAGCTACAGGGCACATGTGCAACGGAGGACCTACCGAGAGCTAGAGGGCACATGTGCAACGGAGGATCTACCGAGAGCTAGAGGGCACAGGTCCAACGGAGGATCTTCCGAGAGCTAGAGGGCACAGGTGCAACGGAGGACCTACCGAGAGCTAGAGGGCACATGTGCAACGGAGGATCTACCGAGAGCTAGAGGGTACAGGTCCAACGGAGGATCTACCGAGAGCTAGAGGGCACAGGTGCAACGGAGGATCTACAAGTGGCCCACGAAAGTCAGTAAATCGCTCACAAGTTGGAACAAGTGGCTGCGATGGAAAAATATATTAGAGAGCAGTGAAAACTGGAAACACCAAGACCAGACGGAAGGAAGTCAACACAGATGGGCCTCACAACAGAAGGAAGTCAACACAGATGGGCCTCACAACAGAAGGAAGTCAACACAGATGGGCCTCACAACAGAAGGAAGTCAACACAGATGGGCCTCACAACAGAAGGAAGTCAACACAGATGGGCCTCACAACAGAAGGAAGATCCAAATCATTTAATTTATCTATTCAATATTGTACTATTACTTCTTATGTATTCAGCATTTATTTTGTCATCTTTCATAATCATTCCATTTCATTCATCCTCGTCGTACACCTCACTACATTGCATCTTCACAATGTTTTATAAAATGCATGATGATGATTTGACATTTAAAGGAAAAACATTAAGGGGGATATAGATATATAAATCAGGTAATAAATACATAAATAAAAGGGTTCCAGATCAATTATGAAGGAAAATAAATATACTCATTCCCAAAATGGTCTCATGAAAACAATTGTGCATATTTTGTCTCAGAAACTCGACTGGGTAAACCGAGGAACACAAGAAAATGAAAATAGCAACCAAATACCTACGATGGACAATGAGAGGATCATCAAAAAACGAAGAACAACGGGAGGAACATCACGGAAATACCAGGATAGGCACAAACAGATACACACACGCATCCAAGCACTGGTTTATGCGTCTTAATATTGCCCAAATTGACTACGGTCTGGGTTTGAATAAGAGCGCCTCCGCCAGTAGAAACTAGTGAGGCAAACACATAAAATATAAAAAAATATTTTTCAAAACCCGTTTCTGTTCTAACGAGAACATAACCCCTGATGATCTTTAATGTCACCAATGAGAAAGCACTTTCTCTTCACTGCGTACTGGACGTTGGGGTCTAACCACGTGAATAATCGTCATTCGTCACATTTTGCGACATACTCTTTGTTTCTAAACATTTGGTCACGTTAAGTGCAAATATGTCACTTAGTGTTACTCTATTTAAAACTATAAATACTGTATTGTTACTTACAGCTGAAGGTCGTCGATGGATTTATAGGGCTCGGGAATAAAGTCCACAGACTACGGTACAAGAACTGTTGCCCAAGCCTCAATGAAGAGAACAGAGTCCATCGAGTGGAAATGTTATAGAAATGTCCTCAGAATACCGTGGACCAAAAAAAAAAAAAAAAAAAAAAAAAAATAGAATGCATAAATTTTACAATAGTTGGGTACAGATGGAGCTGCTTCATAAATTTAATCATGAACAAAAAATTGAAATACTTTAGCCACATCAAAAGACACAACGGTCTTGTGAGGACGGTAATGGAAGCTATAGTGCCGAACAAGAGAGGCAGACCAAGAAGGTTATGTCAAGGAATGCTTAGGGATGTCTTTGGAGCAGGCTGAAGTTTTGGCAAGAGATCTGGTTTATTTCAGCCAGGCTGTGATGTGAGCGACGCTCTGCAAAGGACATGCTACATGATGATGATGACTCCGACAGTCGTCGCGCAGTGTGTAAGATATATTTTAATTTTACGCCCGACATTTAAATAGCTTTATTGATTGTTGGGGGGCGCAGTGGTAAGTGCACTGACTTCCTAATCAGGTGATCAGGGTTCAATCCCCAGTAGGTACGGGATATTTTTTCAGATCACAAACCGGTCCTTGTGGTTGACCGAGATTACAAAATAATCTGTTTTTTTTTACTGATTGTTATAGTGGTTGAATACTCGCTTTTCACGGTAAAGATGTGGGGTTCAGCTCTCGCTTTCGGCACGATGCAGTTGAACCAGTTGTAAATGAGTGCCTGACTTACGATTAAAGAAGTAAAGGCAACGAGGAACGGAACTTACCAACTCAACTCATACAAGATATTACCAGATGAGCAGGATAGAACAGGTGGTAGTCTTCAGACTCCGCTCAGGTCACAACAGATTAAGGTTCTTAGTTCTTAGTCAACCTGTACTTCTACAGTGGCAAATGCCCTTGTGCAGGTCCCTGCTCTGGTATGAGCTGGATGTAGCCGGAAGAAGGATTTCCTGCTTAGCTGGCTAGGCTCAAGCAGCTTATTACTCCGCTACGTTGGGATAAGTGCCGCAGAGAGTGGTTAACTGATGTGCAAGTCCACCTTAATAGACTCAAACACTAGAGCAAAGTAGACCTACGGCCTGTTAGGCGCCATCTATTTTGCTCTAAATAAACCACTTAACCATGGCCGGTGTTATGCCATCTCACGCAGTTAGGCGACTTTTACGACATGTTTTCTATGGGGCAGTTGTGCTATTCTTGTCCTTGTTATACACAAAGACACGGTGGACCAATCGGGAAAGACTAATGTACCATGTTTTAAAAAAACTGAAGATAGGTGCTACTGACGAATGCATCAGCGGCACTCGGAAAATGACCCCTGAAGATCTGCTGCAAAATTGCCCAACACACGAGGACCAGAGAAAACACGTGTGGCCATCACCAGTGCCAACACTAGACAAGCTCTATGGCAGTGTCAACAGCCTCAGTATGGCGACTGCTGTTTTTGGGAAAATGTAAGTCAACTGTGACAGCGTATGGTGACAAAGAAGAACAAGAACAAAAACAAGAAGAAGAAGAAGATATAATATATGGTTTAGCATACTGCATCTCTAATTCTTCATTCACGACCAGCGGTTGTCTGCCGTGAGACTTTCTTTTCTATTTAGCAACACAAAACCTAGCCGTCATTATAAACATCTTCTCCAGTTTAAAATATGGGTATCTCAATCGCATGGCCACACGCTTCTTACTAGTTTTACTACATAAATAAATAGATCGAAGTTGTAATGTTACCGGACAGCTACTTTAACTTAGCTGTAGAAGAGCAAGTCATCATCTCCAGACTGAGAGCTGGACATAACAGACTCGAGGGCCATCTTTACAACAAAATGATGATTTGAACAGAAGACAAGTATCCATGTGGGGGAGCATACCATGACCGTGGAACACATCCTACAAAGCTGCATTCTCACCCAGCAAAAGAGAGAACAATACTGACCTCGCGAGACAGTTATGAAACAAGAGCTGTATGTAGATAAAACAGCCTTACAAACAACGGTGTCTTTTGTAAGAGAAACTGGGACCTTGACATGAGGATGAACGAAGAAGAAGTAGAAGAAATGTCAGTTTAAAAAAACAACATATATAATGGCTCAGTTACTGTATCGGGACAAGAACAAGATGATACCTACGTTACGGCCATAAGGTCACCATCAGGGACAAAGAACGAACAAAAATTACTACCGAATCACAACAAAAAACAAGACGTGATGCAAAACGAGCAGTTTCAATTCTCAGTCATAACAGGATGTACCAGGAAAGTGTGAGACACAGTATGCCAGTTTTAAAATTGAGTGGACTAAATACGAAATGGTCAATATGATTGCTCACAGACAAAAACGGACGAAACATAAACAAATCACACCAAAAACCAAAAAATAACAATTATCAAAAGACACATACTATACAAAAATATGAGTATACAAATTAATGAATAAACAATTATAAGAAGAGAGAGAGAGAGAGAGAGAGAGAGAGAGAGAGAGAGAGAGGGGTACATAAAAATAGACTGAAAAGCGAAACCTAGACAAACGTGTAGAATGTATTCAACCCATGCGAACTGAGACAACCTGTAAGGAAAATCAAATGATTCTCAAACTCAAACCAGTGTCGATCATCGAAAGTGCCAGTGACTCTGATGTCAACCTTGCTCTGCAGAGTTATTGGACACGTAGTTGAGGTGTTGACGGAAGCGAGCACGCAATTCAAGGTAATCTCTCTGATGTACTTCATGTTGCAAATTATCGTGTATATTAGGTTAAGTGGACAAGTAGGTGAACTTCTCTTTCAAAAACGGATTGCAGGAAGGACACACAAAGGGTCTGGATAAATGAAACACCTAAATAACATCTCTAACAAGTTTGCCAGTTGCCGAGTTATCCATAAAGACGCACAAATCCCACAAGAACGCTACACTGAATGAATGTAGGGCAAACATGTATCAGGTTCCAGAAAGCAGTGATTCGGTGTATGACGATGTTCGTCCATCATGGTGTGATGAAGTCCATTCTTTTTGTTCAGCCGGGGTGAACAGTATTCCATTTTTCTCTGTCCGCTCTGAAATGGGTGACTTGGATTAAAGTGAGGAAGATTTGAGCAAAATGTCCAGCTCACTATCTCGTCCAGGGTTACTTTTGGCCAGTGGCAAGGCATTATCGAGACGACCGGAGATAGCACATGATTCAGTTTTTTCCTCAGGGTTTACTTCCGAAGCCTTTCCCATAAACAGGTATATCCCAAGGCAGCGGGGGTGTGATATCTTATATCCTTGGAAAATAGCATGACTAGTGCCAAATGTCTATGTTCAAAATGAATGGCACATAAATAATGCTTCAGATTATCACAAAGTGATTGTATACCAACACATTATAACAAGGGAAACAAGGAGGCCAGTAATTTAGCATCATAGGAAGCGAAACTTACAGGAAGAATACCAGATCAACGATGAGGAAACAAACGTCACAATAAAAGCGCAGTGCAATGTAAAGTGGCAGAAAGAACATCACAAACACCGAGCAGATGACGGATATTACCAACTGTCCAGAAAAGTCAAAGTTATCATACTACATCTCCTTAAGGGTCACAACAAAATTCGACACCACCTGTACATCAAATCCAGGATAGGCACTACAAGCCTATGTTACTGCAGTCTGGAAGAAATGTCAACAGCATATGTACTTAATGACTGCCCCCAGCACATAGTCTGAGGAGAAGGATTTTACACACGTCATTCGCGTCTAGGGGAAACTGTACGGCGGTATTGGGACCTTCTAAGAGAAACTGTACGGCGGTATTGGGACCTTCTAAGAGAAACTGTACGGCGGTATTGGGACCTTCTAAGAGAAACTGTACTGCGGTATTGGGACCTTCTAAGAGAAACTGTACGGCGGTATTGGGACCTTCTAAGAGAAACTGTTCGGCGGTATTGGGACCTTCTAAGAGAAACTGTACGGCGGTATTGGGACCTTCTAAGAGAAACTGTACCGCGGTATTGGGACCTTCTAAGAGAAACTGTACCGCGGTATTGGGACCTTCTAAGAGAAACTGTACGGCGGTATTGGGACCTTCTAAGAGAAACTACAGCGGTATTGGTACCCTCTAATAGAAACTGTACAGTGGTATTGGGACCCTCTAGGAAAAAGTAGACTGTATTGAATAGCCTGGAGTCCCAGTCGTAGTGAGTAATGATCACAGAATATGAATACCCCACCTAGCGTTCACGTCACGTTACAGCAGCCTGTCTAGCGATGTCGTGATAGTCACGGCAATCCCCCTAGTGATAAGCCTACTGAGTAGCCTTGCATTGTAGAACGGTCAGGAGGTCACCTTCTTCCGTACGCCTACATTCCACAAATAGACCAAATCTGCCAAGAATGAAGAACTGGACACGTGCAGACTTTGACAAACAAACCATAATAGAAACAACAACCTGTAGGGATAACTTAGTTTAACTTAACGTCTTTATACTGCTTTAGAAGATTCTGCAGAGTCTGAATATAAGACGTTTCTTAGAGGGTAGATTAACCATCTTAATAGACTCAAACACTAGAGCTAAATAGACGCGTTGCCAGTTAGGCGCCATCTACGCTGTTCTTGACAAACCACCTAGGGGAAGATACAAATAACTTTTGGGTACATTTTTAACTAGAATTTAGAATTTAGTCGATGCAACGGTCGTTAAGCCTGCTTTTTAAATTTCTAACTGCCAAGGGATTTATAACGTGCTCGGCATTGAACACGGGAGACCGATCTCGATATCCAGAGATCAGGGAAATTGTTACCAGAAGATCCACTTGAACAAATCCCGGTTTTCATCGTTAGCTGAGCCCACAACATCCGGCGGCCGAGCTCGCGATCACTGATCCCCCCTGTGCGATGGTCGTGTGTTTCGTAAGAATACAATTATGGGACAAAAGTAATATCCATCTTTGTTTAAATAACGAGTTATCTGACGTTCTTAACATAACAAAATTGAGAAGGAAGACAAACGTCTGGTCAGACAAAATATACTGATCAGACATGTTAGTCAGATTCAGGCAAAACATACTTGACAAGACCCTCACCTTGACTTCATCGTAGCCCTTCCTGGAAACGGGCTGTTTTCATGGCAGCCTGGGTAACAAGGTGAGGGATCGACTTGATCCCCGTAGTAGTGAGCGATTCGCAGATGAAGCCAAGCATAGCACAATCGCCTGGAGGACCTCGGGTCTACCTTCATCAGCACGCTCGGGATGTCAGGAAAACTACAACAAACCGCCACTTAACGTCCTTTTTAGGGCAAAGGGTAAATCTACTCATTGTGGGCAACAACAACATAATAAAATTAGAAGTTGAATCAACTCAAATACTTACACGTCTCCAAAGCTACTGAAATAGATTATATCCAATCAGACCTTATTTTTTCAATGATCAGCAGAAAACGATGTGCTAACTTTTCGATTTCCACAACACGTCACGCCAACACAGATTAAAAATAATTGTTGTTATTTTACTAAAGAAAAATAGAAAGCACCACGCACTAAAACCACAGCCACGAACATGTAGCTACATCTTCTGAAATACGTCAACCTTCTAGCCTCGTAATGTCGTCATTCAAAAATAATAACGTAGATAGTGACCGAATGAACGTAAATATTAGAAAGGGCAGAATCGTCTATGATTTATATAGTGATGTTGTCACTTTTGTCTATGCGGAACGCCCATTCGTGACAAGTAAGAACTAGGACTTGCAAACCGCCCAGTAAAAGCCGAGAGATATGGAGAGGGTTATAGAGCAGG
The DNA here is from genome assembly GCA_036924085.1 of Ariolimax columbianus. NCBI lineage: Eukaryota > Metazoa > Mollusca > Gastropoda > Stylommatophora > Arionidae > Ariolimax > Ariolimax columbianus. The sequence goes on from JAVGWX010000006.1 coordinate 26,949,457, forward strand.
CATCAACGAGAGAAACAACCCAGATTTAGAGAAAATATTATTTCTATTTCCCCAGGGGAGCGGCCTGGTTGAAGTATTTGACTTTGGAAGTTCTTGATCTGCATTTCCCGTTGTATGACCTCAGTAGCACGCAAGCATCGTTAAATTCTATTATGTTAAAAACTGGCGTCAGTGTCCTCTGGACAGATCTATCTATATGTGTTAAGTCACTTTAAGCCTTTTTGCGAGGCCTGTTGGTACTGGTGGTTCTTGTTGCTAGCTGGCTGTGCACATCACTACTGCGGTTATCTTGTGACCAGGATGTCAATTCTTTCCTTGTCCTAAACCCTTAGCATGACCAGGCAGGTATATACACAAAAGCCACCCCCACCCCCCACCTCCTCCCCGGAATGTCCGAAAACCGCTCATGTTACAGCCAATTCAGTCCTTTTAATGTCTTTTTCCGATGAAAATGGCTGAGAATTCGATACGATGACGGCTCTCCATAAAAAGGTCTCATATAGCCATGTCATATATGACTTCACACTTTTAATCTTCAATCACAAACTGGAAGTTGTCGTCGTGAAAGACCCACAATTATTAGGCAACCACCTTGCCTCTCTCTCTCTCTCTCTCTCACACACTCTCTCTCTCTCTCTCTCTCTCTCTCTCTCTCTTTTAGAGTAACAAAGTCTTCGAAATGTGGGTATATAGAAGACTTGATTGCGTTTCTTGGAATTAGAAGAAAACAAATGTGCAGGTATGGAAAAAGTTGTGGCTGAAATGAGGACTGAAATCAAGACAGTTAAGATATTTTGGCCAAATAACAAGACATACCTCCTTGTGATTTGAACCAATAACCTCCAGCACCCGAGGCCGACGTCTTACCTTAAAACCACTCAGTGTATTCGAATGTGTGCGTATGAGTCTGACCTTGACACCTCGGGGTAGATGGAAGAGGAGTGATTAAGTGACTAAGAAAGTGTAGAGTGGAAATACATGCCTGTATACATATGTTATGTGTACCTGTGTGTGTGTGTGTGTGTATGTGTGTGTGTGTATGTATGTATGTATGTATGTATGTATGAATGTATGCTTTTATACAGGCGTGTCATTATTTGTGTCTGTGTGTGTCTGTGTGTGTATGCATCGGTGTATGTATGTGGTCATGATTTTATATTTTATATTAGTGGAGCCTACATTATTGGCTTGGCTTGGCTTCGTTCGTTCTCAATCTCTCGCCACCAATCCCTGAAAGGGCTTAAGTAGTAGAATGTAGTCCAGAGAACTGAATGCGTTGTGTCGTAGTTTACAGCTTGACTGCGATATTTGCACCTTTCGGTCCAACACATCCGACTTTAGCAATCATTTTTTACTACCGGGTTAGTATTTCCCCTTCGATCACTTCTCCTTAGCCAGTCTGTCCTGCTGCAGCCTGTTATCCAGGATCATCGCGTGTAGGTGTAGAAGGGTCTTGCAGCTCTGGTTCGCTGGCCCTGACGCTAGCAGCCAGCTCTGGTTCGCTGGCCCTGACGCTAGAGACCAGCTCTGGTTCGCTGGCCCTGACGCTAGCAGCCAGCTCTGGTTCGCTGGCCCTGACGCTAGCAGCCAGCTATGGGTCGCTGACCACTGCATCTCGTGAGTTGCTCGAACCTACATTATTGTATTTGTCTATATTCATGGCGTTGTCTCGTGTCTGTTAAAACTCATTATATTAACGTTCCATTAACTGGAGAATGTTTACCCCGAAGGGTATATCAGAAGAGGAGGGAGAGAAACATGGAGAAGGAGAATGATTGGAGGAGTAAAAGAGGGAAAAGAGAGGGCGAGACTGAGAAGAAGAGAGCAAGAAAGATATATATATATAAAAGAAAAGGAAGAGTAGAAAGGAAAATGAGAGCGCGATAAGAGAAGATAGAGAGAGAGAGAGAGAGAGAGAGAGAGAGAGAGTGGAGAAGATGAAAGGGATAGAGGTGGAGATAGAAGTAGATGGAGAGGGAGCGAGATGGAGATAAATAAATAAATGAAGCGGTAGAGAGAGGAACATAGAGAGTGGGGAGTCCGAGGGAAGGAAACAGAGATAGATGAGGTGGGGAAGAGGGAAAGAGAGGAGAGTAAGAGGAAAAGAGGTAAACAAAGAGAGAAAGAATGAGAAACCTAACCTAATAAGATAGAGAACAAGAAAGGACGGGATAAGGAAAAGACGGTGAGAGTAAAAAAGATATGTAGGGAAGGCCAAAGAGAGGTGAGAGACAAAGGGAGAAAGAGAAGGAGCTGAGGAGATGAAGAAGGAACGAGAGAAAGACTGGGAGAAGAGAGAGGAAAGGATATGTGAGTGAAGGTAGGAAGAGGAGGAGGAGAGAGGGTGAAGTATTGAGATAGAGAAATACAGAAAGAGGAGGTGAAAGAGAGAGAAGGAAAAATATGGAGGTAAGCAGAGGGAGAAAGGGGGGAAGGGAGAGGAATAGAGATGGAGGTGACGAAGAACAGAAAGGGAAATATACGGGGACAAAGAGAGAGGTAGAGAAGGACATAGAATGAGAGAGAGAATGAAAGGGAAAGTGACGGACGACGACTTGAAGGAAGGTGTGGATGAAAAGGGGGAACGATGGAAGGAGGAGAAGGAGGAGAGACAAGGAGCGCACGAGAGACCATGAGTCAAAGACATCGCTGGGATAGTCTAGGTGTTGAGAGGCCGAGAACTACAGGCCGCTTAGTCACTCATTTCGCCACGTCGTGTGCTGTCTATGTTTTTGTTGATGTCACCTCAACAGAAAAACAACATATGCCTTACTGGTGATTTGACATGTTACCCTCATTGCCAGCAGGCAGGCATCGAAGCCATTCGGCCACACGCTCCGCATTAACAAAGTGTGTGCTTTAAATCGTTGTTCGTTTTCATGTAACCGTATCTATTTTCTTCATAAACTTGACTTGATATAAACTTGTTGGTCCATTATAAACTTTCTCGAAACAAACTAAACTAGACATAAACTTGACCTTTCATAAACTCAACTCTTCATAACCTTGTCCCTGCATAAACTTGACCTAATATAAACTCGACCCATCATAAACATGGCCCTACATAAACTTGACCCGATATATACTGTACTTCTCATAAAATTGGCCCTACATAAACTTGACACGTCATAAACTTTAACTGATGTAAACTTGACTTGCCAAAAACTCTACTTGACATATACTCTAACCGCCATAAACTCTACACAACACAAACTCTACTCCACATAAACTCTTCCCAACAAAAACTCTATCCGACATAAACTCTACCCTACATAAACTTGACTCGTCATAAATTTTAACCAACGGAAACTTGACTCGCCATAAACTCTACCTGACATAAACTTGACTCGACATAAACTCTACCCGACATAAGCTCTACCCGATATAAACTTGAATTTCCATAAACTTTTCCCAACATAAACTCGACATGCCATAAACTCTATCCGACATAAACTCGATTCCCCATAAGCTTTACCGGACATAAACTCGACTCGCCATAAACTCTTCCCGACATAAACTCAACTCGCCATAAACTTTACCGGCCATAAACTCTACCCGACATTAACTCGACTCGCCATAAACTCTACCCGACATAAACTCAACTCGCCATAAACTCTACCCGACATAAACTCGACTCGCCATAAACTTTACCCGACATAAACTCAACTCGCTTTGAAGTGTATGGCAGTGGCGTAGCAACGGGTTGTGCTATGCCAATGGACTGTGTCAGTCAAAGTGCGGAGTCAATTTTTTTTAAACTTTCTGAATGTAATCAAACTCAGTCCAAATCTACATGTAGGCACTCAATTAGTTTTATTATCTATTAAAACGGGTTAATTGCTCAAATGCCTGATTTAATAATACGACATGTGTCCCATACATACACATCGTTCTCTGACCGGAAGAAGTTTAAACTGACGTTTGACGTCATGACCGACGTTTTACAAATATTACGAGTTTTTGTTGACGTTTTCTATTACTCAGTAATCAATCTTATTAATGCGTAGTGTCTTTTATAATTTAAATCACTGCAGTTCCTCTGACATGTCAAAGTCCTGTGTACGTGGCACTGCTAAGCGAAAAACAAGCCAAAATCGTTCAATGAGCGTCGCCAAAAAGCCGAAGTATCTACCTTTCTGAAGATTGCAGACGGCGCACAGACTGACTGCATTAGTCAGGTTTGATCGATGTAGAAACGGCATTGGCAACGGATATCTGCAATCAGGACAGCACTTCAGTAACTGTATTAACAGTTTCAGTACCAACAGATTATGACGACAAGAATTAAGATATCTCAATTGATTTATATTATTACTGAGGGCGATATTACTTCGTAAATAAATCCAAACAATAAAGTTAATTTCAAAGAGCTGTTGTTACACGAAGCCAGACAATTGGATGATGTTGTTGTTTAATGGCCACAATGAGTAAGATTCCTCTTTTGTGCGGTATGAAAAGGGTTTAAGTGGCGGGTTGCAGTAGCTTTCCTTACATCCCGAGTGTGTGGATGAAGGTCGACGGGTGTCCTGTAAGCGATTGTGATATGCTTGGTTTTTATCGACGTGTCGTTCACTACTACCGGATCACGTCGATCCTCCACCTCGTTAGCCAGGCTGCCATGAAAGCAGCACTTTTTCAGATATGACAGGAAATGAAGTGGGGATTTTCACCTGACCCTGACTTGCAAGTCTGATCAGACGTTAGTCTTCTTTCTCCATAGACAGTTGGTCATTTCGTTTGACCCATATCAACCTCTTGGCCTGTTTCTAGGAGATCCTGCTCAGAAAAGACGATATTTCTCCGCGTCATTTTACACCAAATTCAGTCAAACATGTGTAATAGATTGATAGATTGAAAGACACTTCTCCAGTGGTTTCCCAAACCTTTTCAGTCCACGACACTCTTAGTGTACCATAATTTTTCCACGGCACTCCAAATTAGAAAATATTAACAGTTGCAGTGCTCCTAAGTTTGATTTCAGTAAAAATTTTGGAAAATTTCGCGGCAACCCTGTAAACCAGTCATAGCACAACAGGATACCGCGGTACACAGTTTGAGAACCCCGTGCACTGCTTTGTATTACTGTGCTTATTGGCTTGCATTTTTATTGTTCATGAAAAATCCGTCATACATCTTTGGTAAGATGACTTCGTGGCGATGAAACCTTGCATACGTATTGGGACCTGCATTGGAGCATAGTTCTGGAACAGCGTCGCTTGAACAAAACAATCGCTGCAGAAATAATATGCTGCACGAAGGAGGAACGCTACTTGAGGTTAATGACAGCGTTATTAATGTCACGCTCGTGCTCATGAGTGCAACGTGGCATTCAGGAGCCACAGGATACAAGATGACAGAACAAACAGCATACAAACAGTAGAAATATCCTTTCTGTTATCAGGACTAGCGGTCGCTATCGTCGAGAGGTAAGGAACTCGTTTCTCAAAGCGATAAACGAGCGATCGAATCTCGCAAGCTTCAAGCGGCCCGAGGTCTCAAGAGAGAAAAGACCAGAGTGTCTGCATCCTGAGTTACGTCTAGTCGTCTCGACTGAGCGTCTTGCCACTGGTCCTAGATAGCTCGGGACAAGTGAGTGAGGTTGATGACCAGCGCAGCTTCTTACTCACTATAAACCAAATGCAGCGGAAGTTACATCATCAAGGCCACACAAAAAACCCATATGATGATGTCACCATAAATAAAAATACGTCCAAGGTAGAACAATGGCCATATATAGTTTCATGGCCATCTATAGTCTAAACTTTATATGGTCATAGTAGAACCCTATTCTTGAAAATCTGCCGACTTAAGTCATTGTGAAGTACCTCAGTCCCAACATACAAAATGAAGTGATTAGCATCGTGGTACGATGCAACGAGGGGGGGGGGGGCATACTTATCGATATTAAAACTGTTTCCTTCTTCCTAGTTATAGTGGACACCACCGAAGACATCAGCAAAGTTGACAAACGTAGTTCAATAATTCGTTATGCCCACGAAGAAACAGTTATAGCCTGAAAGGTTTACAATTGACAAGTCCATTATTTTGGGGAAAATGGAAAATACTTCATAGAACCGACATCATTGCTCCTGGGCAGCCACATATGTTCTCAGTCCCATTCATTGCACCTGCGCGGCCCATATGTGATAAATTCCTGTCATTACACCTGGACAGCACCATATGTGAACAGTCCCCTTCATTGCACCGGGTGGCCTAATATGTGCCCAATCTCCTTCATTGCACCTGAGGGCCTCATATGTACGTGGTCCCCTTCATTGCACCGGGCGGCCTCATATGTGAACAGTTTCCTTCATTGCACCTGACGGCCTCATATGTGAACAGTCCCCTTCATTGCACCTGACGGCCTCATATGTGAACAGTTTCCTTCATTGCACCTGACGGCCTCATATGTGAACAGTCCCCTTCATTGCACCGGACGGCCTCATATGTACGTGGTCCCCTTCATTGCACCGCGTGGCCTCATATGTGAACAGTCCCCTTCATTGCACCGGGCGGCCCCATATGTGCAAAGTCCTCTTCATTGTTGTACGTAGCGACCACAGAACACGAACTCCGTAGCCCATGCGGCGGCTCGGAACTGTTCCTCTGACTTCGACAGGTACCTATTTAAAAATGGGTCGACTGGAAGCCCCGATCATACCATGAGAAAAACCCGGAAATATCCAGTCTGTCGAACTGAGCACTACGTGATTCCAATTTGGCACGTTGGAACTGCAACTCAAGCTAGCCTTAATCCTAGGACACTGATCTGTGTGTAATTGGTAACCACTGTTCTAGTGTAGACTACGAACAGAGAGGCTTGATTGAATAGATGGGCAAAGGGAAATACTGTGAGAGAAATCGACAAATACATGGCCACCCCAAATCCAAAGACAACATCAACGTCCTGAAAAGGAGAGACCAAAGCATCATTTTCCAACCACACTCGAAACCTACAACTTACCGGTCACTTGAACAGAATCCAACCAGAATATACTCCAGAGTGCCGACTGTTCACATATCTCTATGAAACTATTCAACATCATCTTTTTGAATGTATGGCGCTTGTCGTTATTAGGAAAGAGCTTCTTCCTTCGATGCCAGACAAATGGAACACTTTGTACGGAACTAAACAACAGCTTACAAACACTTGCAGATACCACTATATGGCATTGGGCCAAAGGGCAGGAGTCCATAGGCCGCTGGATCAATAACCAACCAACCAACATTGTGCCTCTATTTAAGCCTCCTTTTGAAGGACGTGATTTCAGACGCTATAGCTTCTAAGCGTTTCTTTGGCTTTCACAATACAGACACATTTTCTTTTTGTGACAGTATACACCGTGAACTATGCTTTCATGGCAGTGTTGATCATGCTCAAACATTCACCATCATCATCATCATCCTCATCAGCAGCATTATCAGTCCGGCAACCTGAAAGGTTATTGGTGCATTAATAATGCAGATTGTTAGACCAGTTCCCTCCACTCAACTCGATTTTGTGCCAGGATACGTGTTCTTCTGCAATAAAGTGTTCTGCCCTTGATTGCAGTCTGTTTAAAATAACCGTAAGCATTACTTTGCTGGGGTGGCTGATGAGACTGATGGTTCGGTAATTTTGACATTGTTTGAGGTTATCCTTCTTATGTAGAGCTATAATTTGTGATTGTGTCCAATTTGTTGGTCATTCGCCGTTTGCCAGATCGCGTTACATATCTCAGTGAAAATGTTTATAACCGCTGTCCTTTCATGTGTGAGTAGTTCGCCTGGTATATTGTGTACACCAATCATCGTCTACTTCTTGTCCTTACTCAAACATTACACTATAGAGATAGCGTCAAACCAGATGTTCGTCAAGATACGACTGTCTCACGGCCATTCATTTTCGCGTTATGCACGTCCTTAAAGTCCTCGCGACGATCATTCTGCTGACCAAAAAGATGGATGAAGTAACTAATGTACCGACTATTAACGAGATGGTAGAATGTCTCCATATTGCTTCCATTCTTACAATGATGACAAAAGTACAGGAGACAGCCAGTGGCATCTCAAACTTGTTACAATCTCCGCAGTACGGCCTAAGTATGACATGGTATGATTTCGTCATGGCATGAGAATTGATAGAGCATGTGACATGAGTATGAATCAATTTACGATGCTTTTGATAGCCTGATAAAAGTTGTGAGCATTGAAGATAACTTTGAAGACCGGCGTTTAACATAAGTCAAAACGATTATTTCATTAAATGATTCACTACGAATCATCTGTGTCAACCGAAGAACGTTTAACAGTGAATATGTTTCTATCTACGATGGATAGACCACGTGGGCAAATCATACAGGGATTTCTCCGCCTTAGTTCATTGACTGAAACATTCAGTTTTCTGTTGCCTTCAACACAGTTGGGGGAATCTGACTGCGAACCGTATGCAGCGGCTGAATTGCCAGCTAAACAGTATGACATCGATATTTTGTTTGCTTTTCTAGCTATGATTTTGATAAAGCTGTCGGTAGTTAGTTGTCTATCTCAAGCGATATTGGCGACATCCTGAGAGGGTTTTTGTCTTGATGATGTAACTTGTGCTATATTGGGATTTTAGTGGGGAAGAAATGCGTTGGTCATCAACCTCACTGTCTTGTGCCGAGCTACCTTGGTCTAGAGGCACGAAATAAGTCAAGACGTCTGGAGATAATTCAGGATCCAGGTATTCTTATATCACCACCTTTAAGACCAGGGGTCACTTGAAAACTTGCGGGATTTGATCACCGATTTAGTTCATCGGTTTAAGAGGCGAGTGCCGGTCCTCTCAACCACAGAGACCCCCAGAAGACTCTACAGAGTCTGTAGACAACCAGTTTCTTATTCCATTCGTGTAGTTTCGTCACAAAGTGACTAGCAGACGATAAGAATATTCATTCCCCGTGGTCTCCCCAGCTTAGTCATCATTGCGGTGGAAGGATCTTGGCGGATGGATCTGGGGTTTTCATTTGCCATTTCTTTACAGACCAGAAGAGCAGTACTGATCAGGGCTATTGGTTTGACTAGATCCGTACAAAGTTGTCAACGACGCAAATTCAATCGTCTTCGAAATTACACAAATGTTACTCATCAACTATTATGCTCTGTCGTCTACATCCAGTGACGCGTGCATGCCTACTTGTTGCTAGTAACACTGCGGATGGCTGTTGCGAGATGTGAACGATCATTATCAGAACTGAAGCTTCTCAAAAACTACCTAAGAAGTTACATGTGTGAAGAGCGCTGCGAGACTCGGCCACGTTGTCAATAAAGTAAAGTAAGTAGCATGTCCTTTGCAGAACGTCGCTTCTTACAACTGCCAACCTATTTGGCTGTTATATGTTTCTTGGAAAGTTTGCAGTACGGTAGTTTGCCATTACGTTCAGTACGTAAAGGAGCGGGGGGAAAACCATGTCTTGCAAACTGAACACGAGCGTGGTTCGAACTGGGTGCGTTTGGATTGTGAAACGTACGCTTTACCCTAGGCCACACAGCCTCCCACGTCAATAGTAAATTAAAATGTCGTCGCCAACATTTCAAAAGTGGTGAATATGCTCGCACAAGAGAAGGTGCGCCAAACGAACGTTTTAGTTTTCTTTCGCTTTATTCTAGCATAGAAATCTATTTCAGTTGGCTATCTGATTTATGGTATATGCAACAACGTTTATTTGTTCGATTGAAATCGATGATCTGAACAAGGGCCCCTAAGACTCTTTCTACGCCTCTGGGTGCGTGTCTTCTGACATAACATAATCAACACAGCATAGAGCAATGTCATTCGTCAAGATTTAGGATTCAAAAATAGAAATAATTTTTGTTATGCATTTCAGTGAGACCGTAAGTACTTCTTCTTCTTCTGCGTACGCAGTCAGACAGTAACCCCGTAAGTACAACTCTAGCGATTTTAATTGACGTTTGTGAAATGGAAACGTTAATCAGAAATGACCAGCGTGACAACATCAGCGAAAACAAGGATGCAGAAGGTCAGCGTAACTAAAGAAAACACCAATTTAGAATATAAAAAGATGTGATTTATATGGGCATAATCTTCCAACATTAAAAAACAAAAATTAATCGTTTTAATTAATATTATGAAAAAAATGTATTGCTGTGCATCAAGATTTCAGATAAGATTTATTGCTGTGTGCTAGATTTCAGATAACATTTATTGATGTTTGCAAGATTTCAGATAACATTTATTGATGTGTGCAAGATTTCAGATCCGATTTTAGCTGCTGTCTCCATGTAGAAGGCATGTTGTGATTTATGTCACCCTTTATCTCTTGTCCTGATAGCACAATCTAATGTTGTCATTGATGCCAACACCCTTTATCTCTTGTCCTGATAGCACAATCTAATGTTGTCATTGATGCCAACACCCTTTATCTCTTGTCCTGATAGCACAATCTAATGTTGTCATTGATGCCAACACCCTTTATCTCTTGTCCTGATAGCACAATCTAATGTTGTCATTGATGCCAACACCCTTTATCTCTTGTCCTGATAGCACAATCTAATGTTGTCATTGATGCCAACACCCTTTATCTCTTGTCCTGATAGCACAATCTAATGTTGTCATTGATGCCAACACCCTTTATCTCTTGTCCTGATAGCACAATCTAATGTTGTCATTGATAGCACCCTTTATCTCTTGTCCTGATAGCACAAACTAATCTTGTCATTGATGCCAATACCCTTTATCTCTTGTCCTGATAGCACAATCTAAAGTTGTCATTGATGCCAACACTCTTTATCTCGTGTCCTGTTACCACAGTCTGATAAGCGTTTTGTTACTCGTCTGCTGATATTATCTTACCACTTGTTTTCATTGTCTGCTTCTTGCACAGTTTACACTCTACCGTGAATCCCAGAACGGTTTTCAACAAGGTGTGTCGCTTTATTTATATCACCAAAATATTCTAACTGTTTTATGGGATTTATATCATTGGTTCCCTCTTTACCCGTACTTTTCTAAGAATCTCTTAATTTTTGTCTTTTCCCGCAAAATTCTTGTTATTCTGTTATGAATCCATATTTCAAATGCATAAAATTCCTTTTTCAAATGTTTTGTTCATTATTCATATATGTATAATCGATAAGTATTGGCAACATGTGATTTTCTCTTTTTTTTTCAAATTTGTGAATTATTTTTTATTTATTTGGATGTAAATATATGTCTCATTTTGGTGAAAACAGTGAATAATCCTAACACATACAAATATTCATAAATCGGCTGCAATGCTTGATGTAACAAAGCAATCTAATAGGAGTAAGATGTCAGTAGATCGACTGAAGTATTTGCTGTAACAACATTATGTAAATGAGTGAACGTTAAAAAATAGGATCAACAAGAACTGAAAAAGAAAACGAAAAGTAAAATGCAGTTGTGAACCAACAGGCCACAACAAGGAGCCCGTAGCAAAACGTTTTGCGTAATCTTGCAGCTGTCATTTTGTCTACCAATATGGCTTGGCTTGGTTCGTTCTAGAGCTGTGAGATGCGCTGTGTGAGAAATGCAGACGGAAAGACAATCCATAACCGAATCCGCTGGCCCTGACGCTAGTAGTCAGCTATGGATCGTTGACCTATGCAGCTCATGCGCTGCTCACCCGGAATGCATTATGACCAGTCTGTAGCGAGAGTATATCATGTGCATCTCTCCGGTCCACGAGCAAGGGGTCGAGCTCGACGTAGATGGGAGCTCGAAGTAGATTGGAGCTCGAAGAAGATGGGAGCTCGAAGTGGATCAAGGGTATCTCTGGCACTCTCATGAAGTTATAACTAACGACAGCACAAAAGAAATCTACGCATCCCGCCTCTCTGCGACGCCTTATGGCAAGGGCAGTAGGACAAACAAAAGAAGAAGAAGTAACGTGAGATTGGATAGGCCTAAGATAAAACAATTTTATTTTGTTTTGTTTGTTTGTTTTTTGTGTGTTTATTTTGAGGGTATACCTTACTTTCTGCGAAGCTCCCTTTCAACCACAGACAGTCTTTTTTTTTTTTTGTGAGTGGAAGAGTAACTGTATTTATTGCAACTATGTATATTCGTCCCCTGAGGACCAGGGTTTAATTCCTATTAGTACTTGTTATTGCACTTTCTTTTCGGTAGTTTAACGGACATATTTTCCCAGTGTTTTATAGAGTATAGTTGTATGTGTGTAGTTTACTTGTTTACGAAGTCATACTTGTGCAGTTAACGTTAGGGCGTGGAGACTTGTATTCCAATATATGGGAGTAAAAGAGACGGGTTTCATGCAAACAGAGCTCAGAGTCGACAAAATATCGACCAATATACAGCCCCACGCCCATCATGTATAATCAGATCGGGCAAAGATAAAAGGGCACGAACAGTAATCGGATCAAATATCGACTTGTTGAAAATTACACACGCCCATACGTCATGTCAAATATTATTCTTTTCATTTTAACTAATATTGTTTGTCGCAGACCAGACATTATTATTTGGAAGTTCGATTCTGTTAAGAATCGACGACATTCCATTCAGTGCAAACATATAGGTAGTCAGTCGCAATTAGAAAATTGCGAAGAATTGGATGCTGATGATTCCAGTAGCCCGCTAGCTGTACATACATCTTCTCCATCTTTCAGACGCTCCTTACTGCTCCACCAACGGCGGATTTCAAAATTCTGCAGTTTGTAGATTTCCTTTTCATCAATCTAGAGTCAAGCACAACAGGGTCTTCCTTCCCCGCTGATTCAACCAAGCCCGTTCCATTGACTGTGGTTTCGCTAGGTAGTAGATAGAGACAGTTGTAATCTCGTTAATCCATGCAAGCGCGTCACTAATTAGGTGACGAGACATTTGCTACATTAAGCGAGTAATAGTTACTTATCATCAATTCCTGTCAACATACAAAAAGGCGGGCATCGGTCGACCTCAGAACATTATTCACACCCATATCTGGCTCCCAGTGTGGAGGCCTTGAGGCGTGGACGACAGCTCGTTTATTGTCATGTACCTCATCATGGCAAGGGCAGTAGATCAGTTCAAGCTCATCATGGCTTTATTTCCCTATGTCTGGCAGTCACTTGTGCCACAACCCTCTCTTCTATATCTTCCGAAGTAAAGATCGAAAGACCTTTGTTAAAGAGGTCTTTAAGTTCTTCTTTCACCAACTTCTGGTCTTTAATCCACTCGACTTTTACCCAGGTAGGAACACGTAAGGCCATTGTAGCATTCCAACTATGATTTAGATGTCCTCTTCGACCATGGGATGTAGAGGTCTACTTATATTTTACTTGTTTATAGTTTGTACAGAATAGGGTAGCCGGTCCTATGCCCAATTCTCTATATGCGACTCTTACTACATGTCTGACATTTTACAGTTACTTTTCTTTGTTCTCCTCTTGAGCCCCGATAACACGCCGGTGATATGCTGTAGTGGTTTTGTGTAATAAAACAACAAGATGTTATTGAAATTTATAACACAAACACGTCAAAGCATCTAACGAGAAATAACAATAGCCGTTCATCGCGGACGATCGCGGGCATATGTCTATTCGTAGTATGTACCATATTTTCGATTGGATAAACAGACGGCGTCTGAGTGTGCAGTGGCTAGCTTGCTTGTAGGAAAACTGCCCCTATATTGTCATGCTTGAAAGAAGCAAAGCGTAATCAGGATCAGGTGAAACATACTGTTCAAGGTTGGAGCAAAGAGTAATCAAGGTCAAGTGAAACTTACTGTTCAAGGTTGTAGCAAAGAGTAATCAGGATCACGTGAAACATACTGATCAAGTTTGGAGCGAAGTGTAATCAGGGTCACGTGAAACAAACTGTTCTTCTTCTTCTTCTTCTTCTTACGCTGTCAGACGTCGACCTTTATTTTTTTGGAAAAAAGCAGCGGTCATCCTGAGGCTGTCGACACTGCCATAGAGCTTATCTAGTGTTGCCACTGGTGATGGCCACATTTGCTCTCTCTGGTCCTCGTATGTCGGGCAGTTTTGCAGCAAATGCTCAGGGGTCATTTTCCCTGTACCACACGAGCATTCGTCAGTGCCACCTATCTTCAATTTGTTGAATTGGTGGTACCTCAGTCTATTGTGACCAGTGCGAAGTCTGAAGACCACGACCTGCTCTCTTCTGTTCAACTGGTAATAGGCATCGTTTTTTGTGTAGCCAGTATGTTCTGTTTCCCATTTGGTCATGTATCTAGCTCTAATAAGCCTTTTTGACTCTTCGTATGTCACACTAGTATCTGGTTGTTTCCCAATTCCAAAATTTTTTAGTCTCTGATGCATTGGATGGTCAGTCAGTCTTCTGAGTTTCTCTGCTTGCTGTTGGGCTCTGCAGTCTCTTCTGTCGGTCATGGATTGCAGTTTTGTAATCTTTTCAAGCTCTACAATTGGCGTTGACTTCATGCCTCCTGTTATAACTCTCATGGCTTGGTTTTGAAGTTTACTAATTTTCTCAAAGTTCGCCTTTGCTGCTGTTGTCCATGCCGCAATGCTATACTCGAGAACTGGTCTCACTCTTCCAGTGTACAGTTTCTTTAGTATACTTTCGTCTGCTCCCCAGCTTATTCCAGCAAGTTTCCTCATGATTGCCATTCTTTCTCTGGCTCTCATTCGGTTTCTCTCGATCTGACTTTTCCATGTCATACGCCGATCAAATGTGACTCCCAGGTAGTTTGGGTTGCCGTTTGGCCGCAGGTATTTGCCGTTAAGACTTATTTTGGTGTTTGTTTGAAAGCGGGAATATCGTACATGTTGTTTTTTCCTCATTTATTTTGACCAGCCATGAGTTCGCCCACTCTTCCAGCGATGTTAGGGCCTGCTGCATCCGATTACTTGCTATGGTAAGATTCTTTTCAGAGGGCCACATAGCCAGATCGTCTGCAAATATTGAGCTGTGGACTCTTCTTGGTATATTCTCTGTTATGTTATTTACATACACCAGGAAGAGTGTTGGTGACAGTACTCCCCCTTGGGGTACTCCCTGCTCAAGTGTCACCTTTTTGCTCATCTGTCCTTGTATTTGAACTCTGGCCGTTCTGTTTTTGAGGTAGTGGCTGATCCATTTGTACATTTTCCCACAAACTTCACTTCTTTGTAGCTTGACTTTAAGTCCCTCTTTCCAGACTTTGTCAAATGCCTTTTCTAGATCCACCCAAACCACTACTGTGTGTTTTTGCTCCTGGTAGGCATCCTCTATTTCCTGGGCTATGATGGTGATCTGATCCTCAGTGGATCTGTGCTGTCTAAAGCCTGCTTGCTGTGGAACTAGTATGTGTTTTTCTTCCAGATGCCACATCAGTCTGGTGTTTATCATACGTTCCATCAGTTTGCCTACACAGCTCAGTAGACTGATAGGCCTGTATCCATTTGGATCTGTTTTATCTTTTCCTTTCTTTGATACTGCATTTTTCCATGCCTGAGGTACAATACCCCTTTTCCAGCTGTAGTTCAGGACTGATAATAACTTCCTCTTTGCTGTTTGGCCCAGCCCCATCAGCATTTCGTTTGTTATCCCATCTTTTCCGGGTGATTTCTTTTTCTTTAAAGTTCTCATGGCCTCTTCCATTTCATTCATTGTTAGTTTTGCCATGATGTGCTCCTCTGGTCTCATATTGATGTTGTCATGCCCATTTTGTTCTTCCCTAATGTCTGTATGCCTATCTGCAGTGACATCCATGTGGTTTGCTCTGGCATAATGTTCAACAAAGGCGTTTGCTGCTTTTTTTCCAGTGAGCATGTTGTCGCCCTGCTTGATGGTAATTTGTTTATTTGATGGAGTTTCGTCATGCATGGCTCTGACTAACTTCCATAGTTTGTTACCATCTTTATCTAAATTGAGGCTTTCTGTTTTGTTTATCCAGCTTTCTTTTGTTATTTGGTTTAGAGTGTATTTGTATTTCGTCGTGGTGGCTTTGAGGGCGATATTTGCCTCCATAGATTGTTCTCTCTCTACCATGTTCCTAGAATTTGAGACTTCGTCTTCTGCTTTCTGCAATTCGTCATTCCAATAAGGCTTGTAGTTTTTCCCCATTTCATTCAATATCTAATCTACTCATGTGGCTCTTTCAGTAATATTACACTGAATGTATGTGTCAATGTTTATGGTTTTTGAAAGGTTTTACACTGAAAAGTTACCATCATTTACCTGTTATTCCAGGTGGTGTATGGGTACAACATTGCATTTGGTTTACTCTACCCAGCTTATTCTGAATACATTTGTTTGTAGTGCAGTTTCAGTGGTAATGGTTTTTACATAGTGATAAATGGAACACTTTGTATGGCACTAGACTTCTTCTTTGTTCATTGTCAATCTCCCGCTACCAAGCCCTGAAAAGGGCTTTGCTAGTAGCAATGGTTATCCGGAGAACGGAATGCGTTGTGTTGTAGTTTACAGCTTGGCTGCGATATTTACACCTATCGACCCGACACATCCAACTTCAGCAGACATTTTTGAGTACCGGCTAAGACTTCCCTCTTCAATACCTTTTCCTTAGTCAGTCTGCTCTGTTGCAGCATGTTATCCAGGATCACCGTGTGGAGGTGTAGAAGGGTATTGTTTCGCTGGCCCTGACGCTAGCAGTCAGCTATGGGTCCCTGACCGCTGCAGCTCATGCACAGCTCAGCATCTTCATCCCTGGCACTAGACAGTATCTGACAAGCACATACAGATGCCATTACATGACATTGGATTGAAGGAAGAGAGTCCTGATGCTTCTGGATCCATAACAATTACAAGAATGTCCATAAAGACATTATTTTTCTTCATGAACATTCTGCTGAATGTTAAAAGAACACAATCTAATCAAATGACTTTAATTGAAAGAACAAGTTTTTATTTGTTTAGACAGTACAACAATTTAATTGGATGGCAAAAAAATAATTGGATAAATGTTCATGAAATAATATGGGAGCTAATGTGTTCAAGTTGAATATCCTGGTTAAAACGCATACAGCTATATACAAAATAGTGGGCTTTGGTTTGTCTGTTATTATAGTTGCTCTGTAAGCAGCAAAGACTTGGAAGTTTTTAAAAATTGCCAGAGTATCATATTATGGTCCACAGAACGACATGCCAGGGATATTAGTCAATAGATTTACCATAAATTACCTGCTGTTTGCTAATTCTCCATGATCTTAATTAACATCATCATCAGGTACCATGGAGACTGACAAAAGCAATTGTGGATGTCAACTGCTGGCCTGTTATTTACTAATTCTACCATAGGGAGAGGAGACTAACGTCTGGGGAGGCAAAACATACAGATTAGACATGTTAGTCAGGGTCAGGCAAAATATACTGACCAAGATCCCCACCTTGACTTCCTCACAGTTCTCACTAAAAACAGGCTGTTTTCATGGCAGCCTGGCTAATGGGTGAGCGACTTACGTGATCCCCTTAGTAATGTGAGGAAAGCTAATGCAACCCGCCACTTAACACTCTTTTCAGGGTGCACAAAAGAGTAATCTTACTCATTGTGGGCATTCAACAACATCACCAACCAATTCTACCAGACTGTCTGGCATGCCAAGAAGTCGAAACGATCAGTGTTTTCTCTCTCTGTCATTATGTGTTCCATTTCTCATCAATTTTATCAGTGGTCACAGAGTGCTCCAATCCTGCTATTCTAACTTATTACATGTCCACATATAAAAAGAGATTACTTAGTTCTGCAGAAATGCAATAAGTTGTTCTTGCACATGGAACCCCTTCAGCACATCCCCATTAGCCTTCTTCCCTGTCTGTAAGATTATAAACATTCTTATGTTAAATCACATCTCTGTGGCTTCCAGTGATGTTAATATTAATTTATTGATTGCCCTTAAGTCACTTCCATATGACAAGATTGGTTCTATGGTCATAACAGCAAACAATTGTATATAGCTACCAATGAGCATCTGATTAGTGCAGTGGTAAGTATGTGCTTTTCATGGCTAAAATATAGCATTCAATTGATGCAGCTATAACTTGGTACCTGACTTACTGTTAGGGAAGGAAAATACAGCGAGGAAGAGAACTGGCCACCTTTACTTCACACAAGCTGTGGCCCAGTATACTGAAGTCTCGAATACTTCATTCCCAAACAGCAGGTAAGACTGGGTGCTGTGGTATTCCCTAAGACATTTTCTACAGATGAGGATATACATAGCCATGCATATAGAGCAAGGAAATGTAAATGAAACTGGTTGTATATAGACTCTGCAGAGTCTTCTTCTTCTCCGTTTGTTCTCAATCTCCCGCTACCAAACCCTGAATGGGATTAAGTAGCAGAATGTAGTCCAGAGAACGGAATGCGTTGTGTCGTAGTTTACAGCTTGACTGCGATATTTGCACCTTGCGTTCCAACACATCCGACTTCAGCAAGCATTTTTTTAGTACCGGGTTAGCATTCCCTCTTCGATCCCTTCTCCTTAGCCAGTCTGCCCTGCTGCAGTATGTTATCAAGGATCACCGCGTGGAGGTGTAGAAGGGTTGTGGCAGCTCTGGTTTGCTGGCCCTGACGCTAGCAGTCAGCTATGGGTCGCTGACCACTGCAGCTTATACGCTGCTCAGCATCTTGATCCCGCAGAGTCTTCTAAACCAGTATAAAGACGTTAAGTTATGTCTCAATTTCAAAATCATGGTATTCAATCAGGCATGTGTGTCTCATGCCGTGTAGCCAAATGTTGAGTAAACTAATTTTGCCCTTTTCCCTTGGTATATGTACCCTGTTGGGCCCAAGGCCTCCATTATGCCATCTCTCCACCTTATCCGTGAGGGCGGCTAAAGTTGTATGGCCATCTTGACATCACTCTACGTGTCCATCTGTTATCCGGCATGCGCATCACATGGCCATCCCATCTGTACTTTCGTAACAGCGGAACATCTATGATGTAAGAGAAGGAAGTTTAACGTCTGATCTCTGCGTTGCGGATTTGGTTTCCAATGGAGATCTTCAATGTTCTTTGCTCCATCGCTCATTGGGCAATGCGTAGTCTATCTACATCAGTATGTTCCAACCTCGCAGCAATATACCATGGCTGGAATAACCACACTGTTGAAGGTGTGAGCCCTGGCTTTGATGTTTTGCGTCTGTTGCAGAATGGGTTTAATATGGTTGAAGCTGAGCTAGCCTGCCGTTATCCTTCGTAAGATCTTCCGATTTATTAAATTTAATAAATTATGTCAGAGATAGTAAAAACGAAGGCCTAAATTGTAAGAAGACTGAAATGACGGTCGTCGCTAAGCAACATAATTCTCCTAAATGCTGTAGGACAGTCAACAGGTTGCTTTTAAAACAAGTCTATAAAGTAACATCTAGGCACTCTCTTAACATCAGATCGTTCAGCAATCAAGAATATAATATTCCAGGCAAAACCAGAAAATGAAAGGTATCGTTTCAGCAAGCCACAGCCAATGAAAATGAGCCAGAAAGTTCTCTGTGTTACATAGAGTTAATACTATCATTTGGAAAGTATGAACAATTAATAAAAAGTCAAGAAAGACAATGGAAAACAAAGAAATGTAGTTATATAAAAGAATGTTAAGTATACCAACTGCAAGTTAAAAAGATGAAGGACACTTTGTGCTGGGTGATGCCCAGGTACAAAAGAAAACTTTTCATACACATTCAGTTCAGTTCATTCCGTAACCCAGCAGGTCGTTGGGGCACACATAAAGACATGAAAATCCCACGCCAACCCTCTCTGCGACCGATCTGGTATAATAGATTTCGTTTTTGTCCTCATGTGTGATTCTTAGGCTTGAAATCACCTGGCGGCGCCCATCTCCTCTCCAAGCTGCGGTGGGCCAACATCTGCAAATAACCTGAAGGAGCCTGTCCCCCCAGGCGAGCCATTGCCTCATTAGCCTAGAGCCTTACGGTTCTAGTTGCCCAGTGTGTACCCCGAGGAGGTGAGGTTGGCTTGTGAGCTCACTTTAATCGGCAGGCTACTAATTTCACTTTTCACTCTTCCAGGGAAGAGCTAGCCGACCTCAGCGCCACTGGAATGCGGCGCCAAGCATGAGCACACCTTACACCTTCCGGTCATGGCACGCAATTTCCAAGCAGGTCGTGCACACCAACCAAAGACGGTGCGCAATCCGTAGTGACGTCCTATCCAACAACGCGTATTCTATTACACATGAAGAACAGATCGTGTATCTCCGATTTTTCCGATGAAATTAACACACAAAGGCTTCCTATGAAAAGCGTAGGACGTGTTAGAAAATGATCGTCACACAACACCGCGCCCCACACATGAAGTGGAACGAACAAACCACACGAATATCGCAGACCATGAGAGCAGCTGTTGCTTGGTCGCCATCTTACCAGAAGATTAAAAAGAAGAAAATGTCCATCTCATATTTGTGCAACTTATGAGAAGAAGGTGGATAAAGCCCACTGTAGCAACAGAAAGGATAGCAAAAAGAGAAAATATTGGACTGCTTCACATTATGGCAGGGAAGAGAATCAACAGCAGGATAGATACACTAAGAATAGGCAGTTTGGTAGCTATATGATCACCTATGCCAGTTAGCATGCTATATGAAGGAAGAAGTATATTTTATAACAGAGAATGTATGAGCAAATGTGTCTGACAGGACCAATCAGCAAAATATTCTTGTTCCTTGAAGGAGGTTGTATCTCGTAGATATTAAGTATTATTATCACCATTTTCCACCCAGCATATTGTCAAGCTCTCTTTATTGAATTTATCATAATATTTTTTCAGAGCCAAAGATACAGCACAATGAATAAGCTGACAGCAGCCTGCAACTCCTAGCTGGCTACTTGCATCGGGGTCAGCAAACCAGAGCTGACCAAGAGCATATTCTGCCTCCAAGCGGCGGCTTTGGAAACAAGTTGCACTAGTGAAGTCTGACTAAGAGAATAGGGATCGCAGTTGGAAGGCAAACCCAGTACCAAAAAAAGCCAGTTCAAATTGAATGTGTTGAGCCACAAGGCGCAGATATCGCAGCCTTGCTGTAAACTACAACACAAAGTTACAATGTCCTATTCAGAACAAACAACGAAGAAGATAATCTTTTCCTTCAACTGCATAATGAATTCAAGTATTTTGAATCTGGAAAATGTTACTTCTACAAACAACAATGGCTAGAACAACAATATATTTACATTCTAATTAACTTGTTAGCGGTATTCGCGCTTTCCGAACACCTGGTGCTAAACAAAACATGTTGTCCTACAGAAAAACTTTTGAAGTGTGTGTGCTATCCAACACGTAGAAAGCAATCTCTCCAGAGTCCACTACTGCCCAATGTAGGGGCACATTGTCTTTAAAACGAGACCACACCTGAAGGATTTCCGCCAGACCTGGGAGGTTAGATGAACACCTGTGAGAAGATAAATGTATTCACAGATGAATAAATAAGGAAGTGAGAAGCCCTTTACAATTTCTAAATGGAAAACTTAAATGAAGAATGCGCATACTATTCACGGGCAGTATCTATGAAGTACATTAACTTGTGGTAGTCAATTATAAGTAAATGAATCTGCTATAGCTCAGCAGTAAAGGAGCTTGCCTCTTAAGAGGTGAAAGTGTGAAATAAATGGGGGGGTGTTTGGTTTGAATTGTTTTAAGCATCCCCAGGTCGAAATGGAGGTAGGACTAGTGCCTAATCATTTTGAAGATTGATGAAAAAGGCTCAAAACATCATGTCTACATGATGTGCATGGAAAAGAACTCTTGACAGTTGAAAATCAATAACTGTAAGATGTTAACAGCTGTCCTGGCCAATTCTTAAAGTAATGAAATTCCAACTCAATAAGCAGCCTAGTAAGCTGCACTAAATCAAAATTGCAAAAATGAATATACAACAGATAACCTTTGACTGCCTAGCGGCCGGCATACTCCTGTTTAAATGTAACCAGGATTTCTTTAAATGTAACCAGGATTTCAAGTTAATAAAATCATGAAGATATGTACAGCTGAAATTGGATGTGTCGGGCCAAAAGACACAGTGTCCTTTTCAAGACAAAAACTGAAAAAGATAAAGTGTTAAAATGTATCATAGCATGTCAGGTCATCCCATAACCTGTGAGGTCATTGGGGCACACATGAAGACATCCTCACAACCCCACGCCACCCTTCTCAGTCAGCGACTGCTGCCTGTGCCTCTTCTGGTCGGAGATTGGTCCATTCTTTTATGTTGTCCTCCCATCTCTTTTTGGGGCAGCCTCCTCATCATCTGCCTTGCATTCTTCTGTGTTCATTCTTGATCTCCTGCTACTAAGTCCTAAACAGAGCTTTGCAAGTAGCAGGATGTAGTCCGGAGAACGAATTTGCGTTGTGTCGCTAGTTTACAGTTTGACTGCCATATTTACACCTTTCGGTCCGACAAATCCGTCTTCGGCAGATTCAAATATCTAAAAGTATAAATGTGTAACTCACTTGCTCACACAGACACGATGATTTGGAACCCCTGGCATGCTCTTCTTGAATTGGCTATCAGGTAGGTGGACGTCAAAAGCGATTTTAACATCAACCACACAGTCGGAACTGAAGAGTACAGGATGATCCACATATTGGCAAAACAAAAATTCACTTTATAAAATAACAATACCATTAGAGGAATCTATTTTTGTAGACATCTAACAAGGAAGGAAACTTTGGGAACCCAATTGTTGGTAATGGAGTACAATTATAATTCCAAGATGATGAATGTGTTTTTGTAGTGGCATTCAAAATCAAAAAAGGGATTACAAATATTTAGAATTATAGGTTGTTTTTTTTGGACAAAACTTTACCAAATTTACACAATAAAGCATTATAAACAGCAACTCTGATCCTATAGAATCATTTAAGAATAGTCCAAACCTGTAAAGAGACTGGTTGAACATGGGGTCAAGAAGCCTAACAAGCTGCTATCATAAAAACAGATTACTGCCTCCACTGCCTTGTGGGATACCTGTTATTGGGAAAGGCTTCAGGTGTAAACCCTGAGGAAAATTTGTAGCTGATGTCCCTAAGGTAGTTTAATAGTGGTTTTATTGCTATTCTAACAACTCCATCAGGGCTTGTCTACATGGGCATATGAAATCTGGACTTGGGCTAGCTATATGGACGAAGCCATGTGCTGGTTAAAAGGATAGGACAGCGAGTTCTAGCAAAGCAATATAGAACACACAGAGCATGGCGAGATACTCATAACACAATGGTCATCCACTGCATCCTGTTCTGTTTCCAGTCATCTTGACAAAGTCTTGCCACTGGACCCAGATAGTTCAGGACGAGAGAGTGAGGTTGGCAACCAGCTCAACAAATAAATCTAAATCAGAAAAACTCTACACGCATGTTCGAACAAGAGAAAGGAGAAACCTGAATACTCTAACCGCCAGCACATAGAACATTTGCATATTACAAGATAATGCTGTGGACGTTAGACCCGAGAGACAGATGGTATTGGTAGCTAGAGAACAAGTGCAGTACTAAATAAATATCATGGCTCTCAGTGAGACAGTTTACCTGGTGAAGGTCAGATCACAGAAGCTATCAGTGGTTTCACATTATTCTGAAGTGGACACAATGACAATCAAAGATGGTGGATCCACCATCAGATCTTCCGCTGTTTGCCAGCTTGTCAAATACCCCCCAAAAAGCATCAGTGGTTGTCTTATGTTTCTACAAATTCCATTGAGAAACAAGTGCCTATGCCCCTTCATCCAAGAGGATGTTAAGGAGAAGTTCTATGAGGAACTGAACTCTATCATCTTTTCAGCTTCAAGAAACTTGCCAACCTTGGCATTTCTATGCTAGAGTGGGCACTAACCCTCGGACCTGGGACAGGACAACTGACATATGGGGAGATGCAACAGTGATGAACTCCACCTGCTGAGCCTGTGTGCCACACACGATATCTCTATCACAAACAATGTTTCGTCTGCCTACCCATCAAAAGACATCTCGGATGCATCAAAATTCTGACAAGTGATACCTTTTTATAGACAATGTCACTAGAAGAAGCGACATACGTGATATGCAGGTGACAAAGTCTATGTATAGTGCTGAATGCTGGATTGACCACAGGCTGATGTCAAATGCTCTCCCTACTCAAGTTTACAAAGCAGAAGGTCCCATCCTGCTTCAATGACTGACAGACCTATTTCGTTTAATTTGGATGACGGCTGGATAACTCAGGACATAACTTAATGTCTTTATACTGGTTTAGAAGACTCTCTAGAGTCTGTATACAACCAGTTTCATGAAAGATGTCTTCTCTGTTCACTTCTACAAGCGAGAAGGCAACCATCACTTCTGTGATAACCACAGGGGAATCTGTCTATAATACTAGAAAATAATTCTGAAATAAATATGTAATGTGGTGAGAAAAAATATGATTTGTAATAGGAAATGATCCTTATAAAATCTGCATTATACTAGGAGAATGTACTATTTCTTATTAGACTAACCTTTCTGTTTTAAATATCCTACATGATTCTCCTAAGACTTAACAAATAAAACTTACTCTGGTAGAAGTGTATCATTATCAGCAGACTTTATGATACTAAGTTGATCAAGAATGCTTTCTGAAAAACAAATGATACAATAGACTTGAAACTTAACATCTTTATATTGGTTTAGAAGACTCTGCAGAGTCCGTGTACAAACAGTTTTTTAAATTTTCAGTTGATCTAAAAATACCTATGCGCATCCAATCTGCGAGGCATGTTAAAATGAAACTGGACCAAACTGCAACAAGTGAACATACGTACGATGCGCATGATGACGTCATTTCTGATGTAAACAGCACATACCAACCACCAACCATCAAGTTTTCAAATTTTCATTATCCTCCGACACAGTTTCCTCAGCAGACGTTGAAAACATGGTGGGCGCATATTGTTGCGTTAACTCACGTCCTTCTTTATACATCGTTGCCCAGTTCTTCACTGTTGTCTTCAACACACTTTTGTCACCATACACTGCCTGCATTCTGCAATTAATGTCAACTGGTCGACACCCTTCAGCTATTAGAAACTGAATCACCGCTCGTTGATTAACTCTGGGCGGATTCTGTATCACACCCACCGTGTTTTCAACGGTCTGCTGAGGAAACTATGAGTCGGAGGATAATGACATTTTGAAAACTTGACGGTTGGTATGTGCTGTTTACACCACAAGTGACATCATGTGCATTGTATGTATGTTCACTTGTTGCAGTTTGGTCCGGTTTCACGTGAACACGCCTCATATTCTTGAATGCAATAATTGATCCTGCCTCCACTACTTCCAAGCATTCACCTAACTATATAGCATTGTTCTACAGCAAACTCTTGATGATCACTCTGGTAATAAATGTTATGTACATTGCTCATGTACAAGCACCTGAACAGAATCCAAGCACAACACATTCCTGAGTTCCAGCTGTGTACAACCCACACAAAACCGTTGATGATCATCTCTTTTAGATGATCAGTACTCGGCGATGTTAGGAAAATGCTAATTAAATGGAACACTGTATTGCACTAAACAACTGTCAAACATGTGCAGATACATTACATGGCAATGGGCCAAAAAACAAGAGTCCAGATGCTGCTGGATCTGTATCAACAACATTGCTCATGTTTAAGCTGAACATGAACTCTAAGAACATTCTGATAACAAACTAATGGTGATTTTATTTTTTTTTAAAGTCTAGTCGTGGTCAAATGGTTTTGATGCCTGTCTGCAAACAATGAGGGCAGTGGATCGAATCCCCGTTAAGGCATATGTTGTTTATCTTTTGGAAGTGACATCAGTGGCAAAGTGGCCTGTAGTTCTCAGCCTAAAAACCCCTCAATTCCCCCAGCAATGGGAATAAAGTCAAACGAAGAAGAATTAGTAGTCAGAAATGCACTCAAACAAACTATCAATAATTTTGTTAACTAATTTGTGTAGAAATTTACTTATTAAACTAAACCAAGGTCATTTTTGTAATAAGGTATAATCAGAAATCATTAAGATAAGATTTATTAATACTAGGTTAAATTTTGTAACAAAGTCTGGTCAGAAATACACTCTGACATACTAAAGCAGGTTTTGCAACAAAGTTGAGTCAGATAAATTCTGGGTTTATTTTTGTAATAAGAATTTCTCTTCTAGTTCGGTTGTTATTCTATATTTTAGCATACGAGAAGTGGTACTGCATTTTACAATTGCAGTGCAGAATCAATGCCTTATGTCCAATACAACTATTTAGAGCAAGTTTTTGTTTATAATTGACTGTACTCTTCCTAACCCTTGGCTGGCATTAAACTACTTCTAAAGCAAGAAGTTAATTGAAGAAAAGAGTTTTTGTTCTTCTAGATGAATTAGCATCTATGGTGCTTACTGGCTGCACTGTAGTCTGATTCTAGGATGCAAGCAACTCGCACATCATCCTTTCTCTGCCAGGAGTTGGCTTTTCCTGTTACAGGATGTGTATGCACATCAGAACATGCCTTGGGAGCATTTAGTTAGAATTGAGAGCTTATCCTCATTCAGCGTCTGGCGGGGATGTGTCCTCGCCCATGCAGTAATTGTTCTGTCACACCATGGACTGGGTCAACTGTCAGCTAGGGATGCACAACCCAGGAGTCACCATTGGACAGCTGTATGTGACTGAGCGAAACTACGCAGATAACAGTCATACTAGGCTCCCACCTTCAGGCACTGACAAAAATCAGTGGAGCACAGAGAACGTCTTGTATCTAGATTAGGCCTCGATATCTCATGGGCGAAAACCAAGATCCAAAACCTTTTCTGTAACCCCACGACATAAATTATTGCTGATGGCAACCGTGAGTATTTCATTTACCCGTGCAGAAAACAAAACTATGATGCATGTAGCCATCTGGACATTCCAAGAGTCAGCAGCTGCCACATCTATGAACAGCCTGCATTGAGTCTGGAACCAGCAGAGCCTTTCACTGAAAACCAAGCTACGGATTTAAATAGCCAGTGTCATCCCCATCCTTCTGTACAGTTCCAAAACTAGAACTTCTCTGCAGAGTGATTAGAAGTGCATTGAAGTCTTCCACATGACAGTCAGTGGTGCTTTTTTGTTATATTCTAATATGATGGGTCACAAAAAATGAAATCACTCAATGGGCAGACTTCGAAAGCACTTCACCATGCTAAACTGTCAGAATTTTGCCTTTTTTGGACATGTGGCCCGCCTTGTCAAGGATGCCTCCACCCATCAGCAGCTCATAATGTAATAATAATAATTTGTCCATCGTCGTCAATGAGGACCACCAAGATCATCACATGTCATAATGCAACCTTGAGTATGTGTATGCACTCATGACCAATCAAGCCAATTCGAGCCTGAAAAAGTCGATGACACGACTGGTAAATGTAGTCAGCAGTTGTCTCTCCTATTTTCTCTGCTCTTGACTTCCTTGACTTGAGATTTTTTTCAAAAGTGTATGAATACTTTCCATGTTGGTTCTGGACAGCACTTCTGTATCTGTGATATGGTCCTGCCAGTGTATATGCAGTATGCGTCTCAGACAGTTCATGTGAAAATGATTTATTCTCCTGGCATCACCAGCGTAAACAGTCCAGCTCTCACACACGTAGAGGAGGGTGGGGACAATGGCAGCACGGTAGACCTTCAGTTTAGACATTATGCTGATTCCTCGACGTTCCCCTACAGTTGATAGTATTCGGCCAAAAGCTGTGCTGGTCTTTGCTATTCTATTAGCCAGCTCATCAGCAATAATCACTGATCTTGACAGCATGACTTCGAGGTAGACAAATTTTTCAACCACTTCTTTTGTGTCTTGCTGTGCTCTTAAGTATTTTTCAAGGCCTGCTGGCTCCGTCTTTTTTGCCATTAGACAGATTTTTTGTCTCTTATGCCAAATCCGTTGACATACCCAATTGCACTGAGAAGATTTTTCTTCCGCTATCCACACCTAGCTCCACCCATTAGTCAAAATGGTGTCCTAAAGTGTGTTCGTTGCGCATGCTGCAGCTGGTCAGAGCTGATTACAGGACGAAAAGACATTCAGAGACCGCCGGGTACTGTATCACCCATGTGAGCATAATGTAGGCCATGGACATCGAGGATGGGATGCGACCCTCTCCATCATGTCCCACTCCAGTAGCCATACACACAACAACTGGCTAGGCCAAATCAGAAAGACATCATTCTAACTGCATGCAGTTGGGGACTTAGCCACTTATCGCAATCATGGATCGTTAGAGCGACATGCCCTGGTTGCCTAAACAGACTGCCTACCGTCAATTCTACTCCTTACAATTACAACATTTGGGACCAGTCAGTAATTCACTCTGGCCTTGATTATTTGGTTTTAATCTACAACACAAACCAGGAGACTGGTATACCTTCATAGCCTGCCTCTACACTGTGAAATGTTCAGCTCTGTTGAACCTGTCAGTATGGATACCTATAAAATAACTCATGGGACCAAAATGCAGCAGTGAATGAGCTGACAGCAGTCAGCAATTCTTAGCTAGCTGCTTGCATCAGGGTTAGCGAACCATAGCTGACCAAGACCTTATTCCACCTGCATGTGATGGCCCTGAAAACAGGCAGCACTAGTCCCTAGTGTAGTCTAGTCAAGAGATAGAGATTACAGTGGGAAGGAAAACCTGGTACTCATAAAAAGCCAGCTGAAATGAGATGCATTGGGCCAAATGGAGCAGATTTCACAGCCTTGCTGTAAACTACGACAAACGCTGAAGAAGAAGAAATAACTCATAGAGTAAATAAGACCAAAACATCACAGCATACACCCAAGTGGTAACGTTGTGGTAAAGAATAGGACCACTGTAACCTTCCAAACAATATAATACAATAGTACGCTTAGACAAACAGGTACATTGCACAGAATGACCATGTCCATGACCACATCTGATGGCCTTCTTCTAGGCAACCTTTAGTTCTGTTAGGGAGGATGATCTGTTTCAGCTAGGTGTTGTAAGGGTGGCACGGAGGACGTCTCCAGGATGAGCATGGCCTCTTCCCATTCCTTGCCTCATAGCATCAAAAAGGAGGCGAGCCACATGATCGAAGATAGAGAGACGACAGCAATCAATCGTCAAGGCAATACCTGCGAGTTGAGCATGCTGAACTACTTTGCTGTTGGAAATCAGGTCGTGCTAGTGGATTCCGATGATGCGTATCTGGTTGTGCAATTGAAAGGCCTCAAGACGCTGCCGGTTTCACTGCAGTCTGGAGAGAAGTACATGTGCAAAGACCTTGCCAGGAACGACAGTAGGGTAATAGGCCTGTAATTGTTGCATTCTAGTCTCCCTTGTACAGGGATATGATTATTTCATCGCGCCATGCTGATGAAACTTGACAAATATTCCAGACTGCTGTGAAGAGTTGGTACATGGTGGTGGTCATCGGGTCCAGGGTGTACTTTAACAGCACAAGCGGAATATTGTAGAGTCTGCGGCTCTGCCATTTTTCAGTTTCTAAGTATGACATAAAAGACGACTAGGATAGTTTCTCTTGAAACAGTCAGTGCAAATACTTGGATACTATCTTCATGTAAATGGACCAACCGTAGTGGCAACCCTGTTTTTCTTGGAGCAAATATATTTATCAATCAGTCAATCAACACATCACAATACATTGTCTCTATATTGTTTTCTGGGAGCCGCTTAGCGCAGTGGTTAGCGTGCTGGCTTCGCATCTGAGTGGTCCTGGGTTCATTCCCCAATTGAGGCGAAAATGTTTTTTCAGACTGCAATGGCTCCTAGGTCGACCGAGCCTTAAATGGGTACCAGTTCAGTCCAGGAAGTGAAGGCGTGGGTTACAAAATAATATGGGCCTAACACCATATTTCCTATGCGCCACATGACATGATGGGATTTTTCCTTTTTTTTTACTTTTATATTGTTTTCTACAATCTCAAATGCGCTTGTGCAAAGAGATACATAGAATCTTATGAAAGCAGTATGGTGTCCATGTATAATTACAGTGTGTGTCACAATACTGATAACAAATGACAATAATCAACAAAATTGATACCAAAATGACATGCATTTATACAGTAACTTACGGTGTGACCAGTTTTGACTAGGATGAACAATTGGAGTAATCTTGCCGTTCCATAAGTGAGCGACTGGTGTGGTTTCTGAGATTTCAGCCATTTTCTCTGAAAGTTTTTGTTTGTACTCTCTCCAGCTGGAAGCTACAACCTTTGGTTTTTTCTGCATCCATTGAGGAAAGGAAAACTGAAGGCCTTGATTTCGTTTCTGTCTTTCTTCCTCTCTTAGAACATGTTTGCTCATTTCTCGTTGAGGATTCTGTGAATAGGAAATGAAGCACCAACATGCATTAGCCAGAGACAACTATTCTAACACATACTATGTTTTTATTTTCTGCATTCTTCATATTAGCACCCTTTCTCTTTCCAGCAAGCAAATCATGGACTATAATTCTGCACTTTCCAACTAGTCCTAGTTTTCTGGTATATCGCTTTTTAGATTTGTTTGTCTTCATTCTTCCCATCTCTTTAAACTTTCTGGTCAAGTCTCATCTTGCATTTATTTCTTTATTGCACATTCTTACTTAAGAGATCATTTTTTAATGACATCTACTAAGGGTGCTTTAAATTATTTTCTGCATTAGTCTGCAAGTTCTATTTTTCTTCTTGGATTTATTTTCTGCATTAGTCCACGTCATGTTTCTCTTTGGCCCTTTTCAGTCTTTCCTCCACATTATCCTGTTTTCCCTGTCTCATTCCCTGGTCTGTGATTGTCAGTGATTATTCTACTAAATTGAACTTTGATTTTCTTAGTATGTGACCATCTACTTGTGGATCGCTGATTTGTACATATTTTAGTTTGTTACACTCATAGCCAGATTTTTTGGGGAGTGAAGAGTAACAACAGGGCCATGCCAAACATACTGATCAAGATCCAACCTCTCTCCCACGTTGCACTCCTGGAAACAGGCTGTGTCACAGCAGTCTGGCCAACAATGTGGTTATCGGCACTCTAGCCACCATAGTAGTGAGCTTACTGCGCTCAAGGCACTGAGCGGCACATGAGCTGCAGCAGTCAGTGACACACAGATGACTACTAGCGCCAGGGTCTGCGAACCAGAGCTGCGAAGACCCTTCTCCACCTCCACACGGTGATCCTAGATAACAGGCTGCAATAGAGCAGACTGGCTAAGTAGAAGGGATCGAAGAGGGAAGGCAACCTGGTACTCAAAAATGCCTGCTGAAGTCAGATGTGTCGGGCCGAAAGGTGTAAATACTGCAGTCAAGCTGTAAACCACGACACAACACATTCCTTTCTCCGGATTACAACCTGCTACTTGCAAAGCCCTTTTCAGTGCTGGGAAGCGAGAGATTGAAAACGAACGAAGAAGAAGAGAAAGAAGTGAGTTTACTGAAGAGTCTTGCATTGCACTACAGTCAGGAGGACCCTGTCCACCTTCTCAAGTACACATGCCTCAGGATGTAACAAGAGCCACTGTTACCCATTACCAAAGAAATGTCATCAAAAAGCTAACTAAAATCAGAACAAGTAGCTTTGAACAACAATCCAGATTTCTTCATTTCTTATACAAATGTCTGCAGTCACAGATCTGCATCATTAAGCAACATTTCTTTTCATACCACTATTACGGTTTTTACATTCAGTAAACAAAGAATAATTAAGTACATTATAAAAGGTGACTAAGGGTGGTTTAACTGATGTACGAGTCCATCTTAATGTTGTTGTTTGTGAATGCCTACAATGAGTAGGTTTACTCTTTTGTGTGCCCTGAAAAGGATGTTAAGTGGCAGGTTGCAGTAGCTTCCCTCACATTCTGAGCATGCTGATGAAGGTGGACAGGATCTCCCAGGCAGTTGTGCTATGATTGACTTCATCTGCGTGTCTCTCACTACTACGGGGATCACATCGATAACTCACCTCGTTAGCCAGGCTGCCATGAAAACAGCCTGTTTCCAGGGAGGGCTGCTAGGAAGCTGAGGTGAGGGTCTTGGTCAGTATGTTTTGTCTGACCCTGACTAAAATGTCTGATCAGTATATTTTGCCTGACCAGACGTTAGACTTCCTTCCCATCCATCTTAATAGACTCAAACACTAGAACTAAGTAGACCCGCATTCAGTTAGACCATCTATAGCTGCTCTTAACAAACCACTTATAGAAAAGTACAAATAACTTTGAGTAGATTTTTAGCTTGAACTTTTGAATTTTGTCTGGGCAGTGGCTAAGACTATCTCTGCATAAACAGATGCAGTGATTTTTCTTCTTCTTCTTCTTCGTTCGTTCTAAATCTCCCACTACCAAACCCTGAAAGGGCTTAAGTAGCAGAATGTAGTCCAGAGAACGGAATGCGTTGTGTCGTAGTTTACAGCTTGGCTGCGATATTTGCACCTTTCGGTCCAACACATTCGACTTCAGCAAGCATTTTTTGAGTACCGGGTTAGCATTCCCTCTTCGATCCCTTCTCCTTAGCCAGTCTGCCCTGCTGCAGCCTGTTATCCAGGATCACCACGTGGAGGTGTAGAAGGATCTTAGCAGCTATGGTTCGCTGGCCCTGACGCTAGCAGTCAGCTATGGGTCGCTGACCACTGCAGCATCTTGATCCCAGATGCAGTGATTTGAAACTTGCTTCTGGCAAAGGGCTTCAACTGCAGTGGTGTCCCTATGCTCCTTAATAAGAAGACGAAAGGAATGAATGTGGGTGTAGTGGTCAAATTGTCCCAGTTGCGCAATGGGGGTTCGATCCCCAGTTGATGTTGGATTTTTCCAATTACAAAACAACTCCCGGAGTCTGCCCAACCTAATAAATTGGCTACCAGAATACTCTGGGAAAGCTAAGGTGGCTATCGTGATGCTGACCACATCACCCCTAGTGTGCCGTTGGTCAAAATAAATATTGGCATTACGACATATTCCCAATATGCCAAACTGGCATGAAATTGATATCTTTACATTTTTACTATATGTCAAATTATCATAATCAAAATCTTTTAGCTTCTTATGAAGCACAGGTCTTGAACATATACACACCAAGCTCTGTCCTGGGTCATTTGTTCCAACTCTGTCCAAGTCTTCCCTGTTTCCTTTATGTCTGTCTTGAGCTCTGTCTCCAGATGTGTTTTGGTCTGCATCAACGATCCCAGAAAAGATGATTGTCTTGTAATGCTATAAACTGGTTCCCTTAATGAGTGTCTTATTCAACACCAGCACCTTCTTCTCACATCCTGTTCCACTGATATCTGTCTGGTTCTTTCCAACAGCTCCAGAAGTCACATTATAGCATACATTATTTAGTACTATACTGCTTTACATTAAACATATTTTACTCACAGCATAAGTAATATACACAACAAACTTATGATTCACTGCTCTTTACCACTGCTAATGAAAAATTAATTTACCAATTAAAGTAATGACTTAACTGATAAATATACTGCCAAAAAAAATATTGAAAGACTTAATTTACCAAGACAAATATTGGCAAAATTTATTTACCAAAAATAGTGTTGGAGGAATTTATTTACTAATAATCATCTTGTAAGAACTTATTTATCAACAGAAACCTTGAAAGTGTACGTTTAACAATACAAATTTTGAAAGAATTTATTGACCTTTAAAAATCTTGGTGATTTGCTAAAAAAAAAAACAGTAGACATGATGAATAAAGCAGATTAATAAAGGAAATAATGATGAAGTACAAACCATAATATGGTACTTCCCCACATCGTAGTTTAGCAGTTCCGGTTTCTCTTCAATCTTCACATTGTCTGGCAGCAGATGAGGACTTGGAAGCTTCAAGACAACTATTTCTGTGCTGGCTATGTTCGGTAAGGGCAGTATATTCGTACAAGCATTGGTATCCTTGATTTCATTTTGAGTAATGCTGCCAACTTTACTTGTGCTGGAATCTTTGTGTGATGTAACTTCACAGGTGGCACCACTTGTGTCATTGGAAGCTGACAGTGAAGCTTCGATTTTACCAATGAAACAAGAGCCCCAAGAACTGTCGTAAAATTCTCGTGCTGATGTCAGAACATTGTCTTGGTTTAACGTTGATGATGTGCTAACAACTGTAGCATTTGCAATGTTACATTCTGAACTACTGGGTGCAACAAATGCATTTTCCAGACAATTTCGCTTTGCAGGTTCATGACTAGAACCAATATCAGGTGATCCAGGGCGCTTCTTGGATTCTAATAAATTTGTTGTGGCATCTGATTCATGACAAGACACTGTAGAATTAACTGTATTTTGTTCAGTATCTGATGTGATATGGTCAGGTCCAGATGAGGATTTATCAACTTCTATAATGCTGCCTTTTGGGCAAGATTCAGATGAAGGATTGTCTTGTACATGTAAATCTTCACTGTTACTGAAGACGGAGGGATCTTCATTCTTATTTTTTCTTACATTCTCTGTGGTTTGTACAAACGACTCATCTAACTCAACAGATGCATTTGATTTTTTAGTTGAGTTATGATTTGACATTTTTGTTCCATTTGACTGCACATTTTGCTCCAGGTTTTTATTTTTCTTTGGTTTGCTTGTTCGATCCTTGCGGCTCTTTTTGCTGATGTACTTGTCGAGGTTGATTTGTTTCTCATATGGGGTGATGATAGGCCTGAATGGGTAAATGATATGAATAAAATACAGCACAAAGTTATCAACATTAGTTGGTTTATTATCTGTCAACCCTGTAAAAGCACATACTGAATACAATTATATTTGTCTTGTCCCTTTATTACTGCAAAGACTGAAACATCTATGAATAAATACAAATTGACAGTAATTTATCTAGCACAAATGAAGCCTGTCAACGATATTAGTTTACATCTGAGGACACAAGACATGCAAAATATACCAATTGTATAGTAAACTAAATTAGTTTTCTTGAATCATCAGTCCTAAAATGAATAGCTTTAACTAGTTTTGTTTTTTGCATTCACCTCATTTCTCTATTCCCACAAGGTGGTGTGCATTGCGCTATGTTTTTATTTTGTGCCTGTCGGCCCAGTGCATCTGACTTCAGCATGCATTTTATGTAAGGGTCTGCTTCCTCCTGCATTTTCTGACGGTTTGCTTGCCAGCGGTAACGGCCGGTGCTGTGGAGCAAACTCAGCACCTTCGAGTTGTGAGCCGTGTCACTTAACCACTAGCACAGGCCATCCCCTTAACTAGTTTTATGTTCTTCATAGTTGTCAAACTTGAAGATTTATTGATATGCACAATGATTCTTCTTCTTCTTCTGCATTCGTCCTAAAATGGGTATTTGTGATCTGTCGTAGTTTACAGTGAGGCTACAATACCTGCACTATTTGGCCGAACACATCTGATTTCAGCACGCCATTTTTGGGACCAGACTTGCCTTCCCTCATCAATCCCTAATCTCTTAGCCAGATTGCATAGTTGCAGTCTGTTTCCGGGCTGCCACTTGGGGGTGGAATTGGGTCTTGGTCAGTTATGGGTCACTTACCCTTATCCAAGCAGCTAGCTATTAGTAATTGACTGCTGTCAAATCATTTGCAGCTGTATCTTTGGCCCTTACACAATGATTCTATCGCCTAAGTTGACTTACTGATTCTCATGTCTCAGGACAACAAAACCCAGTCGGCGAAGATGAGAAAACACTTGATACTCTTCAATACTGACATCACCACCCAAGAACAGGTTGTATGCATCTTGAATGCTCAGTGGAACACCTTTGTGGTTAACTTCTAGAGTGTTCTGTTAAAAGTAGAATCATTTATGTTCTCTTCAAGAAAATGCTAAAATATTAAGCAGTGTGATAAAACTTGGAATAGAGTTAGCAGTAGGAGAAAACAAAAGACATCCAAATGCAGAAGACAATCAACTATAGAGCTTGACAACCTACTGTTGGAAGCATATTGTATCCTTGCTGATGCATAAATGAAAACTTCAGATTTGCTTTAGCCTTAATACAGATATACTTAATTCATTGTTTTTATTTCAGTTATTTGCCCAGTTGTTTTAGAAAGACCTAATTAGGTTAAAATGGTTCAATCCCACTATTGTTCTCATTTATTAATGTGTTTTCTGCTAACATGTTGTTCAGCCAATCTGAGAGCACTAGGAAAAACATTATCACATAGACCAATTGGCATATCACTGAACTGAAGGTGTGCTGAGCAGATCAATGACCTGACAGATCTCTTAAAATATAATGGTAGTCCATACCAAACCTTGACCTCAGCTTTTTTATGAGGTGATGTTACCAGCTCCCTTTCTTGCTGCCTGTCTTTCCTTATCAATAAATTAGTTACCCATTTACCACTAAGTAATGGAAATCAAACCCAGTACCTTTGCCATTAGAAGCGAGTGCTCGACCACTTTGCTTCACAGATGCTCACTAAGAAGCAAAAATGTTTTTTCAAAATGTGTTAAATACGAGCAACATATTTTAACTCTTTCCAGTCTGCGTTAATTTTGCCGATTTATGTCTCTTAGTCTGGGCAAATTGCAGAAATTCCATACCTTAAAGTTTTATTCAAAGTAAAATTCATTCATATTTAACAAATTGAGCTAACATTTCAATCTAAACATCGCAAGACACATAATATAATTATATGTTTCATGAAGCATGTATAATAAAGATTATTTATTAGTATGAAGCGTTAAATGGCATTAATGCAAAGGTGGAAATTGGAGAGGTAAAAATGTTAGTGCTCCTTATGTTGTGTGTTTCACCAATATATCCGTCAATTCCTTTACATTTACCTTCATATCTTTCCTATTTTGAGTTCTAGTCAAAGACTGAATCGGGCATGTGTTGAATATCCACAAGTAATCCTAATGCGTGCTTGATCATAAATGTCAAATTCCTCCCGACATATGATTAAACTTTATAGATCATAACTTTCGCAAATATCTACCTGAGAAAAACTTTGCAGTTAAAAGTAAATTACACAGGAGAGCCCACCACCATTAAAAATAATTAACTTCCACAAACATGAAACATGTTTCAGAGATCATTTTTGGTCACATCGGGCAGCAATTTTAGGTTTTCGGCTGCCCAAATCGATGCCTATGAGCTGGAGAGGGTTAAAGAAAAGGCACTTTAATGTTTTAGGGAGTACCAGGATGTTTTAATAAGAGGTTTCATGGTGCTTTGATAAGTGGCACCATGTTTTAAGAAAGGAATCATGATTATTTGATAAGAGGTGCAACTATTTTAATAGGTGGCATTATGTATTTAGAAAAGCCTCCTGATGTCTTGATAAGGGGCACAATATTTTGTTGTTTGCGAATGCCCACAATGAGTAGGTTACTCTTTTGTGCGACCTGAAAAGGACGTTAAGTGGTGGGTTGCAGCCTCTTTCCTCATATCTCGAGCGTGCTGATGAAGGTGGACCGGGGTCCTCCAGGTGGCTGCGCTATGCTTCATCTGCGTGTCACTCACTATTATGGGGATTATATCGATCCCTCACCTCGTTAGCCAGGCTGCCATGAAAACAGCCCGTTTCCAGGGCGGGCTACTAGGAAGCCGAAGTGAGGGTCTTGGCCAATGTTTTGCCTGACCCTGACTAAAATGTCTGATCAGTATATCTTGCCTGACCAGACGTTAGGCTTCCTCCCCGCACAGTATTTAAAAAAAGCATGTTTTTGATGTCTTAACAAGGGCATTATGTGCTGATAAGAAAGACCAGGAAGATTTAATATTCTAAGAGAGGCACGACATTTTAAGAAGCGGCATGTTTTAATAATGGGTACAATGATGTACTAACAAAGGGCATTATATTATTTTAAGAATAGACATCATGTTTTAATAAGCCATACTATGTTTATAAACTATAAATAAACTTGAATGAAAGTTAAAAATAAAGATACCAAAATAATCAATAACTTAACTTTATACTGGTTTAGAAGACTGCAGAGTCTGTATACAACCAAAGCATTCACCACTCTCTGACTAAATAAATTGTTCCTAATATCTAATCTGGACTTTTCTTTAGTTAATTTGTAGCTATGCCCACTTGTTCTTGTAGGTGGTTGTATTTTTTAAAAACTTGTTATAATCTAATTTATCCGTTCCTTTGATTATCTTATAACCATGTATTAAGTCACCTCGAATTCTTCTTTTTTCTAGACACTCTAGGCCTGTTTTGCCTCATAACTGTAATTCTGAAATCCCACTATCAGCTTTGTTGCTCTTTTTTTGTATTCTTTCCTCTATGATAAGAACTCCACACCTGTACACAGTACTCCAATCTAGGTCTAACTAATGCTTTATGCAATTTGACTATCACTTCCTTGCTCCTATGCCTAATACTTACCATAGCTTCAAAAGACATTCTTATAACACCATCATAAGTTTGTTACTTACAGACTCCATAAGAAATAAAGCCTCCTCCGGATACAACCAGTTTCGTCGCTTGTCCGTGAAACCCATATGAGCCCAAAACTTGCCCTGTTTAAAACAACTGTTATATTATCTTAATGGCATTAACTACCATGTTAAGTTATCATTCTTTACCTTGTTTAACAGCACATTCAAGTATCTTCATAACGGCATATGGCCTGGCTTCGTTGTTCTCAATCTCCTGCTACAAAACCCTGAAAATGGCTTTAGTAGCAGAATGTCAAATACTTAACTTCTTTATACTGGTTTAGAAAGCTCTGTGGAGTCTGTATACAACCAGTTTTTTTCAACACAATTTGATCTAAAAATAACTGAGTGTATCCAAATCTATTTTTGAATGCATTAACTGACCCAGCCCCCACAGTTTCTCGTAGCAATGCATTCAAAGCATTCACCACTCTCAGTTTAGTCGCTCTTTTTTGTATCCAATATGTTTATATCCTCTCTTCGATAAGGACAACAACCCTGAACATACAGTACTCCAATCTAGGTCTAACTAATGCTTTATACAGTTTGACTGAAAACATCAGTCTCTCTGTTTGAACAATACACATTAAAATGAAAAACTAAATCATGGTTTCTCTGTGGACAAAACAAGAGGTGATTAACTCAAACTAAAAGTATCAAATTTGTATTATTCTGAATATCCTACCATGCACAACAATGTTGGAAACAGTATTTTCAAACTTAACAAACTCTTCTTACTGCTTACACACTTAATTTTGTTGCATTGAATTATTTTTTAAATATATGTTTTAATTTATCAAATGAAAGGAATTTATATCTATATAATCTCTGACAGACAACACTGTACTTAATAATATAAATCACAAACTTACAGGTTTTTTAACATTGATTAGCCCTTGATCACCATCCCATATTCCTTCCACTAAATTTTTCCTTGGAAAGAAAATAAATGCAGTTATCTTCAAAGAGAAAATGGTAACATAAACAACAAAATTTGATGTTAAAACATTGACAAAAAATGTGACTTTAATCGTGAAAAGTTATTAAAATATTAGAACATATTAATAATGCATGTGTAACTGATAATAATATTTGCTGTAAAAATATAAGCTTTGCTGATGCTTCTGTTTACAAAATATCATGTTCTATGACAACTTGGTTTAATTTGTAGTACTGTTGTGATGTTTGGAAAGCAAATGTCATTTTCAAATACAAGTCTGGTAAAAACCTGACGCATATTGCCACCAATAAATCATCATGTTTTCTTCTTCTTCGTACGCTAATCATCATGTTTTGATTGTTTTTAAACAGTTTTCAACACACTCAAGTAGGTCATGAGCAGCTTGGAGCAAGGGCCACTTCCAGGTCAGCTGAAAGCAATTTTTGAACAAATTTGGATGAGATATGTCCATGCCCAAATCGACCATAAGAATTGACTGAACTGAACCAAAACTATTGAGTTTCTTTAGACAGCTCACCAATTGTAACTCTGCCAATTCTCAGCACAGCTGCACGCACAAGTTTAACATTGTTTGCACTTATGCTGGACAGGCCTCCAAGACTATTTATCACTCTCAGCACTTTCACGGCCATCGTTAAAAGATTTATACCACTCATAGACGTGTACAATCATCATAAGACAAATCACTACTGCAAACAAACCAGACAAGCAAGGCAGATGTGACAGGTCACCAAACAAAAATTGCCCAGAGAGGAAGAGTCTATGTATCTTGGAGTCACTCTCGACTAACAGCTCAGCCTCAAGAAACAGGTTCAAAATATTAAAAATTAAACATTGAGGTGACTACAGTTATTGAAGAAGCTCGCTGACACAGCATGGGGATCAGCTGAGAGATTTGTATCTTGGATATGTGCACTCTTCTTTAGAATACAGCAGTACACTCCTGACAACATGCTCACGGACTAATGTAGAATTCCTGGACAGAGTGCAGAACAATGCCCTACGCCTTATTAGCGAAGCAATGAGGTAAACACCCACTGTTGCATGTGAAATTCATGTGAACGTGGAACCCCTTGAGATACGAAAAGACGTGGTCGCTATGAAAGCTTATGAGAGGAACAAAATAATGACCAAAGACCACAATAAAAATCTTGTAGAAAGAGAGCAAGAAAAGCAGAGAATAAAACAAAAGTCAGTCTACCACCATGTCAGTGAGATTAAAGATAGATGTCACCTCCAAGTCAAAAGACAAGAAACAAAGTGAGCAACATAAAATGTACCCCCTCATACATGTTTAAAAATGTCAGAAATTGAAAGAAAATTAACAGATAGTACAAGAAGAAGTGCTGATGCAGTCAGTCTTATGAGGGCATCACAGATAACGATTGCCACCTACCCAGAAGAACGGACACATGTCTAAACTGATGGGTCTGCTTTTAAGGTCACCATTAAAGCGGGATATGGAGTCTACATAGAGTATCCAGACAGAACACCCGATGAGCAGTTTGATGCATGTGAGGAGATGTTATCAAACTATGAGGTGGCCATAACCAGTGGCAACACTAGACAAGCTCTATGGCAGTGTCGACAGCCTCAGGACGACCGCTGCTTTTTTTGAAAAAATAAAGGTTGACGTCTGACAGCGTACGAAGAAGAAGAAACTATGAGGCAGAAATAACAGCACTGGAAGTAGCTCTGTACTACTTGAGGACTGTATTTTATGCTTTCTCATGAAAAGCCCAAAATATTGTAATCTTTACAGACTCATTATATGCCCTTCAAGCTCTTAAGTGCTGTCAAATAGACATTAACACCTGGGAGAACCTTGCTCACAATAGCTCAACATAAAAGAGTGCGGTCACAGACGGCATTGAACCCAGCAAGGGTCTCTGCATCCAGGCAGCTCAGGATAGACGTGCAATCAAGAAGTCAAGAGCAGAGAAAATTTCAAAGACAACTGCTGATTGCGTTTGCCAGTCGCACCATAGACTTTTCCAGGCTCGAATTAGCTTGATCAGTCATGAGTGCACACACAAACTCAAGGTTGCATTATGACATGTGCTGATGTTGGTGGTCCTCATCGATCAGCCATGTCCTAAGATGATAACCTGACGTCAACACCAGAACTGCCATGGTATGGACCATAGAGGAAAGCTGAAAGAGAGGTTGATCTAAGATAATTTGATGAAGAACAATAGAAGTTAAAAATGGAAATCATGAATCAAAGCGGGGGCACCATATGAAGGATGGCTCCAGACTGGATAAAGTGTAGGAAGTTTGTTTCTGTCCTTAAAGACGTCATCAAGCATGACAGTCCCTGACAGCTTTGTCAATCGTTGACCAAGGAATCTTAAAAGATATATAATACAAATGCATGCAAACTAATTGTTGCATGTATATTTAACATACTTGTGAAAAACTTAATAAACTATTTAATCCAAAATCTATGAGCAAAATGACTCCAAGGCAGATAACTATCTATTCAAACACAGTTTGACAATTACAAATCAAACATGTTTTCTTACAGCTTCTCTACTCTAGGCTCAGCCAGTACTGATGTTCTTTCTTGCAAGAACACCTCTAGGGCTTTGTTCTGCATCCATGATTCTTCTGGTTCAAAATCCTTTTGTCCACCTTTGGATGGAAGTGTCTTATCTCTTTTCCCACTGTACTTAAAGAGCTCTTTTGCACTGTTATATAGAAAAATGTGAAGAACTTAAAATTAAAAACACTGTTCGAAATAAATTAAGTAAACAAGATTGAAATTATGGAGTGTAACATTTTAACTTCATCAAAATCTGTGAACTAAAATGAGAAATTAAGGATTATAATGGTATTAATATTTTTCTGCATTGAACTATCATTATCCAACTGATAGTAGACAGGTAGGAAGGAAGATATAATTTACTTTTTGTCAGTTTAGAACAGTCGTTACACATCACAGTGAGTGCATGTATGACTTTCAGATGTAAACACATTATATATTAATATTTATCTAATGATAACTTCCACAATGTTACATAGCATCACATTTAATTAAATATATTTACAAAAATATTATTCAAATAATTTCTACTGAACATGTCTACTGATGCCTTATTTAGTCTATATATGTTATACTGATTAATGGTGTCAAACTCATTTATGATTCACTCTCTTACTCTACCAATCCATTGCAATTGTTTATAAATTTAGATCTAAATAAACAATTTAATATTTAAGGAGCTATCTTTTTCCAGCTGTTCAAAAGTATAAATACAATTAATATATAATACGGTAATCATATAATAATAATTAGGTCTACATATTTGGTCTAATGATTATTATTATTGAGTTGTCCGTTGTCGTGAATTTGATTATTTGTCAAGTCAAGTTCAGTTAATTGAGTTAATACTAATACTAATAGTAATAGTTTATTATAGTGACGAAGTGTTGACTTAATCAACAACTTAATGACTTAATCTAATGATAAATCTAAAAGTAAAAGGACTTAAGTTAATTTAAATTCATATTATTTGAACTCTGAAAATGCTACTAAAACATTACAGACAATTTAATAAATGATTCAGTCAAAGAAATTACGAATAATTATAAAGTCGCTGTAGACCGTAGTGTTGACGTAGACTTGGTGATGGTAGTAAAGCGAGTCGAACTTCAAATGAAAATCAAGATTCAAATGAACGAGTAACAAAAGCCAAGCAGAGAGTTTATGATTAAGGTGAAAATGTGAGAATATTTGTCAAACAATATGTTTGAAGCAGCACAATATTATATCAGTACCTTAAAACAAAATCCTTTGTTAAATCATAAAAGGACATTTTCTATTTGATAATTTAGTAGCGATTATAATCAGGGTCAGTAGAATGTCTATTTTAATTTTGTCTCACACGGGCGCAGCCATCTTTAAAGTTAATTGTTGTCCGGTGTTCTGTTATAAAGGAATCTGGTTTTTATTTCTTCCATTTTAAAAAATGGTATTTTATAGTCGTATGACTTTATTCCCATTGCCATAGGACAGCTATCAGATTCGCTATAAATTTAATCATTTCAGATCATCATTACACGATGTAAAAGTATGCGGAGAAGCAGGCATGGCATGAGACCACAGTTCTCTGATAATCAAAAGATAGATTTAAAACGTATACAATAAAACACAACATTTCAGTATGGGATTCCTCGGGAACAAGTATTTACGAGATAAGTTTAAAGTCTCGACATCAAATAAGTATCAACAGACTGCAGCAGAGCAAACTGGCTAAGGAGAAGGGATCGAAGAGGGAAGGCTAACCCGGTACTTAAAAATGTCTGCTGAAGTCGGAAATGTCGGACCAAAAAGTGCAAATATTGCAGCAAAGCTGTAAACTATGACAGAACAGATTCCGTTCTCCGAACAACATCCTGCTACTTGCAAACCCCATTTCATGGCTTGTTAGAGGAAGATTGAGAAGGAAGAAGAAGATCAAGAAGAAGTAGAAGTAGAAGAAGAAGAAGTAGAAGAAGAAGAAGTAGAAGAAGAAGAAGAAAAAGAAGAAGAAATAAGTATCATGCAAGTGTTACAACTAGAAGAAATAGAGAATATGAAAAGCACTGGCAGCCGATACAAAATATATGGAATATGATTTGTAGAGAAGGTATAAGGAAAAGAGAACGTCAGCATAAATTATGCCTAACAACAGAAACTATAGCATAGATAAAGGGACGATAAACGAGGAAGGCAGATTTGAACAGACCTAAAACTAAAAACACTCAAGTCAAAATTCAGGAAATTTACGATGAAAGCAAAAAGAAGTAAGGAATAACACCAGAAGAAACAATTGAAAATATATTGGTGAGTTTGAAAGATAGATAGAAGAAGCATCAGCAAGAGTAAATATAAATGACATGTACAACAACGCAAAGAAAGAAACAGGACAATATAAGCAAATGCATCGCTTTTTTAAAGATAAGGAAGGACATTGTATTAACAATGAAAATGAACAGCTTGAGAGATATGCAGA
Organism: Ariolimax columbianus; assembly: GCA_036924085.1. NCBI lineage: Eukaryota > Metazoa > Mollusca > Gastropoda > Stylommatophora > Arionidae > Ariolimax > Ariolimax columbianus. Next base: position 26,993,706 of record JAVGWX010000006.1, read on the forward strand.
ACATTTTTTTTTAACCTTTAAAAGACCAGTCTTGCCGAAGACGGATGTGTCGGACCGAAAGGTGCAAATACCGCAGTCAAAGTGTAAATTAGTGACACAGTGCATACCGTTCTCCGGACTACATCCTGCTTCTTGCAAAGCCCTGTTCATGACTTAGTAGCGGGAGATTGAGAACGAACGCAGAAGAAGAAGAAGAAGAAGAAGAAGAAGAAGAAGAAGAAGAAGAAGAAGAAGAAGAAGAAGAAGAAGAAGAAGAAGAAGAAGAAGAAGAAGACCAGTTTCACAAGATCCAACACACATTTAGTTGGCAGAAGGCTCTTGGTGAAGTCGTACATGCCTGTTTTGTTTCTTCTCTAAGAATCGACGTCACTACACTCTGGATGCTGATGATCCCTGTAGTTCGCTGGTTGTACACTCTCCTGTTCCGTCCTCTCGTGCACCCCACTCCGTTCGAACCTAGTTTGATGTCGCAACTTTGCAGTCTGTGGATTGCTGATTCATCTATTTTGGTGTCCTCCTCCAACAGGTGGTCGTGGATTGATTTTAAAATGTCATTCCTATCTATCACTAATGTGCCTTTGATTGGAACTTGTGAAGCCAAGATGTCAGCTTTTTCGTTGCCCTGAACCTCAGCATGGCCAGGACAGTAGATCCATGTCAACCCCTGGAGGTTTGAGGCTTCAACAATTGCTATCCAATCGTACCTCGGCCATTCCTTCTGTACCTTCTTAAGTACGGATTGCGCGTCTGTCACAACGACTGCTCTTGTTAAAGCGGTATCAGATAGCCATCTTAACGCTTCTTCCATCTTCATTTTCAAACTGGAGGAGGTTATTGACGTGAATGCCCCACTCCGCTCAGCAGAGACCTCTCCTTTCACTCTAGCTGAGAAGCCCCCGCCTAATGTCCCACTGCGCAGCACCGATCCGTCGATGTATATGATGGCACATCTATCTTGCTTGTTCTCAGTTGATTCACCCTGAGCTACCGTTGTCCCATTCGCTGCATTCCTTGCCTAAGGTTATGATGACACTCTGGTACGTTATCATTCTATCATCAGTATGGACCCCCTTAGCTTTTGAATCAATTGGGGTTGACTTGTCGATTGTTTTCTCTGTCTGTACCATCCATGATGCCCTTCTCTTGATTCTTGATCCCTTTATGTCAAGCTCTATGGCAGTGTCGACAGCCTCAGGATGACAGCTGCTTTCTTCGTACAAATTCAAGTTGACGTCTGATAGCGTACAAAGAAGAAGAAGAAGAAGATCTCTTTATGTCTGAGATCCTACTGTACAGAGGGTTCCCCGTGTCTGTGTTGACATTCATATATGCTTTAGCTTGCGCCAGTTTATATCTGGATGTCATCGATAACAATCCCAGCATGTACCGCATCTTCACAATCGGAGAACCTCTAATGTAAATCAGAACTAGTCGCATTCTTCATCCTAGATGAGTTTCAGCCTTTCACATTGTGTCCTTGATAGTGTGAGGATGCCCAGTTCGTAATCGACAACTTTTTTTTTCCTTCTTGTAAAGTGTTTGCCTCTCTGTATACTACTGGCGGAGGCATGGCTCTTTTTTCACCCCGGGCCGCAGCCTTTTAGGTGATATCAGGATATATTACCCAGTGCTGGGATACATGTAAGTGTCTGCATGCACATATGCTAGTTAGCGCCCTCTCAGAGGTAAGCCCAACCAAAGTGCAATGGAAGGGCTTCACCCTGAGGGCGTGTGTGAAAGTTGTGTAAGAGTGTGATTGTCGGACAGAGTAAAAGGAAACAGTGTGAGGTAAGAAGAGAGAGCAGCGTGATGGCAGTCCTTCCCTCCAAGAAACCTATCGATAACCGATAGCACAACTTGACTAAACATGGTAAACAGAAAAGACAGTTCCAAATTAATAGCAGCAATAGTATTGAGTGCTCCTAGCCTTCACTTACATCTTTGTACAGTCTGGTCAACATGACAATTATATCAAACGTCACTCAATGGTATTTCAACTTGTCACACTTGTCAATAGTACAACCTTCAAATGTGATGCCCTGGAGTTCAGCCCTTACTTCAGAGTTGTTCAAGGAGCACCACATCGGATTGGTCTGAGAGCTAGAGTCTTCACACCATTGTGAGATAACCTATAATGTTTGCTGGATGTCATTAACCAACTCATGCCTGTCTGAACTAGTCCTTGTGTCATCTGCAAATGTTAAAGCTCGCCTGCTCTAAAACATGATCAGGTCAGGTCAGGTCATCCCGTAACCAGTGATGTCGTTGGGGCACACATGAAGACAACCTCACAACTCCCCGCCATCCTTCTCTGTCAGCGGTCGCTGCCTGTTCCTCTTCTGGTCGGAGATTGGCCCATTTTTTAATGTTGTCCTCTTACCTCTTTTTGGGATGGTCTCTTCGTCTCCTGCCTTGCACCTTTCCGTGCATGATCGTATTTGCAAGACCATTTGATCTCGATATGTGACCGTACCAAACGAGTTTCCTTCTTTTGACAGTTGCCAAGAGGTCTTCAAAAGGCCATATTGCTGTTGAAATTATATCTTGTATTTCCTTATTTGTAACTCGATCTTTGTACGTGACGTTTAGAAGTCTTCGGAAACATCTCATCTCCAAGGTCTGTATCCTTCACTGCAGGTCAACTGTAATTGTCCCTGTCTCACAAGCATAGAGGAATATTGACAGGACCAATGTACGCACTAATCTGATTTTTGTGCAAAGTGCTAACCGTTTATCTTGCCAGATTTTGTTAAGCCGTGCAAGCGCCGCTATTGTCTGTGCTATTCTGGCCAACAGCTCACATTTTGATCCTTCATCACTGACAATCAAACCCAGATATTTAAAACGGTCAACCACTTCGAGTTCCTGGCCATTAGCTTTTATCTTACTGTTAAAGCCCTCTGTGTTGTTGGTCATTAATTTTGTCTTTCCGGCGTTTATCTCCAAACTATAGTCAAGAGCTGTTTCATCGAGCTTTCTGATCCATTCCTGGAGTTCTGCGTCTGTGCCCGCCAACCCGTCGATGTCATCTGCAAACGAAGGTTGGTAATCGTTCGGCCCCCTATCTTGACAGTACCAACGTGACCTCCAAGTGCCTCACTCATAATTCCCTCAAGATATCTATTGACAAGAGTTGGAGAGAGTGAGTGTACAGCCCTGTCTCACACCGACTGATGTGCGAGAAATTAGCCCCCCCCCCCCCCCCCACCGCCTCACATTCACAAGAACTGCGCTGGACGTACATGGAGAACAACAAAAAAGACATTGAAGAAGCTACAGACTTTCTTAAATGGACGCCTGCGTAGAATAGCATGATTGAGATTGTATGATAAGTTCACAGATGTAGAACAGTCGATACGAAGCATACATATATAATGGAACATGACGCGAGGAGGAGGCGTCGTAGTTGGATAGAACACATTAAGGAAACCGGTTGATATCATTATAAAATAGTCTCTGTTCTAGAATCTTCAGATCTTAGAAAAGTAGAGGTAGATCAAAACACACATAGGGACTGACTAGGTAAGATATCGGCCTCGGGTGCTGAAGGTCGCGGGTTCAAATCACGATGGAGACTGATATTTTTACGTGGACTGTCTGGTATTTCCCAGGTCTCTGGGTAGTAGAGATCGGATGCTCGTGTGCAGTGTCGCGCACGTTAAACATTCCTCGGCAGTTGGAAATCGAAAAGAGTAGGCTTGTCGATCGCTCCCCAGGCAAAATTCTAAATTATGTTAAAAAATCTACTCAATCTATTCTGGGATCATCGCCGGTACTATGGAGTTCGTGGATTGTGCTGAGATTCTGAGAAAAAAAAAATATGGAGAAGAATAGAGAACTTATCCCTAAACTAAAATGAACTAAACTAAACACGTAGAAGGGAGAGAACTCGAGTCAAACATAAAGGAAAGCTGGAACGAGTGGCACATGACAGGGGTTATAGTTACATAGTAGTCTCTTTCAGTCATTACTGACTATCGGAGGATACGACTTGGCGTAGTGAGCAAAAAACATATACTTAGCTTTTCTTGCTTTCTTTCTCCTTGTTACTTTGTCGTTTTCCTTCTCTGTGATGAAAGCGTGAGTTGACCCTTCAGGACACATGTCCACTTGGATATGCCTGCAGCTTCGTGTTCCCAGGATGCCAGACACATGTCCAAAAGCATACATATCCGACTTACACACATCTTTGAGCCTGAACTATGGTCGACCAACTGTTCTTTTATCATCCATCAACTGTCCGTAGAGGATATTTTTGCGTCCATCTTCAATGCAGCGAACATGACCAAGGCATCGTCTTTGCTGTCTAAAGAGAGCATACATGCTTAGGAGACACGTGCGAGAGTTCACCTCTTTATGTGTCACTCTGTCCCTCCATGTAATTTCAAAAATGGATCACACGCTCCGTAAATGGAGGTGTTAAGCCTGCGGTCTTGTTTGACATTGGTTTATCAAATCTCCCTACTATTTAGTAGCACCCCCTCAACGCATACGTTGTACCCAATGATCTGGGTTTTAATATGACAGAGGTAATTGGCATGTCAGGGATTTTTCCATGGCACGACTGCTTCTCTTAGTCGACCCTGTTGTAAATGGGTAATAATAATAGTTGACCATCGCAAACGAAGATGGTGACAGCATCAGACTATTGGTGCGAAATATGTGTTCTCTGGTGACTGTAAAGACCAATCCTGGAACGGCACATGCGGCCACACTCAGGGCACATATGAGGAGTCAGTTGTAGAATCGTTGTGAGTATTGTTTTTCCCTGGCAGCACGCTTTCGCCGAGCTTCCGCGATGGTTATACTCTCTCGGATCTGAGCACCTTCGGTGATACTAGCTCGCCAGACGGTACGGCTTTGTGCAAGTATCTCCCAGGAGGTGATTTCAATATTTAAGAACTTCAGAGACACTTCCAAGGAATCTCTGTACCGTTTTTTCTGCCCTCTTGTTGAGCGTCTGCCTGTTTTGAGCTCACCATATAACAGCTGCTTTTGGGGTGCGTTTATCTGACATGAAAAAAACATATCCTGTTCATCACTACTACGAGGATCACGTCAATTGTTCACCTCGTTAGCCAGGCTACCATGAAAACAGCATGTTTTCAGGGAGGGCTACTAGGAAGCCGAGGTGGGGGTCTTGGCCAGTATGTTTTGCCTGACCATGACTAATCTAATTACTATATTTTGCCTGATCAGACGTCAGTCTTCCTCCCCATTCTGTACACGAATGTTTGATTTAATGTATGGCTTCCCAGAGGCAGGCTAGAATAATACCTCCGTTTTCCCAGTGTTGATCGTGAAACCAACGTTACTGCTTGCTTCAGAAAACTCCGACATGGTGGACTGAATATCTTTTTCTGAGCAAGTGTTGAGGGCGCAATCGTCCGCGAATAGGAAATCTAGAATCGTGCCTCACGCACACTGGCACAGTGTTGTAGGACTTCAGGCGTCTTGGGAATAAAAGGCTGACCCTGCGTCCTGTATCTAATATGCATGCCACTAGCAGCCTCATGGACAAACATCAGTGAGCATTGCTGCAAAGACCATGCTAAAGAGTGTCGGTGTTAGCACACAGCCCTGTTGCCACCGGTGGTGACTGCGAAGGCTACAGACCATTCTCCCTTGTAAATGGGTACTTGACAATATTAGGTGGACATTTTTGAGCCACCATTGAAGCTACGGAGTTCGTGCTGTATCGTCGGTATTTTGAACAATGGAAAGGGACTGATCAGAAGTCATGACGTACATATGCAATGAAGTCGGTTATATGAGTCATTTTCCATTTAATTTTCCATCTTCTTTCTATATTTTTCAGTCTTATGGTTATTTTAATCACACAATGATTGTGATTTGAATGAATGGCTGTACTTGTATAAGTTTTTGCGATTGGGATACAATTTTTTTTTTTTAAATAGGTAAAAAATCATAATAAAATGGACTAGGGGTGAAACTCGCTCGGTTTTCACAATTCCAACGTTCTAGGTTCGATTCCCACTTGTGTCCAGTTTGGCAGACAAATGGCTTTTTTCTCGGAGTTAATGCGCTTCCACGTACGGAAAGTAATGGCAACCTACTGTACTGCACACTTACAAAGAAACTTATAACAGCCAAATTAGTGGCGGTTGTAAGAAGCAAAAGGACATGCGACTACTTTCTAGTTTCTCACTTTAAATTATATGATTTCAACTGAGCTTTTCTACGTGGATAATTAATCTTCTTGAGATAATATGTTACACATTTAACTATATTTCTTTCTAAAAAATGTGTCGGCTTATCTTCTCTGTCGTTTCTTGCTTTCACTCCAAATAGGGATACTATATCCTTGTATTTACTTTACTTATTGTGTATCTGTTTACCACCACAATATGAGTTTGCGAATTATTTCGTTTCGCTACATTTCAGTGGTTTGCTAGGATAGAGGGGAAACATTTTAAGTTAACCATGTGCAACCATTTGTGTACAAATTGTTATGGTGGAATGTCCGACACTGCAGGCTTAACACAGGTTTGGTCATGAGTTTTTAGTGCGTTTTAAAGCATGTTGGATGGTTTGTTGGACATTTGAGAAACATGGATCGTGAGTATTAGCTTCTTGAATGATAGTCATATAATATATATATATATATTATATGTTTGGCTAAATTGTTAAAATAAATTGTTGCTGCTGTTGTTTGTAACTAAACTAGTAACTAGTTAGTACTTACTATGATGACTATATACTAATACTATATACTAGTCTATACTCTATAGTACTAAGTCTGTAGTCAGTAGTCTAGTTAGTACTACTAGTTAGTAGTAGTAATACTACTTAGTTAACTTTGTAGTAGTAAATCAATCAATCACATTAATGAATTAAAGTCATTAATTGAGTGTTGTCATTCAACAATGAATGTTTAATTTCATTTTGTATTATTTTTAATCAGTTTGAGTTACTAAACTTGAGTTGCAATTTGAGTTGTTTGTTACAATGTTCTGCTCATAATTACTCACTCAATGGTCAGCTTGTTTGTTATGTTAATTGTTAGTGCGTAATTTAATAATATTCTAATATTAATAACTTTAATAATTGTGTAACAGTAATCATACATTCATAGTAATTTATTAGTAATAATATTAATGTAGTCTATATTTTGCATTTGAAGATTTTAATTTTGATCTAGAAAAAAAAATGTAGTAACTGTTTGTAGTCGCAACAGAGGCTTTAAATAAAGTGCCGTCTGCTCAAGGGATTATATTCAATTGCCACATCTTATACTTATATAAAATAATATCATAAATGTTTGTTGTTGTTGTAACTAACTCTACTTACTTTCTGTGTCTGGCAACCTCACAAAGCATTTGAACAGAAATCAGTCACCATTGAAATTTGGAAGCTCCTTCATTTGCTGCCATAGTACATGGATCTTGCATTCTTGGGCAGTTATACAGATTTTTGGGGTCATAGATGGCTTTGCATTCACACATTGTTGTCCACCTTGCCTTTTTTTTTTTTAGTCTGATCGATACATGGATACTCCTGTTTAAAAATCTATTTAGGGCTCTCCAACCATCAAGGTTGCAAATTTTCATTATCATCTGACTGATAGTTTCCTCAGCAGACCGTTGAAAACATGGTAGGTGTGATACAGAATCCATCCAGCATTGGATCATCAAGCAGTAATTTGGTTTCTAACAGTTGAAGGATGTCGACCGAGGCGTTTCACCTGCCACTATGCGCAAAAGAAACGAATCACCCTCCTCTTCATATCGCAGCAAGTGGTTCAAACTCCATCCCATGCGTTCTTCCTTATGGTGGTTTGTCAGCAACTGAAGTACCCATTGTAAACACACCTTCCAAAACTTCAGTCTCTTGCTAACCACCATTTGAACTGTCCCTAGCGACACAGCAAAATCCTCTGCTAGCGAACGTAAGCTTCGGCGACAGTCCACCCGAATTGCTGAATCAATTTTGGCGGCGGTGGCATCTTCTGACACAACAATATGCGCCTGACCTGGTCTCGGAAGATCTTTCGTTAACTCAAATCACCGCTTGCTGATCAACTCTGGACACATTCCGTATCACACCCGTAATGTTTTCAACGGTCGGCTGAGGAAACTATGATTCGGAGGATAATGAAATATTGCAAACCTGGCAGTTGGTATGTGCTGTATACACCAGAAGTGATGTCATCATGCACACCGTACATATGTGCACTTGGTGCAGTTGGGTTTGGTTTCATTTGAACACACCTCGTATTTTAATTATTAAAACTCTTCTAAAAATGTATGACTGTATTGGTCTGAATATAGTGTGACCTCACACATAATACGACTCATAAGCTTTAAATGTGTTCTGCATGATAAATAAATAGTCTTGAATGTATCTTGAGGTAGATAATTAACAAAATTGAGTTTTCTTTTAATTTAAAAGATAGGTGCCATTTCTTATAGTTGCATATTCGCCTAGTAAACACCAGACATATTAAGACGTTATTTTGTTTTTTATGCCTTGCGAATTGCTCTTAAGTTAAATTGTATATTCTTTTATTCTTCTCATTTCTTTATTTTCCTGATTCCTTGAGGAGGTCTACTTTTAAACTCGACCACACACTAACATATCTGCCGTGTAAAGTAAAGTAAAGATCCTGTCACGCCTTGCGGCGCATAGGAAATCAAGTGTTAGGTCCATATTATTTTGTAACTAATGGCACATAGTGGATGATGTGTTCAGCATCTGCAGGGTGCCTTTACTTCTCAGATTTTCTGGTACACAATTTTTGTGGCTGAGTCGACTACAGGGACCGGTTTGGGATCAGAAAAAAAATCCACCAACTTTTTTTGTTTTGTTTTTGGGTTTGCCTTATTTCTCTTATCACCAAGGCGGTGTGCGTTGCACTGTGGTTTTTATTTTGCGCCTGTCGGCCCAGTGCATCCAACTTCAGCATGCATTTTATGTTAGGGTCTGCTTCTTTCTGCATTTTCTAAGGGTTTGCTTCCCCGGGGTAACGGCCGGTGCTGTGATGGGGATCGAACCCAGCACCTTCGGCTTGTGAGCCGTGCCACTTAAACCCTAGGCCACGCCGTTTCCTCCTGCACCAACTTGAGATTGAACCTCTATCGAAACTGTGAACCAGTGCACTAACCCTCATATCTGCCATGAGTAATTTTTAACACAGCACATATTCTTCTACCATCTAATACAGTTCTATTAAAAACTAGTTCACTGACATTGAAAGGATGCACATTTTTACTCTCTAACTTTCTTTTGAATTTTACTGACTGATAGCTTCGGGGTCCAGACAGCGGTGAGACAGGGATGCTTTCTCTCACCCTCTTTCTGTTCTTGTTGGCAAAAAATTGGATAATGAGAAAAGAGAACTGGTATTCAGTTGACACTATGGTCACATTTGGAGTATCTTGATTATGCAGATGATCTGGTACTTTTGTCACACAATTTTAGCCAAATGTAAGAGAAATGTGGGAAAGAACAATCTGCATTATTGGGACTGAATATCAACATGAAGAAAACCAAGCACTTTAAAATTAACCTGATCAGTAAAGAATTGTCATCCATTGGAAGAGGTAAATGCCTTTACCTATTTGGGCAGCACAATTGACATGTTAGAGGGTACAGATGCAAATGTAAAGACCAGATTTGGAAAGGCAAGAGTGACATTGTGGTACTAAATAACGTATGGAGATCCAGAGGGAAAAAAAAAGAAGTCAAGATTAATTCCAAAGTAAGAATATTCAACACCAGTGTCAAGTTGGTGATGTTGTATTGAACAGAAACATGGAGAATGACCAAGGCGCTACAACATAGGCTTCAGTCCTTCGTTAACAGATGCCTATGATGGATAATGGGCATAAAGTAACAGGACATTGCGAGCAATGAAGACCTGTATTAAAGGAGACAACAACAGCCACTGGAACAACAAATTAAGAGAAGAAAATTAGGCTGGATAGGACATATGATGAGGAAGGCGATATTGAACATAGCCAGACGGACTTTCACATGGAATCCACAGGGAAAGAGAAAGATAGAGAGACCAACAAATACACAGAGAAGAGAATAAGAGAGAGAACTACGATTAAATGGTTACATCTGGAGAGGGGCAGACAAAGTAGCCCAGGAAAGTGAATGCTGGTGAAATATAGTCAATGGCCTCTGCAATGAGATAAGCGATGGGCTTTGATTGACTGATTTTATTTGTTTTGAAGTTTAATTTTATTGTTGAAAAATATAATTGAAAATGGCTCATAGAATCGGCTTCATTACGCCATTGCTAAAAGTGCTAATGACAGAGCACGACCTAAATAGCTACTGCTGCGGCTGTGAAATTTTCCCCTGACCTCATCAGGTGCCAATTTACAGCTGGGTTGGCTGTAAGAAGCAATCATATCATGAAAAAACACAACATTCTTGGTTTGTCAATCCGAGAGCGACTAATTTGAACATGTTTAACTAATTTGAAGGTATGTTGGATTTCTAAACCAAGCTCACAATTCCTTGGTCACACTCCCACCAAGTTTATTATTAGATGTACACTCTTGATTCCTGCCCACTCGAGCATGATACAGTTCCAGGAATCAGCTATTTTTTCAAGTGGCAAATGTTAAGCTATACAAATATGAGTCATGTTTTTGAAAGGACATTTAAAAATAACATTGCACTATATTTGGACTGATACAGAATTTCTTGGCTTTTAATTATGTATGAGATTCTGCTTCTGTTGATGTGCTTCTATTTTTGATGTGCTGGTCTTTATGTTGTATCTCTTGCATATTATATTAAATGCATGTGTATGTGTAGATCTGATAAAATTAAATTTGTCATTCTTCTTCTTCTGCGTTCGTTTTCAATCTCCCACTACCAAGCCCTAAACAGAGCTTTGCAAGTAGCAGGAATGTAGTCAGGAGAGCAGAATGCATTGTGTCGCTAGTTTACAGTACTGTGTTAGCCTTCCCTCTTCGATCCTTTCTTCTTAGCCAGCCTGCTCTATTGCAGCCTGTCATCCAGGATCACAGTGTGGAGGTATAGAATGGTCTTGCCAGCTCTGGCTTACTAGCTCTGATGCTAGTAGTCAGCTATGGGTCACTAACCGCTGCAGCTCATGCGCTGCTCAGCATCTTGATCCCAAAATTTGTCATTAAACTCTTTAAGTTTGTTTTTATTTAGAAATAAAATGCTACCATTATTAGAATTTATAACATATTGAGAATTCATATACTCCATGCATGATTGGAAGCTACCAAACTGTTAATTGGAAAATAAAGTAGAAGAGGAAGTAACAAGAATGTATGTATGTACGTAGGTATGTAATGTATGTATATATTTATGGATACTATATTTAACTTTTGTTGCCTAGAATAACAATAACCACATACCAGTCTAAATAAACACTCTGATGAATGAGACTGAAGTAAGAAGGCCATTGGAAGTAAAAACTTTTAACCAAAGGAGAATTTGTGATGTAGACAAATCGCTAGTGCCTGATTTACATGAATCCAGACAATTTTCACCAGGGGCCTAAGTGTACTTCTCTTGTCTCTTGCCTAAAGTGTATTGGTTCATGGAAAAAAAATTGGGGAAGGAAGATTAACGTCTGGTCATGCAAAATATACTGATGAGATATGTTAGTCAGGGTCAGACATAACATACTGGCCAAGACCCTCACCTCAGTATCCTCGTACCCCTCCCTGGAAACGGTCTGTTTTCATGGCAGCCTGCTAACGGGGTGAGGGATTTACATGATCCACGTAGTAGTGAACAACATGCAGATGAAGTCAAGCATAGCACAACCGCCTGAAGGACACCGGCCCACCTTCAAACAGAACGCTCGGGATGTTAGAAAAACAACTGCAACCCATCACTTAACGTCCTTTTCAGGGTGCACGAAAGAGTAAACCTACTCATTGTGGGCATTTGAAACACACCAACAAAAAAAAAATTGAGTTGCCATCGATTCAATTATTCTTTATCAAGTATTCCTTGACCTCACCACTCATATCTTTCCTTATGGTTTCCAGTCCAGCACATGTCTGGGTAATATTTTTCTAAGAGTGTAACTTATCCATCTCCACTTCTTTACATAATCTCCCGATGGATTAGATTCCACTGTGTTTTTTGTCAGTGTCTTACACCTAGAGCAGATAATTTCTGTGCACCCCCATATACAAATGTCTATGAGTTAAGAGTGTGAAGACAAAACTCACTGCATAATCACTCTTGACTGGCACCCAGGGCTTACCAGTCACTGTCCTTTCTTAACTTAACTTAACATCTTTATACTGGTTTAGAAGACCCTGCAGAGTCTGTATACAACCAGTTACATTTACATCACCTTGCTCTAAAATCTATGCGCATCCAGTTTATTCTTAAATGCATTAACTGTCCCTGCCTCCACTACCTCCCCTGGCAATGCATTCCAAGCAGACACCACTCTCTGACTAAAAAAATATTTCCTAATATCTAACCTGGACCTCTCTTTAATCAGCTTGTAGCTATGCCCTCGTGTTATTGTAGGTGGCTGTATTTTAAAAAACTTGTTATAGTCTAATTTATCGATTCCTCTGATCATCTTATGAACCTGTATTAAGTCACCACGAATTCTTCTCTCTTCGAGACACTGTAGGCCGGTTTTTCTGAGTCGTTCCTCATAACTGTAATTCTGGAATCCCACTATCATCTTTGTCGCTCTTTTTTGTATTCTTTCTAGCATGTTTATGTCCCCTCTATGATAAGGACTCCACACCTGTACACAGTACTCCAATCTAGGTCTAACTAAAGCTTTATACAGTTTGACGATCACTTCCTTGCTCCTATGTTTAATATTTCTTTTTATCATACCTAACATTGCATTTGCCTTTTTCACTGCTACCTTAACTTGCTCACTCACCTTTCCTGTATGATCTATTATAACCCCTAGGTCCCTTTCCTTATCTATCTTTCTAATATTGTTTTCTCCCATTCTGTAATTATGTTCCATATTGGATCTACCCATGTGGATGACTGTACATTTATCTACATTAAACTCCATTTGCCAGCTTACAGACCATTCTCGAATTTTATCTAAATCCGACATCAATATATCCACTTCCGCTTTAGATGAGACACTACTGCATAGTTTTGTGTCATCAGCAAATTTTGCAATCATGGATCTCATATCAATGTCCAAATCATTTATATATATCAAGAACAAAATTGGTCCCAAAACCGAGCCCTGTGGCACACCACTTTTCACTTCACTCCACTCAGAGTACTCCTTATTTATGCCCACCCTCTGCCTTCTTCCCGTTAACTGATTTTCAATCCATTTGGCAACTTCGCCACCTATTCCATGTGATTTTAACTTTCGAAATAATCTTTGATGAGGTACTCTATCAAAGGCCTTTGCAAAGTCTAGATAAATAACATCCACTGGCTCCCCTTTATCTATGATTTTAGTAACCTCCTCCATGAATTCTAATAGATTTGTTAAGCATGATCTCCCTCTAGTAAACCCATGCTGACTATTTCTAATTAGATTAAATTTTTCTAAATGCATTACAATGTTTTCTTTGATTATTGACTCTAACAATTTACAGACTATGCTCGTTAAACTCACCGGTCTATAATTTGCCGGATCTGATTTTTTGCCTTTTTTGAATAAGGGGATCGCTCCTGCATCTTTCCAATCCCGTGGAACAATCCCTTTTGTAAGTGATTGAGAACATAATATAGCCAATGGTTTTGCTAGTTGGTTTCTAATTTCATACAGCAATTTTGGGTGAATACCATCTTGACCTGGACATTTATTCACTTTCAACCCCTCCAATTTTTTAAAAACCATTTCCTCTGTAATACAGATTGATCTTAATCCCGCTGTATCCATGTCTCTTTGAAAAATATCTATAGGCTCTGGGATCTCGGAGCAGTCCTCCTTTGTGAAGACTGTGCCAAAGTACTGATTTAGCAGATTAGCAGCCTCCCTATTCTCACTTATTATTTTCCCTGTACTGTCTATGAGAGGGCCTACTTTGTCTTTCGTTCTTTGTTTATTTCTAACATAAGAAAAGAAGCTTTTACTGTCAGTCTTGATCCTCTGAGCAAGTTTTTTTTCAAAGTCTATTTTTGCTGTTTTATTCGCTTTCTGAGATATGTTCTGCTTGTCCAAATATTTTACATATGTTTCTTTTGATTTACCTGCCTCTATATATTTTTTCCATGCTTTATTTTTTGCTCTTCTACATTTCACTACAAATCTAGTTATCCACTTTTTACGCTTGGGGTTTACCTCCCTACATGGAACACATTCCTCTTTTAGCGTTTCTAGAACTGTTTTAAAACTTTCCCACTCCTGTTCAACATCTGTTCCTACAATAATATCTTTCCAGATTATGTGGTTTGCTGCCTCTTTCATCCTCTTAACATCTGCCTTAGAGTAGTCGTATGTTCGCGTGTTTATGTTTACTTCTTTCCCTGCAATAAGATCCCAACGGATGATTTGATGGTCACTTGAGCCAAACAGTTCGCCAACGGTAACGTTTTCAATCATATTTTCCTCTGTGGTAAAAACTAGGTAGAGTATGTTTTTGCCTCTGGTGGCTGCTTCTACATGTTGAATTAAAAAATTGTCAGTTATGCACGTAACAAAAGGTTTTGACTCTACAAGTGCTTCTGCCATATCCCATTTTATTTCTGGATAGTTGAAATCTCCCATTAATAATAATTTCCCTTTACTTGCCTTTGCTATACTACTAATCAGCTCCTCATCTTCCTCTTTTTGACTTGATGGACATCTATAGCACACTCCAATCACTGTTTTTTCACCCCCACTTTCTATTTCTCCCCATACACTTTCATTTTTGTTACCACATGATAAATCATCTTTGATCGTTATATTAACAGAATTTATACAGTATAATAAAACGCCACCTCCCTTAGTCTTGTCTCCAATTATCCTATCTTTCCTTAACATTGTATATCCCTCAATTTCAAGTTCACTATCTGCAATTTCCTCATATGTCCATGATTCTGTTAACCCTATTATATCTGGTTTTTCTTCTTCTACATACAGTTCCAATTCTTCTCTTTTATTTACTATGCTTCTTACATTTGCATAAAAACATTTTAGTTTGTAATGTTGTTGGTTTTCCTCTTTTTGCTTCTGCTTTATCATTTTAGTGTTTGCTTTTCTACTATGTATTTCACACTTCCCTGACACCAAATTACCCCTTTGACTACATCCTCTATAGCACCCTATTGTAGGCCTATCTTTAGTCTCATACTTCATAGGCCTTACTAGTTTAAATTTCTAACACAATGATAGAACATATACTTTGCTACAACATGCTGTCCTATCTCATTTAGATGTAAACCTCCCCTATCTAACATTTTACTTTTGTCTACTTTAACATCAATAAATTCCATTCCCATGTCCGCACACATCACCTGTAACCTAAGGTTGATACCTATTATTTTGCTATCTAGATAGTCTGACCCATCTGCTCTGTCTAAAATGCCCATCATTGTGACCTTTCTAAACTTTTTTTCCTTAAGTGTTCTCATAAGACTTTTATATTTATCCATAATTATTTCTGTACCATCTCTCTTTACATTATTTGTACCTGCCAATACTACCACATGACTGTTTCCTGTGTCATCTAACCTCTTTATTCTCCCCTCTATGTCCTCTATTTTTGCTCCCCCAATATCCATTCTTTCAAACATGTTGTGTTGTTTAGACAAATGTCTGCCAACCTCTCTCACCATTGAATCTCCTACTACCAAAACTGACCCCTCACCTATATGTGCATACTTCTCTCCAAAGCTCTCTGCCCTGTTAGCTGTTTCCTTACTCAAATCTCCCTTACTACCTTGACTGCAGCTTCTTTAAAATTTCCTCCATTTTCACTTGTTTCCCTTCTATTTCCATCTGCCTCTTTTCTATCGCCTCTAATCTCTTCTCATTTTCCCTTATATTGCACTCCATTTGTGCCTGCCTCTCTTCAACTCTACATATCCTACATAAAACGGTTCCTTCATCTTCCAACGTTGTAGTAATACTAACATTTTCGCCACACATATCACATAATCTGACTTGGCCTTTCCTCGCAGCAGTTCGTCTCGTCTTAGTGGCCATACTAATTTTGCTATTTATTTCCGTTAGCCAATAAGTTATATTAATACCTAATAAAATGTATACTTCTTAAAGCAACGCCAAAAAAGGAACAAACAAATGTCGCTGGTATTTACCTTTCTACAAAGTATCAAAACGACTAGGCCTAGTGTTACTTGCGTGTAACTACCGCTCACTGTTCCACGCTATTTAATTCTGTCAAGTCACTAACTATCTGTTATAACAAGGTCACTATATTTGAAAATACGTATGCTACAATAAACTACAATCACAACTATGTTATTATTACACAAATTAATTTTCAACACTAATACTTATCTGAAACGTTATAAATCTCTGTTCTGTCAATTCAAACCAACCACCATCTTGAACAACCGGAAACAGTGTCTCTTCTTACACTCTTACACTCCCATTCTTATTAGTACACCACAGCTAAAGAGTTCTCAATTATTGAACATGCTTTGAGAAGAGGCGAATTAGAACACACTATAAGAGCAATCAAATTTGCTAGGAAAGATACACGTGTGAAGAAACAAATCTATCACAGAATTGTTCAACTTAACTAGAGACAGGAAAGCTCTGTAGAGGTGCTATTGACCATGCTAGTTGACATGGGAAATGAGGCTGTTGTGAATTTAAATATGTGAGATACGATCAAACACTTCAGTGCTTAAAATAACAAGTCCACAGTGTTAATTTTCTATATTTTTGTTGTTGTTTAGCTTCAAATGGAAGAAAAAAGTGGAGCAATTGTGATCATGATGTTCAGGTGCCATTAAATGTAAGTAATTTCTGAGCTTATATAACTTACTTTTGCTTATTTAAATTAAAAATGCATTTGTTTTTTTTTGTCATCTCAGCATTTATTTCCATTGCTGAGTTCTACTGGAAGGATTTATAGGGCTGAAGAGTAAAGGCTGCATGCTCCTGCAGCTGCAACACACTGTGCAAGCTAGGTTTTTAATTTTATCTCTGATAGAAAGAAACCTATGTCTTACTGAAGTTTTGAATGCATGTCCTTGTGGTCAGAAGACTGAAATCCAAACTGCTTGACCAGCTGTTCTTCTTTCACTTAGCGATCATCTTGTGACATATTCTTTCCAGGAACGTGGTCTCTGTCACCGCAGCTCTGTGTGTATCTTTGTTTAGGACAAGTTAGCACATGTCATATAAACACATCCCCAGTCTGCCTGTAATGTCCAGATGCCATCTTCATCGAGGCCGACCTCTTTTCCTCCTTCCTGAAACCATGCTCTCCATTATCACTATCTCCAGACTGTTATGTTGCTTCACATGACCAAAATATCTCAACTTTTTTCTTGCATATTTTCTAGACGCCAATTTTCTGTAATATGTAACAGTTGTAAAATGTCTCTTTTTTTTCTGTCCACAATATTTTCAATATCCTTCATTTCAAAAGTTGTGATTTGTTTGTAATTGATTTGTTTAATGTCCATGTCTTGCAACTGTATGTTGCCACTAGGAAAATGCATGTCCTGATCAGTTGGATCTTTGTCTGCTTGCATGTTCCTTGCCACTTACTATTAATTAGAAATAAACATTGATGTTGGTGATCAACATTTTCAACGCTTATTTAACATTGAGGATATAAATTAAAAATTGTTTGTCTGAGTATAGTTTGTTTAATTGATTTGTTAGCCACACATTATACCTCTCACTCATTAGGTCCCAGCAGTAAAAGATGAGGTACAACCACAGTATGGCCATTATCTTCATATGTTGGAAAAGAGGAACAGGTCTGGAATTATGTTTTGGTTAAGGTTAACATACAGTAAATAAATGACTTGGTTTAATCGTCTCAATAAATTAGTGACTTGGCTTAGTCATCACAATCAATTTCTGACTTGGCGTAGTCGTCTTTCTTCTGTTATGGAGTGTAGAGATCTTCTTTTATTTTCCTTATGGCTTTAGTTACTACAGGATGAGGTAGCTTGCCCCATGCCCAAACCGCATTAATTGTCTCTTACAGCATATAAGTAGGTCACAAACTAATAAGGATAGCTGAAAAACGTAGTTGGTAGTTTCTAAAGGTGTCATTGGGGGGCAGCCACATCCAGCTTTGTGGTTACTGTAGGTAGCGGATGCTAGATATCATATGCCCATGTGCAGCTCAAATACAAAATGGCGTCCGTGCTCACAGAGTGAATGATCAAAGAACAGCGTGCTGTTGTGGTTTTTTTGGGCAAACAATTTTCTGTTAAGGATATTGATAGGAAATATTTCCTGTTTATGGTGAAAGGTGTTTGTTGCATAAAGTGGAGCATAATTGGCTCGATAAATTGTATCAAGGTCGCTATAAAAAAAATATCTATTGAAGCCTGACCTGGTCGTTCTGTTCAGATTTCAACAGAAGCATCTGCGATTTGTGAGGAAGGTGGTTCGTGCTGACAGGCAAGTAATGAAAGGCAGTGTTGCAACTACAATAGGGTGTTTACATACATCATAATACATGATCGATTGGATTTCCAAAAAAGTGCGCTCATGGTGGGTACCCAGATAACTGACAGATGAACACTAAATAAGCCTGCCTTAGTGCATTAGTAAAGCAATGGGAAAAGTGTGTCAATGTTGGTGGAAAATATGTTGAGGAATAGGGGCAATGTAGGTGGAAAATGTGTTGAGGAATAGGGGCAATGTAGGTGGAAAATGTGTTGAGGAATAGGGGTAATGTAGGTGGAAAATGTGTTGAGGAATAGGGGCAATGTAGGTGGAATAATAAAGCAATGGATTAATTGTATCAATGTTGGTGGAAAATGTGCTGAGAAATAGGGGCAATGTAGGTGGAATAATAAAGCAATGGATTAATTGTATCAATGTTGGTGGAAAATGTGCTGAGAAATAGGGGCAATGTAGGTGGAATAATAAAGCAATGGATTAATTGTATCAATGTTGGTGGAAAATGTGCTGAGAAATAGGGACAATGTAGGTGGAATAATAAAGCAATGGATTAATTGTATCAATGTTGGTGGAAAATATGTTGAGAAATAGGGGCAATATAAGTGGAATAATAAAGCAATAAGATAAGTGTATCAATGTTTGTGGAAAATGTGTTGAGAAATAGGGGCAATGTAGGTGGAATAATAAAGCAATGGATTAATTGTATCAATGTTGGTGGAAAATATGTTGAGAAATAGGGGCAATGTAGGTGGAATAATAAAGCAGTGGGATAAGTGTGTCAATGTTGGTGGAAAATGTGTTGAAAAATAGGGGCAATATAAGTGGAATATAATAAATGATTTTCAGATTAGAATCTCATTTAGTTGTTTTTTTTTTAAAATAGCCATTTATGACATATTGACTGACTTGTCCTTGTACATGTCAGCTATAAGTGTTACTATTCTTTATTCCCTTTTTGGACTTTAGTAACACACATTACTGAGATTGTTTTTATGGAACTTTGTAGAATAACTTCACTTGAAATATGTTGCAAAATATATATGTAATTATAAAAGTGCTTAATTATTTCAAAGAATAAAGATTCAATGGTTTAGCTTTCTTGTTAATCACTATCTTCTCTGAATGAAAACATCCTTTGCTGTCTAAAACAGAAATGTGCAGCTACGTCAAGATTATGGGCTGGATAGCAGATTTTGAATATATCTGCGAGCCATAATATGTAGTGTTAATTTAAAATGTAATTATTTTGCTATTTATTTGACAAGTAAAAGTAATCGATAGTCCACTTCTCTTGAAATACACGAAACTCAGTTTGCACTTTCCTCTTCTTCAAAGATGTCATCTTAATAATTTATCATTCATTCATTCATTGATGCTTCATAATTTATAATGCAGACAGATTTATAATAAAATAAAACTAAAACTAGCAGATGCATGCAGATTATCTGGGCATCAGTCGAACTGGTCAATATAAAAAACAACAACAGGAGATCTATCTTCTTCAGTCCACTTATGTCATTAGATGTCATGAAGAGGTGTGACTTTCTTTGTTTCATATTTTTGGCAGACGAATATCCGCTGGTGACTTGCCAGGTCAATCCAAGCATCTGTTAGCCCCTGGAATATATGATCGCCTATTTTAGGACTGGTGGTGGTGGAAGTGCAAAAGTAGCCTGTTGGGCGCCATCTATGCCGCTCCGCTAACCACATAACCAAACCAAAACCTGATGTTATAGCTACACAGTCCCCTTTTTGCGACATATTCTCTGTGCCGCGAGAATCCCTAGAATAATTTGAGTAGATTTTTAACTTTGAATTTTGCCCGAGCAGTGGCTGTTAAGTCAACTCTGTTCGATTTGCAACTGCTACTGCAAAGGTATTTTTAACGTGCGCGCCACTGCACAAGGGTGTCTCATCTCACTTCTCAGAGATCAGGGAAAATATTTACCTGATGATCCACATGAAAAAACACCTATCAATATAGTTACAAATTAAAAACGTGCATATCACAACTTTATAAGTCGCACAATTCAATACTGACAGTTGTGGGCAATGGTGCTTCTTGTATCCGCTCAACTATTTTTGTTTAAGGGATTTGAATGCCCATTTCTTGCATGTCTGCATCACTTCAATCAATGTTAAGACTGTGATAGAATGGTGTATTTCTACAGAATCAAAATCCTAGGTAAGGAATGCAGAGAGTGGTGCAAAAGAAAAGCAGAGCTCAAAGTTAACCATTGATAAATGATAACACTCAGACTAGTGATGTCATCTTTTATACCAATGTATCGGTGCTACGCAGTGAGATATCTGGTTGGTGTTTCACTGCTAGAGTAAGAGGTCAGGTTGTTGCAGAGCTGAGTTGGGCACACAGAACAGCACAACCCAGTACAAGAATGGAGATAAAAGCAGTGGCTGCAGCTCTGAAGTGATTATCTGAGACCTCTTTAACATCCCAATTCTTACTTCACAACATTCAGAATAACTGTTTAAGGCATGAGTTGATGACAGCTGTAAAGACTTCAAACCTTTAGGGGCTGGTGTGGATCTACTGTCCTAGTCATGCTCGGACTCAGGGCAACAATGAAGCTGACATCCTGAAGTCCATCAATGAGGGCTTGTTGATTGATGACACTGGAATAGAATGAACAATTCACAAATTGCAGAGCCCTAAAATCAAACAAGGTTGGAGTGGAGTGGAGCGCATTAGAGGATGGAGCAGAAGTGTGTAATATCAACCAGCTACATGAATCATCAGTAGCTATTTACTGAGAGCGACTAAGCACCTATACGTATGTCTGGAGTGCAGTGAAGTGAATTCTTGGGAACAGAACTTTACTGTGTCAAGCACACAAATTTATGCTTCACAGACATAAGAAGTGAGGTCAACATTGAGCACCCATGCAGGACTCATGATGATGATGATACATTCCCTTTAGCTGTGAGCTGTCAGCTCATGACAGCCCAATGCCTCCCGGACAAAAGCACATGTCCTCTTCAAATGTTGAGGCAACGTCCAATCTCGTATAAAGTCTGTTGTCTTTGAGGCATCATTGTGAAGAGAGGTGATGGATGCATCTTTCGGGTATCTCCGAAGGGAGGTAGTCCAGTGTATCTGTGTTCCAGGATCGTCACGTCCTGCCAGGGACATATCATATTCATCTGGGTCGGCTATCTCATCATTGTTCCGTCAATTTCTGCCAGCCCATATTGTAATGATGGTATGTGTGGCATTCCCCGCCACCTGAAAGATCACCACAAAGGAGCAGAGGTGCAATGTCTACTGGTCTGCATCTCTTCATCATCCATGGGGATAAATGATAGAGAACTAAAAGTAAAGAACGAGTCAAGAATGCATTTCACCCATGAAGTGGGAATGGATTGGTGCAGACCAGAGCATGTAATCACTCACCGATGGGTTCTGCAGCTACACCTATAGGGCTCTGCCTGCTCCTCAACCCTTTTGTCTGTCCTCTCTCCAAGGACATGTCCGGCTTGGGCGACCCTGCCAGGAGTAAAACTCCCGCCGACGTACCTCCTTGGATCATTGGGATACGCAAGCTCTCCAACCTCTGCAAGGTAGGCTTCAGTATGGAGAGTGCAGGACTCAAGGTAGGCTTCAGTATGGAGAGTGCAGGACTCATGAAACAATTCAAATGAATTCATAATTATTAATTTTGTTGTAAATTTGATTCCCGAGTTTTATGAGAAGGTTCTTGTAGTTTTATTTTTCTGTTTGATTAAAGAACAAATTAACAGTTCATAAGGGTCTGGTATACCAGATTAAGTGAAATTTAGAAAAGCCCTGACAAGTCGGATAGAATCAGAGTGTGGGCCTTACATATCTAGTTTAAAATCTTCAAACAATGTTAACACATATTGAGAGAATTACCTATTTTCAGTTATAAATAATGAAATGAAGAGAAATGTGAGACAAGTAGATTGTAAGTAAAATTAACCCTACCAGACCGCTGTACCCATTTTTCGGTAATTTCCTTAACTGCCGCTAAACCGCTGTACCTAATTTTCGGTACTTTGGATAGTACGTCATAAAATGCGTCAGAATCTAAAAATAACCAACCAATCGTGATTAGTCATTGCAAATGGATGCCCCCATGTTTGAATTGATTTTGTGGGGTTTAACGTGAACAAATTAGGAAAATTGACAATGAAACGAACGGCTGATGAACCAAGCACTTCAACAGGAAAGCAAAGTAAGTCTAGGCTTATGACAGTCCAACAGGTGATCAATAATTTGGTTGATTCAGACTCTGTTCAAGTGAAACAGACAGTGAGAGCTCAAGTGATGAGATGAAGGCTTTTCTTGGACTGAGGATCTATATGGATTACTCATGTATAAAGCCCAGCTATCAGGATTATTGGACAAGTGAGGGCTCTTTGTTGTGTTTACTCCCGGATTTCGAAATGTTTTATAACTCGAGACAGATTCTTTGCCTTTTGCTGGGTGGATTGGCACACTAAGGGGGAATATTGACGCTAGATGAAAGGTAAACCAATTTTCTACAATGTCTCCAAGTTACATCTTATTCTAACCACTTGTTTGCATGTAACTAACATTTTTCTATATCATGTTTGTTTTTTCTCTTTAATGCTCTGGAACCCAGGAATGGGGGACAGTTGGGTTCAGTGCCTTAGGTCTGGTAGGGTTAAAGTAATGGTAAAACTTAATGGTGACCAGTTGCTGTATGACATATTTTAATTTGTAAGACTGTTCTGGGCAGGAGTTTTGTTTTCAGATCTCTGCACAATGATCTTGCAGTGATTCTTTTCTCCTTATATGTATGTTCTGTTTTCCCATTTCCAGGAATCTCTATATCAAGCAGCCATCATAACTGTGTTTTATCCATCTACAAAAGTATGTTCACATGTAATCACTATAATGATCTCAGTGCATGTTTAACGAGCTAACATGGAGAGTAAGTTCATTTTTATGGTGTGTACATTATCTTATTCTCAATATCAGGTTGATGAGGAAGCTGCAGAAGAAAGACAAGAAGGAAATTGAACTAGAGAAGAAGGAAAAAGGATTCACACTTTATCTAAACAGCTCCTTTTCTGGAGGCAGGGACACTAAAGCTAGAAGTGACAGGAGAAATCAGAAACACAGATCTAAGATTACTGTTACTACTGGTAAGCTTTAAGGAGTGATAGGTGTTTGTCTAGTTTATTTTAATACTAATGTAAATTTTTAAAAGTTTAACATTTAAAACAACGTTATTTTAGGAAGACAGACTGAAGGGAATAAACTGATAGAAGGAAATAGCTATACAGAACAGACAGGCAGAAGTATTTAAAGATCTGCATTGAATTCGTGTCTTGTAGTAGACATGTTCTGATAATTTGTCAAGTTTTGATTTGGATATCTTCTCATTGTTCTGAATGTATCAGGTACCAGACAACTGACCATATTATTGGCTGGAATTCTGATTTCCACATCTGCAATTAAAAAACAGTTTTCTGAGTTCACAGTAGATCATAGATTAGAAATGGGAGTGGCATTGAGTTTACGCTTTCAATCCATCATTGTTCCTCAGACATATCCTCTTTACAGAATAAGCCAAGTTTCTGGTCTTTTCACAGAGGGATCTTTTCTAACATATAGAAGATTGAGTGAGATGCTTTGAAACCAGAATATCAGAGTAGATAAAACACATAAGCGATAGGTGATAATCAATGTTTGAGGAGTATGAGGGGGCTTCAAATTAAAACTTTAAAAGTGGGATAGAAATTTAAAAAAGTATGTCTTTGTATTGTTAATATGGTTGCTAAGGATGTCAAGTGTGTCCTGCACATGCCATCACGGTGCAGACGAACAACATGATGTCATAATTGTAGTTAAAAGATGGCCGCCTTTTGTTGACATGTACTAAAAAGGAGCAGTGTTCTTTTATCCGTTTTTTGAACAGCAAAGGTGGGAAACCTATAGAAATTCATCGGTGAACGAAGGTCTAGTACGGTGATGCATGTTTTTTGTTCCAATTGTAGCACTAGACCATCATTGTTGTTGGGGTCCTTATAGGAATCTACTCTAAAGCATTCTGTGCTTTTGTCTTGGTGATTTATGTAGTCTTTTGTTTTACATACTGAAGTTGTTAAACCTCATGCACAACCCCATTAGTAAACTTTTACACGATGCATCTTAGAATGTAGTGGTTTTAATCTTGCTAACCAAAGTTCACTTTGAGGGATGTGCATCTTAGAATGTAGTCGTTTTAGGAGATCTCGCTAACCAAAATCCACTTGGGGGACAATTCATCTTAGGATGTAGTGGTTTTAATTTCCCTAACCAAAATCCACTTTGAGGAGTTGTGCATCTTAGAATGTAGTGGTTTTAATCTCCTTAAACAAAATCCATTTTGTCGGTTGTGCATTTTAAGATGTAGTGGTTTTACGTCCCTAAACAAAATGCACTTTGGGGGCTGTGCATCTTAGGATGTAGTGGTTTTAATCTCCCTAAACAAAATCTACAATTTGGGTTGTGCATATTAGGTTCTTGCTCAATTTCATTTATGGCATGCATATCAATTTGAGGAACATGGGGCTGAAGCAGCAGTGAATGAGTTGACAGAAACCAGCGTTTCATAGCTAGCTGCTTACATCAGGGTCAGTGACATAACTGACCATGTTTCTATTCTGCTTGCAGGTGGCAGCCCTGGAAACAGACGGCAACTGTGTAGCCTGGCTAGGTTAGGGATTGGAGAGGGGAAAAAAAACCTGATCCAAATAACCTTGCTGAAATTGAATGTGTGGTCGAAAAATGCATAAATTGCAGCCTCCCTGTAAACTGTGGCACGATGTCACAAATATCCTTTTCAAGATGAAGAAGAATTTGAGGAACAAATAGTTTGAATGTCGGACTTTGACCACGTGAACATGTGTCCAAATCCTCGGGGCAGCATGTTTTCATCTATCGGATGTAAAATAAAAACCTTTGTGCAGTGCATGGTGACTGCATGTGCAAGCGGCCTTTATTCCTCAGTCCTATAAATCCTCTGCTGGGCCTCTTTAATGAGAATAAACACATTTATGATAGTGGTAGAGTAGTGGCTTGATTTGATTACATTTTGTATAATCCACAACATAGACCATTCATTTTCTCTAAATTTTTTAATAAATATGAATTTAACTGTACAACTTAATTTCAGATAACTTGAGAGGCTTACAATTTGGAAATCAGGCAGTTAGCAAATCTGCAAATAAGGCCAGGGAAAATAGGAGAAACTGGCAAATTGGATCTGTTGAGTTTACAACAGCAGACGGACAAAGACAGAGAGTAAAACCTCCAGGTCTCTATTGTAAATGTGATTATGTCTTTAGTAGTGCTTCCCAATTAATGAAAAGCATTGCATCGTTACAGTGGACACAAGTTTGGGTCAGTTTTATGTAGGTACAGATACCAACAAATTATCACGTGGCCTTTGTCAATGACAAAGGATAGCAGAGATGAGACTAACATGATAGTTTGTCCATCACAAGTGATGAAGACCACTCTCTTTGTTCAGCTTCAGCTGTGTGGACAGTCGTATCTCTTGCTGTGTTGATAGTTTGTCCATCACAAGTGATGAAGACCACTCTCTTTGTTCAGCTTCAGCTGTGTGGACAGTCGTATCTCTTGCTGTGTCCGCTGAAATGGGTGACTTGCGCGGAGATTTGGATTAAAGTGAGGAAGAAACTGCGCCTTTTGTCAACCTCACTCACAGAGCCTAAGCTACCTTTTGCCAGTGGCAAGACATTCATCGAGACGACTGGAGATAGCATAGGATGCAGATTTTGCCTCAGGGTTACCACCGAAGCCTTTCCGTAAACATGTAACCCGCAGGGTAGAAAGGTGGGAAGGCATCTAACGCAGTTTGTCGTGCCTTTTCGATAACCACAAGAGGTCGTATGGACAACACTCAGCGTGTGAGTGAGTCTGGCATCTCTCCCCAGCTGTATTCAGTTCATCACAGTAGCATCTAAAATTCCCACACGCCAAATTCGTGAAGGTGAACCGGCAGAACTAACCCGTGAGATACGACACAGGTATAACTAGTTTAAGCGTAGCGCCATTCAGCCGGCGTCCGGACCAGGCTAAACGGATGGAAGAAATCACAAAAAAAGAACGAAATAACAAATCCAGACGGAAAACAACTCCACGTATCAGTGAACACAAGTGTAAGTCGTCGACTAGTGTGAATTCCAGGCAAATCCGTGGTCTGGCGGCATCCATAATGATCCAAAACAGTAGAGAAATGTAGACTCGCAGCCAGTTACGGCGCCATCTTTGCCAGACTAACATATCAAAGCGATTAATGTGGAAATGGTTAAAGACATTTGACTTTACGCTTCTTCTTCTACCTCTTCTGCGTTCGTTCTCAATCTCATGCTACCAAACCCTGTATAGGGCTTTGCAAGTAGTAGAATGTATTCCTGAGAACGGAAATCCTTTGTCGCTAGTTTACAGCGTGACTGCGATATTTGCACCTTTCAGTCCGACATATCCGTCTTCTGCAGTTTTACTTTGCTTATACACAACAAAAATTAAGACAACATATAAAGATAACAACACAAACCAATAAAAATTGAATTTCTTCTTCTTCGTCGTACGCTGTCAGACGTCAACCTGTATTTTTTCGAAAAAAGCAGCGGTCATCCTGAGGCTGTCGACACTGCCATAGAGCTTGTCTTGTGTTGGCATAGGTGATGGCCACATCTGCTTTCTCTGATCCTCGTATGTCGGGCAGTTTTGAACGCAATGGAATTTGATAAAGCAGGTTGATGATCTGAACTGACTTTGTCAATGATTTGGCTCTTCTATCCAATAACTTAAATTGTATGCAAAATGAAATAAGTATACTTTATGAATGGTCACATAAATTGGAGCCGAGAATGCACATATGAGAAAGCAAAAATTATGAGACTAAATACAACTAATGACAATCAGATTGTGTTAGAAGACACAATCCTACAAGATGTGGAACAACTCTTATATTGTGGTAACAATGTAGACAAAGTAGAAGGTACAGTTAAGGATATCTAAAGAAGAATATAAAAAAGAGCTTTGGGAAACATATGGAAATCTAAAAAAAAATAAATACTCAACACCAATGTAAAGACTTGATTCTAGGAATCAACATCATTACCATAAGTTCTCCATTCAAGCAGCCAGTCAAACTTCTATATACTCCCAGTTAGGTGTTGATTTCGTGTTCTTCTAATCTTTCCAGACAGATCACACTATCCCCTAGTCACTCCCAAATCCATCATCCTCTGCACATATGCATTATTGTGACCCTCTGTCTCTTCATCATTCTTTAGAGTATCCATAACTGCCCTTATCAACTCAACCTTGTCTCTCGTCATCAGTGCGTCGTTCACCACAGCTCGTCCCACCACTGCATCAGCTCTTTCGTTGTCCTAGACGCCTGCATGTCCTGTGGATCCATGTGACCAGAGTTTTTCAGAAGAGAGACTTGTGGCCTTCTTAGCATGCACCTTTCTATCTTATGGAGCATGCCTGCGAGTCTGACAGTATCACTGCGAGCGTCACCAACCATGTCGGGGCCGCTGTTACCGCCTCAATCTCCATCCTCATACTCGATGTGACAGTGTAGGCAGCTGATTTCTCCACCACCTCCTTGCCATTTCGGTAGCCGCCAAAACCCCAACCGCACTTCTTTGCATCTCTGCTGGCGGAGCCATCTGTGTACAGAATTGGATCTTGTGGTCCTGAGTCTTGCTGGATCAGCTCCTGTATTGAAGCTTCTGTTCTAGTGCCGCCCCACTTGCAACACTCTCTGCTCAGTTGTATCGCCACCCTTGTCAGGGGACTCTCGTTGTCCACTTCTACCCATTCACTACCTCTTCCCACATCTTCCAATGCACAGACCCTCATTAGGGAGTCTTCTGCCTCTGCCATTCATGACCTTCCTCGCTTAATGCGTTTGCATTTGAGTTTATCCAAGTCTTGGTGTAAAGGGTGGTGTTCGTTGTTGGCAACGTTGACGTATGCCTTTACCTGCACTACTTGATGTTGCACCTTGATGCTTGGCAAATCAAGCCAGAATCTCATGGCAGCAAGGGGAGTATCTCTATGGCAATCCAAGAACTGCTCTCATGACCTTTTTCGAAGGTCGTTCGCATATGTGAGGATCCTACCAGGCCCAGTCACCTCCATCTGTGCAATTTTGCAAGTGTACATGTTAAAAAGTACAGGAGACAGAGGAGAGCCTTGTTGCAGTCCTGGTGCTATAGTTCTGATCTATGACGTCCAGGAACTGTACTTTAGAGCAACTCTTCTTGACATAAGGACTGTTGCAATCCAACGGTCAATATTGAGGTTTATCGATTATCGATAGGTCGATTAGTTTGCCGTAGTTGACCCTATTGTAGGTATCTTCCAGGTTGATCGTCGCGACGACAGTTTCCTCTTTTGTCTGGAAGACCTCATATATGTTGTACACCAAGATAGCTGCATTGGTGGCCGTATCTCTGGCAGGTCTGTATGCGCCTACAGTGTCTGGAAATTGACCTGTGTTTTCCAGCTCACGGCAGCTCGTCTAGCAATGATTCTCTCCAGCACCTTACCATACACATTCTGTAGTGTGATGATGCAGTAGCCTTTTATATCAGAATCATCTTTGTCTGGTTTCACCAGGGGGATAAGATAGCTGTGTAGCCACTCCTCTGTACATGGCCTGTCTTAAGACTCCTGTTAAAATCATAAGCTCATCATCCCCACATTCCTTCAGCAGGTTGTATTATATTCCATCCTCGTCGCTGGCATTGGACAAGACGCACATTAAGAAAACAAACTGGTATCATCACAAGACAGTTCTGGAATCCCCAGGCAAGAGAAGTAAATGCAGACCAAAACTCAATGGAGAAGAGAGCTCGAGATAACACAAAGAAAACAGAAGATGTAGACAGATCTAGAACTAGAAATGACCCAAAACAGGAGAATGGTATCTATTTGTTGAAGACCTGTGCTTCATGGAGAGCTGAAAGGTTATTATGAAAACTGACCCAAGCTTGTTTCTGTCATTAGTTTTGCAATGAAAGAAAGTATTGTATGCTTGTTTATGCTGCCACTTGTGTTAACTGAATGCTGTTTCAAATTATTGAATTAGTGAGACATGTCTGGTGTATTTGGAACTCCTACATAGCATATTTGTTTTGTTGAGACAAATAAATGTATGTTCATCAATTCAGATTGACAGATCTTATTGTAGACATTGGCAGTGACCACATTCTTTGCATAGCCAAATTAAAGATTAAACTGAAAAAGCTTTACTAGCTGAAAAGCAAGAAGAAAATTGATGTACAGAAACTGCTATTAACAGAAATCCAAAAAGAATACAATGCCAATATACATCAAAATATTGAGTCACTATCAACATTAACTGATAACACAACTATTGGCACGATTGATAACAAATGGGAAAAGTTCAGTACTACATTAAAAGATGCAGCTGTAACGACAGCATTATTGTAAAAATATCAAAGAAAATAGACTTATCCGATTGTAACAACTGGCGTGGCATAACATTCCTGTCAGTACCTGTGAAAGTACTCTGCAGTATGATATTAGAAAGACTCCGGGAACAGGTAGATGTCATCATAAGAGAAAAACAGGCTGGCTTTAGACCAAAGTGTTCTTGCATTGATCAAATTTTCACACTCAGAACTATCATAGTAGAATCAGTAGAAATGCAATCCCCACAAACATCAACTTCATTGACTTCCAGAACATCTTTGACAGTCTACACCGTCCAACATTATGGAAAATTTGAAATAACTAATACTTACCCTCAAAATACATAATTATTAGCAAGGCCTTATATGATAATAACGATGATGTGTTCGAAGGCAACACTGAATGGTTTGGCATAAAAACAGGAGTAAAACAGGGATGGATTTTATCACCTCTACTATTTAGCATAGCTATAGATTGGATTACGAAACACTATCCCAATGATAAGCATTTAGGCAGAGAATGGACAGATAACAAGACCTTAGAAGATCTTGATTTTGCAGATGACCTAGCGCACTAAGTACCACTAATGAAAAAACACAAGAAAATATAGATAGACTATGTCAATGGTCAGAACAGATAGGACTTCAAGTAAACGCCTCAAACACAAAAATCATGGCTTCCACAACTACAACGGTTGATATCAAGCTACAGGGGAAATCTCTACAAAATGTCCAAAAATACACATACCTGGGAAGCAAAATGACACAAGATGGAGATGCCACGAAAGAAATTTCCACTAGATTTGCTTTGGTCTCGTGCTCCTTTAATCAGCTCACCAACATCTGGAAATCAACGTCACTTAGCGATCATAGTAAGCTCAGACTATTGAACTCAATCGTAATATCAGTCCTGACATATGGATGTGAAAGCTGGAAAACAACAAAACCGCTGGAAAATAAACCAAATATCTTTGAGAATAAATATTAAATAAAATTATTGAATGCGTGCTCAATAAGAACAGAGACAACTCAAATATACGTGTCGGCCATCATCTGGAAAAAAATAATGGACATGTCCTTTGAATAAACAACAACCATCTTCCATTGCAAGCACTCGAATGGACACTAAGGGGCATTCGGAAAAGAGGAAGACCCAAAGAAACACTCAGAAGAACAATCACTTGGAAGGGCTCAACTATGTGCCTCAGCACCATACAAGATCTAAAAACAGTGGCGTCACACCGTTCCAACTGGAGATAATTTTTCTCAGGTTACTATTTCTATGGCAAGCCACCAATAGTGGACCATAGAAGGATAAGTTCTATGCATCGTTTATATCATTGAGCGATGTTTTTTATGACATTGAACCAAATATTTTGCCTCCTATAACAGAAAATGGTTGCGCAAAGTGTTTATAATGTTATATCACTCAGGGGCCATATTAAAAATGCAAAATATCATGTTCCAGCTTTCTCACTTGTGCACTTTCTAAACTTACCCAAGGGGCAGCTGATTACAAGTCAACAAGTGTGTAATGGAGACAGAGGGAGGTGCAACAGCTGAACAAAAGCAGTGAGACCAATGACCCTGCTGAAGTCTGGCTGCTGATCAATAAAGAGATGATATCAACCCTAGAACCAACAGCCCAGACCCCCCTGACAGCATGGCGCGACTTCAGTGGGCATGAACAATCCAATCATTTGCTAGTCACTATGTGAAAAGACTACATGACTTGAGACAGGATTGGGACTCACACAAGATTTTGCTAACTTGCCAAGGAACAGGTCCCTTTTTACTATAACAGCACACACCAGAAACTGTAATTTCTTTTTGTTTCTCTCAATTTTTGTAATTAATATGAATTTGTTCCACTTTTCAGAACTTCTTACAGGCAAATATGATGATGATTTTGAAAGCAGCTCCGACAGTGATGACAGCCAAACTGAAGTAGGGATACATTACTGGTGTGGTTATTGTTTGTCTTGTCAAATAAGTTAGTGTAAACATTTTTTGGGTCAGGGATCACCAGATTCAACTGCCAGACACATCACTGTCAATCTTGGATCAGTATCAAATAGGATTATGTCCTTTTGTGATCTCTCCTGCTGACTCCCTGTTGCTATTATTATGGAGGAAAGGAAAGAACAGGACAATTACAGCCTAGATAAATGTTATAAAGATGCCTAATGTGGGTTGTGCATAGATCTGGTTATCTCATCCTGTAAATTAATGTGATACATCAAGCACTTTTGCACCAGCATATAAGCCTATGATACTGACTTCCTGCAAGAAGGAAGAGAACATTTTTGGGGGAGTGTTTTTTAATCTTTTGATGAAGGTATGTTTCTTTAAAATGCTCACTTTTAACGACAATGGAACAGAGTTTGCATGCTGCAGTCAACCCAGCTGTAAAGGGGTTCATTTGTAAATGGGTACCTGACCTAAGGTTAGATAAGCAAAGGCCACCTCACCTCACGCAAGCTGTAGCTTAGTACAATTAAGTTTCTAACACTACATCTCTGATGGCAGTGTCTGCTATGGGACTTAATTAATTAATTTATACTGCTTTAAACTACAGACAGTCTTGATTTAAAGAGCACGTTAGATGTAATAACATAGTCAACCAACCAGGCTGAAACTTTTGTGCAGCACCAAAAAAGCACTTTGTCTGAAAAGGTTCTGAGAGTGAGTGAGCAAGTCCAGGTAGCAGTAAAAAAAAGCAAATGCAATGTTATGTATGATAAAAATAAAAATTAAACACAGCAGCATGGAAGTGATAGTCAAACTGTATAAAGCATTAGTTAGACCTCAATTGGAGTACTCTATGTATAGGGGTGAAGTAATTACTTCAGGGGGGGGGGGGGGGGTGAGAGAGATAAAAACATGCTGGAAAGGATATAAAGAAGAGCGGCAAAACAGATAATGGGATTCCAGAA
The DNA here is from genome assembly GCA_036924085.1 of Ariolimax columbianus. Taxonomy (NCBI): domain Eukaryota; kingdom Metazoa; phylum Mollusca; class Gastropoda; order Stylommatophora; family Arionidae; genus Ariolimax; species Ariolimax columbianus. Next base: position 27,026,637 of record JAVGWX010000006.1, read on the forward strand.
TTAAAGTTATGAGGAAAGACTCAGAAAAACCGACCTAAAAGAGGGTACAGCCACAAATTAATGAAAGAAACGTCCAGATTAGATACCAGGAATTATTCTTTTACTCAGAGAGTGGTGAATGCTTGTAATGCATTGCCACAGGAAATAGTGGAGGCAGGATCAATTAATGCATTCAAGAATAGATTGGATGCACATAGGTATTTTTAGATCAAATGAATGTAAAAGAAACTGGCTGTATACATACTCTGCAGAGTCTTCTAAACCAGTAAAAGCACATATACAATCCTCTCCCAAGAAGTGATCCTAAAAGTAAATGGTCAGACTCTCACCCTTAACATAAGTCAAACTTATCTGGGAATAACAATGGACCCAAGGTTGACATAGAAAAATCAGATAAAAAAAGCCACCAAATGGCCATAATGAGAAAAAAATCAGGCTCAAGATGGGAAGTTGACACGGGAACCCTACAGAAACTGGACACAGGTTATGTGAGACCAGTGCTAGAATACGGGATAGCAGAATGGTCCACAGCAACAAAGAATAACTTCCAAAAAATAAATACAACCAAAAACCAAGGTACACGTATCATTCCTGCAGCTATGAGAACATAAACCAATAAATGCAATGGAAAACATCACACGAATTGAAAGTATGGAGATGTGCAGAGAACAAAAAACACTCCATCAGGGGGAGAACTTCAAACAAATGCCTGATCACCCAAAATTAGACAGATAAATTGCACGGGAAGAGGGAGATTAAAGAGAAACCACTTCATAAAAAAAACAAAAGAACTTGCAAGAGCAGACCAAATCATAAGCCAAGCAGTGATTCGAGATCTAAAACAAACATCTCAAATCCCACCATGGAAAAAAGCCAAGTCCCTTGGGATGGTAGAAACCATAGAGGGTATAGGAAAAAAGAGAACTCAAACAGGTTTAGAAAGAAAATTTATTACAGAAGAATTTCTTAGGAGAGTATACCCACCAGAAACATGGATACACATATATACAGATGGCTCATCTAAAAAGGCAAATTCAATGGATGTGAAGGGGTCTATTACAGGGGTCTTTATATATGACTCTTTTAACCAGAACACTTTCCAAATTTGTACACTGGAATAATTATATCTTTGCTGCTAAATTTTAACCTCTTGTTCAGTTCAGTTGCCATCTCCACAGCAAAGTTTGGCTGTAATAGATCTCCAACATTCTTTATCTCTTGCCTTGATGATACAATCTGCCAGACTTTTTTCTGTCCATCTTTTGATGTCATCATCTTGCTGAAAGTGTTGTTTATCTCAGTATTGTTTTCAACAAGAAGCTATGTCTTTTTATATGATCCTACGATCTTAACTGTCAGACTCCTGATTTCACTTATCAATTTTTTTTGCACCAGTAATTTATGTCTTCATTTGTTTTTTTTCCTTTTCAAAATATGCGCCAAATTCGTTTATATATGCACATTTCAAAGGCATCAATTCGCTTCTTGAACTGTTTGTTCATTGTTCATGTTTCTATGCCATAGAGTAGAGACAAGTACACATAACACCTGGTTATTCTCATTTGTAATTTGTGAGTGGCTTGTTTGGATGTAAAAGTATGACTCATGTTGGGGAAACCAGATTTGCCATTCTTATTCTTTTCTTGATTTTCATTTTGTACTTTCTATTTTCCATTATTATATTTCCGAGATAGAAGAAGCTTTTGACCAGTATTTAACCATCTATTTGTTTTATTTGCGTTCACTTTATTTATCTATTCCCCAAGGCTGTGTGCGCTGCACTGTGGTTTTTATTTTTGCGCCTGTCAGCTCAGTGCATCCGATTTCAGCATGCATTTTATTTAAGGGTCTGCTTCCTTCTGTATTTTCTAAGGGTTTGTTTCTCCGGGGTAACGGTCGGTGCTGTGATGGGGATCGAACCTAGCACCTTCAGTGTGTGAGCCATGTCACTTGAACAATAGCCCATGCCGTCCCCTAACCATCTTTTTTATCTGTAGAGTAAATTTCGTGTCTACTTTACAAATTGTCATACTTATCGTTTTAGTGGAAAAAATAATGCAGTTATTACCACGAACATTTGTACACCATAAACAAATATATTTTCCTTATTTTGCATTAATATTATAATCACATTTCTTATTGGGTTTTTCCTGTGTATTTTCTTTTTAAAAATATATATATATATATTATGAGTGTTTTCTTTTAGTACAAAAAAATGGAAAATGGCTCATTAAACTGTCATAAGAGATCAAGACGCTGAGCTGCAGTGGTCAGCGACCCATAGCTGACTGCTAGCGTCAGGGCCAGCGAACCAGAGCTGTCAAGACCCTTCTACACCTCCACGTGGTGATCCTGGATAACAGGCTGCAGCAGGGCAGACTGGCTAAGGAGAAGGGATCGAAGAGAGAATGCTAACCCGGTACTCAAATAATGCTTGCTGAATGTGTTGGACCGAAAGGTGCAAATATCGCAGTCAAGCTGTAAACTACGACACAGCACATTCTATTCTCTGGACTACATTCTGCTACTTTAGCCCTTTCAGGGTTTGGTAGCGGGAGATTGAGAACGAATGCAGAAGAAGAAGAAACTGTCATAATTACATCTGGTGCACCCATGCTTGCTCAGTCCCATTCATTACTTAAAGTGGCGCAAAGCTTGTAGCTTCTGTGGCAGCTCTGAATTTTCCCCCTGACTTCATCAGGTGCCCATTTACAGCTGATCCACTGGGATAAATGTCATACCACGAAAAATTCTACAACACGTTCATCTATCAAACTGAGTGTGACATGATTCGAATCTGGTACACTGAGATTGTCAACCAAGTTCACAATCCCTAGACCATGTGTTCCTCGTTTAGAATTAAATTGATTATATCCTTTTTTGTAACATTCACGTGGCTTTCATAGAGTAGTTATTAATTTGAAATTTTAAAAAAGAAATCATTTTTGTACCTTTTTGTTTTATTCTTTTGATATATATTTTGTTGGTATTTTTGTGTTATTTTCACATTTAATTTTCTATATACTTCATACAAAGTGTTGTCTTTTAGTAATTGTTTTCATTATACATTTTTATTTTTTCAGAATTGAATTAGTTTCTGTATATTATTGATAACTTTATATTTTAAAATAATCTCTGTACTCCTCAACAGATTGTATATAGTATGTCCTCACTTAATATTGAAGACGACATGAAAACCTCAGCATCATTGATGAATGCAAAAAAACACAAAACCAGCTATTTAAAGAGGGTTGCTGCAGCGAAACGAGAAGAGGCAGAAACAGAAAATCGCGTGACAATAAAACTAGAGGATGTGAAGGTAGACTTTAGTTTGTCCTTAATGATTTTAGTTGGGTTGAAATCTATTATGATTGAAAAAGCTAATGAACTGACCAAATATATGTATGGTCATGTCATGATCTTTATTTTGTCCATGACAAATAATTGTTGCAAATGATGCATTCATTTTAAGAATTGTTTTTGCTAAGACTGTTGTGATTGATGTTTCTTAGCGGCATTTTTTACCCAGGTGTTAATGAATATTTAATGTTAGATTTAAGGAATGTGGGATCAAGATGCTGAGCAGCGCATGAGCTGCAGTGGTCAGCGACCCATAGCTGACTGCTAGCATCAGGGCCAACGAACCAGAGCTGCCAAGACCCTTCTACACCTCCACGCGGTGATCCTGGATATCAGGCTGCAGCAGGGCAGACTGGCTAAGGAGAAGGGATCGAAGAGGGAATGCTAACCCGGTACTCAAAAAATGTTTGCTGAAGTCGGATGTGTTGGACCGAAAGGTGCAAATATCGCAATAAAGCTGTAAACTATGAAAACGCATTCCGTTCTCTGGACTACATTCTGCTACTTAACCTGCAGCACCCCTCAGTCCAGATCATCTTGACACAAAAACGGTGTACGGAAAAAAAAATTTATTTTTTGAACGGAGTCACTCCCGACAGCCATTTTTTACTGCTGAATACATAGTCCATATATACACGATATTTTGCCGGTTAAAGTATCGTATGTGCGATTACAAATGGCTTCTGAACAGTTTTAATTTTGTATACGCCGTTTGGACCAAGCCGACCTTTTGCGAAAGGGGAAGTAGGTTGTTGGGAAAGATCTTTATCGAGTAGATCTGTTTATTTTGTTTGTTTAAATGAAAGAACTACGTTTGAATTGGAAACTAACAGTTGTGTCGATATTGTAAACACAGTATCGATACGTTGTTGTGGTTTCCATGGTTTTCTATCAAAGCGACTAGGCCTAGCGGTCGAGTCCAAATTTTTTCCGAGATTTTCATAAATTTTCAACTTCATCTTTTTGAATCTCAAAAACTAACAAACACACAACAACGACAATAACACCCACATGTTCGTTATGCTATTGTGTGTCTACACGCCAGAAAATCATATTTATTGACAAACAAACATAAAAATTATAAATTTTCTAAGACGACTACCATAGCGAGAAATTAAGAAAATTAATTAGGTCAAACTTTTTCAAAATATGACTGGCGTGCTGAAGGTTAAGCCCTTTCAGGGTTTGGTAGCGGGAGATTGAGAACGAATGAAGAAGAAGAAGATTATTTAAGGAATGTAATGTAAGGCATTGGCGAAGGGCCAGTCATCACATTTCAAAGTCAAAGACCTTGTACAGTGAAGTCTCTAACGGTTCATAATGCATAATAACAGTATCTGTTATGCAGCTTGTTCATGTAGCTAAGAATCGCCTTCACTGCACTACAGGCATGCCCATAGGTGTTCAGTCTCTCTCAGCAAATGGTGATATGTGTGGATACTGATGATTCCTGTCACTTGCTGGTTATACACACTTCTGCCTTGCTGAAGATGGATGTGTCGGACCAAAAGGTGCAAATATCACAGTCAAGCTGTAAACTAGTGATACAGGGCAATCCTACTTCTTGCAAATCCCTGTTCAGGGCTCAGTAACAGAAGAATTGAGAACAAATGTAGAAGAAGAAGAAAAACACACTTCTGCTCTGTCCTTTCAACCCACATCCACGAATTGCTGATTCATCTACTGCAGTATCATTATTCAACAAATGATCATTTGTAGACTTCACTTCAAAATGTCGCCTTTGTCCATATCTAATGTGCCCACAATAAATTCTTGTGAAGCCAGGGTGTCAGTTTTTGTTGTTGTCCTGGCCCCAGGCATGACCACACCAACTACTTGAGGTGTCAGGATTCTATAACTATTATCCACTCATGCCTTCACCAACCCTTCTGCATCTTCTGAAGTATGTATTGAATTCTGACATGTTGGCTGTCCTTGTTAAAGAGGTTTTTGATAGTGATCTGGGAAAATATCATGTGTCATAACGTCGAGATTCAAAAGAGCAATGAAAACAGAGAGGCAATACTTTGTATGAGAATGTTGACAGAAAAGTATATAGTAGTACAAAAGAGCATCTATCTGTGTTCCAAAGACTATAGTCAATCATGAAATGCCAATTGATTATCTCCAAGGAGTTTATCTGGGTAGAAAAGACATTTTACTACTACCTGACTTATGGTTAGGGAAGGAAAAGGCAGCGAGGAAGGGAACTGACCACCCCACTTTACAAGCTGAGGCTTAGTATACTGAAGACTCTAACATTTAATTCCTGACCAGCGGTACCCCTTACTACTCAGTAACTTGCACTGGGAACAGGTAGCAACAGTAAGATCTGGACAAAATTACTCACCATATATTGATATAAAAAGAAGTGTGAGACAAGGTTGTGTGTGGTCAATTTGTCTGCTTAGCAGTTATACAGAGAACATTTTCAGACAGATTAAAGGAATGCCAAGCATAAACATCAATGGAAGAATAATCAACAATCTGGGATATACTGGTGACACAGTATTGTTGGCTGAAAGTGTGCAGGAACTGGTAGAGACATTCAATAACAGTAGTAAAGAAAATGGATTGGACAATAACATTAGGAAAACAAAACCATAATAATTAACAAAACAGACATGAAGTCCACAGTAAACATCATAGTAAATGGAGGGATACTATTTCAAAATTATACATATACTTCTTCTTCTTCGTACGCTGTCAAACGTCAACCTGTATTTTTTCAAAAAAAGCAGCGGTCATCCTGAGGCTGTCGACACTGCCATAGAGCTTGTCTCGTGTTGCCACTGGTGGTGGCCACATGTGCTTTCTCTGGTCCTCGTATTTCGGGCAGTTTTGCAGCAGATGTTCAGCGGTCATTTTTCCGGTACTGCAACTGCATTCGTCAGTGCCACCTATCTTCAGCTTATTGAATAGGTGGTACCTCAGTCTGTTGTGGCCTGTGCGGAGTCTGAAGACCACGACCTGCTCTCTTCTGTTCAATTGGTAATAGGCATAATTTTTTTAGTACTACATATACTAAATATTACATACTACTTGCAAAACCCTGTTCACGGCTTGGTAGCAGGAGATTGAGAACGAACCAAGAAGAAGAAGATGCGGAGACAACAGTTGACATCATCACCAAAAGACTACATTTTATACCAATCATACATTTATGGTCGCAGCAACTTACAGTTTATGCAAAGAATGGTCTCTAAGTATCCTGTTTGTATGTAGCCTAGTTATAAAAATGTCTGTTGAAACTGCAAACAAAATTTATTTAATGTTTTTTGTTCACAATTTTCACAGAAACTGCGTGAGAGTCTCCAAATGAACAAATTTATCAGACACAACCTGGCTATGGATGCTGATTCTGTAAGCTTTCTGTTGTTTTATTTATTTACCTTTTTACCGTAGACCTATATATTCTTCTTCTTATCCATTTTTCATACCAGACAGAGCACAGGGCCATCACTGCAATTGATCTCCTTTGAGGAAGCTTGCACCTGAGCATTTTATGTGCTATTGCAGTGGTGGTTTCTGTAGTTTTTTGTTCTGATTTATGAGGTGGTTAGCTCCATGCACAACTCTCTTTAGTCACCTTTAACGAACTGCATTAAGGTGCAGTGCACCTATTTTTTCAGTGGTCTTGATGTAAGGTGTTTGTGCCGGAGGTGGCAGGTTCGAAACACTGTGGAGAGTGGGATTTTTTTCACGTGGATCTTCATGTAAAAATTCCCCTGATCTCTGGGTAGTGAGATCGAACTCCCATGCTCAGTGTCGAGCACGTTAACAAATTCCTTGGCATTTAGAAATTTAAAAGATCTGGCTTAATGGCTGCTGCTCAGTCAAAATTAAAACATAGTTCAAAATTTACACAAATTATTTGTATCTTCCCCATGGCCTAGTAAGCCGCAGGAAGTTTAAAATAACTTTGGCTACCTTGCAACAGACATTAACATACCTGTTTGAATACCAGGATTCAAAATATTCCAAGAGGTTTTTGATAGTGATCTGGGAAAATATCATGTGTCATAACTATTGGATTCAAAAGAGCAATGAAAACAGAGAAGCAATACTTTGTATGAGAATGTTGACAGAAAATTATATAGTGGTACAAAAGAGCATCAATATGTGTTCCAAAGACTATAGTCAAGCATGAAATGCCAATTGATATATATATATATCCTTATTTGCCTCCTATTAGATGTGGAAGCCATCTCCATATCCAGCCCTCCTTATTTGCCTCCTATTAGATGTTGAAGTCATCTCCATATCCAGCCCTCCTTATTTGCCTCCTATTAGATGTGGAAGCCATCTCCATATCCAGCCCTCCTTATTTGCCTCCTATTAGATGTGGAAGCCATCTCCATACCCAACCCTCCTTATTTGCCTCCTATTAGATGGGGAAGTCATCTCCATACCCAACCCTCCTGATTTGCCTCCTATTAGATGTGGAAGCCATCTCCATATCCAGCCCTCCTTATTTGCCTCCTATTAGATGTGGAAGCCATCTCCATATCCAGCCTTCCTTATTTGCCTCCTATTAGATGTGGAAGCCATCTCCATATCCAGCCTTCCTTATTTGCCTCCTATTAGATGTGGAAGCCATCTCCATATCCAGCCCTCCTTATTTGCCTCCTATTAGATGTGGAAGCCATCTCCATATCCAGCCCTCCTTATTTGCCTCCGATTAGATGTGGAAGCCATCTCCATATCCAGCCCTCCTTATTTGCCTCCTATTAGATGTGGAAGCCATCTCCATATCCAGCCTTCCTTATTTGCCTCCTATTAGATGTAGAAGCCATCTCCATATCCAGCCTTCCTTATTTGCCTCCTATTAGATGTGGAAGCCATCTCCATATCCAGCCTTCCTTATTTGCCTCCTATTAGATGTGGAAGCCATCTCCATATCCAGCCTTCCTTATTTGCCTCCTATTAGATGTGGAAGCCATCTCCATATCCAGCCTTCCTTATTTGCCTCCTATTAGATGTGGAAGCCATCTCCATATCCAGCCCTCCTTATTTGCCTCCTATTAGATGTGGAAGCCATCTCCATATCCAGCCCTCCTTATTTGCCTCCTATCTGCTAGGTTGCAGTATTGTTGTTCTTTGCTACCTTTTCAAGCTCATGGTCAATGTTGGCTTCACAATAAATACTAAAATTTGAAAAATTTTCTTTTTTGCTGTTTGTCCTAAAAAGGACATTTTTGATACGTTATGTCGTAGCTTACAGCGAAACTGCGATATCTCTGCTTTTCAGCCCAACATATCTGACTTCATCACGGCAGTTTTGGAAGAGTTTGCCTCCTTTTTTTCAATCTCTGTTTTGTTAGCCAAACTGTACAGATGCGACCTATTTCCACTGCTGCAACTTAGAAGTGGAATAGGGTTGTGGTCAGCTATGGTTCACAGACCCTGATGCAAGTAGCCAGCTAGGAATCATTGGCTGCTGTTAGCTCATTCAGTGCTGCACCGAAGAAGAAAAACAATTAAACAAAATTACTAAGTAGTTTATCTGTGTACTATAAAACACAAACCTTTCTGGAACTTACTTTGTGACTCTTGATTTTTGTTTAGGAAGTGGAAGAAGAGATTGCGGAAGAAATAGTTCAGGTTCTGCTGTTTTTTGTTATCATACAAACATATTCTGTTTTATGTTTTGTTACTCTGCTACTGTTAGCACATCTATTGTTTGGATAATTTAATCACCAATGAATATTATTTATATTCTGTTTATTTTGTGCCACTTTTATGTGTTTCCAGATCTTCTCTTTGAATTATTTAGTGGTTATTATATATGCAGCCTTCTATATGACAAACGCAAAACATTCGTGGCTTGCTTTCTTTAAATATTGGAAAACTCAAGTACCTCCTATATAACGGGTTTCCCATATGGCTCAATCTCTCTCAGCACAATGGCATCCGGGTGCCAACAGCATCGCACACAGCACGAACTCCGTAGCTCAAGCGATGAACCCAAGGATCTCTAGAAAAAATGTATATCTTGAACGGACTGCCGCAGCTTGAATTCGAAGCATGTCCCTGGAGATTACTTGCCAATTTAATTGCAATCATTAATATTATTTTGATATTTTAAGATTAATTATGATAAAACATGATTTTGCATTTCCTTTACAATACCACTTTGTGTATATTTTTTATTCGAAAGCATTTTGTTAATATAAATTATAGTAAATATATATTTGTTTCATGTCCCATACACCCAGGTTCTCTTTACATAAATCAAGAGTTCCGCTCTTCCGAAGTCAAATGTGTTGGACTGAAAGGTGAAAATATCGCAGTCAAGCTGTAAACTAGTGACACAACGCATTCCGTTCTTCGGACCACATCCTGCTATTTGCAAAGCCCTGTTCAGGGCTTGGTAGCAGGAGATTGAGAACGAACGCAGAAGAAGAAGGGTCTCAGAGAATAAGTAATCAGATCAATCTAAAATTTGCTTTCTAGTAATCTTTTACTGGCAATCATTGAAAATAGTTTTCTTAACTGTTTTGCTATAGAAAATAGACAGCTTACAGTTTTGTAGCCACTTGGGTTATACATTTAAAAAAAAAATCAAAAAAAAAAAAATCACTACCAATTGCTCATTTTTAAAATTAAATATACATGTTTTAGCAGTTATATATTTCTACACATTGCTTCACATGTTTCATAATTAGCAGTATCTGATATAGTTAAGCGTTTGAGAATCGGTTAATATAGTTTTCTTGATAATGTAAAGTTTTCTACCAATCTGGAAGAGTTCTTCACCCGTTCACATGCATGTTATCTGTGTTCATTATCAGAATGAGTTTTTAACTCAAGTAAATGACTAACCCAGGAACAGATTGTCATTATAACATGCAAATATATTGATCATCATCCATTGCTTCGTTATTTTGTCCCATTTTCCATTTTTACTAAACCAATTAATGACGGATCACCAGAGCGTTATCAGGGCCTAAAAGAGGGACAAAGAATAGTAACACTATTACTTATATGAGGGTTGGACATGAGGCTGGCTACTCCATCCTGTAGAAACTTTAAACAGAACTTCAACAAATAGTAACTGAATGACATTTGATGACTTGGCATGTATTGAAGACCTATGCTCTACAGGGAGCTGAACAAATTTTTATTGATTAATTTAATTAATGACATAACAATGGCATACTATAATCGATGACATTTATAACTATGAATCAACTACACAAGCTTATACCTAAATGGTAGCAGGATACAGACACACACAAAAATTATGTCGAAAGAACTGTTTTTTAACGTGTGCCACAACCCTTTAGTTATCAGTAATAGCATGTATCATGTTTTTTTCTCCTCCCACTCCCATACCTTAATGAGTATGTCAAGTAGAGTGTTTTCTGAAATAGTGGTGAGGTTGGTGTGGTTGAGAAGAAACGCACCCGCTTCTCAAAGAGATGAACAGAAACGACGTGGTTTCGAGCCCCGCAGATTTTTAATGACCCCTGGTCTCAAAGAGGTGGGACCAGAGTGCCTGAATTACCTCCAGTCATCTCGACTTATCATTTTACCACTGGTCCAAGGTAATTCAAGACCAGGTAATTCTCTCTTCTTCATTATAGTCCAAGTACAGCACAAGTTACATTATCAACACAAAACTGTCTGATGATGTTGCCATCACTGCTTGCGATGGGCAACTAACTACTGTAATATACCCTACTGTAATATACTCTACTGTAATATACTCTACTGTAATATACTCTATGTGTATGGCAAGTTCTTAATTTTTAAATTAAATTGATACCCCAAAGCAACTCTTATAAGCAGGTGTTGTGATGCTGAGATTTATATTACAGAAAAGAGACATGGTTAGCTTGAATTTCTCATTATTTTATCTAACATACAGGATGGGTCGAATGGGGAGAGAGTTGCTTCTGTCAGTGAAGAGATTGAAGAAGAGATTTCAAGTGAAGATGATAACAAAGGAAAAGATAACATTACTCTAAAACCGCTAAAAGTCTTTCAGCCTGGAAACACTCTTGTGCTTGAGTTTCAGCCCCTGCCCATTAAAAGTAAGACTTATTTTAGGTTATTTGTGTCAAAATATTGTCTTGCTGGCTTGTCTAATTTTTTGTATAAATGAAGCATAGGGCACCCACTGTACCTGTACATTTTACAGGGAACGTGTATTAAAACACAGATGTCACCTCCTTGGAGATGCTTGCACAGAATCATTCCGTCTGGTGCGCTAGCATCAAAGAAGGTACTCAGATTGCAGAGCTAAACATCATCAACAGGGCTCAGAAAAAGTAAGCTGCCCGAAAGAACAACATATGACGACCCCCACAGCTGACACCTCAGATGTGTGGCAGAGTCTGCTGTGCCAGGATTGAACTTCACAGTCTTGTGATAAAACATCTCGCAGCAAAAGTCTGACACTGTCGTCATCTTCTCTTTCAATGGGCAACTACTATCACAAGAGGCCACTTTTACTGTGGTAGTTACTGCAACAATTTGTTTTGTAAAAATGTATAAAATCGTATATTAGCAATGGAACAAACATTATCTTGGTTGCTGAGGGAAATATGAATGTTTGCTGTGTGTTCTCCTAAAAATGATATGTGGAGGGTGCATGTTCCCCAACACTTGCGTCTGCTACTGGTAGCTCGTCATAATACTTTGTCATAATTTTGATCTCAAATTTTTTTTGCCAGTTACTTTGTATCTATCTTACTCTATATGCTATGTAAACTACCATATGTACTGTTTCTGTAAACCTATTTTTGGTACCTCTCTCTTTTTTATATTAATAAAAATGAATGCAAAATGTTATGGTTCCAAAGGTCAAAAGTTAATAGCAACACAAATAAGTAATAATTAAGATGTGATGATATTGACTGTAAAAGAACAAACAGCTCGACAGACCAAGTTAATCAACAATAACTCAGATGTGATCAGGAATGTGGATGTTGAATCCTTTGTTCTCGGATGTGATCAGCTATGGAGAAACATTGTAGAATCCTTCGTACTTAGATCTCAACTAATCTCATGTGATTCCCACTTGTATAAAAAGACTCTTTATGCATATGGCGATTAGATCAGAATAGTTCTACTACAATCTACTGGGAGGAGTGAAAAATTAATATTAAAATATTACAGATACTTTTTGACTTCCTCTCCAATATTAATTATTTCAGTTGTGATTTGTTAGATGTTTTTATATGTGTTCTTTGTCACTGGTGAAGGTCTTTTGGTTTTAATGTAGGTTTAGCTTTGTTTCTGTTCTGACGTGACATCTAATTTGTACTTATTTATATTATCATATCTTTTAAATACTAATATCTTTCTCACTCTTCCTGTTTTCCTGATTATTTTCTACAACAGCATTCAGCTTGAACACCATTAGCTGTCTGGTGCTTGCAGCCTTGAATATGTGTGGCTTTTAAATCAGTGTTTTAAAATGTAAGCTTTGATGTACTGCATTAACAATTCAGATTCTGTTCCACTTGAAGGTGTTAGCAAAGCTTGCCGTCCTCTCTCTGCCAATCTTAGAAGCACAGACAGTCACGCTGACTCTAATGAGGAAGCTTCTGCTGTGATCAGAGCCCTACAAGAGGAAAACAAAAAGGTGGAACTTTTCTCTCTGACTTCTAGTTCTAGACCTTTGATTCAGCCTAAGGTATGTTCTGAAACAAACAATATTAATAACTTAACAGGTTCAGATTTATTTATTATCATTTTTATGTTTTAAAGTACATCTATCTTTGGTGTCTCCTCAATATGGAAAATAACCTGGAACCTGAGTTGACAAGATGTCACCGCATGGGCTGGGCAGCCTTCTTGTCCATTAACACTGGACAGTTGCCAAGAGATGAAGTTGGGATCCAAAGCTACGCCGATCAATGGGTCATCAAGATCAAGAAAAAGATCATGTTTTAAAATGTCATGCCAGAAGTTTTGATATATTCTTCCTCTTTGTCATGAAAAGGATGTTTTGTTACATTTGTGTTGGAGTTTATAGCCAGACTGCGATATCTGAACATTTTAGCCTGGCACATTGGGTGTCAGCACTACACATATTTGGAACGGAATTTGCTTTCTCTCTTCGATTCCTATTCTCTCAGCCAGGTTTCTGGATGCAGCCTGATTCCAAGGCCGATACTTGGAGATGGAATAGGGTCTTGGACAGCTTCGGTTTGCCAACTCTGGCGCAATTACTCAGCTATAAGTCGCTTACTGCTTTCATCTTGTTCACTACATCTTTTACTTCCTTGATATATTTGAAACATGTTGCAAATTGTGTGTATAGTCTTCTGCTTCGTCCTGTCTGTAATACCATTTTATTTATACTGTTACAAAGAATAGAAGACTACTGAAACCTTCCAATTTGAGCTTAAAAGATGACTGTATGGGGCTAGAAGTTGTCATTTAAAATACTCAAAAATCAGCGGGTGGGAAAAAGTGTATATTATGGGCTGCATTTTGGGGCCTGCTATTGAAAGAGGGATAACTATAGTGGTGATCTATGATTTGTAAGTGGGCTAGTGACACGGCTCACAAACCGAAGGTGTTGGGTTCGATCCCCATCACAGCACCGGCCGTTACCCTGGGGAAGCAAACCCTTAGAAAATGCAGGAGGAAGCAGACCCTTACATAAAAAAAATGCATGCTGAAGTCAGATGCACTGGGCCGACAGGCGCAAAATAAAAACCACAGTGCAACGCACGCTTCCGTGGGGATTATAGAAATAAGGTGAATGCAAAAAAAAATAAAATCTAGAAGCAGGTAAGACAAGCATCTTAAGTCTTCCAGGTGAAAACATATTTTACATACAAGAAATATCAGTCCATCATTTCAATGTATACACAGAGCCTAATTTCTGAGCTGTTTCACAGTATAGGACAGTTTCTTTTTGTGATCTTTTATATATCGTCAGATGAGCTCCTATGATAAACTTGAGTGTTGTCTGCTTCTCTCTAGCACCGTACAATTTTTAATTTAGTGTTGAATTGTTGGGTCTGTGTATTGTAGTTAAATGGCCATATGAGGGAATGCTAACCCGGTACTAAAAAAATGCTAGCTGAAGTCGGATGTGTTGGACCGAAAGGTACAAATATCGCAGTCAAGTTGTAAACTACAACACTACGTATTCCGTTCTCTGGACTACATTCTGCTACTTAGGCCTGTGTCAAGGTTTGGTAGCAGGAGATTGAGAACGAATAAAGCCAAGCTAATTGGCCGTACAGGGGACTGTTCTGTGAAACATGTATTAGAGTCTCTCAATTGGTGCTCCCCAGAATCCTAGAGTTCTACAAAAAGGTTTCAAATGGGTTCTGTGTCAGATCGTGATTGAATAAAATATCTTTATATTTTCAATGTCATTCGTAACTGTACGCAGAGACCGAGCAGCTGTGAATGCGAGTATGCAATTAATATATAAAAAAAATTCATACTGCTTCGACGTATTATTTTTAAAAAAGGAGATTTACTATTTAAATATTGCCAGTAAATAAGCTAACACTGAGCTGTAGATATAATATTTTTTTATTCAGGGGTTCTCTGAGTCCTGAAAGTTATTCAATACGTTCCTCGATAATAAAAATGTTGAGAAAGGCTGATAAAGACCCTTGGTCAGAGACTGGCAAAGCAGTCAGTGACTATCATGCTTGATGACATCTTGAAGGCCAGCAGCAAACTCTCTCTCTATTTCACCCGGTCTGCTGCCATCTTTTGTACACTGCTCCAACTCTGATTCATAATTTCCATTTTGACTTCTTCTGTTCTTCACCAGATTGTCATAGGCCTCTCTTTTGTCTTCTCTCTGGGGTCCATACCATGGCGGTTCTAGTGATGGTGTCAGGTTCTCATCTTAGGACATGACTGATCCAATTCCAGCAATGACTGGTTATCGTGGTGTGTATGACTTCTTTATTGCTTCAGGCAAGCAGTAATGGTGTTCAGCCAGAAAATTCTGGTATAGGGACTTCAGCTATTTTGGATAAATGGTCTACAGAAAGTAGCGGTTGAGGTAGTAGTTGGGGTTTTGTTCTTTGGGCAACAATAGATACCATCTATTCAGGACACTAACGTTTGGAGCTACCGATTAATGTACGAGGGGCGTTCAAATCAAACCTGGACTTTTTGTTCTAGTTCTATCTGAATGGGTTATAGCGAGCTGGAACTATTAGCATTAGTTAGGGGCACTGCTAGGTGGCCCACCTGCGATGGGCCAGTCACGTGACATAAAAAAAATGGCAGACAACACTGCTAGTGCTTGCATGAAACAGCGTGTTGTGATGTAGTTTCTTGTGAAAGAAGGCGTGAAACCTGTGGAAATTTACAGAAGACTGCATTCATAACACGGTGATGAGAGACGCAGCCGCAGCAAGATATTTTAATGGTGTAATTTTTATTTTTGCTCACCACTAATATTTGTCACTTTTTATCTTCACTAAACAGAACACATCAGGAGCTACCAGACCATTGCCCACGCCAGAAACAGCCCAACGGGCAACTCCCATCAAGTCTATGTCAGACTCAGATCAGACTAGATCAGGCAGCATCATAGCAGATAGCAAGTCCGAATCTGCTCTTGTTGGGGACTCCAGCATTAATGCTGTTATAGAGCGAGTGCTGAAAATGAATCCTAGGTAATTCTTGATTTTTAGAATTTCCATTGAGTGGTACTCAGGGAAGAAAGAACAGCACCATTATAACATTCCAATCATGTTTTAGAAGGTGACTAAAGGGAGTTGTCACCTCACCCAAGTCATACCTGTGGTGAGAAGAAGAGGACCATTGTAACCTTCCAGTCATGTTTTAGAAGGTGACTAAAGGGGGTTGTTACCAAAGTCATACCTGGGGTGAGAAGAATAGGACCATTGTAACCTTCCAATCATATTTTAGAAGGTGACTAAAGGGAGTTGTTTAACCTTTACTCAACCGCATTATTTTTTCAAAAATTTCAAATTTTCCTATGGTTCACTTTGAGAATATGTAACCTGTCTTTTTGTTGGTCTTTAAATATGATTTTGTTGTATGTAGAGACACAATTGAATAAAGAACTTGTTAGTGTTATTGCTTTTGGTGTGTGTTTACTAGTTTCTGAGATTCAAGAAAATGGAAGTGAACATTTAAAAAAAAAAATTTTGACTCAACCGCTAGGCCTAGTCGTGCCGATAGAAATTGATGGAAACCACAACAACGTATCGATACTGTGTTTATAATATCGACACAACTGTTAGCATCCAATTCAAACGCATTTATTACATCTAAATAAACAAAATAAACAGATCTACCTTACAAAATCTTTTACAACAACCTACTTCCCCCTTTCCAAAAAATCGGCTATCCCCAATCCGCGTAATTAGAAGATAAATCATTCAAAATCCATTTGTAATAGAACATATAATTTTTCAACAGGTGAAAAACCTGTGTAGATGTGCGTGGTGTATTCAGCAGTAAAATAATAGCTATTTGTACAGTCTCCGTGCTTAATTATTCATAAATAAAAGGTGAAGGGTGAATGTGTGGCTGACGTACGACTCCGGCACGGTAAAGGTTAAATTAGTTGTTCTCATATTTATAGGCCATTGTCTCTGGAGAAGATTTTTTGTTTGTTATTTTTGTATATGTGGCCATGTCATACCTACTCATTCTTATTTATGTTATTATTGACAATAGATTTCAAGTCCCACTCTAGTCTTTCTTTTTTTTTCTCAAATTCTTTTTTTTACATTTTAATTGTGTTTTCTTCTAACAGACAGCAGAAACATTTGCTTCAGACATTGAACCATATCGACATAGATGACAAGAGGATTGCTCTAAGTAAAACATCCAACCCATTAGATTCTATGACCGAAAGCTGGGTAAGCGTATTTACAAATTTCTAATAAACAATATTTTATGAGGTTTATTTTTGTTTTTATTCCATTATAAACGTTTTTGAAAATCATAAATAACTAATAGTAATAAAATGAAGCAACATTCATAAAAATTCTAGTAAGACAAGCAATAACCAAGACATTTTTTACAACCGCAGATATAAAACTTTATGTAACGGAAAAGCATATTTCTTCTGCTTCCAAAGAAGCTGAGCTTTTTACTTCCCTTTATTGCATTTTTAGGAATTATATAAATATATGTTTCTTTTAAACTAAACACGCAGCAAATAAATAAACCATACTTGACCAACCTTCTTCCCTAAAAGAGTTTAAGCAGCATATTCATGTCAGTCATATTGTTTCACAGTCAGATCACGACATTGATTTGTGTGTTTGTCAATGTTTTCTTTCCCTAGGCATCCAGTGCGCCAATTACTGATCATTTTGAAGTGACTCTTGAGATCATTACCAACTGGGGCCACTCTTCCTGTGTCGGTCTCACTGAGCTGGAGTTCTTTGATCAGTCAGGATGTCTGATTCCTATAAAGCTTTCAGATGTGTCAGTACATGGAGCCAGAGGAAGCTCAAATAAAGTGGAAGTTCTTTTCAATGGGAAATCCAAGGTTGGCTATTTTAACTTGGAACTAATACACTATTGAAGAGTGTCCGAGTGTCCACCCAGCTGTAGAAAAAGCTGAAATCTAGTACAGACAAGTTTCTAACAGTATATCCCAGTGTCTGTTAGGCGGCCATCATTACCATTACACTGTTGAAGAACATTTAAACCTGAATTGTGGGGAATTAGAGGCCTCTGAGATATCTTAAAGACTTCTAATTATAAGTTAACCCTTTACAGTATGACCTAATTTAAGAAATGTGTGTTTTAACGTCCAAGGCAAGAGATGCAACTCAAAATGTTAAAAAGTGCTTTCTCCAAATAAAATAATTTAATTGTAAAATAATTGACCCAAAACTATGATTAATAAATCTAACGACACATAAATCACATTATCTATGACATGTAGTATTCATAATAATAATTTATAAAAGTATTAGTATGAGATGTTAAATGTCATTTAACGCCTTAGTTGGTTTCTGGTTGGTTGGTTTCTAATGTCCACAATGGGTTGGTGCACCCTGAAAAGGATGGAACTTGTGACAGAATGTAGTAGCTTTTCTGACATCCCAAGCATGCTGATGAAGTGGATCAGGGTCCTCCAAGCGGTTGTGCAATGCTTGGCTTCATCTGCATGTCAATCACTACTACGGGAATCACATCGAACCTCACCTTGTTAGCCAGACTGTTGTCCTCGACAACAGCTCATTTTCAGGATGACCAACGAGGAGGTCAGGTGAGGATCTTGACCAGTATATTTATTCTAACATTGTCTGATCAGTGTGTTTTGCCTGATCAGACGTTAACCTTATCGTTCCTTATACATCGCCTTAAACCCGCTACCCAAAAGAGCCAGTTGAAACCAGACGTGTCAAGCTAAAGTTGCAGATCTCACAATCTTGCTGTAAACTATGTTACAACGTTCTTTTCATTATGAACATCGAAGAAGAAGACAACTAGAACTTTGCATACTTAGGAGAGATTTTGTCAGGAGATGACATCATTACTTGTCCTTGTGATAATAGTTTCGTCTTTCCATCAAACTTACTTACTTGACTTTTACTTGGCCCACGTGGGGCCATTAACCATCATGGAGAGCTGTAGTCAACATTCTTGGGTCAAATGTTTTGAGTTGGTTGTTGTAAGCTCATGTTTTTTTAATAGTATTTTTGCTATGTTTATGACAACATCTATCCATCTGTCACTTGGTTCCCCTTGTGCTTTGTAACCAGATTTTCTTGTGCAAAAGTAGTTGGTCAGGTTACATTCTCATGAGATGACCGAACCATCTTATTTTCTGTCTTGCTAGGTTCAACATGTGATCCCAAATGGCTCCGGTGTTGGCCCAGCCTAAAAAATTGCACACCAGAGCAAGTCTGGAAAGTTGAGGCGTTCTACGTGATGCTGACTACATCACCTCTAATGTACTATTGGTCA
The DNA here is from genome assembly GCA_036924085.1 of Ariolimax columbianus. Taxonomy (NCBI): domain Eukaryota; kingdom Metazoa; phylum Mollusca; class Gastropoda; order Stylommatophora; family Arionidae; genus Ariolimax; species Ariolimax columbianus. The sequence goes on from JAVGWX010000006.1 coordinate 27,045,900, forward strand.
AGACAGTATGAACCTAACACCAAATTTCCAATATACCACTTGGCAGGTTAATGGGATCTTTATTCAGGTTCAATGTAATCCAGGCAGGCTGGGACATTCTAGCGCAGCATTAAACTACTTTGTTCAACATCTGTCTGCACGAATGTCCAATCCCCGATCAATGGAAGACGTCAAAAACAATCCTGATCCATTAAACGGGAGACAAGGAAAACCTGGAAATTACTGTCCGATCTGTCTGCTCTCCTCCATTTATAAATTCTTCAAAGTGATCGCCAATTGCATAGAAAAGCTACTAGATGAGAACCAACCATGAGAGCAGGCAGGTTTCAGGAAAGGCTTCTCAACTACTGGCTACCTCCACACAGTCAACCAATAAATGGAGAGGGCGCATGAAGTACAGATGCCTTATGCCTTGTGTTCGTGCATTATGAGAAGGCTTTCGATATCATCAAAATAACTCTAGTGCTGAACGCCCTGAGAAATCATGGAACTGCAGAAAAATATGCTCAACTGTTAGAGGAGATAAACAGCAGATGCACAACGGATATCACCCTCTTCTATAGACCGATCACCATACTGATACAACATGGCGTTCCGTAGGGTGATAAAACCTCACCAAAGCTCTTTGGCTCTTTAAAAACCTGGACTGGGAGGATGGAGGCATGAACATTGACAGAATTTCTTACTCATCTGCGGCTGAACATTATCTAAAAGATGTCCTTGTATTTCATAGTCCTATGATATTGTCCATAGTTTATTCCTATAAAATATAAAAAACTTTCTGCTGATCAATAAATGTTATATTTAGCTGCTTGTCATACATAATGCATCGTTCTTTCAGTTATTTCAAGGTGTATAGCCATCTGAACAGAACCAAAAAAGATGGAAATTCAGGTTTAAGTTAGAATTTGTGCTGTACTAGTTTGTTAGAGTTTTCCTCTCCTTTTGGTTATATGAGGGCATATTTACCATTTAGATCACATAGCAGCCAACCTTCGAATAGTCCTAAAAGGGTCGAATGTATTTGTAATTATTGAGTACCTGTCAGAACATAACCAGACAAAGATAGACAAAACCATCTATTAAACAAAACATTACAACAAAGATGACACATTTACGAGATTATTACGTTGATGAAGCCAAGCGTAGCACAACCTTCATCAGCATGCTCAGCATGTGAGAAAAGCTACTACAACCCGCCACTTAACGCTCTTTTCAGGGCACATAAAAGAGTAAACATACTTATTGTGGGCATTATACAACAACAACAAAAGCATGTAATAAACACACCTACCTAAGTCTCAATGCTGTTATGTTTAAGGGATATATTCTAAGCATTTAACCAGACATTCTGCACTAGTGGATTTTATATATTTTTTTTAGGACTGAAGGTACATTGAGGTGACAGCAGTCAATGACTAATAGCTGGCTTCTTGCAACAGAGTCAGTGAACCACAGCTGGCTAAAACCATATTCCACATGCAAGGGCCATCCTTGAAAACAAGCAACCATATTGTAGTCTGGATAAGAGAATAGGAATCACAATGGGAAGGTAAATGGGCACTCAAAAAAGCCAGCTGAATCTGGATGTATCTGGCCAAAAGGCGCAGAAATTGAAGCATTGCTGTAAACTATGATGCAATGTCCTCATCAGGACGAATGCTGAAGAAGATTTTCTTATTTATAGTCTTAGCATGGTCAGATTTTCAAACAGTAGTTAGGGGACGGTGTGGGCTAGTGGTTAAGTGACACGGATCACAACCAGAAGGTGCTGGGTTCGATCCCCATCACAGCACCGGCAGTTACCCCGGGGAAGCAAACCCTTAGAAAATGCAGGAAAAAGCAGACCCTTATATAAAATGCATGCTGAAGTCGGATGTACTGGGCCTACAGGCAAAATAAAAACCACAGTGCAATGCATACTGCCTTGGTGATCAGAGAAATAAGGCGAATGCAAAAAAAAACAAAAAAAACAGGAGTTAGTTATTATTTGACTGAAGACTGCTATCCTACGAGGACAATAGACATACTGAAAATTTTAAATGATTGATAATCAATTTGAGATAACTTGGCAGAAATTGTAAAAAAAAAAATTATAATATTTAAAGTGACCTGAAGAGGGTTAGATTAGAACCAATGTAATCTTCTAAGCATGTCATAAATGGGCCTGCAGAAATGTGTGCATGCAACTAGGAACTACATCATGTAAAACTAGTTATTACAGAAACCACCAATGAGAAAGAGCATATCAGTGCTTTAATATAAAAGTAAGTCGCATGTCCTTTTACAGAACGTAGCTTGTTACAACCGCCACCTATTTGGCTGTTATAAGTTTCTTGGCAAGTGTGCAGTATGGTAGGTTGCCATTACTTTCCATACGCGGAGGAGCACTAGCCTAAGAAAAAAACCCAGTGTCTGCCAAACTGGACACAGGTGGGAATCGAACTCGGAACGTTGGAATTGTGAAAATCGAGTGAGTTTCACCCCTAGGCCACGCAGCCTTCTGCTTTAATATAGCTATCATTAATGGGAACAACAGAAGGGGTTGATCACACTATTCTTCATTTGGAGCAAAAAGGAGATAAGTATAAACATGCTTGTCCTAATTCTAATTCCTAACTTAAATGGTAGCATTGGTTCAGGCTTCTATCAATGAGAACTGACACCTGAATTTAACATGAGCTTTTGTATCATTCTTGTATCATTCTCAGACCACCAAGGAACAAAATATGTGGAGTTGTAAATTTGAGGGCCGACAAATTGAGTTCTCCATATTAATGGTGAATCCCAACCCTGGCAAACAACTCAAGCTGGGCTCTGTCAAAGTTTGGAACTGGAACAACAAGATCAGCGTAAGTGCAAGTGCTTGTGTCGCTCATCTTACCATGATGTACCATCATCATCATCATCACCATTTATCTATCACTCCAGATGGTGGAGTATAGGTTCAACACCGCATTTGGTTTATCCTAGCCAGATTTGATGGAATCCTGAATCCAATTGAATGCAGTGGGGTTTCAGTAGCAATTTTTTTACATAGTGAGGTTGCTAATCCCATTACACAACCTTCCTTTGTTGCTTCTTGCAACATACCATGCTGACCGGCAAAGACAATCTTGGATCTTTACAGAATCCTGTCCAGATTCTGCTCATCATTTCTGCATTTGACTGTCCGATTGGCAATGCAGTAGAACTGTCCGGCATTTTCTTTTTTTTTTTTTCATTCTACTACGCTCCACTTCTCATAACATGCCACACAACATCCAAATCCAAGCCACATATTTGTATGTTTTTGTTGGCGTTTTTTTCTATGAGTAAATGTTCAGCCTATTGACAATCAGTAAGTTTACAGTAAAATTCAATACCAGCAGTAAATAGGCAAGGAGCAGTTTTACATGAGAACAAAATTGGCACAGACCATGTTGCCACCAATAGATCTTCATTGGGTATAATAATACAAAAGAAAAGAACTAACTGGATTTCACTTCCTGTTCCTATCACATGTGTAGTATTTCCATTCTGTTGAGATAAGTGCAGTTGTTTTCATTCTATATTGCTCGTCTATTACATGTGTACCATTGCCTATCCCTGGCAATAACCTTTTGGCATAAACTCGTGCTATGTTTTGTGTGGGTTCAGTTTCATGAAGTTTTGTCTTATATAGGTTCTTAAGGACTGGCAGAGTGTTACATATCTTACAGAATGAGAGCAAGATTCACACCCATCTTGCAGCATGAGAGCAAGATTCACACCCATCTTGCAGAATGAGAGCAAGATTCACGCCCATCTTGCAGCAGAAGAGCAAGATTCACGCCCATCTTGCAGCAGGAGAGCAAGATTCACACCCATCTTGCAGCATGAGAGCAAGATTCATGCCCATCTTGCAGCATGAGAGAGTGTTACATATCATACAGAATGAGAGGAAGATTCACACCCATCTTGCAGCATGAGAGAGTGTTACATATCATACAGAATGAGAGGAAGATTCACACCCATCTTGCAGCATGAGAGAGTGTTACATATACAGAATGAGAGCAAGATTCATACCTATCTCGCAGCATGAGAGCAAGATTCACACCCATCTTGCAGCAGGAGAGCATGATTCACGCCCATCTTGCAGCATGAGAGCAAGATTCACGCCCATCTTGCAGCATGAGAGCAAGATTTATGCCCATCTTGCAGCATGAGAGAGTGTTACATATCATACAGAATGAGAGCAAGATTCACACCCATCTTGCAGCATGAGAGCAAGATTCACACCCATCTTGCAGCAGGAGAGCAAGATTCACACCCATCTTGCAGCAGGAGAGCATGATTCACGCCCATCTTGCAGCAGGAGAGCAAGATTCACGCCCATCTTGCAACATGAGAGCAAGATTCATGCCCATCTTGCAGCATGATAGAGTGTTACATATCATTCAGAATGAGAGCAAGATTCACACCCATCTTGCAGCATGAGAGCAAGATTCACACCCATCTTGCAGCAGGAGAGCAAGATTCACACCCATCTTGCAGCAGGAGAGCATGATTCACGCCCATCTTGCAGCAGGAGAGCAAGATTCACACCCATCTTGCAGAATGAGAGCAAGATTCATGCCCATCTTGCAGCATGCACATCTCTAATGGGTATCTTACAGTTAGGGAACATAAGATAGTGAGAAAAGGAGCTGGTCATATACCACCTCATAAACAGGTGTCTCAAACACTTTATCTCCAATGTTTAGATCTGCTATGGAACTATCTTATTACCGGCTGCTGAAACGGGGGTGCAAAGAATAGTAATCTGTCAAGTGTGTCGTAAGAGGCGACTAAAAGTTGGATATAGGGCTGGCTAACCCCATCCTGTCCTGGTATAGTCAGGTCAACATTTGATGGCTTGATATGTGTTTGTTAAGACTTATGCTCCACAGGGAGCTGATATGGTTTTAATTGATTGATTGAAAGTGTTCATGCATACGCACATTATTATACCTCATTGATTATTCTATTCCATCCTCCTTGCTTCCTCTGAATCCACATAGAGAGACTTTTTAGACTATACCAAGTTTTTCAAAGTACGACTGGCTACAAGAACAAGAGAGCACAGCTACAAATTGTTTAAGGACAGGTCCAGATTAGATGTTAGGAAATATTTTTTTAGTCAGATAGTGGTGCATTCTTGGAATGCATTGTCGCAGGATGTGGTGGAAGCTTACTTACTTACTTAGTCGCTCCTCTTCTACCGTGAGGTGTAGAGGTTTGCCAGAGAGAACGCCACACTGCTCTATCCATCGTCTTTTTCTTGGCCTCTTTCCAATCCAGCCCTCTATCACTTAGGGACTGTTGTATGTTGTCTTCCCAGCGTACTTTGAGATGTCCTGGGGGTCTGCGTCCTTGACTTTTGATCTCCCATGACCGCTTTGGTATCCGATCTTCTTCCATTCTACAGACATAGCCAAACCACTGTAGCTGGGACTGCTTCACTCGTGTCTGCAGGGGTTGAAATTTGAGATTGCTACGTATTGTCTGGTTACGGATCTTGTCCCTTTTCGTCACCTGAACCGCCTTTCTTAGATATCTCATTTCTGAAGTTTGTAGTTGCTTTTCTTGGGCTGTAGTCATTGACAGGCACATAGGTCAATCGGTATACATCCATCTTTGTTTTCCTGCTTATTTCTCTTTTACTGAAGAATTCTCTGTTTATTGCATGGAAAAGTCTACCTGCTGCTGCCCTTCATACAGTTAACTCATCTTTGATTCCTCCCCTGCTGTCTATTACAACTCCTAGATATTTAAAGTTGCTGACCTGCTCCAGTGTTCGTATTCCCAGGGTTATCTGATGTCTCTTCTCATCTCTGGCGATCTCCATGGTTTTTGTCTTGGAGTTGCTGATGTGCATTCATCTCTTCTTCAACTCTTTTTCCTAAACCTGCAAGTTGATCTGGAGATGTGCCTCAGATTTCGTGATCAGGGCCATATTATCTGCAAACGCTAGTTCCGATTTGTAACTTGGTCTCATCTTCCAGTACCCTACTTCATACTTTTTTTGTTCGTTCCTTGCAGACTTTGATGACTTGTGGTGGAAGCAGAGTCAGTTAATACATTGAAAAATAAATTGGATGCTCACAGTATTTTCAATATGGGTGGAGTGGAATAAACTGGTTGTATACAGACTCTGTAGAGCCTTCTAAACCAGTATAATGAAGTTCAGTTAAGTTATTTCAGAATACTTTTAACCTTAGTTTTAAATTGTTAATTTTTCTGTCCTCAGAACCTGGACATGGGAGCTCGTGATATCCGTATAAACTTTGGGGGGGAACTGCTGTTTAGTGGGGAAGTGGACAAGGGATGTGGTAACCAGGTGTTTGACTATAGCAAGCACATTGTCTTCTCACATGCAGACAGTGGGCACCTGTGTCATTCCAAGAAATCCCTTTCAAAATCTGGACTGTCCCTCAACCTTGACACTGCTGCTGAGTCAAGCTCAGTCTACCCAAGTCCTTGTGGATCTGGCAGATCATTTCCAAATCTGACATCCCCTTCCAGGGCACAGAAGTCTATAGCAAAAGAGGACAATAATTCAGTAGCTTCATCAAAAAGCCACCACACCTTCCGCAGCATTTCACGCTCCTCCCAGTCATCGGCTTCATCATCAGGATCAGTTAAAATGAAAAGTCAGAGTGATGACAGAGTGGAGGAAAGACAAAGTGAGGGTCAGTTACGGAGTGAGACCCGTACATTGATTCATCCAGCAGTACTAACAAGGCAGCATTTATCTGGATCGGGGCTATCAAGTCCTGAAGTGAACATCTCTGATTCTGGTAAGCCTTGCATTTGTTCAGAGCATATATCTCTCCACCAGGGAACTGGTCATTTTTCTTGTTTCTTTGTTTTTAGTTTTGTTGTTGTTTTCTGTGATTAGGTTTTCTAGCATATTTTTATTTGGGATATGTTTTATAGCTGTCTTTATAGGGTACCACATGATTTTTCTGTTTTGTGTCTTGATGTGAGTCCATGTCTGACACTGGTAGCAACAAGTTTATATAAAATTACTATTAGTTAGCTGTTTCTTTGTCTCCTTTAGAATGGGTTTGTGTCTTAATAATTGTGAGAGCTGATATAAGACTGTATTTGCTTTGTGTATTCTTGATTCCGCCTCTCTATCATCTTGTTTGAACACGCTGCCCAAGTATTTGAATTCTCTTACCTGTTTTAAGTGCTGTGCTTTTTACCTGAATATTTAGTGTTTTCTCTATTCTGTTGATTTTCATTGTCTCTGTCTTTGCTGTACTAATCATCATATATTATATCTGTCGTAGGCAAAGTCATTAGCATTCAGATATTCTTGAAGATTATGTTCATCTGAATGAAAGAGACTCTGATCATTTGTAAAAAGTAGCTCATTTATTGTGATGATTTCTGGGTTTGCTTCAATTGTTATTTGATCCATGTATACAATGAACAGAAAGTGAACTCCAGGAGATGATTGGTAGATTGGATATAATGGCCCTTAGTTTTGGTATGGAAATAAATGCAGATAAAACAAAGCTCATGACCAATAAAGTAGCAGGGTTTTAAATCTGTAATAGAGGCAAATGGGCAGGAACTTGAGGTGGTAAAATGTTTCAAATATCTGGGATCATTGATCAGTGAAGAGGAATCGAAGCCAGAGGTAATTGCAAGAATAGCACAAACAACAGCGGCGCTGACTAGGTTGAAACCTATATGGCGAGACAAGCGACTCACCCAAGGCATAAAAGTTAGACTAATGCGCTCTTTGGTGCTATCAATATTTCTGTATGCCTGCGAGACCTGGACCATTACAGCAGATATTCAGGGCAGGATATATGCAATGGAAATTAGGTGCTATAGAAAATTCCTAAATGTTACATATAAAGATCGTGTCACGAACGTAGAAATCCATCAGAGTTGAAGACGCTGTTGGTCCTTTTGAAGATCTGTTCACAGCTATCAAATGACGAAAGATGGCCTGGTGCAGGCATGTCGCGAGGTCCAACGGAATTACCAACTCGATACTTTTTGGTTCCGTACCGGGACAGAGAGGGCGAGGACGTCCAAGGAAGAGATGGGTGGACAACATCACTGAGTGATCAGGCCTTCGTCCTGGTGAGATACGTCAGGCGGCGACAGACAGAGAGGAATGGCGTGGGATTTTGGGAGTGTCATCATGTGTGCCCTAATGACCTGATGGGTTATGGGATGAACTGAACTGAACTGATACAATGAACAAAGGTGGGAATTGTACACATTCCTGTCTTACCTAGGCTTTAACTGCAAACCAATTAGCTTGGTTTTCTCACAGTACTTTGGATGTTTTTGTATATTGCTATTATATTCTTTCTTTTCTGAAGCCAACTGTGTGTCATTTATTTGTCTTTCGACTCTTGTTCTGTTTTCCAGGATATTTGCATACATTTTACTTATATGGCTGTATGTTTCACAGTCTCTTAATGTTTTAATTTATTTTATATGGGGATAGCTATAATTATTGGTTTGTTTTTTTCAGTTTAGTTTACTTTTCATTGTTTTTTGTGTTACTGATGTTGCTCATGTAGTTATTTCTCTTTATTGTTGATTTCTTCCTATCTTTCCCTTCTATATAATTGACTTTATTTTTACATTAATATCTCTTTGTTTTCCTTTTTGAGCTTCTTTAATTTGGTCCTATCAATTTGTATTTGTCTTTTGTTGATTAATATTTCATGTTTTTCCATTTAATTTCGCTTGAAATGCTTGTCCATATTCCTTTATCCTTTTACCTCTACTGTTTACCTCTAGTTTGTTTTATGTGTGTTGTGTTATCTTTTCAGACTTTGTATCTTAGTGTGAATGTTGTTTGAGATTTTATAACGAACTCAGTTTTTTTGGTACAGCAGGCAGCGCAGATGTTATACCAGGCAGCGCAGATTCTTTGAACTGTGATTCCCTGCAGTTATCATATTTTCTATTTGGATTATGTGTTGTAATTAATGTCATTTTTAGATCTGGGACTATATTTTATTTCATGGTGCTATGGAAGATATCTGCATACTATTCATGTTACAGCATATACATCATGTATGTTCAAACATCTGACACCTGGAGCATTGAATCATTGTGGAAATGTATTTTTCTGTGCTCTTCTTACTTCTGTTATACATTAGAAATGGTGGCATTTCCTTTCCTTCAATCCACACTGTTAGACCTGTACTAATATTGTTTGTTTTGTAAGTCTGTACACTTTCATAATCCTTAATTGATTTTTTCTGTTTAATTTGTTTCAGAATTTCTTCTTCTGTAGTTTGTTTATTCCCTTTTACAAATTCTGTGGCTAAGTTTAGTTTGATGTTAAATCCGTTTGCCATTATCACCTTTATTTCTTTGTTTTTCTCTAACTTCATACACTGGGCTTCTAGCTCTTATTGTGCTGTTCAGGGAAAGTGTTACCCCTATATGGATGTTTTAATATTATATTTACTTATTTGCTGTTTGTGAGTGAACTTAGTAGTTGTATTAGTTGGTGTAAGTTTTCTTCATAATAGAACTCTTTCTTTTGTTTCTACTAGTTGATCTCACTTCTATTTGTTTGACAAAAAATGTCTTACCTTGATGCTTTGACTTGTTCAAGTTGATAGGCATAAGTTCTTAATAATCCTTCTAATAAAATATGTGAGAATATTGTTTTTTTTTCTATAACTTTAACTATAACTCTATCACAACCTATACTTATATTCAGCATACACAGCCTATTTATTAAATATATAAAGTGATAGATAACAATATTTGATCAAGATGGTGGCGAATGTATAAAGCAAACATAGACCAGAGTAGTCAAACAAACCAAGAAGAGATCATAGCCCACCTTCTACCTCAATCAAAAAGAATTTGATCTTTTCTTGCGCATTCTACAACCTCATTTTGATTCTATATATATTATGCCTTTCATATTTCTTGCCACATATTACTTGCTCTCATATGATTTCCCCTTATATTATGTCTTCCCCCAATATTATTTGTCATTAATTTATTTCCATCATCTTACTTCCTCTAAAATAATATCTTTCATACTACTTTCCCACATAATACATCCTCATATATTACGAAGGGGCTTCAAATGAAAAACTGAAATATAATTTTTTGGGTAATTTATTCTGAAAAAGTTAAAACACAACTGTATCATTTTTCAATGTAGTCACCGTTGCGCTCGAAACCAGTCGCCCAGCGCCCATAAAGTACATGGATTCCTGTAGAAAAAAATTATCATCGTCGCGTGTGTAATCACTCATACGCCTGCTGGACCTCTTCATTGGACCTGAAAGTCTTTTCTACCAATGCCCCTTTTAGTTATCCAAAGACCTAAAAATCACTTGGGCCTAGGTCAGAGTGAGTATAACGGATGTGGTAGACACTGAAAGTGGAGGTCCTCAGTGGTTGCAACCGTTACATGGGCAGTATGAGGTTGAGCATTGTTACAAAAGGACTCCTTTACTCAGAAGTCCATGCCGTTTGGATTTTATTGTGGGTCAAAGATCATTCCTGAGAAGATATGTATATCTGGCATTGGTGACAGTGTTCCCCCTGGGCACGTAGTGTTCTAAAATAACGCCCCGTTCTTGCCAAAAGAGAGTCAGTCTAACCTTCCCTGCAGATGTGCAAAACTTATTCGGTTTCGGAGGGATGGCGACATTCCTTGCTTACTCTCTACATTTCAGGCTTGTGGTAGTGAACCCAGATTTATTCTCCAGTAGCAATTGTTGTTAGGAAACCATCACCTTCTGCTTCAAAATTCCGCTAAATTTCCTGACAGGGATTAAGACATCGTTGTTTCAATTCTTGAGTAAGCTGCCATAGCACCCACCTTGCAAACACTTTTGTGGTACTGTACCACATCATGGATGATGGGGTATGCTGAAACTTGACTGATGTCCAGATGTGCCACACAATCGACTCTGAGGTCAATACTCAGTGTGCCTGACCCGGTCATGAACAGTCTGTCACAGAACTCGTGCTATTTTGATACTTCCTACACTTGGATACACTTGCTGGAGTGAAAGATATGGACCACCGTACTGGGCCTTCATTCACTGATGAATATCTATATGTTTCACCCCTTAGCCGCTTAAAAAACGGATAACAAAACGCTGCTCCTCTTCCGTGCATGTCAGTAGTGGGGTGGCCATCTTTTAACTTCAATTATGACGTCATGTTGTTCATTTGCACTGTGATGGCATGTGCAGGACACTCTTGACATCCATAGCATCCATATTAACAAGTTGCAATATAACGGCATGATTTTTCTAATTTTTATCCCATTTTTAAGGTTTTCATTTGAAGCCTCCTCATACTTGTTACTTCCTTTCATATTACTTGCCCTTATATTATTTTCTCCACATATTACATCCCCTCATATTCAGTAACAAAACGTGATGATAATTTTAGGGTAAGCTGAGTCATGAACATAAAGGGACCACTTAACGATGTAGAAATAATGTGTGAGGTAGTTGAAACCCATGCTGTCGACGTACTTCTGCACAGCTGTCTACCATTTCTTTTAAATCAGTTTTAAGCATCTTTGTTTCAGTTCTGACAAAAATATATATCACACTTTCCTAACACGTGATGTTGAGCGCATTTACAAGAAAGTTCCTTTTCAATTGAAATAGTAGCCAGTATTTATACATGTAGGTAAATCATGTGTCCTTGTATAACTAACATGTTCTTATGTTTCTGTTGCACACAGAAGGTCATTCTACATTTATTAAATTTAATGTTTATATTGAAATACCATCATCAAACTGCCCTTTTCAGTCCAGAAGTTATATGGGGCCTCCACTAGAATT